>CM060704.1:23246841-23889325 GCA_030686995.1 Artemisia argyi | reverse complement strand
ATAATACCTTTTTTTTAAGTGTTTTTTCTTTCCTAATATTTGTTAACATATAACCGATTCATGATTTTGTCGAACGTAACAATACTCAAATAAAAAGGAAGGAAAGGCTGGAATGAACTACAAATTAATTATCATAGTCAAAATAGCATGCAACAGCATACTGCATACATGACTGTAAGTTAACAGAACGGGCTCATCGACAGTTTTCTTGCTTTTTTCGAGCTTCAAAAACGCTTGAATAATTGTGTATCCATTCAGAGCGCTCCACCGTTCCCGTTGGTCAGCAGCTGCAATAATAGTACGTTGACAAAGCTGAATACGAACTGAATGTGTACGTATAAACACCAAAGGAAATAAGCCATCGAATGTAACGGCAAAATTGTATATAAACTATTGTGTAACAGCTGGGCATTTGCAAATTAAATTGCATACCTCGTACGTGAAGATGCTTCCAGGCTTGACGCAAAGTCACGTGGCATACTGTACGGTACCCATATGTTGAGAAGGAGGTGAATTTAGATGTAGCATCCTGAAAAAGAAAAAGGTTGTGCATTTATGAGTTGTATATCGGCTAGCATTAGATGTATGCGTCAGATGTTGGATAAGGATTTAGCATTACATATTGATAAACTATATACCACTTTAACATAGGTATTTGTATTTTCTTCCTTTTGTTTGCTTGAGAGCAAAAGGTTTTTTGGTAAATCCTTATCCAATGCAACCTTCCGGTCCGCCCAAACAACATCGATGATAGTTTGGTCCAGACCCACTGTAAGAGTGAGTTAGTCTTTCTGCAAACCAAAATTTCGCGTGACAATGACAACAGACGCACGTACAGTCACCCATGAATTTATAATCCGATGGTGGTCCTGCAAGATTTAGAAAATATGTATACACGATTAATAGGTTCCATGACTGATGATCAATCTGGACGCATGACTTACCGTCTGCCAAACGCCTACAACGAACAGGTTGTGCAGTCGAACGCTCGGGTTCACTTTCAGCTGTTTGGAAGTCAGCTGGATGAAAAGTCAATTGAAATTCAATGTATATGCTATAAGATATGAAATCATGTACAAATGCTGTTAACAATATTGTGACAACATCAATACTTACTATGAACAAACTGCTGTGAATGAGAATTGTTGGTAACATAATGACTTCCAACTTGCAATCGTTCTTCTATTGGATCTAATGGCAGGTTAAGATACATGCAAGAAAATGTACAACCATCAACTCACCATACGACATTCTGTTACCTTGTAGCGGTTGTTTCCCGTTATCACGTGTTAGTTGTCGTAAAGGCCTAGAGGTTGTCGGCATTCTGTCGTGGGCGTCAACATTTTGTCCGAAACCATAGCTTCTCACTTGCCGTGCACGGCTTTTGACCTGCCCATCAGGCGCAGTAGGTATGTCCATAGGTTCCTTGATAGCGTCTAGTCGGTTTCTTTCACAGCCTACATTTTCAATTAAAAAAAAAAAAAAAATCAACCACCAAATATCAACACAATACAACTAATGGTTAAGTTTTGAAACAAACTTACCAAAACAAATTTTTTGTTATTCGGGTGTGCTTCCTTGAACTCCTTCCTAAAATTATCCCTGTGCCACAACAATTTATTCCGAATAATTACATTAAACTAAAACATCGTATAAAATTTATGCTAACATAAACAGAAAGGAGGCAATAGGTGAGCTTTTCAGCTTGCCTGTATCTCTCTCTTTTTTAGGTTTCTTCACAGATGCTGCTTTCGCTTTATCCGAATTTTTTCTACACAATACCATAATCCAATAAATTTCATAAACAGACCATTAAAAAAACGAAATAAAATTAGTAATTTAATTCGTTTTCTTGAATGGGTGCTTCTGAAACTCATAATCAAATCTAAAATAGAACCCTTACAAAGAAATTATACTACAAATCCAACGATGTTGAAACATACTTACATACATCTTAAACATGACGGGTCTCTGGTCCAGAAAGATTGAGAAGTTGAGACTTCCAAATGAGATACCTATCTAGTTGGTTACCAAAACAGACTCAACACAAACCAAATTACAAGCTTAATAATCAAGGAAACAAACAACAAATTTGCATACCTTTTTTATTCTTCTTGCAGCACAACTATATCCCTTTTTCGCGAGTCACCCACCTCCACTAATCTCCCACAATCAATTTGAAATTAAATCATAACCCCTAAATTGTCCAACCTTTACACAAAACCAATGATAGATTTTCTTTATAACAAAAAATTAAACAGAAATTCTACGTGGTATAGTCGACTTTTTCACATGAAAGACAGCTTCAATAACATATCGAGAATGTTCCGCCGTTTGAGAGAGGCGGTTTGATGTCTGGTGAATTCCAGAACACGGCTGGTTCCGGATAAGAATGTCTGAATAAGTGAGGCGGTGACATCTGTATTCTAGATGTGCGTACAAAGTCGGTATAAATGTATAATAACGTTGTAGCAACCTAGGCCAGTATTTTTGTTGGACTGCATGTTTGGGCCACATTCAACCCAACCAAGGGCTTAACTTATATTAGTATTTTAAGACTTCGGAATCCCCGTCCTCAAAGAATGTACTATATAGAGAATATACCTGATGTTGCATGGCTATGAAAGTGGGATTCCTTCGATTTTTGAGATTGGTTCATGGGTTTGATATCAGATCGATTAAAAAACACATCTTTTTGAGACAACTTATTCTTTTTTAACAGTTTGTGTGTTGAGATACAGGAAGTAAAAGTATTTTGAAAATGAAAATGTGGGAGATATGTATGAGTGCGTTTAGTTATTAAATTGATTAGATGTGTGCAATTGATAGTATTAAATTGTTCGGGTGATTGTATTTTTTTTTTTTGAACGATGAATTTCATTAAACCAAAAAACCAACCCGAAGACCGGGCGGCGAACACAAACACTAACTACACAAAAACATAATTACACCAATTTGTCCAAGACAAATTCGAAAACTTAGCTCTATGCCTAACCCAAAGGAAGCCAATGGATTTAATCTCGCTAATAACCTCTTCAATCTTCACCTCTTTGCCTTCAAACTTCAGCTTATTCCTAGCACGCCAAATGACCCAACAGCTGAGAAAAACAATTCCTTGGAAAACCTTTTTCGCCTTGCCTTTCAAACCAACATGATCGTGCATATCAACCAGATCCCTGAACGAGAAAGCGAAGAATCGCTGAACATGAGTCCACCTACTTATATGATTCCACACAGCCATGGCAACCCAACAGGAAGTGAAAAGATGGTCGACCGACTCACAATCTTCACCACATATATCGCACCTGCACTCTACTCCCACAATGTTCCTTCTACTAAGAGCATCTGACGTCGATATCTTAGACATTTCCGCTTGCCACATAAAAATATTACACTTAGCCGGAATCCAATTACACCACTTAAGGATGTAATTGTTACTATAATCCAACTCACTATACAACAGTTTCCTAACCGAGCTTACACTAAAAGTCCCCGAGTTATTGCCAATCCAGCACCACTTATCCCTCCTCCCATCCAGGTTCACCGATTCCAAAACATTATCCAAATAATCCAACTCCGCCAATTCATTCTCCGACCCAGGATCACTCGACCACCTCCATGAATCTCCCGTCCCCATTCGACAGTTAACTTTACACTTCTTATCCTTCTCTAGCCTAAAAAGATTCGGACACAAGTCTTTTAAGGGCTCGCTACAAACCCACGGGTCCAACCAGAAGCCAATACACTCACCATTCCCAACAACACCTTTAAAGAACCTCCTAAGGGGTATATTAGAGATCACAGTTCTAGACAACACCTTCACAATATTGTTCCAAACACCACCCAACGCCTTGTTCAAAGGAATGAAATCCCAACATCTTCCCGTATTATGTAATGCCTCAATCACTTTAGACCACAAGCTACTCTTATCCGCTTTGAACCTCCAACCCCATTTAGCGAGAAGAGCAATGTTACTGAAATTGAGCTTCCCTATACCGAGCCCCCCCCCCCATCTTCTTAGGAATAGCAACCCGGTCCCAAGCAACCCAATGAATTTTAGAGACGTCCCCAGACCCCCCCCCCCCCCAAGAACCTTCTGATCATTCTTTCGAGGTCATTTGTAACCTTGCACGGAGCCCGATAAATGGAAAAATAATAGCAAGGGAGACTTTCAAGCACCGCTTTGATCAAAACCGTCCTTCCTCCAATAGAGAGGCAAGACGCCTTCCATTTAGACAAGCGATTTTCAAACACGTCATACACGGGTTTCCAGTTGCAAACTCTATTCATATTCGCCCCTACCATCAGACCCAAGTATTTGAACGGAACCATACTCGCCTTACATCCCAAGGACTTAGCTTCCTCCTCCACCTCCACCATGTTCACCCCAATCCCAAACATATTCGACTTAGAAATATTAATTTTCAGACCAGAGCATATGTGAAAACATCTAAGCACTCTCACCACATTAATAATACCATCATGGTCCCACTCCCCAAGAATAATCGCGTCGTCCGCATAAAACAGGTAAGACAAAGAGGGACCACCACGAGGCAAAGCAATCCCTTTAAATAAGCCGACTTCGACAGCCTTGGAAAGCATACAAGATAACGCCTCCATAACAATGATAAATAAGAACGGGGATATCGGGTCCCCTTGCCTCATCCCTTTCCTACATTGAAATTCAAAAGTGGGAGCTTCATTCACTAAAATAGAAGACCGAGCAGATTCCAACACTCCGGACACCCACTCGCACCATTTCGAAGGAAAACCCATTTGATCCATAATACCAATCACAAAACCCCAATTGACATTATCGTAGGCTTTCTCAAAATCCAACTTCAGCAAAAACGCTTTAAACTTTGACTTTTTACACCAAGTAAGCACCTCATTAACAATAAGAGGGCCATCAAGAATGAAATTTCCTCCCAAGAAAGCAGATTGCGACTCAGAGACGACAGAGCCCAACACCATCTTGAGCCTGTTAGCCAACACCTTAGAAATAACCTTACTAATAACCCCCACAAGATTAATCGGCCTGTAGTGATTTAAATCCACCGGATCCTTAATCTTTGGGATAAGAGTAATAAAAGATGAACCACTTCCGACATTAATCCTTCCACCATCATAAAAGTTCCTAAAAATATCCATGAAATCTTGTTCAAAAAGACTCCAAAAATGCTTTATAAACCTCATGTTAAAACCGTCAGGACCAGGCGCCTTATCATCTCCACAACTAAATACCGCCTCCTTTATCTCCGAATCCGAGAAATGCTCCACCAACAAATTGGCCTCACCATCAGTAAGACGCTTCAGACCTTCACATCTAACAGTAGGTCTATTGGGCTTATCCTCATGAAACTTGCTTTTAAAAAAATTATAAATCTCTTTCTTGACTAACGAGGGCTTCGAGCACCAGCCCCCATTCATCACAAGACCCGGAATACAATTAGAGGCCTTCCTTCCATTAACCACCCCATGAAAGAAAGACGAGTTCTCATCGCCATCAATAGCCCACCTGATTCTGGACCTCTGTTTCACATCCATAGCCTTTCTCACACCCGCCTCTTTTAAAACCTTTTTACACTCCACGTAAATCCATTCTTCTTCCTCGGTCAAATTTCTATCACCCATAACCTCTTCCAAAGTTCCAATCTCATCCATCGCCGAATTTTCCTCCGAATGTAACTTAGCGTCCATTTCAGCTTTCCACTCTTTTATCCTACCTCTAAGGAGAGCAAATTTTTTAGACAACTTAGTATCTGGAGGCCCTTCGAAATCAACAGACGAAAGCGCCTTCTTAACCACCTCCTCGTAACCTTCCATCCCTAACCAAGAATTAAACACCCGAAACGGTCTGGCTCCAAAATCACTCGATTTAGCGGACAGGAACAAAGGGCAATGATCCGAAAAACGAGATGGGAGCACTCTAAGGCATGCCAATGGCCATTTATTAAAAAACTCAGGGCACACCAAAACTCTATCAATTTTGCTCAACTTCCGGCCATTGTCGCGAATACACGTAAACTGACTACCTTTCAACCCATATTCCAGAAGACCGGCTCTGTGGATAAACCCATTAAATTTACTGGCACACGTGTATTTGAACACCGAACCCTTGCGTTCTTCCGCAAAACGAACCGCGTTAAAGTCACCAAGGATGACCCATAACCCGCATGCCGACCTGATTTCCCCTTCAATCAGGCCCCAAAGATCGTTTTTTGCCGCAACCCCTTGCGGCGCATACACATTAATAAAATTGATCCGCTCCCCACTACCTTTAATCATACCAGACAATCTAAGGAAGAACCTGTTTTTAACCGACACATTGAAATCGAACACACTAGAATCCCACATACTTATAAGCCCCCCGGATTGACCCACCGAACCCACATAATCCACACCGAATGTTTTATTACCCCAAATATTAGAAAAATCAAACCTGGAAAGATCGTCCGCCTTCGATTCTTGAATTGCCAAAAAATCAATACTCAGAAGGCATCTCATCTCCTTCACCCAAGGCACCTTTTCATCCCCTCCAATGCCTCTAATATTTAAAGAAATCATATTCATTCTTTAACCACATTAATCCCTTCGCCAACAATGGACTTTTGAATCAAATCCCCACACTCTGAGATAGCCGCGCCAACCGCTAAACCTACAGCGATAGTTTCCTCAACCTCCTTAATCACATCATCATCACCTACCTTCCCATCCTCCGCACACAAGACCTCCTCGCTAGTACCATCAGTCTCCACCGGGTTATCCTCCTTTGCCATTTGATTCAGATCAATCGCTGGACCAGCATAGCACTCAACCTGAGACACAAACTCACAATAACCCAATGAGTTGTTTCCCAAGTTTTTTCCTTTGTTAATAATGCCAATAAATCGATCCAAGTCAAAAGGGTCATCAGGATCTATTCTTGACCTCTTCCTGGGCCCGATGTTACTTGGGCTCACATTTGTGCCACTTTGTTTGGGCTTGAAACGGTTCCAACGTCTTTTATGGGTATTAATATCTTTATCACCTTTATTTATGGACTTAAATTGGAAAGCACTTGGCTCCACACCAGCTCCCTCGGGTACCCCCCCCCCCCCCCAAACTTATTGCCAATACCATGCTCATGCACATTCCCATGCAGATTCACCTCTTCCTCTTCCACAATAAATGTGGATTCACCACCGCCTGCCTCCTGGTCACAACTACCGTGGTCAACAATATTCAACGGACTAAGACACTCCGCCGGCAACTCCACGGATCCAACACAATCCGGTTCCCAGGCACCGTTTACTTCCTCAATCCAAACCTTAAACTGACGTTTTTTCCACTTAAGGATTACCGAATCACGAATCCGCACTCCATCCCCAACAAGTATACCGACACAAGTCGAGGAAAGATCACTATCATTCGAGCATAATTGCGCCTTATGCACGACCTTACCAAAACAATCTGCCACACTATCAAAGACAGCGTTCTCCGCCAGGTTAATAGGCACCCCATAAATCTTAACCCATGCAATACGTTCGAACGGCAGCACCTGACCTTTCCATGGATCCAACACCGAGAACCACCTACTCCATACGGCTTTGTCCATCAGGACGTTGGAAGCATTTGCCTCTTCCTTGAACTTAAGTAAAACCGAAAGACCACCAATATAATGAATCTCCAAATCCCCTATCCCAGCCTCTACCAACAGATTATCCAACTTGACAAGCATCTCCAATGTAACAACCCTTCCCACCAACGCCCAACCATATAAATCCTTAAAGGCCTGAGTATCCTCCGGAACCACTACCACCTTAGACTCAGGTTCCAGACCTTCACCCTCACCCACCCTATTATCCCTCCTAAATTTGTTTTCTAACGTCTCCTTATATGATATAATACCCCTGAGGTTACTCCTACCTTTTTCAGGTTCCTCATTTCTACCCGGAACAGACTTATCCTTGTTCACGAACTGAGCATCACCCTTCTTATCTTTCTGAAAATCCATTCCCATATTCTCATCCGCGAACTTAGCTATATTAACCCGAAGTTTATTCGACCCCATCTTAAACCCATTCAAACTTAGTTCCAAAGCTCGCGCATCTCTCACAGATTTAAAAGATACGAATCCGAATCTACACCCGAACTTATCGAACTTCCTAGCAATATAGGCATTAACCACCTCTCCAAAACACCCAAGAACATACTTTACATCCCATGGAGTGCACCCTTTAGGGATATTTGAGATAAAGAATTTGGTTACCCCCGAAACACCCTTACCCTTCTTCATACCTTCCTGTGGTCTTCTTCTTCTATGATTGACTTCTTGCCACTCCCCTTCGTCCTTTTCATTTCCTCTTCCGACTTTTCCTCTTCCCATAGAGAGAGATTTTTAGAAAGAAGTTAACTCTGTATTTAAAGGATCAAACCATTTCGGGTGATTGTATTAATTTCTTTTTAACTACAATAGTGAAACACTCCAATAGTTGAATCAATGCTTGTACTGGACCTAACCTTTTCAAACTAGAATTTAATACTTGTGTTGGTTAGACATGAATTTAATACATACAATAAAAACTACAACTATGACTATAAGTACAAACATTTTATTTGAGTCGTGCAAGCCAAAAATGAGCTATAAGCTTTTTGAAAGGAGTAAACTTAGGAATTTAATACATACAAATTTAATACTCCAAGCCACACATCTACTCAATCATAATTACAATAATACAATACACATCTACTCAGTCATAATTACAATAGTACAATACAAATGTAACTTTGTTTACTTCAAACGGAGCCACAGGGGCGTTGTAATCAAGAAGGTCGTCGAATAACGGAGTATTATTTAAAACGTTAAGATTGTTATTCGCACCTGCTACACCAAAAAATGTATGTCAAATCCACAAATCGTATGACGCAACGGCTTCAAGCATTATACTTACGTATTTCTTATCACCTCTCCCAAATTCACATGTGCATATGATTTTTTTTTTTTTTTAATTTGTGTGAGTCTAACATTTCTCTTGGTAATATTAGTGTTTCGTTGATTTCTCTCTTGTTCTTATCAAATAGAAAAACTACTTTTTTAAAATTTATCAATATTCATATTGTTACCAAGCGATGAAAAATAACTTAGTTTCCCAATCAACTCCATTTCTCTAATTTACGTATTTCATTTTGTTTCACTGAATTTCTTCCTAATAAACAAAAAGGTTCTTCAAAAATGAAAGATAAAGTAACATTTTTCACTCACATTCATTCTTTAAAAATTTACCATCTCCAACAACTTAGATCAAACTTACTTCAAAATCTATATACAGATTTACTTTTCTCAATAACTTAATTCATTTACACTACCTTAATATGTTTGAAACATTAATATCTTAAATCGTTCACACTACCTTAATATGTTTAAAAAATGAATATGTTCAGTAAATGAATGATAATCATCCGAATATGAAAGATATTGAGTAATGCTTCAAAATTTTCTCCAAATACGATGATTAGATAGTGAATTTAGTGACACCGTTTTACTTTTAGCGACAACTTTTTATGTTTTGGTGACGTTTGGTGACAGTTTTTTATTTGACACTAAATGACTAAATTTTTGTAGTTTGGATAACTTAAATTTACATTCTTAACACGTTTAACAAAAAGCTTAACATAAACATATACGCACAGCGTGGCTGCTGAACATTTTTAACAGAAAGACAAGACTACTCTTTGCGTTTGGTTTCCTCCTAAGGGAATCAAACTATCACTATGAAAGTGATAGTTTGTGTTTGTTTATAATGTCTGGGCCCACAACTATGACTATGAAAGTCTAATATATTTCATACTCAATATATAACTCTTGAGGGGGGAATGGATCTTTCATAGTTGAGGGACCCACCACTACTATCAAACTCATACCATTGTCATTCCTCGCAGCATACCAAACGCACCCTAAACATCTCTAGCTAGTCTTTGTGTTTCATTAACTACTATCCTCGTAAGATAAATTTTGAGGATCCTCAAGAGTTCAAGTTCAGGGAACCCGCCCATCTCCCCAACTCTCAAAGGCGGCAATGGTAGATCGAGTGCAAGTTCGCGAGACCATAAACAAACTGGAATGCAAACAGGCACGAAACCATCACTAAATATGACAAGTTGCATAAATTTTTTTGAACCATAATATAATAGAGTTAAAACACTAGCCGGGTTCCTTTAGACTACCTTTATTGGTAGAGGTTGTGAACTATTGAAAGGACAAAAAGGACATTAAAAATAATATTATATTAAAAATGAGCAAACTAATGAAACAACCGGTTCGTTGGGTGACTCTCGAATTTGGAGTCCAACCCTCCACTTATCACAATAACAATGGTTATAGTCTTACACATTATTTTAAAATAAAATGCCTACAAAGTCAAGAAAAAATAAAATAAATGGTTGGAAAGTCACTACCTAACTCGAATAAACACATTATTTTAAAAAGTGTCATACGGTTAATACAATACAATTAATATTCATTCTTATTTATTGTTCAACCACATTTTTTTATCCATTGCTATAGTCTAAATTAATGTTGTACGCAACAATAAATGTTGCAAACAGTTCCTACACAGTATTTAATAAATGTTGTACGAAATAAAGTTTTTTGAAATCGACTTTTCACAATTTTAGTTTTCACAATTAATAAATGTTGTACGTAATAGATTGTTTTAAAATGTTATCCGCAATATATGTTGTGTTTTGAATTTTTTTTTTTTTAAATACAAATTATATCAATAATTTTAGTTTTCAATTCTCTATAAATATAGTCCAATATCAACATATTTTCATACACCTTCTCAATTCTCATTTTTTGGTTTCTTAACTTTTTTACATCTAGTATTTCTCCTATGGATCCTAATTATCCAACTTACTTCCCAAACACCCAATATTATGGAGAATATCAAAGTCTTTTAAACTCTCAGTCTCCAAATCTAAATCAAATGCCTAGTATACCCAATCATGAAACTTCACAAAGTATTTCTAGAAATTTGTTTCAAGATTCTCAAAAACCAACCGAAAGTACCGAAAAAGTGCAAAATGGGAAACCAAAGAAGATATAGCTCTGATGGCAGCATGGTGTCATGTTAGTAGTGATTCAACCCGTGGAAACAATCAAAGAAAAAGTTCGATGTGGGCAAGAATTTGTCAAATGTATGAGTAGAAGAGATCTGAAAACCCAAAAGATATCGGCCCTCGGAATGAAAATTAGATGAAAGGTCGTTTTAAACGACTTAGTGAAAATGGAAGCAAGTGGGTCGCTGCTTATAGGGCAACGTATAGTAGAAAAACAAGTGGAATGAATTTGAAAGATGTTGGACTTGATGCGCATAAAATTTATGAGGCGAATGGTAGTAAGTTTTTAGACTTGACTGTATTTAACGAAGTTATGTGTAAAAATCCCAAGTGGATGTTAAAGATAGATCGTGACAATACACGTTCACATCCTATGGATGAAGAACCTAATGAAGAAAGTGGTGGAAGTACGAAAAGATCGAGAACTAATGAAGAAGGAGAGTATGTTGTTCACTCCAACCAAGAAACACCAAATAGTGGGGGTTCAACTATTCAACGACCTATTGGTAGAGACGCTGCTAAAAAGAAAGGAAAAGGTAAGGCGTCACAATCTTTTTCATTCCCTAATAACGAATTTGTTGAAGAATTGCGTGCAATGAGGATCACTAGGGAAAGTGAAATCGAAGTAATGAATAAAAGGCTAGAGGTAGATAAGAAAAGAGAATAAAGGGAGCTTAAACGGGAAGAAAGGGAGCTTAAACGGGAAGAAAGAGAACTCAAAAAAGAAAAAAGAAAGACTAAAAAGATGTAACATTTGCATCTGAATGCTTTGCTAGCAAGAGATCACTTGTCACCAGAAGAAGAAGACATGAAGCGTAATTTGTATGAAATGTTGTATGGAAGCGTAATTTGTATGAAATATGACTTATGGATATGGCATGCTTTCTTTGGAACACCATGTTCGTGCAATGATATTAATGTTCTCCATCGGTCGCCTGTTTTTAGTGATGTATTAAAAGGTCGAGCACCAAAAGTGAGTTATGTTGTGAATGGTAAGCAAAAAAATATGGCATATTATCTTACTGATGGCATATATCCTTCATGGGCTGCATTTGTAAAATCTATAACTTCTCCACAAATTAGAAAGCATAGGTTGTTCGCTCAACATCAAGAGGCCGTTCGAAAAGATGTGGAACGGGCATTTGGAGTTCTACAAGCTCGTTTCGCTTTCCTTCGACGTCCATGTCTTACTTGGGACTACGAACAAATGGGACAAATTATGAATGCTTGCATTATTATGCACAACATGATAGTTGAAGATGAACGAGAAACTTACCAAAATTTTAATCCATCCGAAATTTTGAACGACGCGGGATACAAATGGTAATGATATTGTTGAGTACTCTATTGAACGAATTGCGGATTTGAGAAGTTATATGAGAAATAAAGAACAACTGCGCAACAGAGAAGCTCATTCATCTCTAAAAATTGACTTGATTGAACATATATAGCAAAAATTTGATGATGATAATTAATTATTTCATTTGTATTTTTAAAATTTGTAATTTTTAATTTCTTCATGTTTTATAATTTCATTTAGCGTATTTTATTTCAATTAAAACTTAAAAATATAGAGTAACAATTTTATTATTCAAACCGTTTACTAATTTAAATATATATATTTATAAAGTAAATATTTTATTAAATAAATAGTTTATAAAAAACTTTAAGTAATTAAATTGAATATAAAAAAATAATATTATATGTTAGGTTAGGTTGTTTATAAATGGTATAAAAAATATAGATTGGTTGTATGTATTGATTATATAGGTGGAGGAAAGAGAAAATAATATTTTATTAAGAGCTTATGTTATGATGGGTTGTTGATAAAGATAATCTTATGACGCATTTAAAAAAAAATCCTATATTTTTCGAGAAAAGTACTTTTGCGAACCAGTTTTTTTCTACAAATTGAGGGACAAATTCCCACCATCCATCTAGTTTGATCTAATGGTGGGGAGTAACCTAAGAATTAAAAATGGAACCTAAGTCCATGTTTTTTTTATTGTCCTTTTATCTTTCTTATTTATTCATTGTATTTTTCTTTTTTTCTTTTTTCCTATTTCCCATTTTTTTCTCTTTGTCTACGCTTTTTCTTTTTCTCTTTTTTTTCTTCCTTTTTTGTTCACTTTTTTTTCAAGCTTTTTTTTTTCTTTTTTTTTTCAAGCGTGTTTTTTTTTTTTTTTTTTCTTTTCCTTTTTTTTTCCAACACTTGTTTTGCTTTTTTTAATGAACGTTTTTTTATTCCTTTTTTTTACTTTTAAAAAAAAATCACGTTTTTTTAAATTCATGTGTATTTTTTTTAAATTCATATTTTTTTCACTTTCTTACGTTTTTGTCCGTTTTCATTCGTTTTCATCCATTTTTATATGTTTTCGTCTTTTTTTTTAAGTTTTCGTTAATTTTTAGACGTTTTCATCTGCTTTCAGATGTTCATCCAATTTTATACGTTTTCGTCCGTTTTCATACGTTTTCGTCAATTTTTATAAGTTTTCGTCCGTTTTCAAACGTTTTTGTCCGTTTTATACATTCTTGTCCTTTTTCAGACGTTTTTGTCAGTTTTCGGCAGTTTTTATACATTTTCAGACATTTTTGTCCGTTTTCGTACGTTTTCGTCTATTTTCAGACATTTTCGTCTGCTTTCATCTGTTTTCTTACGTTTTTGTCCGTTTTCGTGCGTTTTCATATGTTTTTAGACGTTTTTGTTCGTTTTCATACTTCTCCATCTGTTTTTATATGTATTCATCCATTTTTTTACGTTTTCGTCTGTTTTCAGACGTTTTTGTCTGTTTTCGTCAGTTTTTATATGTTTTCGTCTGTTTTTATACGATTTCGTCTGTTTTTGTTTGTTTTCATATGTTAATGTTTTTGTCCGTTTTCTTTCGTTTTTATACATTGTTGTCTGTTTTTAGACGTTTTCATCTGTTTTAATACATTTTCTGCAGTTTTTACACGTTTTCATTGGTTTTGTTCGTTTTCATACGTTTTTCTCCATTTTCGTGTGTTTACTTTCGTTTTCGTCCATTTTTTATCCGTTTTCAAACGTGTTTTTACATTTTCATACGTATTCGTTTGTTTTCGTATGTTTTCATGCGTTTCTAAATATCACAATTGACATTCTTAATATCACAAGTGATATTTAGAATATGACATAATTTCACTTGTGATATTAAGAATATCAATTGTGGTATTCAGAAACGTATGAAAACAGATGAAAATGTATGAATACGGACAAAAAGGCTAGAAAGTGAAAAAAACGTGAATTAAAAAAATGTGAGAGTTGTACTGGCTTGGGTGACCTGCCGGGAAGTCTTCAAATGAGGCCACAAAAACAAAGTCGTGAGCCTGCGGGCAAAGCGGACAATATTGTGGTCTGCGTAAGGCGGGATGTTACAAGTGGTATCAGAGCCACTCCTGAGCCGTTCGGGATGGTGGGGCAAACCTCATCGAGGACGATGAGTCCCTAAGGGGGTGATTGTAACACCCTAGGCAAATCCCACGTCGGCTGTGGCCTGGAGAGATGCTGGGTTCATAAGATAACATTCGCCTTACAATGACACAACGCGTTTTGTGGTCTACTGCGAGTGGGGTTCTTAGGAACTGGCAGTTAAGCGTGCTCATGTGAGAGTAGTACTGGCTTGGGTGACCTGCCGGGAAGTCTTCAAATGAGGCCACAAAAACAAAGCCGTGAGCCTGCGGGCAAAGCGGACAATATTGTGGTCTGAGTAGGCAGGATGTTACAAGTTAAAATTGAAGCTCAGAAGCGCCTTAAATTCATCCATCGATGTAACACAATGGACCCAACCATTGCAATAGGCATGTCATCATAGCTAACAAATGCACCAGACCGGAATCGAAGCGGACAATATTGTGGTATGCGTAAGGTGGGATGTTACAGTCATCAAATGTAATGAGATTGTTAACTTTAACTGATGTGAGATTATTTGTATGGTGAAATAACTTTAAAACCGGAGGAGAGTTGATTTACCTCATAACTTTTATAATTTTATATTTCATCCAAGTAGCAGTTTTCTTTTATATAAGATCAATAATGCATTTTATCGCCGCTACATTACACGCACGCTATCACATCTTAACAAACACCTAAACATCAAATCAACTTTTTTTCGTCCATTTTTGTACATTTTTATATAAAAACGAAAGAAAATGTATGAAAGCGAACAAAAACAGAAGAAAACGTAAGAAAGTGAAAAAAACGTGAATTAAAAAAATGTGAAAATCACTTATAATATTCTGAATAACACTTGTAATTTTCTGAATATCACTTTTGATATTCAGAATATCACTTGTGATTTTCATGTTACAAAACATTAGTTGAACATCACTTGTGATATTCGGAATATCACTTGTGATATTCAGAAAATTTCTGAATATCACTTGTGTTTTTCTGAATATTACAAGTGATTTTCAACTAATGTTTTGTAACATGAAAATCACAAGTGATAATCTGAATATCACAAGTGATATTCAGAAAATTACAAGTGATATTCATGTTACAAAACGTTAGTTGAAAATCACGTGTGATATTTAGAATATCACTTGTGATTTTCATGTTACAAAATATTAGTTGAAACTCACTTGTGATATTCGGAATATCACTTGTAATATTTAGAATATCACTTGTGAATTTCATGTTACAGAACAATTGTTGAAAATGACTTGTGATATTCAAAATATCACTTGTGATATTCAGAGTGATATTCAAAATATCACTTTTGAAAAAACGTGAATTAAAAAAAGCGTGAAATCACTTGTAATATTCTGAATATCACTTGTAATTTATATTCAGAATATCACTTTTGATATTCAGAATATCACTTGCGATATTCTGAATATCACTTGCGATTTTCATGTCACAGAACATTTGTTGAAAGTCGCTTGTGATATTCAGAATATCACTTGCGATATTCAGATATCACTTGCAATATTTTGAATATCACTTGCGATATTCTGAATATCACTTGTGATTTTCATGTTATAGAATGTTAAAAATCACTTGTGATATTCAGAATATCGGTAGTGATATTCAATATCACTCACGATATTCTGAATATCACAAGTGATATTCTGATAATCACAGTATAACACTTGTGTTATTCAAAAAGGTATGAAAACGTCTGAAAACATTTAAAAATGAATGAAAATGAATGAAAACGGACGAAAACGTATGAAAACGGACGAAAACGTATGAAAACGAACGAAAACGTAAGAAAACGGACAAAAATGAATGAAAACAGATGAAACCATATGAAAACGTATAAAAATGGACGAAAACGTATAAAAACGGACGAAAACGTATGAAAACGGACGAAAACATATGAAAACGGACGAAAACGTATGAAAATGGACAAAAACGTAAGAAAACAGACGAAAACGTATGAAAACAGGCAAAAGCGTATGAAAAAACTCAAAAACAGATGAAATGTAAGAAAACGGAACATATATATATGAAAACGGACGAAAACGTATGAAAACGGGCGAAAACTTAAGAAAACAGACGAAAACGTATGAAAAAAATTCGAAAACAGATGAAAACGTAAGAAAACAGACGAAAACGTATTAAAATGGACGAAACGTATGAAAACGGGTGAAAACGTAAGAAAACAGAGGAAAACGTATGAAAACGAGCGAAAACAGACGAAAACGTATGAAAACGGACGAAAATGTATGAAAACGAACGAAAATGTAAAAAAACGACGAATATGTATGAAAAACGAAAAAAAACGCAAAAAAAAATAAATAAATAAATAAAAAAATCTTGAATTAAAGGAAAAAAACATGATGTTAAAAAAAAGAAAGAAAGAAAGAAAAAAAAAAAAAAAGATAAATGGTGGGGATTTGTCCCTCAATATGCAACAAAAACTTAGTCCTTAAAATAACTCACCTCATATTTTTCTAAAAATTATTACTACATCGAACAAATCTATTAATGTCCCACGATCAACCCGCGAAAACCTGCTGGCTCCGTATTGAATGTAAATCACAAATATTCTCAACCACGAAAAAATAAATAAACAAAAACATATTCACAAAACTAAATTCGTTGCTAAACATTTCCAACAGCAAGCAAGAAAAAACTCATCTTACATCTGTACTCTAAATTTCCAACTATTACAAACTAGCAATACATGTCAAAAACACTCGATATATAGTACCACAACCTAAAACACAAAGCCTCAAAACCAACTAGATTGAACCGACGAATGATACTTAACCAAAACCAAAACCAATATCACCAAAAACGCGACACCCCAAGGCGAAGTTCCATCTTGTTTTCCAGACGATGGCATACTCGCAGCTCGAACCATAAACGGCAACCTGTGTCTCATGGTAACATAGGCGACAACGAACAAAGCAAGTGGTAACAAATATAGAAGCAACTTAAGACCCATTTTTTCACGTTCGATATGAACCTTGAACTCGGTGTAACTAGACATGGACAACAAGAGTATGACTAGACCTAATAAGGCTATAAGGTGCATGGGTGGTGCTGACATTGAATTTAGAGTTTTGTCTTTCCAACTTATTAGCCCTGATGATGCTCTACTATCTCTTGTGAGTGAATTCATTTTTGTTAACTAGAGGTTATGTATTTGTGTGTGGTTTTCTTTTTGGTGGAATATGAATATTTGTGTGTTACTTTTTGCTGGAATATGAATAAGGTGTGGGTGGATCGACTATATATGTGGTCGTGAGGATGTGGATGGTTTTGTGGAAACCGACTTTGTTCTTTTGTTTTTCTAGGTTTGGAACATTTAAGTAAAAAGGGAGAATCAAATTCGAAAATTATCTAACGAAAAAGATAGTGGGCAAGGGTGTAGTTTTGATTCGAGTGACTTCTGGTTGAATATTAGTAAAGTTAGGCCAAAATGTATTTTACTATCCTGTCTAACCGAGTTTTCTAGTACTTTAGATTTTTAAGGGTGGAGAATAGTACCCTTAACTTGGAAATATTGATCCCTTAGTACCTTGACTTGGTTTAACTCGCTTACACGATTATCATGTGACTTCCTTCATTAGTTTTTGACGTCCACAATAAAATGACGTTTATGAAAAGTTAAAATTAAGAATAACCCAAAATTCATGCCATTAGCCTATTCGTCCAAATTTGTTAAAAATTAACATGGATTTTAGTTTCATTTGTAACAAAGCAATTCTAAAATGTTCTCCTTATGCTAATTTCAAGTATCTAAATCTCGAAAATCAATATCTGCACAAATCAATATAAGAGAAATTTCTTTTTTCATTGCATAATAATGGATGACCGTACAAAAATAATCAACAAATTACTCTTCTGTTCAAGTATATGTACAACAAAAATTTTTGAATAACTTACGTAAAAAATCGAAACAAATATATTTTAAAAGAACCCTCTTTACTTGTAGCTTATATATAATTCAATAAAACACACCTTACACGAGTCAGTTTATGAATTTATCTTTATGAATGGGTTTATGATCTTGGAAAGGTTGTGGCATTTTATAAAAAAGTAAGGATTTTTATTCGATAAAGCTAATTTTGATCAATTATGTAGATTAGGGTTCAAGAGAATTGATAATTGGGGTTTTAGAAATGACATTTTATTGTTGAAGTTAGAAAACTAATTGACGAAGTCACGTGAGAATTATGTGAGCGAAATTGAGTCGGGGTATTAAGGGATCCATTTTTCAAGTTAAGGGTACCATTCTTCACCCTTAAAAGATTAGGGTACTAGAAGACCTGGTTAGACAAATTCATGGTACTAAAATGCATTTTGGCCTATAAAGATTAAAGAGATCGCTAAAACAAGTAGTATTGATATATGGAGAAAAATTAAAAATTATACTCTTTACTTCTCAAATTAATAATTTATGTTTTTTTTTTTTTTCAAAATATTTTTATTTATTTGTCCAATACTAAAAATAGATAGAGATGTTTGATCGATTTTATCATATTACGCTTGTTTAAATTTATTATTACAAATTATATAAAAAAGTATTAATTAATTATTCAAAGGTAAGATTGTCATTTTGTAAAAATATAAAAAAGAAAAAACAGTAATAATTATTTTTCTATGTATTTTTTTTTTTTTATCAAAATACAATTATTTTAAAACAGAATAATTAGTAGTTTTGCAAATGTCACCAGATTTTGTAGCACTTTTACAATAAATTATTTGTTTGTCATATTTATTTGCTAAAGAAAAGCGTATATCAAGAATTCAAGATGTCTCAAACCTATGTGGTGCAGTCATTCAACTATCTCAAAAGATTTTACTTCAAAAAATGTTTTTCCTAGGAGTTAGGATTTATGTCATGGAAGACAAAATTAAGATTAAATTAAAAGGTGGCAATCGGTTTTGGACACGTGGTTTACATGCAAAGGATTGCCGACGTGTATGCTCATTTCCAATCCATCATCTTCATCAGGTTGGTTGACAGTTGCCATCATGACCGGAATAAGAGGCGGAGTCAGAACTTTTTTGTCAAGAGGGCAAAATATGATAAATTTTAAAAACTACACTAAAAATTGATCTGTTAAGGCGCAAATTACAAAAATAACCAAAAAATTTCAAGAATTTACACTACAATTTTTTTCACCGGGAGATCACGTAACCCCCAGACCCCTTTATCTCCGCCCCTACCAGAACTCGACAAGTTTAAGTAAACTGAGTCAACCTATAACGTATTTGATTTAAAAGGGTCAATTTGTATTTTTACTTAACATCTTTTATATAATAAAACAGAACCCCAAGTGAGGACTTTTTCATTTCAAAAAAACTAAACCATACCTTATTTAGTAATAATATTATTTAAAAAAAAAGATTATTTTTTTATTAAGTAACATTTTATATTTATCCATAACACAAATATAAGATAAATACAAAAAATATAGATAAGATGCAATTAACAATAGGATTAAAATTTTTAAATAATTATCTTTAATAATAAAAAACTATAATTAAAAATCGTAAATCAAACAAAACAAAGATTAAATTATTTGTTTTTTAATAAATAAAAATATATGATTCAAAAAATTTAAAAAAAAAAAAAAAAAAAACCCGCGCGTGCACGAGTAATATAACTAGTTCGTACTCCAATATTTACCATTACTGTAACACCCCCAAAAGTCGTTAATAACAGCGGAAGAGTTAACATGTCAGCGGAAGACTTTCGGGGTATTACTTCGAGGATCTTTGTCACAATCATAGAAAACGACACAAAAGTGACGCTTTAAAGTTTAATTCATTCAAAATACCAAATATTCGAGACATCAAGATGTTTCATAATTTAAACAACAAGTTTATTTGAAATATGTTAAAATGTTTATTTAAGCCCATGCCGGGTTACAAGCCCACTCCGTGCCTTCAAGTTCCTTCTTGTTTAGTTACCTGAGATAAACACATGCTAAAAAAGTGTCAACACAAAGGTTGGTGAATTCATAGAGTTTATAGTTTAAATCGTTAATTAGAAAAAGAGTGATTTCCTTATCAATTTAATACAAATCAATTCGTTGGTTTGCCCTTCACCGGGTCAACATCAAAAATAGTAATTGATTTATAAATCCATTTAACACGAGTTTCGAATCACAAGTTAAGAATGTATTGTAATCACATACAATCAATAAGTTTAAATCAATGTTCCTGTTATTGCCTTAAGCTCATGATACTCAACGATTAACAGCCAATCATAATCTCAAGTTATGACGGTAAGTAGTAGGCCCTCAAGATAGGTATTTGCCAATAACCTATAATAAGAACAATAAAGTGCGCCTGGTGTTTTCTCTAACAACCAAACGAGGATTGTCAATCACTAATAGTACTATCCACGTTTATTTACGTTCACCCTTCAAGTGATTAAGGTTCATGATCGAGGGACTTTCGGCAATAGTAACTTAAGCAAATAACATTGGCCTGACGGTATTTCAATACCCGGTATAAAAGACTTGTGTTCGAGTTTTAAGCATGTATCTCCCCCACGGGAAAATAGTTAAAGAGTGGGCTATGAAATCACCTTAGTAGTACAGTGGTATCGTAGTCTCAACAAAGCAAGGAAACGGCTTCACACAACACAACCTAAAAGATAAGGCAAGTTTCAGTTGATAGTCTAAATCTGGTTTTATCGCGAATACTTGTTATTTAGTTACGAACGAATCTCGTGTTTGTTTAAGTGCCTAAAGTTCAAAAACAAAGTTATATATACATATAACTCGTAAGTAAAATGATCGATGATTGATATAAAGTTAGTTTTTATAACGGAAATAAAATAAACGTATCGTTTTACAAGAAATAAGTAATGTATCGTTATATCGTTTAATTATAATTACGAATATATATCGTATATATATATATATATATATATATATATATATATATATATATATATATATATATATATATATATATATATATATATATATATATATAAGTTTATGTTTATATAAGTCTTAGTTTAATTATATGTTTATATATGTAAAAGGTTAATATTATTTTTATAAAATAATATTTACTGAAAATTCCTTTAAGTTTCCAAAATTTACATTTTTAACCCTAACGATATATATTTTACACCGTTAGTCCAAAATATATATAATTTACATTTTAGGTCCAAAAGTATCAATATTTACATTTCTTAACTCCAAGTTTCAATATTTACTGTTTTTAACTCAGAAAACTCTTATAGTTTTGACCCAAAGTTTACAACTTTTGCATTTTTAGTCCCCGGTTTAAGAAATTTTGCAAATCTAGTCCAAATTTCACCAAACTTGGAATTTAGTTTTTATACTTTTTCAATAAGCTCAGAATACTCAAAGTAACTTAATTCAACTGCTTATTAGCTTATAAAGTGTTTATTTTGATAAATGGGCCTTAACGAGACTATTACAAGGCCCATTAATAATTTGAGATCCATTGGGCTTACGAGACCTTTAGGCCTGACTTTGGACTCATTTTTATAGTACAAAAATGTTTCAAACAAGCTTGTGCGACCAGCTTATCACATAAGCTCAAAATTAGCTTAACGGGCTAACAAGCCCATGAGTTATCTTATTAGTTTTTATAGAAAACAGTTTTTGGTAGCTTCAAAAAGGGTCGAGCAAATAAGTTTAACGTGACAACTAGGTTGAATGAAATAAATTTCCAATATGTCAACTAAGGTGATAATGAGGTCGAGTAATAAAAATGATATGTAATATGTCGAATTTGGTTTTAACGAGGCTAAAGTGATTGGTCAAAATCATATATTGAAACTGTTCCAACACTTAGAATTATTCTAAGTGTTGAGATTTTATACGAATGGGTCTAGTGACATGAAAACGTGTCGAAACGAAGTTGTGACTAATTGGTATAGTATACATATTACACGAGCAAAGATAACTATACTTTACTAATCTCGTTTACTAACTAATTAACCAAAGTAAATGACATTTGTTAGTTTCTAAGTTAAATTTAAATGTGTTGAAAATATTTCTAAGTGTTGAAAAGAAATACCAAAGTGTCCAAGGTCACTCCTAACGTCTCCAATTCATTAAGAAAACGTGAGTATTAACTTTAGAGCTTTATATCATTCGATTCTTAGTATGTTCAACATCACACATGACGAGTAAAATGTATGTGTTACTTTTTATATATCACGAATTAATGAGGCGAATGTTTGTGCAAAACTGAAAATGATGGAAGTGATTATATGGAAAAGAAAGTAAAAGTGTCTTACCTCACCTCTAGGGGTGGGGTAAAAATCATAGTTGTGGATCGAGTTTGGACAATTGATCAACGTAGCCTGGTACACGAGCTTCCAACGGTTCAAGAAAAGCAAACGAGGTACTCTTGGATCACTTCGACACTTCGTACGATGGGCAAAAGGTTCGTCCCATTTCTTGTGTATCTCAACTCGAAAATATCTATATTGCTTGTTTGAGTGTGTGTGTCTAACTGAGGGCAGTAGGGGACGACTATTTAACATAATTGGAGCTTTGTGATCATAAGAGGTTGTGTGTAGTCGTGTAAACTTTTTATGGCACCTCAAATTGTACCCAATCGACTTGTAACATGATAAAGGAATGTGTAAGACGTTTCTGAAATTCCCTGACATTCTTACACGTTTAATTATGGGTTTTCAATGATTGGAGAGCTTGGGTGGTTGCTTAGAAGCTTGGTGACACGTTTTTGGAAATTTGGCAAAATGTGTTTCGTGGTTTACTTGGCCACTGTTTCGTATAGCAAATGTTTATGAAACTTTGAGACAAAAGGCGTTCTAGAATCCTTGCAATGTGGTAAATTAGAGGGTGTAATAATATCATGTGGTTGTTTGTGCAAATTTCGAGAAAACAAGGGTGTTTTGTGTGCTTGGTCGACTGGCAGAAACAAAAGAAAACAATAATTATTAAGGGTGCGTTTGGACTGACAGCTGAGCTTGTTGGTTTGGGCTTCGTGGATTGCTCAGGCCCAACAAAAAAATAATAAGGAAATAATTAATAGTGAGCCTATTAGCAGCAGTTTTGGGTTTTAACGGCCCATTGGGTCTCGGGGGCCCACGTAGGTGATTTCGAGAGTCGGGTTTTGGTCAAATAATATTAGTGACCAATCTCGAAAATTTTCGTAGGCTCCGGAATATATAAATATGATACGGTATAGATAAGAAACGTATAATAATATAATTATAAACGTTTTAATTAATATCCGCGATACATTAGACTATCAAGGTTGTGCGAAAGCAACGTTTCTAAGCAAAAGATAAATCACAATGTCGTAGTGGTTCACATAATATGTCATGCATAAATAAATAAATAAAATTTGTTCTCGTAAAATGGTTAATCTATGTTATGGTAACGTGTTAATCGTAGGAAAATTTTACGGGGTGTTATATTACCTACCCGTTAAACGGAATCCCGTCCCGGGATTCTAAGATAAGGTAGCTGTAAAGGTGAGTGGGAAAGGTGAACAAATAACGTATTTATTATTAGCTTCCTAATTGTACTTTCCAGCTTAACGTATCTACTACTACATTAGCTTTTTAATTGATGATAACCAATCTTGGTATGATTGTGAAAGAAAAACTTGGGGAAACTTTAGTCCAAAATTATAATTGTTACTTGGCAGTATTATTTAAGGTGTAAACAGTATTTTACCACAGTGGTGTACAGTACCCAACTCTTATTCTCTTTAAATAACCCACTATTACACTCCTTTTTACCTAACTTTTCTTTCACTTTATCATTTTCGTCGATATGCCGCACTTCATCACCAATCTTGCAATCATGTATGCCATTGTTACTGCTATCTATCTAGTGTATGTTCCGAACGAAGATCGTGCTATGTTAGTTGGGATCTTAATGTTTCTTGCACCATTCGTGGTTTTAGCGATCTTCATTGACAAGTTTTGGAAATGAGGAATAGTGTCGTAGTGTAGTGGTTGGAATGTTGAAATAAGGTTTGTTGTGTTTCCATGTAATTTCGAACGTATGAATGAAATTTTTTTTTTTATTTATTTCGCTTTATGCTGTCTTAGTTTATGTTAATTTCTCGCTTATGAATCGTTATATTTGAAATTATGTATCAAAACATTGGTTGGTTTGATTGTAGTTAAGTTTTTCAAAGGTGGGTTTTAAATGAATTATAACCAAAACTATATATGGAAGTTTGTTTGGCTTCGAATATTTATATAAATATGATTTTTGATTATAGTTGAGTGAAGCAATTTGGGTTGAGTTTTGATGAAAATTTGACCATCGAAGGATTGATTAATTGGAAAAGATTCGTCATACTTGATTCTTGGGTACACGATAAATTGAGATGCACAAAAAAATATTGATAGGGTGCAAGGAAAATGTCATGGAAATGGTTCGAAACTGTAGGGCATGAGTCGGTTGGGAGTAATATTTAGGGTTTTGGGTTTTAGCAATGTCGGGCTTAAGTTGGTGATCAAGTTCAATGGTGTGTTGGGTTACTGAAATCTCGAGGCCCAAATGTGTGTCGGCGCATAGAAGCAGTGGGTTGAGGCCCAAGTTAAGAGAGTTTTTTTTTTTTTTTTTTTTTTTTTTTTTTTTTTTTTTTTTTTTTTGATTGTGAGTATGTTTTATGATTCTGAGGTTACGGGTTGGTCAGAGATCATTGAAATTTTATATAACGTTTGAGAGTTTGGAAAGATTATGGAGGAGTTCATAATTTCTTAGAGATTGAGGGGTCAAATCATGTGAGAGTGTATTACTTATACGTGGCGTGTTCATGATTTAAGTTATGGTGTTATGTGTTTAATGTGATCTGTTTCTTGCCACTTGTATTGAAATGCGAAATCTAAGATAGAATTTTTACCACGTATCCCCAAAAATTTTGTTGCTAGTTTTAATAGACACAGACTTTTTTTTTTTTTTTTTTTTTTTTTTTTTTACCGTTTGAAAACAAACGGTCACATTTAATACAATAATTGAGAATTATTTTTCCAATTCTTTATAAATACCAATGGTACGTGTTGGGTTATCCACATACATACACACAAAACAATCAATGGCTTGCAAGCTACCACATACCGCTGTACAAATTCAACAATATATCAAATCTCATATTTCTTGTTTGGAAATCGATAGATTGTGATGGGTTTTTGATATCATATGAAATGATGTTGATGAGGTGGTGGAATAATTCCAGAAACCATTGCACAAATCACAATGTCTCGAAAGTAGATTAGACCATTGTGTGACTCAAAACATTTGAGAAATGATTAAGACCATTGTGTCATACAATGTCCGGGAAATAGAAAAGACCATTGTAATTAGTTACAATGTCTTGGATATAAAATGTTGGAGTAGGAACATGGTTGGGAGAATGTGGTTGTGTCGAAATGCCATAGAGTAGGCATGTGTAGATATGTTTAGATAAAATGATTGAAAATAACTCGAATGTATATATAAATATACTTATATGTTTGTGTAGCATAACATGCTTACAAAGTCCATAATCGTCTGGAGGATGGAAGACACGGAGAGCGGAAGGCTATAAAATGGTTTTGCTTGTAGTTGTAGTTATAGTTTAGGTCTCAATTAGACCCGTTTCTCTATAACCATGGCTCTGGTACCAATCTGTAACACCCCCAATTCATGGATGCAGTGGAAATCGAACTGGGTGTTACTCGACGGCACAATAGTCACAATAATAGAAAACGAACTCCAATTGAGTCGTTTTAAAAGATTTATCATTCAAGTTATATAAATATCAGAGATTACAAAATGAGGTCCCAATTGGTTCCATGTTTACAAATCACATTAAGTGAGTTTTGAATGATAATAAAATTTATAGCCCTCTTGAGTATCCGTGCCCTTCCGTACCATCCTTGATCGTCATGAACCTGAAATACATGCTTGAGAGGTCAACACAAAGGTTGAGTGGAATTCGTAGAGTTTAGTTAAATCGTTTGAACACAATAATCGTAGTGTGAGTTATAGGCTCACACCAATGTTTGGAAAACAAAATCGTTATTTATTTCACTAAGCTCATGCAACCAAAACATTAACATCGAACCAACAAAATTGGCATTATAGAAGCCCTATCGAGGTACTTTTGCCATTATACCGCTAAATCTCAAATATAGTGCATTTGTGTGAACTCATCGTTGTTCAACACAAATGGGATCCGTCAATCCCAATAGATCTATTCACAATATTCGCGCTCACTAAAGGTAGTGACTAATGGTTCATGATATAGGGACTTCGAACATGGCAATCGTTACTTAGTGATAATAAAACATCGTCGTGAAGCATACATTAGAAAGCATTGTGTTCGAGTAGAAAAATAATAGCATGTATTCCCCCCATGGGTTTGTAAAATAGTTAAACAATAGAAAGTGGGGCTACGAACTCACCTTAAGTAGAATAGCAAGTAATGAAGGTGATGGTTGGATCGTGTAGGTTTCTATGAGCAACCTATAATAGAATGTTGCGACTTAGGATCGGAGTAAAGAATATAACGGAGTGCCTATATATATATCTTGCATTTAGTCCATGATGTGGTATGATGTATATTGTATGTCCTTGAAAGAAAAGATTCATGAACATGTATGTTTTGTATATCGTTTACTACCGTTCGGGCTGACATATTTCAGAAGTCATGTTAGTAAGCGTTCGAGGAGCCAGGACACTTTAACTCGTAAATCCACAACTCATCTCGACGGCTTACATAATGAACTCCTCACATGAGGCTCCCTACTATTGTAGTAGTTGATGAAATATATAGATATAAGTTTTGATCCGAAAGGTTACATGTCCGATATTTGAATAAACTTAGGAAAGTTTATTTGTACATGAAGATTGTTATTAGGGGTAGTTTCATAAGTTTTGTATGACCATTTTCTCTTTGTAATATCTCATGGTTCCTTTAGATGAAGTAGATCCAAGTTGCTTGTTCAAGTTATCGCCAATACTTTGTTTCATGTTTTCGCCTAAGTAATCTTACATGGTCATTTCGTCATGGCCTAGCCATGACCTTTGGTCCTTGTTCCAAGGTCATGAGACTCAACCTTGGCTCTAGCCATGGTTGTGGTCTTGATTATAGGTCATAAGACCTCTTGTTCCTTTTAAAGTATAACCATAATCTAGTGACTTTCGCCTAAAAATGGGCTGTTTAGAATTTGAAGAATTTTATCACTCGGAAAGCGTTTTTAGGGCTCGAGCTTCTTTAATCCTGAACGAAAACGTCGTTCCGGACAACTTTTGTGTTTTAACTTTTTGATGAATCGGACCAGAAGTGTGACTTTCAAAACCCAAATTTGATCAGAATGGTATTTGGCAGTTTGCCGCAAAGTTTTGGTAACTTCAAATGGGCGTAACTTTTGACTCGTATACTCGTTTTGGGTGGTTCAAGTTGCTACGGTTTCCTTGTTAAGTCCTCTACTGTAATATGTAATGATCAAATATCATATTTTTACCATTTTGATCAGGTCTTACCAAGAAAGTCACTAGTTTGCTTGTTATAGTAACTTGTCTTATCAATCATGTACAATAACTTGTTTTACTCACTTTTATACATCATGAACATGAATACAAGACATAATATAGCACAAATAATATGTAAATAACATGAATATGATTATTTAACAAGAATCATGTTAGGGTTTGGCTTACAACTTTTGGCTTTCAAACAAGAAAGGAAGTTAACATGTAAGGATAGGACTTTGATAGACTTGCTTCAACCCACTTCACTTCATGCAATCTTTCTACTCTTGTAATCTTGAAAGAGAGATGATGAAAGTTGAGGTGACTTGAGTGGATTCAAACTCAAGAGAAATCACCAAGGTTTCTAGGGTTTGGAAGTAGTTTGATGAATCAAAACCAAACTATAGTTTTAGGTATTGATATGGTACTTGAATCTTGCATGAAACTTGGAAGAGAATGAGCTAAGGATGAGAGGATGGGGAGGGTGAGGTGTGGCGTTTAAATGAGGGGAGGAAGGGAGTATTTATAGTGAGTTTGAGGAGGTTAGGAAACAACTAGGAAATTACCAAAACTTGGTGACCAAGTTGTAATTAACTAATGATCTAAGGGTAATTTCATGAGATGAAGCCACCTATGGGATGACTCCCCCCCCCCCTCCTAGGTTGGTTCATATACTTGGGGAGCAAGGGTGGACTTTTGAGGATATTATCCAAGATACTTGGTTAGTTTTGACTCCGGGAAATGCCAATCGTAAATGATTAAGCCTCAAAACGTAAAACCGGGTATCGTAAAAATACGAAACTTGGAAGAATGGTTAAACATGTCAAAATACTCCATAATAAAATATAAAATGAGTGATAGGTCCCACTGGGTGGTAAAACCCTGCTAAAAACTGGAAACACGGGTCTAAAACGCGTAATACGTAAAATGTACGAATATTGCGTAAAATTGAGAAAAGTAAAATGTTACTTTTCTAATAGGATAATATTGATTTAAAAAGACTTATAATGTCTAGACTGGGCTCAGTCTAGTGTCGGTTGGTATTAAATGTCTTTTAAACATCAAACCGTAAGCCTAAAAATCAAGGAATGACTTATAAAATCAAGGAATGATTTTTGGTCAATGGAGGAGGGAAAAATATGTTGACTTTTTCTAATAAGTTGAAAACTCAAATCGTCTTAGAAACGCGTTTTGTGGTCTAACGGTTAATCGCCCATACGGTTAAGCGTGCTCATGCGAGAGTAGTACAGGCTTGGGTGACCTGCTGGGAAAAGTAATTAACCTGAAAATGCGAATTGTTACATAACCTACCCGTTAAACAAAAGAGTTTTGTTGATATAGGTTTTTACAAAAGGAAGAGGGTAGAGAAATTTCTTGAATTATCAGTTTTTGTGGATAGAAATTTAGTTTGGGGAGAAGTGAGTGCACATGGTATTTTTATCAGCTGGGAGGATCAATCGTTTAGTGACGTCAAGGTTTACCTAATGATCTTGGTAACGTTAGCATTATCGATGTTTAGTCATATCGTTGTGTATCAATATTCGTGGTTTCTAGTGAGATTTAGGGGTTCGTGGTTCCATATGCCTGTTAACTCAGAAGTAATTAAACCTATTTATCTATATTTCATTATTTACATAGAGAAGCGTCCCAAACTATGTAACTAAGGAAATATAAACTTATGTTTCAATGATTTAAAATTTCTTGATTTGAACAAAATGGCGTCCCAATCCATTCAAATTAAGACGTTGTAAATCATTTTAAGATTTTAACTATTTGACAAAATAATTTATGTGTGAATTTTCCGAGAGTACGAAAAGAGTATGTCGTAAGCATCTATAAAGATGAAAGCGAGACAATTAAAGAGGATTTGCATAGTACTCAAAACAGTTGGGGGAGCATATAAATATATATATTAATATACTAGAGTGTAGTTGTACCATAAACTATTTAAAAGTCACATAATAGTCTAGCGGATGGAAATATGAAGACACGGTATTTGTAATAATCCGGATTAGTAAATGTAAGTCATTAGCATAATCATAACATGTAAGCATATATCAAGTTATATAAGTAAGAAATAATGAGAAGTAACTTTTCTACCAGATGTTGGAATGTAGGCACGGAGGGCATGAAGTGGTATTTTGTAAAAATGGTCCAGTTAAAGTGTAGTTATAGTCCAATGTTTAAAAACATCTGGTTCTCTATAACCGTGGCTCTGAATACCAATCTGTAACACCCCCAAAAGTCGTTAATAACAGCGGAAGAGTTAACATATCAGCGGAAGACTTTCGGGGTATTACTTCGAGGATCTTTGTCACAATCATAGAAAACGACACAAAAGTGACGCTTTAAAGTTTAATTCATTCAAAATACCAAATATTCGAGACATCAAGATGTTTCATAATTTAAACAACAAGTTTATTTGAAATATGTTAAAATGTTTATTTAAGCCCATGCCGGGTTACAAGCCCACTCCGTGCCTTCAAGTTCCTTCTTGTTTAGTTACCTGAGATAAACACATGCTAAAAAAGTGTCAACACAAAGGTTGGTGAGTTCATAGAGTTTATAGTTTAAATCGTTAATTAGAAAAAGAGTGATTTCCTTATCAATTTAATACAAATCAATTCGTTGGTTTGCCCTTCACCGGGTCAACATCAAAAATAGTAATTGATTTATAAATCCATTTAACACGAGTTTCGAATCACAAGTTAAGAATGTATTGTAATCACATACAATCAATAAGTTTAAATCAATGTTCCTGTTATTGCCTTAAGCTCATGATACTCAACGATTAACAGCCAATCATAATCTCAAGTTATGACGGTAAGTAGTAGGCCCTCAAGATAGGTATTTGCCAATAACCTATAATAAGAACAATAAAGTGCGCCTGGTGTTTTCTCTAACAACCAAACGAGGATTGTCAATCACTAATAGTACTATCCACGTTTATTTACGTTCACCCTTCAAGTGATTAAGGTTCATGATCGAGGGACTTTCGGCAATAGTAACTTAAGCAAATAACATTGGCCTGACGGTATTTCAATACCCGGTATAAAAGACTTGTGTTCGAGTTTTAAGCATGTATCTCCCCCACGGGAAAATAGTTAAAGAGTGGGCTATGAAATCACCTTAGTAGTACAGTGGTATCGTAGTCTCAACAAAGCAAGGAAACGGCTTCACACAACACAACCTAAAAGATAAGGCAAGTTTCAGTTGATAGTCTAAATCTGGTTTTATCGCGAATACTTGTTATTTAGTTACGAACGAATCTCGTGTTTGTTTAAGTGCCTAAAGTTCACAAACAAAGTTATATATACATATAACTCGTAAGTAAAATGATCGATGATTGATATAAAGTTAGTTATTATAACGGAAATAAAATAAACGTATCGTTTTACAAGAAATAAGTAATGTATCGTTATATCGTTTAATTATAATTACGAATATATATCGTATATATATATATATATATATATATATATATATATATATATATATATATATATATATATATATATATATATATATATATAAGTTTATGTTTATATAAGTCTTAGTTTAATTATATGTTTATATATGTAAAAGGTTAATATTATTTTTATAAAATAATATTTACTGAAAATTCCTTTAAGTTTCCAAAATTTACATTTTTAACCCTAACGATATATATTTTACACCGTTAGTCCAAAATATATATAATTTACATTTTAGGTCCAAAAGTATCAATATTTACATTTCTCAACTCCAAGTTTCAATATTTACTGTTTTTAACTCAGAAAACTCAGATTTATAGTTTTGACCCAAAGTTTACAACTTTTGCATTTTTAGTCCCCGGTTTAAGAAATTTTGCAAATCTAGTCCAAATTTCACCAAACTTGGAATTTAGTTTTTATACTTTTTCAATAAGCTCAGAATACTCAAAGTAACTTAATTCAACTGCTTATTAGCTTATAAAGTGTTTATTTTGATAAATGGGCCTTAACGAGACTATTACAAGGCCCGTTAATAATTTGAGATCCATTGGGCTTACGAGACCTTTGGGCCTGACCTTGGACTCATTTTTATAGTACAAAAATGTTGCAAACAAGCTTGTGCGACCAGCTTATCACATAAGCTCAAAATTAGCTTAACGGGCTAACAAGCCCATGAGTTATCTTATTAGTTTTTATAGAAAACAGTTTTTGGTAGCTTCAAAAAGGGTCGAGCAAATAAGTTTAACGTGACAACTAGGTTGAATGAAATACATTTCCAATATGTCAACTAAGGTGATAATGAGGTCGAGTAATAAAAATGATATGTTATATGTCGAATTTGGTTTTAACGAGGCTAAAGTGATTGGTCAAAATCATATATTGAAACTGTTCCAACACTTAGAATTATTCTAAGTGTTGAGATTTTATACGAATGGGTCTAGTGACATGAAAACGTGTCAAAACGAAGTTGTGACTAATTGTTGGTATAGTATACATATTACACGAGCAAAGATAACTATACTTTACTAATCTCGTTTACTAACTAATTAACCAAAGTAAATGACATTTGTTAGTTTCTAAGTTAAATTTAAATGTGTTGAAAATATTTCTAAGTGTTGAAAAGAAATACCAAAGTGTCCAAGGTCACTCCTAACGTCTCCAATTCATTAAGAAAACGTGAGTATTAACTTTAAAGCTTTATATCATTCGATTCTTAGTATGTTCAACATCACACATGACGAGTAAAATGTATGTGTTACTTTTTATATATCACGAATTAATGAGGCGAATGTTTGTGCAAAACTGAAAATGATGGAAGTGATTATATGGAAAAGAAAGTAAAAGTGTCTTACCTCACCTCTAGGGGTGGGGTAAAAATCATAGTTGTGGATCGAGTTTGGACAATTGATCAACGTAGCCTGGTACACGAGCTTCCAAAGGTTCAAGAAAAGCAAACGAGGTACTCTTGGATCACTTCGACACTTCGTACGATGGGCAAAAGGTTCGTCCCATTTCTTGTGTATCTCAACTCGAAAATATCTATATTGCTTGTTTGAGTGTGTATGTCTAACTGAGGGCAGTAGGGGACGACTATTTAACATAATTGGAGCTTTGTGATCATAAGAGGTTGTGTGTAGTCGTGTAAACTTTGTATGGCACCTCAAATTGTACCCAATCGACTTGTAACATGATAAAGGAATGTGTAAGACGTTTCTGAAATTCCCTGACATTCTTACACGTTTAATTATGGGTTTTCAATGATTGGAGAGCTTGGGTGGTTGCTTAGAAGCTTGGTGACACGTTTTTGGAAATTTGGCAAAATGTGTTTTGTGGTTTACTTGGCCACTGTTTCGTATAGCAAATGTTTATGAAACTTTGAGACAAAAGGCGTTCTAGAATCCTTGCAATGTGGTAAATTAGAGGGTGTAATAATATCATGTGGTTGTTTGTGCAAATTTCGAGAAAACAAGGGTGTTTGTGTGCTTGGTCGACTGGCAGAAACAAAAGAAAACAATAATTATTAAGGGTGCGTTTGGACTGACAGCTGGGCTTGTTGGTTTGGGCTTCGTGGATTGCTCAGGCCCAACAAAAAAATAATAAGGAAATAATTAATAGTGAGCCTATTAGCAGCAGTTTTGGGTTTTAACGGCCCATTGGGTCTCGGGGGCCCACGTAGGTGATTTCGAGAGTCGGGTTTTGGTCAAATAATATTAGTGACCAATCTCGAAAATTTTCGTAGGCTCCGGAATATATAAATATGATACGGTATAGATAAGAAACGTATAATAATATAATTATAAACGTTTTAATTAATATTCGCGATACATTAGACTATCAAGGTTGTGCGAAAGCAACGTTTCTAAGCAAAAGATAAATCACAATGTCGTAGTGGTTCACATAATATGTCATGCATAAATAAATAAAAAAAATTTGTTCTCGTAAAATGGTTAATCTATGTTATGGTAACGTGTTAATCGTAGGAAAATTTTACGGGGTGTTATAATTACTTTGTAATGTAAAAGTTAAAAATGCATTTGTGATTAAAATTTTTAAAGGAGTCACGACCATTCTCCCAGTCCCACTAATCTTTGGAATGAATTGTAATTTGATGTAATTGTAATTCAAAGAGTTAGAATGTGTTGTAATTGTAATTGATGAAATATGTCGATGTGTTTGGCTGATGTGCAACGTAATGTAATTCAATTATTTTATATAAAGCATAAAAATGTAATATAAGAATAATAAAAATAATAAAATAATAATGATAATAATAATAATAATAATAATAATAATAAAATAAATAATAATAATAATAATAATTTTAATAAATAATAATAATAATAATAATAATTTCAATAATTAATAATAATATAAAAATAATAAAAATTATTATTATTATTTAATATTTATATTATATAATAATAATAATAATAATAATAATTTTAATAAGTAATAATAATATAAAAATAATAAAATATTATTATTATTATTTAATATTTATATTATATAATAATAATAATAATAATTATTATTATTATTATTATTATTATTATTATTATTATTATTATTATAATAATAATAATAATAATAATAATAATAATAATATAAAAATAATAAAACATTATTATTATTATTAAATATTTATATTATATAATAATAATAATAATAATAAAACATTATTATTATTATTAAATATTTATATTATATAATAATAATAATAATAATAATAATAATAATAATAATAATAATAATAATAATAATAATAATAATAATAATAATAAATGCTGATGTTTTAAATATAAAAAATTTCTGAATTATAACGTAATTTACAACTTTCCATCCACCTTTCTATGTAATCTAGATTCCATCATTTGGTGTAATTGTAATGGGTGAATTACAATTACAACGCCAACCAAACAGTCAGCGTAATGTAATCTGAATTACAATTCCTTCCACTCTGTCAACCAAACACGATTGGAATGTAATTCCGATTACAATTACAACAGATTACAATGAATTACAGCGAACCAAACGCCCCCTAGGTATGACTAAATTCCGTCCCTGAACTTGCCACCGAATAGTTTTCTTGAACATTTAGTAATCTTAAGTTATGTTTAGTCAGAAAAAATTTATAAATCTTCTATTTCAAACTTGTAAAAGAAAAAGTGGATTTAGTTTTTCACCGAACATAAAAAACACGTTCATATAATATTGTTTTTTGTTCAAAAAGAAAACAAATGGGTTACAAGATATATAAAGGGAAAAAAATGTGTTTTGTAATTTTTGTTGTTAAAACAGAAAATGCAAATTTTATGTTTTGTAAAAAATTTGATGGAAAACATTTGATTTGAACACAATTTTTATTTTTTTTATTTTGTAGAAAACAACGATGTTTCTTTTTAATTAAAAGCGCGCTTAGGGTCGCTACATTCTTTTCTATACATTTTTTACGAAAAGTTTGTAGAATAATTTATTCAGAATGTATTTTGCAATAAAATGACCCGATGTTACATTAGCAAAAGTTGTTTGACATTCTTATTGTTTCAGTTATAGAGAAACAATGACTTTTTTGTAGTCTCATAACAACATGATACTGGATTAACCAAAAGAAATTAATCAAATTCTATTATTGTTATTTTCAGACTATGTCTCTCAATATCATATTCGATGTACGTGAAAGATGCCACCTATAAAATACCATCTTTCACGTACGATGGAGAATTGGAGATATATTTGGTTCGACCAGTTAATCAAATCACTCCTCGTAAATTATTTTGACATTAGTCACTTTAAATTTAGTAAGAACTATGCTTACATCCGTGGACCTAAACAATATATACAACAAACGTCTCTAATCAAACAATTGATAAATATCAGTCATGAAGTAAATATCGCCGAAAGCTATAAAATTAGCGCTATTGTAGTTTAAGATTATATATATATCTTTAGCCTCCCAACAAACGCTATTAGTACACTTTGCACTAATTTTTCATCCAAATCTACATCTGTATAAGATTTCAATATACAAAACAAGTAGACTACATGAGCTGAGAAACACATGTATATCGCAAGGGTCTTACGTTTAGTTTGAATAATTTGATCTATTTTTCGACTCAACAGATATTAAATTTATACGAGTGATAAAACATCACCAGAAAGTTGATACATATATATAGAAAAACTAGAATAATATCATAATGGCCGTTACATGAACTCAAAGGACAAAAGTTTTAACATTTTCGTTATGTAAACAAATCTTGTCGCTTGAGCTCAAATCCACATGTATATTGCAGTCAATAATTATCCTATAATAAAGAAGCTTGGATTGAGATAAACAAAACTTATAAAAAAAGTCACTATTAACTATTTAATATAAAAGCAAGTAAGATTTCAAACAACAAAGTTGTAACAAAGTCGTTGTAGTATAGTGGTAAGTATTCCCGCCTGTCACGCGGGTGACCCGGGTTCGATCCCCGGCAACGGCGTTTTTTACTTTTTAGTTATTTTTGTGCTTTTAAACTTTGAAGTATATACACGAGAAACCCATAAAACGGACTGTAAAACTTTTTTTGTGGCCTAACTAAAGACGACTCATTTTTACTTTGTCTAGATTTCTAATCATTTATAGATGGCTCGGTCGTAAATTGATTGTGGTTATCAGTCTATCAATTAAACTTGGGAGTTTTATCGAGTTTAATTTGAGACAAATAACCTCGATATGGACATGCTAACCTTCCTGAAAAGAGAAGGCTTGTATATGTAGCGGTTATATCTAATCTTTTGTAATTTGTACTATTTGATTTTAAAAAAATCAAATTTTATGCTACACAATTTTTCTGACCTGTGAACTAGAAGAAGATGATATCACCTATCACGTAGTAACAGTTTCCTGATTTATTGCTATTTCATTTCCCTTTACCAACTTAATTTGTTGCCTTAAACCTTTTATAGCTGTTCACAGAATTTCGTAACTTGATTGTCTTTATGAAAGCATAGATATTTGTTGAATTACTCCATATTTATATCAAGTTTCACTTTCAAAAAATCTAAACACAAAAGCAGAAAACAAAATTGTTGCTATCAAACAAATGCCTGTTTAACTTGGTAAAAAGAAAGCTTTGCGAGTGGCAAACAAGATTAGACTTTCTTTTATGGAGTTGTTTACGCACTAAACATAACCGTGATATACATGTTTTATCGTGAGGATATGGATTGAAGACTGCAAGTGAACAAGATAGTTCGGTCTAAGTTAGGATGGTAAAATTGTTTTATGAACAGGTGTTAGTAAACTTAACAAGTCAAAGCTGAGCTATAACGAGGTAAATAGGTGTTAGTAAAGAGCTTGAGCAAATAACTTGATTGTGAGCTCAATTTATCAGCCTAAATGCTTGGCCAATAGTTCTCACACAAGTTCAAATTCAACTTTTGCAGGATTCTAGATACCAATAACTCGAATGACTCGAAACTAAAGTGCAAGCGCAAACAAACAAACCGCTTTAGTTAGCCACCCACAACCAAATGCATAAACATCTATATCAAGACTAAATAAAACTGGAAAATTAGTCAATTTAATAAGCTCAAACTCATTTATATCATTCAAGATCATATTTATATTTCAAAATATCAATTTCAAACTATTCAGCCTTCAAAAGAACAATCACAAAACACAAGTCTGGAATTCAAAAAGGAGGGTAAATACAGGGAATCAACAGTCTTACTTAAGCACAAATTTAAAGTAACTTCGGTTTTTTTTTTTTTCAAAACATAAGATCAAACAACCATATTATTCCTCGTACTGCTCTTCCTCATCTTCATCTTCATACAACTCCTCATCCACGGTAGCATCCTGATACTGCTGATACTCCGCCACCAAATCATTCATATTACTCTCAGCTTCAGTAAACTCCATCTCGTCCATTCCCTCACCAGTGTACCAATGCAAAAACGCCTTTCTCCTGAACATAGCTGTGAACTGCTCACTCACTCTCCTAAACATTTCTTGGATCGAAGTTGAGTTTCCAATAAATGTGGAAGCCATTTTCAGTCCAGTTGGTGGGATGTCACAAACACTTGATTTCACATTGTTCGGGATCCACTCAACAAAGTAAGACGAGTTCTTGTTTTGAACGTTCATCATTTGTTCATCTACTTCTTTGGTGCTCATCTTACCTCGGAACATGGCTGAGGCTGTGAGGTATCTGCCATGGCGTGGGTCTGCTGCACACATCATGTTTTTGGAGTCCCACATTTGCTGAGTCAGCTCTGGGACACTAAGAGAGATGTATTGCTGCGAGCCACGGGAAGTGAGGGGTGCAAAACCAACCATGAAGAAATGGAGACGTGGGAATGGGATAAGATTAACAGCAAGCTTCCTGAGATCAGAGTTCAATTGACCAGGGAACCTTAGACAGCACGTTACACCACTCATGGTTGCAGAGATCAGATGGTTCAGATCACCAACTGTGAGACAAAAACATAAATGTTAGATATCAGTGCATTAAACAAATAATCTTAAAATGATTAAAGGCAACCAACTTAGCTTGACAGATTGTTGGCTAATGAGTCTATATTAGGTTAGAGTGAAAACAGGCAACTCTTTTAGTACAAGTAAAAACAGAACGAGTCTGGGTCCCAGACATACTTCTAAATTTCTTTGTACCAATCCGCATGCTACATGTATTTTTACAGGAACTATATCAGCACAAGAACAGTACAGATGATTCAGTAGTAAAATCCTGAAGACTGTATCCTTTAAATTCCACTTTGGTCGACTGTCAACCTGTTTGACCTATTTCATTCATAGCTAACATTTGACTCGATTGATCTTAGAATTAAAGGGTTTTAAAATGAACAAGTAGAGAGAATTGGTTAACAGGTCAAAATGGGTTACTTTTCAGGGGTTTTGCTTTAACTATTTATAACTGAAGTGTTAAGTTATGATTTCAAAACCTATTATTGCAATAACAATTTAAAACTTTTAAATAATACGATTTAGGAGGTTGTATGCATTGAAAATAAACTCCGGTGAACCTTCAACCCAACTTGGTAATTCATTAATAAAATGACTCAATTGCAACATCTATTTATACTATAGGTTGATCAAAGGCAGGGGTACTCACAACTTGGAGTGGTGAGCTTTAGAGTCCTGAAGCAGATGTCATAAAGTGCCTCGTTGTCAAGGACCATACATTCATCAGCGTTTTCAACCAGCTGGTGGACTGAGAGTGTGGCATTGTAAGGCTCAACCACTGTGTCAGAGACCTTTGGTGAAGGGAAAACAGAGAATGTAAGCATCATTCTGTCTGGGTATTCCTCCCTAATCTTTGAAATCAACAGTGTTCCCATTCCTGAACCTGTGCCTCCTCCAAGGGAGTGGCAAACCTGAAAACCTGTCATCACACAAAACCAAGTACCCCATTAGCACCCAATACAACTCAGAACAAAGGTGACCTTGGCCTGGTACACCAAAGGCTATTCGGCTACTGACAAAATAAAAAGAGGACTTAACCTTACAGTAAGCATGTAAACAGCTTTTGTCACTTGGAACTAGCTTTAGCAGATAAAATGATCAATATAATTTCAAAAGTTTTCAATCATATACTGGAACAACTATGTTTATCAATCACATACAGGTAATCTCATGATCATATCAATTACATACAGACCTAACATGAATTAGCATTTATGATAACTAGCATTCTCTCCATCAAACTCTCCTGCCTGCTTGTCCCATAATGACCAGTTTATGCTGGTTAATTTAACTAGAATTACACAATAAATGATTAAAATCATACGGTTATGAGAGAAAACGAAAACGTATGTGATCGATAGATCAGTTGTAGTTTGTATAATTGAAAAGAATGTAAAACTCCAAAACATTACTTACATTATTTTAATTTGTAATTTACTTCAACACGTCAAAAGAAAAACTAATCATGAACTACCAACAAAAGGCCTACTTCTACATAGTATAAAAAGTACTTTTTAACTTGCATTACGCAATAAGTGATTCTACAACACAATCCCATGACCTACTTCTGGTCAGTTAGAAATAACTTTACCAGATGTATTTTTAAACTTTTCTACTCATTAACCAACCAAATTACAAACTATAAGGCCTAATATCATGAATCTTACAAATGATCAGTAAGATATGAATACAATTACATCATATGTTCACAAAGAAAACATTTGCATGTATTAGATCAAATATGCAAATAGGTAATCAAATCCAATAATGCAGACAAAGAACTACACATTTTTGAAGTGAGATACCATACTTACAAAACACTGAACCAAAATTTTAATCAACTGTTAAACTTAAATTCATAAACTGATCATATTGGTCAATTATATGACTGTAAAAAATGTAAAACTCCAGTTACATTTTCATAATTTAACACAAGTAAAAAAGTCTCATCAATCCATCATATAATAAATAAATAAAAACTATTGACAAAATGAAACGCAGGGTTCATAGACTGTTAAGCTATGTGCCTGCATGACATGTACAGTCCACCTTTTATTTTGCATTTTACAAATGAAGTGCTGTTATTATTCAAACCTATGACCTTTTCCGGGTCACATTAAACTAACTTCACCAACTGATTTATTATTGTCTCCTCATAAACTGAAAGGTCTTATACCAAGATGGATCTCACAAAAGATGAAAGGTCTAATAGCGCATAACAACTCAAATGAATGTTCTACGTAACATTAAGAATATGCAGTTAATCTGTTCATACTCCTTGCAGCATAGATATATAAGATCTCGAATCACATTAATATAATACGTATTCGACAAAATATCATCTAAATACATAAACGTCAATAATAAATCAGATATCGTTAACGTGTTAACCTGCTATGTACTTCTACCTTACAGATAAAGATCACGCTCGCACAGATCACACTAATAAAGTTCAAATTCTTAGATCTACTATACAAGTTAAACAAAACGTATAATAATTTCTCAATCCTAACTTTTAATCATCTTCAACAGATATTCATATAATGTTCAACTTAACACACATAAAACATATAACATAACACTTTCCACTTAATTTCTTCATATTCATAATCCATAGTCATTAAGATCTCGCATCACATACACACACATTCAAAATTTTAACACACATATCACGAATTCATCATTATATCATCTCACGGATCACAGATCACATCAATACAGTTACAATCTCAACAAACCATTATTAAAACATATCATCAACGCGTGAAATAAAATACAAAACAGCACCAAACAAACAAATTACACCTTGTAACAAATCACAATTCTCAGCCTCTTTAATCATCTAAAACACGTAAAATCAAGATGTAAAACCTTCGTACCATAACCTAAGAGTTCGCACTTGATCTACTAATCTACATTGTTATATACAATTACGAGTCAAGGAAATATTTAATCGTATAGCCGAAACCCTAACAATCACAACAAATACAAAATTAAGATATACCTCGTTGTATAAAATATATAACATCACAAATCACACAAATACAGTTACATCTATATGATCTATTTCACATTTTCAACAAAATGTTATCGAAAAGCGTACAAACAAACTAATACGTCATTCTACATATATACGTCACGGATCACAGTTCAAATTAATACAGTTACAACTCCTAAAATATATATTCACAGCTTCAACTAACTATTTTATTAAACCACATTTTGCGCGAAATAAGCAAAGAAGCATAGATAGAAAATATCATCAACTGAATATAAAACCACGCGAAACAAACAGAATTATATAAAATCGCGCGAAATAAGCAAATAAGCACAAATAAATAAGCTCGAATTATAAATATATACCTTGCAACAAATCACAATTCTCAGCTTCTTTCCTAACAACATCAAGCACGGAATCAATCAGCTCCGCTCCCTCAGTATAATGACCTTTCGCCCAATTATTCCCAGCACCAGACTGTCCAAAGACAAAATTATCAGGCCTGAAAATCTGACCGTACGGACCGGATCTAATACTATCCATAGTACCAGGCTCTAAATCCATAAGAATAGATCTAGGAACATATCGACCGCCAGAAGCTTCGTTGTAGTAGACGTTGATGCGTTCGAGCTGGTTAGGTGTGTCGCCTTTGTATTGACCGGTTGAGTCGATGCCGTGCTCGTTGCAGATTACTTCCCAGAATTTGGACCCGATTTGGTTGCCGCATTGGCCTCCTTGGATGTGTAGGATTTCTCTCATTTTTTTTTTTTTTTTTTTTTTTTTTTATAAAATTTGGGGGAAATGAGAGGTTTTATGAAGGAGGTGGGGGAAGTGGGAGTGAGGGAGGGGGTGATTGATATAGGGAGTGGGTGGGTGGGTGGGTGGGTGGTTATGGAATGGATCTAGAAATGAGATGTTTTTTTTGGGATTGGTGAGTTGGAATTTTGTAATTATTGTGAACTTTTTACTAATTAAAAAGTGGGGGCAGTTGGTGTTTTTTATGTGTCATTTTTGTTTTGATGGGAAATTTTTAGTAGGGACAAGATCTATGATATAAAAATTCGGTAGGAAGGAAAATATCTAGGGGTTATTTTGTAAATTAAGTATAGTATAGTTTAGAGGTGCATGTGTTTTTTTTTTTGCAAAAGTGAATTATATTAATAGTTCCAACTAGTTTGTACATTATAAGGATATCATCACAGAATATTGGGGCACACCCCTCATCTGATAAAACTAGGGCTGAGCACCGAAGGTTCAAAACCGAACCGGACCGACGAAACCGACCGAACCGACAAAAATCGAACCGGACCGACGGCCCGTCGGTTCGGTTTCGGTTTCCGGTTTTACATGGTTTCGGTTTCGGGTCGGTTCGGTCCGGTCCGGTTCGGCCCAAAACCGACAAAAACATGCCAAAATACACATGGACCGACAAATCCGAACCGAACCGACGAAAACCGAACCGAACCGACGGCCCGTCGGTTCGGTTTCGGTTCCGGTTTTTCATGAATTTCGGTTCTCGGTTTTTTTTGTTCGGGTCGGGTCGGTTCCGACCCGATGCTCAGCCCTAGATAAAACCAAATCTATATTCTACCCGATATCAGACAATACAACAAATACAACTCTGATGATGCCAAAAGTTCCATGTAGATCTCCCATTTACCATAGATCTCATCTATCCATCTCATCCATCCATTTAAAACCCTCCCAACCGTTAGATTAATTCTTTTTTTTTTTTAGTAATAACCAAAAGGGCAAGAGACAATTCACGCATTAGTATTTACGCTTCTCAAACCCTCCCATTTTCAATCTCACAAACGGTTACATTCCTCTGTCTCTCACCCACCCCATTCAAACCCTCCCATTTTCAATCTCAATCTCTCTCAATAACCGTTAGCCACCGTCGCCACCGTTAACCGCCGCCGTTAAACCGCCGTTAAACGCCGTAGTTGTTGATATAATGAAGTCAGTTGATGAATCGAAGGGTAAAATTGCTTATTTTGTTTATTATTTACGTTTTGTTTATTTTTTTGCTTATTTTGTTTCTTATTTTGTAGATTTTTATCTATTGTTGATGATTTTATTGTATTATTAAGCTATTTTGACCTAATTTTGAATCTGATGCTGATTAGATTAGGTTTGTAGAGTTTTTGTTATTGTTGCTGTTGTTAATTGATCGATATGTGTGTGTGAACTATGTGTTTATTGATGATTAGGTTTAAATTAGGAATTATTATAGCGTGATTTGAATGAGTTTGTTGTTAGGTATATTTGATTGATAGTAATGTAGTTTTTTAGTTTGATGAAAGGATTACAGTTGTGCTGCAAGTGCGTTGAGTGTTGAGTGATTGTCGTTTGCTGCAAGTGCGTTGAGTGTTGAGTGACTGTCGTGTGCTGCAAGTGCGTTGAGTGTTGAGTGACTGTCGTGCGTTGAGTGTTGAGTGACTTGCTAAGATGTAATTAGATAGGGACTAGCATACACGTGAGAAGTGTGCATTTGAGTAGAAATATTTTTAATATTAGGCGTACAAGTTAAACTAGTCGTTAAACTCTGTGAAATACTGTTTATTTGGAATGTTTATTTGGGGTGTTTGGATCTGCTTGTTCTTGTTGGTTCTTGTTGTTTATTTGGAATGTTTGTTGCATTAGGTCGATGTAAGCTCAATCAGGCATAAAATTTGTAGGTTCTATAGCTAATAGTCGAAATTCAATAAACATCTCTCAACTATTTTCATTTATTGTACTAAGCACTTTTGATTCTTGCATACTGATAGGATTAAGTTGTATTTAGGGTAATTTAGTTACAATTAAGCTTAACATATCATTTAGGGTTAGAATTAATCAATAAAAAATTCAAGTTAGTCAACTTTAGTAGCAAATAAAAAAGTCAAAGTTATGGTGAATCTGTGTGAACAGCATCTGAATTAGGGTCTTTTTAAGGCATCAATTGAGCATTAGAATTAGGGTTTTTCAAATTTTTAGGTTCTCTATAGTTCTAGCTTCATTTTGCCCCCCTTACCTCCCACTAATGAGCTTATTAAGTACTTTTATTTAAGCTGTCAAGTAGGTCCAGAGGTGCACCTTCTGTCTTTGTATTTAACCTGCACAAGTACTTCCTGGCTTATTCTAATTAATTTTCCTGTTGATTTAAGTTAATTTTAGCTTAAGTAAGTTGTGTGGATTGTTTAGAGCTTTTTGTGCATTCTGCTTATTAACTGGTTATTGTCAAATGCTTATTTAATTGATGTATATGATGTATTTTCTTTATAAGTGTATTTTGTCAGAATCATATATGATTCTCATAGAATCTGATGAGGCAAAAAATGAACCGTTTTTAGGGGGTCATTTAAGCCCGGAATTGAACTTATTTGATCAAATATTGCCCTAAATCGTTCCTTTTGTGATTTTAGGTACTTTGGGAGTGAATTCTGGAAAAGGAAGCATTTTGGACGTTTTTTGAGCATAAAAGTGAAGAAAACGGCAAAGACTTAATTTTCCATGCTGGGAACAGTACCTGACGGTGTCAAGAAGGAAAATATGACGGCGTCAAGAGCAAAATGCATGACGACCTAGAGAAAACGTGACGGCGTCAGAAGTAGGGCGTCAAGAGTTATTTTGGTGACGACCTGGAGCAGGATTACACATGACGGCGTCAGACCTAGATCTAGGCAGTCCAAGAACTTTATTGGCGGCGAGATGACGGCGTCAGAAATTTACTCTTGACGCCGTCACCTCACAAAATCTATATATACTTTTCTATTTTTCATTCATTAAGAGAGGAACTTGTGTGGAGAATACTAGGGTCGAACCTAATAAACCCTAGGTCGTTTGTAACAGTACTTTCAAAGGTTTTCACCCCTTGAAACCTTTCATGTTCAATTAAGATAAGTCTTCTTTCAATTCATTCAATATGTCTATGTGTTGTTTGAATATATCTTATGCTTGTCTTGATTTTAACATGCTAGGCTAGATCTTTCATGTGTTTGCTTAGATGTAATGAAACCTAGATGTTAATTATAGGTTGATTGCTTGTTTATAGTTGTAATGGATGAATGATTTCAATGTTAGGCTTAAGAAAACTGGCAGATCTCCATTGTGTAACTTGCTTGAACGTCTTAAGAAACATGAACTGATGTGTACTAGGTTTTTATGATTGTATTTAATGCATGAGCGAATTATAGTGATACCATGTTAGGAGCTTCTTAGCCGGCTCGACATAGGAGTGAAGTAGGAGCTTATAGGATTGGGGGAGTAAATACGCCACCCCATGAATGGTATTAAGGAATACAATCCGTCATCCACGCAACTGTAACAAGTAATTAACTTGTAAAAGATATCTAGGGAGTAGTGAAATCTAAGTAAACACAATTCTCCCATATATTGCTCACACCACTAGTTAATTTAGTTTCTTTTCATTTTTTTGTTATTTTATTTTGATTGCATCTTAGTCATTGGGTTAGTTGATTAGCAACTAATTCCGCCCACTCCTTCAAAAACCGAGATTTTTATTTGCTTTTATAAAACATAAAAAAATACAAAAAGAATCATCATTCACCTCTAGACCTAGTTCTTAGGCTTTCTAATCCTAGCGACACTATTCCTAAGTTGAACGATCAATCCCCCGGTACTTGTCACTATACTATACTACAACGATCAGGTACACTGCCTGGTGGGGGTTGTAAGCTTCTCGAGATCCCTCGAGAGGTAAAGCCTGGTGCAATTCCCACGCATCAAGTTTTTGGCGCCGCAGCCCGGGGAATAGTTATTGTCTAGGTTAGAATTTCTTTTTATTAGGTCTACTTGCTAGATTCCTTTCTAGTAAGACTTTATTTTTATTTTTAGGTTCTCTTTAGTCTATCTTATTTTTTCGTGTTTTTGTTCGTAATCTTTACCATCCGACATCATGGAAGGTGGTAACATCTTTGAACCCATCAACCCACCACAACAAGACCACCCACAGAACCCACCACTAGCTAACCAACCTCTTAGGCCCCGAACCCTAGGAGAGTATTCCCGACCCAGCCACGAAGGCTATCGAAACACCATTGAGCTCACTGAAGGAGCCAATGTGTCTCCCTTGCGATCCGACACCATCCGGTTGGTGCAAAGCGGATGTGCATTCCATGGACTTCGTTCCGAAGATCCAAATCAACATCTCAAGGACTTCCTCAAAATCATAGATTCTATAGACCTTGATGCTACAATTAGAGAGTCAACCAGATTACGCCTATTCCAATTCTCTCTACGTGATCAAGCTAGTCAATGGCTTGAGCGTTTACCCCGGGATCCATCACCTCATGGGATGATCTCACCACTCGTTTCCTTGCTCAATTTTTCCCACCGGGGAGAACTACCAAGCTTAGAAATGATATCTTGATGTTCCAACAACGTCAAGGTGAAACTCTATATGAAGCATGGACTCGTTTCAAGGACTTACTCCAAAAAGTCCCTCATCATGGCATAGACCTTTGGCTCCAAGTCCAAATCTTCTATGACCATATCGATCTCTCCACAAGGCGAACCATTGACCAATCGGCCGGTGGCAAGCTACGTGATCTAAGTGCGGAAGAATCATGGGAACTCATAGAAGATCTTGCTCTCTATGACAACGAAAGTTGGAATGATCCCCGTGATTTGAACAAAACGGTCAAGGCAATATCTTTGCCTTCGAACAATTCTAGCACTCCCGACCGTAGGATCATGGAACTTGAGGATCAAGTCAAGTTTCTCATGAAATCTTACGAAGCTCCCAAGCCTTCAAGCCAAGTGAACAAAATCACTTCTTCATGCGAATTATGTAGTGGTCCCCATGACACTCGTGATTGTGTGGAACTCCCCAAAACAGCTTTTGCGGACTACGCATCCTCGCGTACCGACGAAGCGGGAGATAAGTGGTACACTTTCAAACCCGAGCCAAACCCTTATGGTGATTCCTACAACCCCGCTTGGAAAAATCACCCAAACCTTAGGTGGAAACAAAACCAAACCAATTCTTCCAATCCGCCTAATCGTTACCAACCAAACGGTCCACCCTCCAACCGTACTTTCAACAACAATCCTTCTAACAATTATGGTAGTACCAACAATCTTGAAGGATTGATGTCCAAGTTTATGGCATCTCAAGAAGCTCGCATAGCTAGGTTTGAAACCGAATTCAACCAACAACAAACGGAGATGACCAATAAGATTGACAACTTGTTGAAAGCCCTCAACAACCAAGCGTTAACTACACCTAGGAAGGACACTAGGGACGCCAATAGCGGAATCCAAACTAAGGACCCCTCGTCTTCCAAACACGTCCACTTTGTCAATGTTGTCACCATTAAACCAATTGATAAGGATATAGAAGAAAGTGACAAGGATGAAGTTGGAGTAGAAACCGAGACTAGGGATGAAATTAGGGAAGTTGAGGTTAATAAGGGAGAAGAGTTAGAGGAAGTAGAGACTGTAGAAGAGTACTTTGATAAGTTGCCCACCAAGGAAGAACGGGAATATCATAAGGATTTATTCGATGATCCCGAGACACCATATATCCTTGGCTCACCCCTTATCAAAATGGGAGACCCCTCTAACATCAACATACCATGCAACATTGGGCATATGCATATATGGAAAGCTTATATCGATCCTAGATCTCCTATAAACATCATGACTAGGACTTATTATAATTGGGTAATGAAGAAACAACTTGGTTATAGGATGATGCCCAATAAGAATTTGATAAGTAATTTTGTAGGTAGAGTGAAGGGATTGCATGTGATTGTCGGAAATTTCACTTATGAGATCGATTTTATGATAGTAGAGGATACTCGTCCAGTGATAGATGCTTGCCTAAGTCAAGTAGTGTTCGGAAAACCATTCGTTGAGGCCACTAAGATGAGTTATGATCCGACTTTAGGGATAGTTAGGTTCAAGGAAGATAATGATGAGATTGCCTACCAAATGCCCTATAAGATTGAGCAGTACCGCCTCCGGTCAAACATAGAAAAGGAACACAAACAAGCGGCTTATTATAGGAATAATGAGGATAGACGTAGAGGAGTAGAGTATGTGATGAATAGGATGCTTGGTTTCTACACAGAATGCTTGCAACTAGGTCCAGAATATAAAACTGGTATAGGGGATGACCTAGAGGGTGAAACCAACGATGAGGTAACGTAGTAACCCATGACCTTGAGTCTAGCTACAAGACTCGTAAATAAAGAAAAGCGCTTCTTGGGAGGCAACCCATGTTTTGTGTGATTTTTATTTTGTTTGATTGTTATTTGTTTCCGTATGCATGTTTTATTTTTACTGTTGGTAGATCATGTTTCAAACTAAAATTGTGGAAATACTTTATTTTGTTGTTTAGCTTAGTCTTAACTTCATACAAAGGTATTTCGCAAAAGATAAGTGTAAGGGGAAACCCCAAATATGTTTTTAAGAAACAAACTCGATCATGATTCTCCACAATATTAAATGAACATGTATATTCGTATTTAGAGTCAAATGCTTGTATCGAGTCATAATGATGTTTTGCAGGATTTTCCAGGAAGTAGGACGAAGTTTTTCCAGAAATTTTCCAGAAACTTAACATAAGAATTTCTGCAGGTCACTTCTGACGGCGTCACGTGTAAAATTCTAGAAATTTTACCAGTTTTGTTTTTCTAACGGAGTCTTAAAGTTTTTGTTGAATCTTTAGTTTTATAATCTACAGGAGATCTGCAAACATCATTCCACAAGCATTATATCTTATTTTGTTTTCTAGGATTTGTTAGAATATATAGATTGCCGTCGATTTTACGCGAGGTTGCCTTGTCTGTTTTCTCAGGTTTAACAAGTTATATATGACAAGAAGATGATTTATATTTTGGAAGGGAAGCTTTGATTGTTCATTTTCTTGGAGGAAGATCTAACCTGGTTACCATATTATCCATACCGAGCGAATCAGGGGAGTATTTGATTTCATTCTTTTACCTGTTTTACTTTTACATTCTTTACTTGAACATTGGGGACAATGTTCATCCTAAGTGTAAGGGGAGGGTAAAATGATGATACCTTACAGATACACTTTCGCTTGAGTTTATTTGTTTGATGGTAGGTGTGTAATAAAACTATGAGAAATACTTGTTAGTGTAATTTTAGCGCCAAATTTAAAAAATTTTACAACATTTAGGAGTGAAACTTTAGCCTTAGCAAGCGTCTCATGGATAGGAGATTGTATGACTAGCACAAAACCGTACCATTCAGAAAAATTTTCCACCCAAATATGTGAGGTTCGCCTTTAGATTTGCTAGGAAAAGCATTTACTATTAGTGCTTATGAGTGTACCGGTAGCATTTAGATTCTAGAACTTGCGTTAGTGATGCATCCCGAGACCGCTAGGGTTAGAATTAATCATTAGAAATTCAAGTTAGTCAACTTTAGTAGCAAATAAAAAAGTCAAAGTTATGGTGAATCTGTGTGAACAGCATCTGAATTAGGGTCTTTTTAGGGCATCAATTGAGCATTAGAATTAGGGCTTTTCAAATTTTTAGGTTCTCTATAGTTCTAGCTTCATTTTGCCCCCCTTACCTCCCACTAATGAGTTTATTAAGTACTTTTAATTAAGCTGCCAAGTAGGTCTAGAGGTGCACTTTCTGTCTTTGCATTTAACCTGCACAAGTACTTCCTGGCTTATTCTAATTAAATTTCCTGTTGATTTAAGTTAATTTTAGCTTAAGTAAGTTGTGTGGACTGTTTAGAGCTTTTTGTGCATTCTGCTTATCAACTGGTTATTGTCAAATGCTTATTTAATTGATGTATATGATGTATTTTCTTTATAAGTGTATTTTGTCAGAATCATATATGATTCTCATAGAATCTGATGAGGCGAAAAATGAACCGTTTTTAGGGGGTCATTTAAGCCCGGAATTGAATTTATTTGATCAAATATTGCCCTAAATCGTTCCTTTTGTGATTTTAGGTACTTTGGGAGTGAATTCTGGAAAAGGAAGCATTTTGGACGTTTTTGGAGCATAAAAGTGAAGAAAACGGCAAAGACTTAATTTTCCATGCTGGGAACAGTACCTGACGGCGTCAAGAAGGAAAATATGACGGCGTCAAGAACAAAATGCATGATGACCCAGAGAAAACGTGACGGCGTCAGAAGTAGGGCTTCAAGAGTTATTTTGGTGACGGCCTGGAGCAGGATTACACATGACGGCGTCAGACCCAGATCTAGGCAGTCTGAGAACTTTATTGGCGACGAGATGACGGCGTCAGAAATTTACTCTTGACGCCGTCACCTCACAAAATCTATATATACTTTTCTATTTTTCATTCATTAAGAGAGGAACTTGTGTGGAGAATACTAGGGTCGAACCTAATAAACCCTAGGTCGTTTGTAACAGTACTTTCAAGGGTTTTCACCCCTTGAAACCTTTCATGTTCAATTAAGATAAGTCTTCTTTCAATTCATTCAATATGTCTATGTGTTTGAATATATCTTATGCTTGTCTTGATTTTAACATGCTAGGCTAGATCTTTCATGTGTTTGCTTAGATGTAATGAAACCTAGATGTTAATTATAGGTTGATTGCTTGTTTATAGTTGTAATGGGTGAATGATTTCAATGTTAGGCTTAAGAAAACTGGCAGATCTCCATTGTGTAACTTGCTTGAACGTCTTAAGAAACATGAACCGATGTGTACTAGGTTTTTATGATTGTATTTAATGCATGAGCGAATTCTAGTGATCCCATGTTAGGAGCTTCTTAGCCGGCTCGACATAGGAGTGAAGTAGGATCTTATAGGATTGGGGAAGTAAGTACGCCACCCCATGAATGGTATTAAGGAATACAATCCGTCATCCACGCAACTGTAACAAGTAATTAACTTGTAAAAGATATCTAGGGAGTAGTGAAATCTAAGTAAACACAATTCTCCCATATATTGCTCACACCACTAGTTAATTTAGTTTCTTTTGATTTTTTTGTTATTTTATTTTGATTGCATCTTAGTCATTGGGTTAGTTGATTAGCAACTAATTCCGCCCACTCCTTCAAAAACCGAGATTTTTATTTGCTTTTATAAAACATAAGAAAATACAAAAAGAATCATCCTTCACCTCTAGACCTAGTTCTTAGGCTTTCTAATCCTAGCAACACTATTCCTAAGTTGAACGATCAATCCCCCGGTACTTGTCACTATACTATACTACAACGATCAGGTACACTGCCTGGTGGGGGTTGTAAGCTTCTCGAGATCCCTCGAGAGGTAAAGCCTGGTGCAATTCTCACGCATCAGAATCATATATGATTCTATGAGAATCATATATGATTCTGACAAAATCATATATGATTGTATTAGATTATTTTATGGTTATTAACATTTAAAAATTTTATGCATGTCGATCAAAAACTTATGCACGTAAGCCTAAAGATAAGATAACAAATGAATCATCTAAGAAGGTTACGACTTCTGATAAACCAAAGTTAAAAGTTGTCAAACCTCAACCTCAACCTTCTCCTGTAAAACAAAAAACTCAAACTCCTTTAAAACAAAAAACTTAACCTCCTCCTGTAAAATCAACGAGGTTTAGGTCTGAAGAAGAGTCTGATAAGAAAAGTGAGTCTAAGTATGAGTCTGAAGAAGAGTCTGATAAGAAAAGTGAGTCTAAGGACGAGTCTGAAGAAGATGAGTCTGATAAGAAAAGTGAGTCTAAGGACGAGTCTGAAGAAGACGAGTCTGATGAGGTTGAAGAAGTTAAGGAAAGTGAGTCTAAAGACGTGTCTGATGAGGGTGAAGATGTTAAGGATAGTAGTGAAGATGTTAAGGACGAGTCTGATGAGGGTGAAGAAGGTGATGATGATAAGGGAAGCGAAAACGATGATGAAAGTAGTGAAGGTGAAGGAAGTGAAGAGGAGGCAATTACAAATTATAAATCAAAGGTTGTAGTGAAGAAAACAAAGGTTAAGAAAGTCGTTTCTGAGTCTGACAGCGATTCAAAAGAAAAGAGGTCTAAAAAACAGAAGTGTGTTGCAATAACTAATAAACGAAAGCGTGTTTCTGACTCAGATTCTTTGGTTGAAGAAGAAAAGGTCTCAAAGCCTAAGAAATCTTTGAAGAAGGCTATTGTTGAAGTGAAGTTTGAGAATGTTTTGAAGCCGAAGGAGCGTGCAGTAAAGGCACAAGAGAAGGTCTTGAAGCCTAAGAAAATTTTGAAGCCGAAGAAGCTTAAGTCAGAACCAAAGGAGCTTAAGTCAGAACCAATTGAAAAAAAGAAGAAACCACTTTCCGACGCACAAATTAAGAAGGAAGAGTATCTGAGAAAATTTTCGGCTCTCCTTTCTAGGACAATACCTGCGAGCTTGTTTTCTACTATCCGTGATGCAAGGGTTGATATGAAATCTTTCTTGGAGGATATCGGGTTTTCTTCACTACACGGGGTTAATATAGAGTCAGTTCCTTCTCGTATGGCAGGGTTTGTGGTGGCAAATTTTGATAAACAAACTTACGAGCTTGTGTTGGAGAAGGGGAAGATTCTCGTGACTCTTGAGAAAATCCATGAGATTTTAGGAGTCCCTCTTGGTGGAATAAAGTTTTTTTAGTTACCCGAGAGATCTTTGGATGAGCCTTTTGTGAAGCTGTGGCTTAACCAAATTTATCCAAAGAAGTATAAAGAAATTAGAGCTAGTGATGTTGCTGGAAAGTTGATCACTGCAATGGAAGTTGACTTTATGTTTAAAGTCAACTTCCTTACTCTATTTGCCAATGTTATGGCCAAAGCTCATACAATGAAGGCGCTTATAGATTTGACTGTTGTTAGGCGTATTACTGAAGAAATTATCATTCCAAACATTGATTGGTGTGATTATATTTACCACTGTCGTAAATACAATGAAATACCTAAAACGTCTTCAGGCTTCTACAATGGCGCATTGTGCTTCTTGATTGTAAGTTTTTCCTTTTTTGTTTATAGATTTTGTGATTACTTTTTAGGATCTCATTGTGTGTTATTTACTATTAACAGCTCATGTACTTTGATTCCACAAAATTTGAGGGTTTGCCCATTATTCGTTACCGTCCTGCTATCCGAAACTATAGCTCAAGTTTGATGAATCAACGTCAGAAGCTTGAGATTGAACGAGAGGAAATAGGTACAATGGAATTGCATGGGGAGTGGAGTGAATCTGAAGTACAAGGTACCGAAGGTTTTTTTGGTGGTAGTGTCAAAGTGAGCCAGGCTCGTAGTTCCCGTGTGCCTCCTACCGACAAACAGGTTCGACTATTTTCTGTATAATATCTTTTGAATTTTTTGTTTGTACTGAATTAATTAAAATCATGTATGATTCTTGCTGAATCATGTATGATTCTATCAGAATCATACATGATTCCTGATGAATCATACATGATTCTACAAAAAGACAAAAACTCAAACTGCTTGTTACTTTTTGCTTATTTGCTGTTTAAATTGCTTATTTACTGTTTTTATTTGCTTGTCTTCTTATTTTATTACTTTCCATAGCTTATAAGTACTTTTCATCCCTTCTAGTTTAAGTTCTAACAAATTCTCATAAAATCAAAAAAAAAAAAAAAAAAAAAAAAAAAAAATCAAAAATAGCCTTTTAGAAATTAGCTTACATGTAGTGCTAATTGTTAGTCCAATTCTGCTTTTTAGTTATAATTAAGTTTGATTAGTTAATTGTTTCATTATCTAAGCTCATTTCAGGACCCCTTTGTGTGTTTATGACCATTTATACCATTTGTTTAGGTATATTTGGGTAGTTACATAGGATTTGCACTAGTTGTTCAAATTTTAACTTTTCAAAGTAGCTTTTGAGTTTTCTTAAATCCTTTCATGTCTTTTAGCTAAATAGAATCATATATGATTCTATTTGAATCATATATGATTCTATGTGAATCATATATGATTCTATGTGAATCATATATGATTTTATTTAGTTATTTATTATTATTATTTATTTATTTTTTTGCAGAGTTTTTGCAGAATGATTAATGAGAAGCTTTCAAGCATATCTCGTCAGAAGGTTGAACTTGAAAATCTTCTGAAAAATGCTAATACTGAGTTCCCAAACGACGAAGATGTGCTTGAATTATACAACAAACATGGAGCTCTTTTCAAGGAAACTGTAGCTCTTGAAGATCTTCATATTGATTATTTTGAGCAGAAGATCGGCAAGATGATGACAGCAATGATCGTGGCAAGAAAGATGTTGATGCTGCTAAGAAAGATGTAGGGGTAGATAAGGTGGTTTCTGAGAATGTTGGGGTAGATAAGGTGGTTTCTCAGAATGTTGATGTTGCTAAGAAAGATGATGGTGCCACGAAAGATGCTGAAATTGAGCCAGAGTTGAGTGACGAAGAAGAACCAATATTGAGTCAAGACAGTTTAACGCAGTGGCTCCAAGATAACATTGACTGGATTGGAGAGGTGATTGACTGCATTTACGATGCATACTATGATGTATGTATCGGCCAGTTTTTTTAAATACTTTTCTTTTTATTAATCTATTTAACAAAAAAATTGTTTTGATTCAGGAGGAATTCCTAAACTGGCCTCGGGTTGTACAACCGCTTAACACTGATTGTCCTCGGACTCCTGAACGAGTGGTTACTCGTTCATCTCCAAAGAAAAGAATTGTTAAGCCATCTTCTTACCTGTCATCTCCATATGAGAATAAGCCGACGAAAGTTATTGCTATGGTTCAGAGGATTGAATTTGAGTTGGGGAATAGTTTGTTTGCAATGTAGGGCGATAAGATGTAAGTTTACTTTTATTTTGTTTGTCTATAGATCAATTTAAGGAAGTAGATATGTGATATTTGTGAGTGAGATAAGTTGATTGGGATTGATATAATGATTGTCTGATGTATAATGATTGATATAATGAGTGAGATAAGTGGTTTAGTGATTTTTTGATGTATAGGATTTTGTTAGAATCATATATGATTCACACAGAATCATATATGATTCACTCAGAATCATATATGATTCACATATAATCATATAATATGTAATTTAAAATTGCTTTAAGAAAGTTTGCTATAATGATATGTACTTATTCTAATTCACTTTTTTGTTATGTTTTTCTAATTTTATTTAGGGAAACTGTTTTTCAAACTCGTTTTGGTGACTATGAGGTATCAGCTGTACGAGTGAATATGGAGACTTTGGCACCAGGCTTGTGGATAGATAACAATGTCGTTGACTGTTGGGGAGCTATATTGAACTATGAAGAGTCTGTTAAAAAGGATCCAGCACCCAAAAGACATTTTTTTCCAACTGGTTGTATTGTAAGTGTTTTAATTTTTATTGTTAATATGTTTACTTTTATTATTAAGTGTATTTATTTTTACACTTCTTGTTTAATACAGACAGATGCTATGGTTGAAGGTACTATTGGTAAAAATGAGCAGTGGGATGTATTTTCAGCGGAGATTACGGCTCATTTTAAAAATGTCAATGTCTCTAAGTTTCTTGCAGAAATTGAATTGGTAATTTCTCATTTCATTTACGTATATTGATTTTTGGAAGTATTAATTGGTTTTTTAAGTTTCCTTTTTTTGTTTTTATAGGCGTTCTTCCCAATTCAAGTCTCCAATCATTTTTACGTTGTTGTTTTTAACATTAAGAAGACTGTGACATCAATGATCATTCTTGATAATTCTCCACAGACGTATATCTCAAAGTACAAGGGTGCGTGTGATATTCTAGTAAGTATTTTATTAGACAGAGCTCATGAATAATGTTCTTATGATTATGCTTTGTCATATTCTAAAATGATATTTTATTTTCTGATTATTTTTTGTTTCTACTACAATCATATATGATTTTACTAGAATCATATATGATTCTGTGTGAATCATATATGATTTTGCTAAAATCATATATGATTTTGATAGAATCATAGTATATGATTTTACAAAATTCAGACAGATACTACGTTTATTAACGTATTTTTTGTTTTTCTTTTTTGTAGAAGGACTTTTTTTCCAGGTTTCTGCTACAACATCAACATCCAAAAACTGATGACGTTGTAAATGTTAGACCACGGGTTCTTCAGCTGAAATGGAAGACACAAAACAACCATGTTGACTGTGGAGTTTTTGCAATGATCCATATGGAGTCCTATGTTGGTGAAACTGCCTTAAAATGGGATGTTGGTTTGTGTAAAGAATCGGAGAAGCAGGTGTCGTTGTTGAGGCGAATGAGGTTCAAAATTGCTACCAAGATTCTCTTGCATAAGTTGAATTTGCATTTACAAAAGATGTATGATTTGGCTTTCAAGTTCCAGTCCGAGATAGATGAACAAGAAAGGATCTCGATTATTGTAAAGGAAATCTGGAACAGGGCTGAACGTGATCCAGGAAAAGATGTTCATAAAGAAAATGTTCTTAAAATTGATGTTGATAAATAGATGTCGTTAAGTGATTGAAAACTGATGTCGTTAACTGATGTTGATAAATAGATGGGTCCCTCTGAAGTCGTTAACTGATGTATTTAGTATTCAAAACTGATGGTAGTATATGAAAACTGATGCTATTTGTATATTTTGAAAACTGATGTTAGTATTGAAAACTGATGGTAGTATATGAAATGGTAAACTGATGCTATTTTGATGTTTTAAATTTTCTGATGGTATTTAGGAGCATCTCTTATTTTGAATAACATGATTCTCCAGAATCATATATGATTCTGAAAAACAAAGTTGTTAACAGAAAAGATGTGTTTAATTATCTTTGTCTCAAATTCTCAAAACCTGACCCAAATCTCAAATTCTCGGGCGACTTGTATTGGAAACTGACGTATTTTGGTAAAATCTCATGGTAGTATATTTTGAAAACTGATGGTAGTATTGAACAAGTTCTGATGCGTAGTATATGAAATGGTAAACTGATGCTATTTTGATGTTTTAAATTTTCTGATGGTATTTTGGTGTATCTTTTATTTTGAATCATATATGATTCTGGAGAATCATATATGATTCTCCAGAATCATATATGATTCCCCAGAATCATATATGATTCTGGACCAAAGTTGTCCTTGTCTCAAATTCTGAAAACCTGAACTAAATTTAAAGTGTTTCATATAAGATGTAAAGTGCAATAAACAAAATTTTCCAACAGTGCAATAATAATAAACAAATTTAAAGAAATTGTTATTCAAGAAGCGTTAGTCGCTTTTTCAGTTGCGACATTTCTTGTTTGTTGTACACCTGCATCAGTTCCACCCTTTTGTGCAGCAGCAACTCTCGCAAGTTTTGCAATATACTTTGGATTTTGTGGACATGTCGACTTTGTGTGCTTGTTAGTATTCTCACCACAGAATCCACATTTCCTTTTCCGCTTAGATGTTTCTTCAAGTGCTATTTCTCTTGCACTCTTTCTATGTTCTTCTTTAGACCAACCTTTGGTTTTAGATATGGATGGATTGTTGACCACTTGTTTCTCAGGTTTCTTAACTGCATATACATCCTCAAGCACATTCTCAATTTCTTTTTTCCGTGAAGGAGGTTTAGGCGCTTCATCCTCAATTCCTTTATTAATTGATTTCAATTGTTCCACAAACTTTCCTAACTTTCCTTCATCTTTAGCCAACAAATATAGACACTCGTTTACCATGAAAGTAGCCTCATTTGTTAATTTCTCAACTGGTATATTCTTTTCACCATACCTATTTGTCATTCTTCTCAATGCAGGTGTTATTATGTCCCTCCTCCAACGCCTCAAAATGTACTTTTCCGGGATCATTTGAACATCACGGTTCTTCAAAGCACAGAATGCATGTCTACATAAAAATCCAAATCGAAGAAAATGCCTACAAGTACATTCCACTGACCTGTCTTCAAGAGAACGTATAACCTTATTACAGAAAAGAAAGGGAATAAAATTAGAACCTATATTATTCATTAACTACTAATGTTCAGAATCATATATGATTCTGTAGAATCATATATGATTCTGTAGAATCATATATGATTCTAATGTGAATCATATATGATTATTTTGAACCATATATCAGAATCACCTAATATTCAGAATCACATATGATTTTCAATGAGTATCACATATGATTTTCCTGAGAATCACATATGATGTTCTTGAGAATTACATGTGATTTTCTGTATACAACGATAACAGCTAAAAACCATTTAATAATATGCAAGTAAATTTACCTTGTATTCTACTACTTTTTCACATTCCTGCACTTGTTCTTCTCCTTTTTCTTTATAAAGTGTCCTATAAGCAGCCGCATTTCTATCTCTAATCCTAAGCATCTCACAGCCCTCTTCCGTTCTAAACTCTTCTATTGTGCAATTCCAACAAGCTTCCTTTAATTCCTTTTGAACAAGCAGAAACATTGTTCTTGTATATACTTTAGATGCATGACGTTCCATACTCAATTGTGTAGAAAGTTTTGGAGCTGAGTCATATGTGTTAAAGTCCATTTGTTCTTGCCGATACCTTTGCCTCTCCATTACAGATTCGAAGCACATCATGAAATGAACCAATGTTGATCCGTGATTTGTGAAATTCTTGAAGAATGCGTTTTCACTCTCAGACCTTGAAGTAGTTCTCATTAATCCAAACAGTGGTGTGTCAATAAAATACGCTGGTATCCACATTTCTCGAAGTCCAAACATCTTCTTCATCCATTTGTGGTCTTGCAATTCAAAATCTTCAATCAATTTTGCCCATTTTTCTTCAAACTTCAATGGTTCAATGAACATATTCCACATAATCTTGTTCAAACGCTTTTTGAAATCAGTTTCATCATATATTTCTTTACAAATCTGTAAGAAAAAAATATATTATGTTATTCAGTTGATTCTTCAAGAATCATATATGATTCTATGCATAGTCTGTGTTTGGATTCAGTAAAATACCTTTCCTGGAATTTTTTGTGTGATATGCCACATGCATAGTCTGTGTTTGGATTCAGTAAGTACAGCTTCAATTGCTAACTTCATGGCTCCATCTTGATCCGTTACAATCATTTTTGGTTGTTTCCCATGTGCCTTCATGAATGATTTCAGTAGCCATGTGTAAGCTTCTGTATCTTCTCTTAGAAGCATTCCCGCACCAAAAGTCACACACTTTTTATGATTATCTATCCCGGTGAATGGGACAAACACCATTTCGTACCTGAATATCAACAGTTTCACAAAATTATTTCAAGAATAGAATCAAGAGTTTCAAATCTCACATAATCATATATGAAAAGTTACTTACTTGTTAGTTCTGTATGTTGCATCAAATGACACTACATCTCCAAATTCCTTATAGTTGCATTTGGCAACTTCATCCGCCCAAAAAAGTGCAACCAACTCACTTTTTTCAACCATATAATGAAATGTAAAGTTCGGCACATAATTCTGTCGGTTTTCCATTTTGTTTATCAGCATTTGCGTGTCACTTTCACCTATACACACATTTATATCCCTTTGATGATTCTTGAAATCACTGCTTGTGCTAGGGATGAGCATTTCGAACCGAACCGGAACCGTACCGAAACGGTACCGATCCCGATATACGGTACGGTACCGGTACTACGAAATAAGGAGGAAAAAAATTCGGGACCACTAATTCGGTACGGGATCGGTACCAAATCGGGAAATTCCCGAAAAAAAACGGGAAAATCCCGATTTCTCAGTACCGGTACCGGTACCCGAATCCCGTTCGGTACGGTACCGGTACCCTAATTTATGCTCGGGAAAAAATCGGTACCACTAATTCGGCACGGGATCGGTACCGTGCTCATCCCTAGCTTGTGCCATGAACATATTGATAACCACCTTTAATACCACATAACAAACGGTGTGCCTTTGTCGCACCAAGTTTCATATTTGAAGATTTCACAACGAACACCTTTTCCACTTGAGTCATCTTCCTTTGTTTATTTGTTAGATGCTGATACTCTTTTGGAATCATTAAATGATTGTGCTTAGAATGGAATTTATGAACTACATATTTTCCAGAAACCTCATCCAAAGTTATTAATACTCGCGCCATACAACCTGTTACCCGTTGTCTTGTATTTCTTACTTTCTTGTCACTGTTTTCAGGATCCAATGTGTTTATATTTATCTCTTTTGGAATCCCTTGCCTATTACACATAAGGTACTTACTTTTTACCAAACCACTTCTTGTATTTTTTTGCGTCGATTTTTTAACTTCAAATCCTGCTACTTCAGCATATTTGTTATACATTTCAACGCATTCCTCTATCGTATTATACTTTTTCCCCTCAACATGTATATAAATATCATCAACAACTGGTTCCCAAGTAACAGATCCCCCGGGAGTTTCTTCATGTGCGTATAAAGTTGGCCTTGGTGTTGTCACAGATGCTGAAATATAGTATTTTCATTAGAATCATATATGATTTATGAAGAATCATATATGATTCTACAAGAATCATATATGATTTTTTTTTTTAATTTACAGAAAGTATAAAACAGAATATATTATAAACAGATTCCCAAAAAGAATCATATATGATTAAACAATAATCATATATGATTCAACAATAATCTATTAATAAGATTAAAAAGCAAAAAAATAAGCTAAATCACATATGATTTACCTTGAATAACAGCAATATTTTCTTCTTCCACATCATCATCTACCAATATTTCATCAATATTTTCTTCTTCCACATCAGCAATATTTTCTTGTTCCACATCAGCATCCACCAATATTTCAGCTTCATTCATAACCTCATCATCCACCATAACGATCTGAGATTCTGTTTTTTAAGAAAATCGCATGTGATTTTGTTAATATATATATATATATATATATATATATATATATATATATATATATATATATATATATATATATGTATATAGCATTTACATTACAACGATCAAATACTCTTTATTTTCTGAATAGAATCATATATGATTCTACAAGAATCATATATGATTCCACAAGAATCATATATAATTCTGTTACAGATAAAACAGAATCTATTCATACCTTCATATCTGATCTACATTTCATATAAGCTTAAAAAGCAAAAAAATAAGCTAATTTACATCAACATCCATATCTGATTCTACTATATATATATATATATATATATATATATATATATATATATATATATATATATATATATATATATATATACCTTCATCTACATCAGCATCCACCATACTTTCTTCCACATCAGCATCCACCATACCTTCTTCCATATCTGATTCAACGGTTGTGGATGACGACTGTTGGGGATGACGACGGTTGTGGATGGCGACAGTTGGGGATGAAGATTGGGGAGGTTGTGGACTAGGGATGACGATTGGGGAGGTGGTGAATGGTTGGAGATGACGGTTGGAGGTGGACGGTTGGAGATGACGGTGGAGGTGGTGGACGGTGGAGGTGGGGAACGCATATCTGGTTGGAGAAGAAGAGGGTTTATGGTGTGTGTGTTTTTTTTGGGTAAAGAATGAGGGTAATGAATTTTTTTTATTATGTAATTGCCTTTTTTGCCCCTCTAGTGTAAATATTAGATCTAATCTAAGCCATTGGATCAAATTAGATTGTATAGTTATGATTTGTTGATTGGATCTATGGCAAGGAGGGGATCTTCATGGATCTCAACTCCTCTGATGATACTAACCTTCTGTAAAAAAACAGAGCATACCAGTAGAACCATAATCCTCCTTAAATAGCATCCTTTATTCACTTATTTTGCACCTACCATCTAGCTACATTTCCGCCTTACCCTATTGCATATGCTCACTCATCCAACATCCACAGTAAACATAGTAATTAGTGTTAGTGGCTTCACTCGGCACCCATAACCCCTCCACTGAAGGGCTCTGCTAGTTATATTTCATTTCCATCTATATGAATGGCTTCATATAACTAGGAACACACTCCTCCAATGAGGACCAACCATTCCTCCTGTGGGAATGTAAAGTGTGGACCATAAAGTGTCATCTTTCACCACTCTCAATTCCACATTACTTACACTCCCCTCCAAGACCACTTACTGTCCACAAAAGGAAGCCCTACTTTATGATACATCCATATTGTGATAAACCTCCTGCATAGACAGCATTGCATTCTAATTTCCTCCCAAGGCCAAATTAGAAGAGGCAATGTATCTATAGTAGGTACAGTTACACAATTAGGACTCCGAGTTAAAAGATACTTCACATTTTGTAGTGGCCTGATAATGATAGATAGCAATCATAAAGCAACATTGCTTCTATTGACCAAGGATCCAAACACCCCCTTATTTTCCAATGTAACAGTAAACTTAGTAGCTAACCACCCTTCTTATGACCTCTGTTGTAAGAACCAAACCAGGCAATCAACCTACTCATTTTTCCTCAATACAACATACTGCATTTCAATTAAACAGTTTCTAGCAACTTTTTCCACATTAGCAGTTTTCTTAACTCTTAAACCCAATAACTGCAGTCTAACATTCTCCTCAATAATCTTTAACACCACCTCTTTATTCTGCATTTCACCAATAAACAATCTTGAGTTTCTTTCTTTCCAAATGTAATAAACAGTTGTTGCAAGAACCATCCTTTGGAGCACACTGTCAATGGATCTATTAAGTGGAGTGTTTATGTAGTAGCTAATTACATTGTCTCAATCATCAGGAATAGTATTGTCACCCACTTTCTTTTTCAATTCCCTCCATATGTATTCAGAGAAGTCACTGATGTGTTTCAATTATAGTATATATTTCTCCAAGGAAATCCGAAGGAAATACGGATAACCCGAGGTCGTAGTCTGTGTGAAGGTGTGAATGGAATAGTGATCAACGTGTCGTGAAACGCGTAGTAAATTGTGATGAAAGTAATGTTGATGAGATTTACACTAATGATGATTAAATTAAAGCACAAATAAGTACACAAGCCAAATATATAAGCAATTAAGGCACACGTAATCTAAAAACGTAAATACGAATTAATAAACGTAAATAAAACGTAACGTAACAACTAAAAATGTAAAACTAAAGCATTCTAAGTCCTACGGGTGCAAGTCTAATTTTCCTAACCTAAAAATGATAAAAGAAAATTTTTAGAAAAAGAATGTTATTTTTTTGGACTTTTTATTTAATTTTTATGAATTAAATCTACTTTTAAGCAATTAAAATGTAACTAAATTTGAAAATATTCGAGAAAAATACAAATTTAACTTAGAAAAATCAAAATTGACTAAAAACTAATTTTAAAATTAATTTTTTTTGGGGTTTTTAATGATTTTTTATGAATTAAAAATGATTAAAAGTGCTTAAAAACTATTTAAATGCAAGAAAAATATCAAATAGACTTGGAAAAATATAAAATTTTGCAAAAAATTCTAAAAATAAATTTAAGAACTAGGAAAAATAAAATCAACTGAAAAATAAACCAAAATAAGCTATTTGGGCTAAAAAGCAGTTTTAATAAGTGCTTATTAATAAGCTGTTGCACCAAAATATCACCACAAGTTCAGGAACAGTTCTAGTAACTCAAATAAGCAAAAAGCAACTAAATACAACCCAATAAGCACAAAAAAAAGCCAATAGAAGCAGTTTGCAGGTAATATGTTTTGACAGAAACAGGTTTCCAAACATTCTACTAGAAGAAGATTTATAAGCAGTTTAAAAGCCAATAGATGGAATCCAAAAGTTGGTTATGAGAGCCGGTACTAGTGACTGTTTACAAACTTAAAAGCCCTAAATTCTATCACCAATTGCACTCCTAAGTTAAGCCAAGATCAGATCCTATTAGACTAGTGTACTAGTTCAGATTAGTGAATGATGGTTCACACAAGCTACTTGCTTGCTCAATTAAGCTAAGCAAATGAAATTGAAACCTGAAATTTCTCCTTGATTAATGTTCACAAGCCACAAAAATCCAACAGTGAACACTAGAACTAACAATTACCAAAAATTTGAACAAATAGCAAAGTAATCACACTTATGAGCTTATGGATTTAAGCTAATAAACTGAATTCAGAGGAAAACAAGCTAGCACTAGCTCAAAGGCAAACCTACAAGCTCAGATTAAGAGAAAACAAGCTAGCAACAGGTTGGATCAAACAAATGTACCCAAAAACTAATACTGCATACACACTTCAAAATCAGTCTAAGACAGCAACTATTGGTGCACATTAAGCTAGGAAAACAAGCTGCTAAGTCCAATTAAAGCTTTAAACCAACAAACCACTACTACCAACTATCTAAGGAACCAAATATCTCTCAATAAGCACAAGTAATGACCAAGAAATCAGATTAAGAAAATGGGCAGTGTAAGCAAAAACAGTGGTGCAGGGGAATTGTATGTCAAACAACTAACTTAAGGACTTACAAAAGCTTATCTAGAAAAATTGTAAAATTACTCTAAAACATACTCAGGTTACTTTTCTACATAATAATATCCTAAAGTAACTCTACTCCAAGCCTAAGTAACCCTATTTGTGTTTCCAACATGGTTTTTATTTGTGTAGTATATTTTATTTTAATTTTTTTATTTTGTTGGTTCTAGAATAATTAGTTTGCCTTTCTCTACAAGTTTTACTACCCTATAAACATAGGGCTTTTGTTTCATTGTAATCATTTTTTTTATTATTGATAATTAATAAACTTCGTGTTTTAGTCTTTACTTTTGTTTGGGTTTTATTCCCGCAAGGTATGTCTTGGTTTTTACTCTTAGATTAGGGTTTTTATCTAAATACGCTTTCACGCGTCCTGCGTCAGAATTTTAAAACTCAACTAGATTCCAAATATTGAGTTCGAACTCGGTGAAGTAATCGACATTTTTAAGCTTGACTTACTCGACTCAATTATCAATTTTGTAATTTTAATAAAATCATTAACAAATGCCAAAATTACTCGACTTTCGAGAATCTTTGTAAACCACATAAAATTTGTATGTACACATATACAAAATAGACCAAAAGTTTGTAGCTTAGTGGTGCCAATATGGTGTGAGATTATTCGGTAACTAAGTAGAGTTCAAACTATCACTCGCGTTTTATATATATGGTGAGATTGATAGTTTCATCTTCAAACAGCTAGAATATATAAATCGATAAAATATAAAATGACACAACTTTTAATATTCAAGAGTATTACAAGTATTTTGATACTTAACTCAGGGTCAATTCCATATTTACCCAATCAAAACATAAAATTTTATATTTTCTCAACACATGCTTTAAATACATTGTATTTATGCATTGAAAACTTGTGCTTCAAGAAAATATGAAATTTTGATATTTTGGTTGAGTAAATATCAGATTATTCCCTTAAGTTAATACTTAAGTTGGACTCGAGCTTGAGTTCAATTTGGTTTAAATCAAATAATTTCATGTGTCAATCTTAAGCAGTTCGGGAGTTTTTTTTTTTTGAACGGTAAGGATGAAATATATAGAAAACTAGCAAGAAGCTAGAAAGTTACAAAGGGTTACAAAGCCAATCATTCCAATTGGAAACTAATCTACCTCTATGTTTTAACCAATTAAAAGAAAATAAACGGATAGAATCGTAAATATCACTTTTCCTCAATTGTTGAGAGTTAAAAGTGATGTTGTTTCGGAACTTCCAAATGACCCAAAACATAGAGGCGATGATGACGAAAAGACGTTTCCTCTTAATACTTGAACCTGTCACATTCTCGATCCACGAAGACCGATCGGAATAAGAAGGCACGGAAGGGTCCGTAATGTTGCACCATATACGAACCATACGCCATACCTCGGATGCCACTTCGCATGAGAAGAAGATGTGATCTATAGTTTCCACGTTGCAATTACAAACCGGGCATAAAGTAGACTCGATATCAATACCATGCTTAGAAAGATTAAGCCGATGCGGGAGCCTATCCAGACCGAATCTCCAAAGGAATATGTTTACCTTTCTTGGGAGGCACGAGTTCCATGTTGTTAAGGATGCCAACGAGGGAAGCATAAGGTGATCAATGTGAGAGCGAGTGGAAGCTACAGCAAATGATCCATCGTTCCCTAAATTTCCAGGAGTCAAGGGAAGAAGAAAGAGTTACATCAACAAGCTCAGATTGAAGATTATGAAGCAATGTTTCAGTTTGTCCAGAAACAGGTCTTTGCCATTGCCAAGCCCAGTTTCCTTCATTGTACCGATCACCAATCAAACAATTCTCATTGATGTCTAAACGAAACAGGCGGTTATAACGAGAGCATAAAGGCTCGTCACCGAGCCAAAGATCTTTCCAGAATCGAATCGAAGAGCCACAACCAAGATGACATTTCAACGAAGACCAGGTGCCGGATGTAGCACAACTTTTCCCATCAAATCCCGCTTCGGAACCATGAATAACTTTGATAAATTTAACCCATAAAAGTTCTGGATTAGTAGTAAACCTCCAACGCCATTTTTGTAATAGCGCGAGGTTAAACGCCTTCAAGCTACCGATGCCCAAACCTCCTTGTTCAAAAGAAGCAAGAACGTTTTCCAATCGAACCCATGCCATCTTATTATTCCCATCAGACCATCTTATTATTCCCATCAAAAGAAGCAAGTTCGGGAGTTCATTTAACTCGATTACACCTCCTATAATACTCAAATTTGATAGGAGAACAAACTAAACCTTTCTAAACTTAACTGTAAACATTGGACCTTGATTAAAGAACCTTTGAACACTAACAACCTATTGCAATTATATTACCACTTGAATGATCAAACATTAACGACTTTATATTTCAAACTTGATGAAGTGATCTTTCTCCGTTCTTTGACGACCAGACAAACATCTAGATTAGGAAGAGATTCAAGGAAAATGAAACAGTCTTGGGATTGGTTCCTTACAATAATCTTTTTGTGTTTTTATTAGGAGTAATATTGCATTATATATTGGTTTGAATCTTGGCATGATTTACAATATTACACTTGAACAAAGAGACGTTGAGGTCTTTTAACTTTCACACAAAAGCTAACAAACTTACCATGACTTTGTTAGTTTATAGAATTCCTCGTGGATATTAAGTTATTATTAAACACTATTTTACAGATTAACAAAACAGCAAACCTTGACCATAGGGCCAAACACCTTTTTTTTTTTTTTTTTTTTTTTTTTTTTTAATAGAATTCCCCGTGTAGCTTTTCGTTTTAATTAACTCTATATTTTATGATAGGCTATTGACCACAAAAAGTTTACAAATATTAATAAGAATAAACTTTACAAACTTCTGTATTAAAATGATGCTTTTCTTTAATATTATTGTAATACAAAACCACAAATTTTACTTATTTGGGTGAAGTGATATTGTTATAATATATTGATATACATAACAAACTTAAATATAATGGGGGAGAAAATTAATCCCCTTGTGGCCACGGAGGTTCATCTGCGCCAACTCCGGGCTATCCAAAAAGAGTAGTCGCCGTGGAGTTAGTCGGCTCGCAATGTCGAGTCGGAAACCCATGTTTACCAAAAAAAAAAAAAAAAAAAAAAAAAAAAATACTGAAGAAAAACAAAAGAAAGTTTGAGCAGACCTTGGGAAAAAAATGAGTAAACCATGCAGTGAACCAAATATATTTTGAGACTAAAATTATATGATATAAAAATAATTTAATGAAAAGGTGTACCAAAAAAGTAGGAAATAATTGAGACTAAAATCATAATATATCATCAGATCTAAAAACGTGACAAGTGTCAATATGACATTATAAAAGGATGATGATTTTCAAAAATCTTTTCATTTATTAAAAATATATAGATAAATATAGATTAAACATTGAACATACAGTGTATTATGATTTATTTTTATATGTCCCCGAGCCCCCGACCCGTGAGCGACTGATGGTATGTGCTTGACTTGTTGGGTCGATATCGCCAATTCATAGCTTTACTCATTCTTAGCTGGAAAAATCACTTTAAATTTAGTAATATAAGAATATATCACATTAAACTATATCTTATTACTCATTTACATCAATGTTCTTTTGTTGTTAAATAATTTAATCAAAAAAAAAAAAAAAAAAAATTGTGTTAAAACTTTATTTCGCACCTAGCATTTAAAAAGTCATTTTTTTTGTCTTCCGTTGTAACACGTAGGTAAAGCTATCTTGTAGTTAACTTTTACTGTAATTAATCTATTTTGTTCTTTGTTAATTGTTTCGGGAAATATGACGGAAACTAATGCACATGATTGTTGATTGTTGATACAAAAGTTGGGCATTCCTAATTTGGGCTCCTGCTCTCGTATCAATTGGCTCTTAATGCTTGAAACATGCGCACTAAGAAAGTAAACAAACACCGTTAGGCTTATCGTGGGATTGTCTCCCATAATTATCCTCCGACGTGAGAGTAAGTAATCGGTTTAGGGTTATATTGAAGAGTTAGGATTTGTAAATCGTACCTTTAACGAGAATTATGTCGTTTTATATATAGGCGTAGAATCCTTGTAGGTTTCGTGCTCCTTACTCTTCACACACATGGTGCTTATCCGGTCCAAGGATCTTTATCCGTAAATAGAAGATCCTTATCTAGACCATAAATAGTTTGGTTGGGTTTGGGCCTACGTGAGTCCAACACATTGGTAGTGCGGCCCAAATCATTGTTATGATAGCCCACTCGTGGTGGGTTTGGGCTTTAGTAATGTTTATCATTTGGGCTCGTGGCCCGAATATAGACTATACGTCATCATGTTCCCCCAGTCTAGTGTGCGCGGCTCGTAGCCGCGGATGCTAGACTAGTGAAAGCAGCGGTAAGTGTGGCGGGAAAAAATTATCGCCCAATAGTAGGAACCACGTATCTAGTTCAAAATATCTCAAAAAATGCCTCGGGAAATGGGGAGTGTGTCCACGTATTCTTCGGAAGATGTGAAAAAGTGCATGTACATTCTCATATTCTAGCCACACGATTATATTAGTGGAATCCACGTGGCGACCTTTTTAAGGTTTTTGTGCTCTTATATAAATCACCGCCTCCCCTTTTTACTAAAAACATCACAGTAAAAACCTTCTTCCGCCATTTTCAAACCTTTTCAAAACTTCTTTAAGAGATCAACTGTTTTATTAGGTAACCGTGAATACGCGTCTTAGCTAATATTGTCATTCATTAGAAATGGTTCGTCAATTAGAAGAGTTTCCTTCTGAAATGGACGAGGATGAACTTCGTCAGTTCGCCTCTGATTATTTCATTCCCTTTGATGTGCATCCGGTAGTACCGGAGGCAAACGCGTATATCGCGGATTTCCCTGAGGGAAAAATAGGGTTATATACGCGCTTTTTTGAGTACGCGAACCAGCGCGTACCTATATCCTTATTCTTGAGTAACGTGCTCAACTTCTATCGTCTTCATATTTCTCAGCTGCACTGTATAGGTGCGGCAAAAATATCAAATTTTGAAATAAACTGCCGTTTGCTTGCAGTCAACCTTACCCTTAATCTATTCCGTGCGTTTTACCACACAACGTGGTCGCATGGATGGGTATCTTTTGCGAAGCGCTCAGGGCGCCTTCAGTGTTATACAGACAAGGTAGATTCCCTTAGGAATTGGAGGGAAAAATTTTTCTAGGTAGATGATATAGTATTTCCATCGCCGTTTGAGTTTTATACTCAAGTTTCGCTGCCAAGGGATGAGCGCCCTTTACCCGGCTCGTATAGAGCGGAGGATGCGGATACGATTGATGCTAACCGCATCCCCATTAACTCCTATCCTGAGGAGTTTTTGGTTCATATGGGGCTTAGTCGCAACTATTTCCATGGTTCTGACGAGGTTCCAACATTCTACGACGAGAGCGGCCGGGGTGGGTGCTAGTCCTTTCTTACCTTCGCTTCTGTAATGTAAGCACTCGTTTATATGTAATTTCAATAACTAAGTTGTTCTTGTTATTTGTTCATATGTTGCGCAGAAATGGACTTGTTTGTCGTAGTGAAGCTGGAGAAGCCCAAGCAAGTGACAATGGGGGTGCGCCTTCTTAGGGAAGGTGTGGAGCCAATTTTAGAAGCTACTGCGGGGCACACAACGGTGTTAGCGCAAGACGGGCCTGAGGATTCTCCGCCCGTAGCTGCACTTGTTACTCCTGTGCAGAGTGTTCCTCCTTCTGGGGAGCAGCCTCCCGTGATAGAGGAATAGCATGCTGAGTCCTCCAACAGTGTGGAGATCCTGGAGCCTGAGGGCAGTGCCCAGGGCGTGAAGCGTAAGGGAGCGTCTAGTGGTTATGGCGCTTGATGCGTGGGAATCGCACCTTGCTTTACCTCTCGAGGGATCTCGCGAGGCTTACAACCCCCACCAGGCAGTGTACCTGATCGTTGTAGTATAGTATAGTGACAAGTACCAGGGGATTGATCGTTCAGCTTAGGAATAGTGTCGCTAGGATTAGAAAACCTAATTAAAAGTTCTAGAGATGAAAGATGATTATTTTTTGTATTTTTATATTTTTATGAAAGCAATTAAAATCTCGGGTTTTGAAAGAGTGGGCGGAATTAGTTGCTAATCAACTAACCCAAAGCTAAGATGCAATCAAAATAAAACAATAAAAATAAAGTTAAACTAATTAAACTAAGGTTGTGAGCAGTAATTGGAGAAATTGTGTTTACTTAGACTTCATTACTCCCTAGATATCTTTTACATGTCAATTACTTGTTACACTTGTATGAATGACGGGTTGTATTCCTTAATACCATTCGTGGAGTGGCATACATAACTCCCCAACTCTATGAGCTCTTATCTCCTCCTACACCATGACCCAGCACAACTATAGGGATTGTAAACAGTGGCTCATGCATTAAATACAACCAATAAAGACCTAGTACGCCTCGGTTCATGTTTCTTAAGACGTTCAAGCATGTTACCATTTGGAGATCTGCCAGTTTTCTTAAGCCTAACATATAAAATCATTCATTCAAAACAAGAATAGACAAGTAATCAACACATAATCAACATCTAGGTTTCATTAGATCTAAGCAAACACAAGAGAGATCTAGCCTAGCATAGTAGAATTAAGATAAGAACAAAAGATAAACAACCAACACATAGACATATTGATTGAATTAAGAGTATACTTATCTCAATTACAATGCAAGGTCTCAAGAGTTTGGAACCCTTGAAAAACCTGTAAAAGAGGCACCAAAATCGTCTTTAGGGTTTCACCAAAACTTCTTCTCTTTTTTTATGAAAAAACTAGAAAACTATATATAGGAAAATCGTCTTGACGGCGTCAAGAGTAAAATCTGACGCCGTCAACTCGCCGCCATACACTTCCTCGGACGCCCTAGATCCAATCGTGACGGCCTATGTGACGCCGTCACCACCTTCGGTAAATTAATCTTGGCCACTTTGACGCCGTCATAACTCCATCTGACGCCGTCACCAGCTACGGTAAATTATTCTTCATGTCTGACGCCGTCAAGAGCAAACCCTTGACGCCGTCACCTTGTATTTCCAGCTTGGATTTTTGGTACTTTGTCGTTTTCTTCACTTTATGCTCCAAAAACGTCCAAAATAGCCTCTTTTCCAGAATTCACTCTCCAAACACCTAAAATCACAAAAGGAACGATTTAGGGCAATATTTGATCAAATAAATTCGGATTCTGGCTTAAATGACCCCCTAAAAACGGATCATTTTTCGCCTCATCATATACCCTTACACTTGAGATTTGCTTGTCCTCAAGCAAATGAGCTTTTATTCTACTCAAAAGACAAGTTAGGGGTCATTTAACACTAATATAAAAGTAATTACAACAAATAATCGTTTCACTAAAGACCAATAGACAAGCACGGAGGTCATACACAAGCACCTCACAAATAGTGTTTAGATACTCACATCTCTCGGGTGTAATAAAGTAATATAACATTATGGAAATGGAAGATATCTCTCACTACCTGTCATAGCAAAATAGATTACCATAGGCTTGGGAAAGGATCAAACCTCCACCACATGGCGTAAGCACCTAGGATAAACTATCAAAGAGGTCTTTTTAAAGGGTTATATCGTTAGGTGTAGGGATATGAATTACACGGTTTTGTTGGATAAAGGGAATTTTACTGGTGGCGAGTTAACAATCTTAGTAAATTACATGTACAAAATGGCGTTGCTAAGCCAAGACTAGACTCGACTTAAGCTAATAAATGAAAAATAACAAAAACATAAAATAAACATAAAATAAAAACGGGATGGTAGTCCGTATGTTTTTTCTCTTTTTTTTTTTTTTATTTTATTTTATTTTATTTTATTATTATTATTATTATTATTTTTTTGCATACACTCTTACCCTACCATCCAAAATAATACATCATTGGGGATGAGAATTCCCCTTACACTTGAATCTTTACATACTTTACATTTAACTAATCTAATGACTCGAATTAAGAAAATCAAAACACTTGGAGCACTTTTAAGATTAACGTACATATGGGGGTAATAATATTATGTTCTTCCCCATTACTCCATAAAATAAGTACTTACCCATGAGTCCCAATCGTCCCAAAACAATATGTACAAGGATATGACTCGACTTAGCAACCATGTAATCAATTAGAAAGTTAACTTAGGGTTTAACAAATAACAATAATGCACTAAAAATGAGCGCATACACGGAAGGCTAAGGCGATTTGGGTGTACATTTAAGTGGGGTGTAACAAATTCTTCCTTTAAGTAAGATGCTTAAAGTTAGAAACGAAAAGATAGGCTCGGAGGGGTGTACTAGGGGTATCGTGTACTAAAAATGAGTACAACGCTAAGGGTGTGGGAAAAATTAGTTGACTTAACTAGCCAAGTAATATGACTTAAATGGTCAAGTAATTATAATACGGGTTTAACACAAGGGTGATCCTAATGCCTCTTATCATGTAGTAAATCCTACCACACGAATGTAGTCTCACTAGCGGTCTCGGGATGCATCACTAACGCAAGTTCTAGAATCTAAATGCTACCGGTACACTCATAAGCACTAATAATGAATGCTTTTCCTATCAAATCTAAAGGCGAACCTCACATTTTTGGGTGGAAAATTTTTCTGAATATACGGTTATGTGCTAGTCATACAACCTCCTATCCATGAGACGCTTGCTATGGCTAAAGTTTCACTCCTAAATGTTGTAAAAAATTTTAAATTTGGCGTTAAAATTACACTAACAAGTATTTCTCGTAGTTTTATTACTCATCTACTATCAAACAAAACAAACTCAAGCGAAAGTGCATATGTAAGGTATCATCTTTTTACCCTCCCCTTACACTTAAGATGAACATTGTCCCCAATGTTCAAGTAAAGAATGTAAAAGTGAAAAAGTAAAGAGAATGAAATCAAATACTCCCCTGATTCGCTCGGTATGGATTTTAGGTTGGCCAGGTTAAATCTTCCTCCAAGAAAACGAACAATCAAAGCTTCCCTTCCAGAATATAAATCATCTTCTTGTCACAAATAACCTGTAAATCCTGAAAACAATAGACAAGGCAACCTCGCGTAAAATCGGCGGCATCCTATATAAGTTACTAAATTCTAGAAAACAAAATAAGATATAATGCTTGTGGAATGAAGTTTGCAGATTTCCTGAAGATTATAAAACTTAATAATTCACAAAAACCATAAGACTCCGTTAGAAAAACAAAACTGGTAAAATTTCCAGATTTTTGACTCCTGACGCCGTCAAGAGCAATGCCCTGACGCCGTCAGAATGGACCTGCAGAAATCTTTATGTTAAGTTTCCGGAAAATTTCTGGAAAAACCTTGTCCTACTTCTTGGAAAATCCTGCAAAACTTCATTATGACTCAATACAAGCATTTGACTCTAACAAATACGAATATACATGTTCATTAAATATTGTGGATAATCATGATCGGTTTGTTTCTTAAAAACATATTTGGGGTTTCCCCTTACACTTATCTTTTGCAAAAATACCTTTAGGTTGAAGTTAAGACTAGGCTAAACAACATAATAAAGTATTTCACATTTTAATTGAGAAACATGATCAACCAACAATAAAAATAAAACATGCATACGGAAGCAAATAACAATCAAACAAATAAAAATTACACAAAATATGGGTTGCCTCCCAAGAAGCGCTTGTTTTTGTTCGAGTCACGAGCCTGACTCTACCCTTATTTAATGGAAATAGCGGAGGTTTTCCCTACACTTAGGATCAAGTGTGGGTGGAAGTAGCGATACTCACCATCTCGGTGGAAGTATGCCACGTGAGGAAAGAGTGGTGAATGAATTATATGCTCAAAGGGTTGTGCTCCGATCATCATAACCTTACCAAATTCAATCGGGTTAATGGGTGGATTAAGATTTTCTCCTAGAAAAGGATCATTCTCTATCAACTTCAAGAGACTACTAGTTGGGGATCCATCTTGACCTAATAAGCCCGGTTTAAACCCATAATGTTTCTTATGATCAATCACAAATGGGTGATGTAAACATGTAAGGTCATTTTCCACTCCTATATTGGTTTCCTCTCTACAAGGCTTAGAGTCCACTACCTTTATCCTAAGACTACCCGGACTACATGGTTTGATGGGTGGATCGGGACCTATTTCAATTCCTAAATCTTCATCCAAGGATGGAAGATTAGGTAATGGTTTTGGTTGAGGCTCCGGTTCATCAAAACTAGGAACTTCCCTAGAACTAGGAGTAAGGTTATCACTACAAGTGTTCAAACCAATATCCTCTAGTGGTGCTTGGTCCAAGGGTTCTACCTCAATTGGGGTTCCTATAGTCTCTTCTACTTCTTCCGGGTAAGTCACGGGCGGTGTATGTGCCTCAAATGATGGTAGGACTTGTGGGGTACTTTGTGGGCTTGGATTATCCACCTCATCCTCCATTGTACCTAGATTACCTATATGTTTGTTTTGTACTATGATATTAGGTGCCATCCAACTAGGTATCTCAACATGAGTATATTCATCCCCAGACAAACTTCCTGTTTGCTCCATCAAACTTGTTTTTGATTGATTTGTGATGTTGTTTGTTGGGTTGTCTACTCTATAATAATATTGGGCACAGTTTTCTATGGTATCCCACGCTTCTTCATCATTTAATTCCCTAGGGCCCCCATTGGCAAAATCATCGATGCGCATTTGGTCACATTGGCTGACACGATAGTAAAAGGTTTCGGTTAGGGATGATAAAGAGAAACTATGATGAGGGAATTTTCGAAGTAAAATTTTAAAACGAGTCCATGCATCATATATGGGTTCATCTCGATATTGTTTGAAATTCGAGATGTCAACAGGGTAGAATGGCCTTTTTGGTTGGTGGTATGGTGGATTCGCGTACTCCATAATGGTGAACGGAATAGTCAATGGAAATTACGAACAAACACACAAAGGAAAAGATAGACTAAAGAAGACCTAAAAAATAAAAATAAAATCTTACTAGAAAGGAATCTAGCAAGTAGACCTAATAAAAAGAAATTCTAACCTAGACAATAACTATTCCCCAGGCTGCGGCGCCAAAAACTTGATGCGTGGGAATCGCACCTTGCTTTACCTCTCGAGGGATCTCGCGAGGCTTACAACCCCCACCAGGCAGTGTACCTGATCGTTGTAGTATAGTATAGTGACAAGTACCGGGGGATTGATCATTCAGCTTAGGAATAGTGTCGCTAGGATTAGAAAACCTAATTAAAAGTTCTAGAGATGAAAGATGATTATTTTTTGTATTTTTATATTTTTATGAAAGCAATTAAAATCTCGGGTTTTGAAAGAGTGGGCGGAATTAGTTGCTAATCAACTAACCCAAAGCTAAGATGCAATCAAAATAAAACAATAAAAATAAAGTTAAACTAATTAAACTAAGGTTGTGAGCAGTAATTGGAGAAATTGTGTTTACTTAGACTTCATTACTCCCTAGATATCTTTTACATGTCAATTACTTGTTACACTTGTATGAATGACGGGTTGTATTCCTTAATACCATTCGTGGAGTGGCATACATAACTCCCCAACTCTATGAGCTCTTATCTCCTCCTACACCATGACCCAGCACAACTATAGGGATTGTAAATAGTGGCTCATGCATTAAATACAACCAATAAAGACCTAGTACGCCTCGGTTCATGTTTCTTAAGACGTTCAAGCATGTTACCATTTGGAGATCTGCCAGTTTTCTTAAGCCTAACATATAAAATCATTCATTCAAAACAAGAATAGACAAGTAATCAACACATAATCAACATCTAGGTTTCATTAGATCTAAGCAAACACAAGAGAGATCTAGCCTAGCATAGTAGAATTAAGATAAGAACAAAAGATAAACAACCAACACATAGACATATTGATTGAATTAAGAGTATACTTATCTCAATTACAATGCAAGGTCTCAAGGGTTTGGAACCCTTGAAAAACCTGTAAAAGAGGCACCAAAGTCGTCTTTAGGGTTTCACCAAAACTTCTCCTATTTTTTTATGAAAAAAACTAGAAAACTATATATAGGAAAATCGTCTTGACGGCGTCAAGAGTAAAATCTGACGCCGTCAACTTGCCGCCATACACTTCCTCGGACGCCCTAGATCCAATCGTGACGGCCTATGTGACGCCGTCACCACCTTCGGTAAATTAATCTTGGCCACTTTGACGTCGTCATAACTCCATCTGACGCCGTCACCAGCTACGGTAAATTATTCTTCATGTCTGACGCCGTCAAGAGCAAACCCTTGACGCCGTCACCTTGTATTTCCAGCTTGGATTTTTGGTACTTTGTCGTTTTCTTCACTTTATGCTCCAAAAACGTCCAAAATAGCCTCTTTTCCAGAATTCACTCTCCAAACACCTAAAATCACAAAAGGAACGATTTAGGGCAATATTTGATCAAATAAATTCGGATTCGGGCTTAAATGACCCCCTAAAAACGGATCATTTTTCGCCTCATCAGCGCTGGTACTTCTAAGAGGAGGCGCCATCTTATTGCTGATGAAGAATCATCCGCAGCGGATGACATGTCCGCTACTGGCACGAATAAGGATATTTCCGAGTCTTCTCCCTTTGTGTAAGTGATGCTCACATTTCTGTTTCTTTACTTGTTGCACTATGCCCTGATGTTGGGTCACTGAATTCCCCAATCTTCTTCAAACAAGGATTTGAACGTAAAATAACCTAAGTATAAACAAGTCACTGAGTGAACAGTAACTCAGTGAGTCATCTTCAGGATGCTTAGACCGAGCCTAAGAAGAAAGGTTCTCCATTCAGTGAGGCGGAACTCAGTGAAGTGTGATCTAAGCCAAGAAGAAGGTGATGGGATCAGTGAGGATGACAATAACTCACTGAACCCCATGACTCCTCAACAACTTCATGATACTGAAGACTGATGACTAGAAGACTGAAGTTTTGGCGGGACTGGGCGGGAAAGTCTGAGCTGCATTATTAAAGTGCTTTATCACTTTAATGTCAAACTTTCCCAAAATGGTTAAAACCAGTCTGTCATCAAAAAGTGCCTTTTGGACTTAACTCAATGAAGGTTCCTTGCCAGAAGAATAATATCTTTCAAGATATTGTTAGGGAAGCTTTATGTCCAATGTATAACTAGTTGTTCTATACTTGTGTATAAATAGGAAGCATAAGAGAGGAGTAAAAGTTGGCAAGTTTGTGCAATTAATGCAAAGCATTCACAAACCACTTTTACTCCTCCAAATAACAACATAACCCCTGAGATAGCTCAGTGGGTCCTGAAAGTTGTTACTCAACACTGATTGAGTTTAGTGAGGAGTCCATACCATACTTGTCATTTTCAATCCCAAGTGTTATTCCGCAAACACTTGGGTACGATTCTTTTTGATTAACTTCTAATAAAGAATTAAACGTTGGAAAATATTGTCTCTTATATTTACGTTACTTTATTGTTAATCATTTTATACATCTTTGTTTAAAGTCATACAACTTGGTTACTTTAGTTTTTTAGTTACTGATAACCAAGTAAAAGGGACCAACAAGTGGTATCAGAGCCTCTGATTTGTAAAACTTAAACCTGTTTTCAAAACTTAAGAGTGCTCAAGTTTTTAAAATCAAGATCCCACTATGACTGACATAGATGTTCCCCAGCTTGTCGACAAAAAGGGTGGAAGTTATTCAGCAACTGCCCCTCGACTAGAAGCTGGCAAATTTAATAAGTGGAAAAAGCGAATGCTTTGCTACTTAACTGTGATGGAACCATATTACATTAAGTTGATTAATGATGGTCCATATGTCCCAACAACTGCCCAAGGTTTAATTAAACCTGAAGCTCAGTGGACCCCAGATGAAAGGAGGGTGGTCAATCAAGACCAGCGCCTGAAAAGCATCATTATATCATGCCTTCCTGATGATATAATGGAATCAGTGATCAACTGTCCCACTGCCCAGCAGACATGGACTGACCTGGTTCATAGCTATGAAGGGTCTTCTGATACCAAAGAGAATATAATCATGGACCTGAAGCTTGAATTTAATACCTTCGGGGCCAAGGATTCTGAAAGTCTCTCTGAGACTTATACTCGGTATAAGACCCTCTTGAATGAGCTGACCAATGATGGTGTTATACTGTCAAAACATGAGATCAATGTTGGTTTTGTCAACAGTCTCCCTGAGAAGTGGTTAAACTTCTCTCAGGGATTGAGAAATGCAAACCACATTCAGAATCTTGAGCTCCCTGCCATCTATGGGAAGTTTGTCTATGAGGACAACCTTATCACCAGGAGATACCCTGGTAAAGCTCAGGAGACCAAAAAGGCCTTGACAATTTCACCCATATCAATTGCTTTCTACTCTAAAGGTGTTGTGCAGGATTTTCAGGATGGTTCTGATGATGAGGTTGATCAAAGAACCAGTGAGGACTCCTTGCTAATTCTAAAAGGTTTTTTAAGAAAAACAAATTTCCTTTTAAAGCAAATGACAACACTGAATGCTTTAAATGTGGCAAAATGGGGCATTTTGCTAAAGATTGTTTTTCAAAAACAACCTCAGAACCATCTTTCAAATTTTCAGGAAATAACTCTTTTTCAGGCCCCAACAAATTTCAACCAAAAATGCTTCAGTCTAGTCAAAGATTTGAAAAAGTCCCTCAAATTGACTTTGAAGCCAAGTACAGAAAGGCAAAAGCTAAACTTGCCCTTCTTGAATCATCCTCAACAGTCTCTCAGCCTCCTCAGGCTCTAAAGCCTACTCAAGCCAAGAACAAAGGGCTTGTAGCTAAAACATATGACTGGGATGAGGTTGAAGTGTCCTCTGATGATGATGAAGTTCACATCAGTGCCCTGATGGCTCTGTCAGAAGACAACAAACTTGCTGTGGGGAAGAGTCATGCAAGAAATGGTGAATGGGTCAACATCACTATGAGAAAGGTAAATCTTTTACTTTCTATGGATGATAATGATGATTGGAAATCTTACTTAGATTATATTAATGTTGATCTTAAGTATGTTGAAGAGCAAAGACTTAATTTGTTTTCAAAATTTAACAAACTGAGTTTTGAATTAAATCATTGTAGAGATGAATTACTTGCTTTAAAACAAGCCAAGCTTGAAAGTGTTACACTTCAAATTCAAAACTCTGAACTTGTAAAACAGAATCAAGCTCTTCAGGAAGAACTTAAGAAAGAAAAGGAAATTATTTGGAAATGGACTCAGAAAAACCCCAAACTTTATGAAACACTGAGTCTCTCACCCAGCCCCAAAAAGGCTGGTCTGGGTGATGATCAACTCACAAGTTTCTGGGGAGAGTAGCCATTCTACAACTTTTCTATTAACCAACATACTCTCTAGCAAAGAACTAGCTCCCAAACCCAGTGATTGGATTGAAAGAAACAATCCTGATAGTAAATTGCCAAATTTTAACACTGGAAGAATCCTGGAGCCTGAAAGTCAGGCTATCAAGGAGCTGATAGGAGTCACTGATGAACTTAGTCTTACTGAGTCCATCACTGAGTCTAAGTCTGATTCACCACTCCCTCCACTGAAACAACTTCAGGGAGCAGAACACAATTCTGATCTTGCACCATTAGTCTTTCAACCACATTCTCCTAAAGAGAAATCAGGATTAGGAAGGACTATTCTGAAAAGACCTACTCCTGCACCCACTGAACACCAGAAACCTTCAGTGAAAACTGAAGTGAAGCCTGAAAGCACTGATTCAAAGGTTGATCAGCTTGCTGAACTTGTCAGGATGCTGAGTGAAAAAATTGAGTCTACTGAGAAAAACTCTGACTCAAAATCAACAAAGCCCTCAGTATCCTCAGGTTCTTCCAAACCAAAAATCACACCCAGACCCTCAGGGAGATGTGAGCTGTGCAATTATCCCAATCACAGCACTGATAAGTGCTACAGAGTCCTGTTTTGTATGATATGCAAACAAGAGGACCACAGAACTTGTGATCACATCCCCCACACTGCTTCTTTAAAAGCAAGGGGTCTATACAAAACCCAAGGCTATCAGTATGCCACTCCTTCTAAACAAAGACTGAAGGCTAAGCCTTTCTCACCATGTCCTCACTGTGGTTTCAATGATCATCTTCCTGATGATTGTATGATGAAAGATTGCTGTGACATCTGTGGAGATCCCTCCCATGAAACCAGGGGACATGACAAAGTGATTCAGTCCAGAAGGAAAAACCAAACCAACACTTCTCAGACACTTGAGGCATCAACCTCCACAAAATGTAAAACATGTGGAAGCTCAGGTCACACAACTTCAGACCATGATTCACTAACTGAGTTCAAAAAGTCCCTGAGGACTAAGCTCTCTAGAAAGTGGGTCAACAAGAAAAACTAACCCAGTTTACTGTTGTGCAGAAACACATCAAGGATCCTACTTGGCATCTAGACAGTGGGTGCTCCAGAAGTATGACTGGTGTGAAAAGTTTTCTGCACAAATATGTGGAAGAACCAGGACCAAAAGTAGTATTTGGTGATAACTCATCAGCTCCCACTGAAGGTTATGGTTCAGTAAACTGCAATGGTATAGTTTTTACAAGAATAACTTATGTTAATGGTCTCAAGTACAACCTGATAAGTGTTTCCCAACTATGTGATGCCAAATACATAGTTCAGTTTGATGACAAGAGAGGGACCATCTTTAATGCCAATAAGGAAGTTGTGTTGATTGCCCCCAGGAGGGATGATGTATATGTCCTTGACATGTCATCCCTGACTCAGAATGGGACTTGCCTATTCTCAAAGGCAAGTGAGACAATCAACTGGCTATGGCATAGGAGACTCTCTCACCTCAACTTCAAGAGCATCAACAACCTGGCCAAGCAGAACAAAGTTCTGGGCCTTCCATCCCTGGTGTATACCAAAGATAAGCCTTGTTCTGCTTGTGAAAAAGGAAAACACCACAGGGCATCATTCAAAACCAAACAAACCTTTTCCATCAAAAGCTGCCTACATCTTCTTCATATGGACCTTTTTGGACCTGTCAGTCCAATGTCCATTCACCATGAGAAGTATACTCTGGTCATTGTGGATGAATACTCAAGATACACTTGGGTTTACTTCCTAACCAAGAAGAGTCAGGCACTGATACCATCATGTCATTTGTCAGGAACATTGAAAATCAAAATGATGTCAAAGTTAAACAGATCAGGACTGACAATGGCACTGAATTCAAAAACCAAGACCTTGAGTGTTTTTGTGATGAGAAAGGAATTTCTCAAAATTTCACTTCTCCCTATACTCCTGAACAAAATGGAGTAGCTGAAAGGAGAAATAGAACACTCATTGAGGCAGCAAGAACAATGTTGAATGGCTCAGTCCTCTCAAAACATTTTTGGACTGAGGCAGTTAAAACAGCCTGCTACACTCAAAACAGGTCAATCATTGTGAAAAGGCATAATAAGACTTCTTATGAGATATTCAAAGGAAGGATTCCTGACATCAGCTATTTTCATATATTTGGGTGTCATGTGTTTATACATAATCACAAGGATCACTTGGGTAAATTTGATGCCAAAGCTGATGATGGATACTTCCTGGGATATTCCCTGGTTTCTAAAGCCTTCAGGGTGTTCAACACAAGGAGACAACAAACTGAGGAAACTTATCACATTACTGTTGATGAAAGCACTGAATCCACCAGGTTCTCAAATTCCTCAGTAGAAGAAATTGGTATTGATGACTCATCAAGGTATCCTCCTGATGAGTATCATCCTGAGAACAATCCCTCAACCCAATACCAAGCTGATGCTGATGTCTCCTATTACATCATCCCTCACAACCTACCCCAACCACCTATCAGCGAGTTCATAGAAACTCAGCCTGTCTCAAATGAGACTGACACCACTGAACAAATTGTTCCTACAGTAGTCACTGAAGCACATATTGATGAGTTACCTCATGTTCCTGAGTCTGAACCTAATCAGGCTCGTACAAGCTCAAATTCCTATCCCAAACCCCAGGATAGCTGGACTAGATCCAAAATCATTGAGCTTGTGAACATCATTGGTGAACCCACTGACGGCATGCTCACAAGAAGCAAGGCTGCTAAACTCAAGGCTGCCACTGCCAATATATGTCTTTATGCTGACTATCTCTCAGAGATTGAGCCTAAAAATGTCAAAGAAGCCCTGACTTATGAAAGTTGGGTTCAGGCCATGAGAGATGAATTGGAACAATTTGACAGAAATGATGTCATGACCCTTGTTGAATGCCCCCAGGGTGTTTTAATCATTGGTATGAAATGGGTCTTTAAGAACAAGACCGATGAAAATGGAACAGTCATAAAAAACAAAGCAAGACTGGTTGCCAAAGGATATAATCAACAGGAAGGTATAGACTATGAGGAAACATTTGCACCTGTTGCAAGAATGGAAGCCATCAGGATCTTCCTTGCCTATGCAACTTACATGAACTTTAAAGTTTACCAAATGGATGTTAAAAGTGCATTCCTGAATGGTAACATCAAAGAAGATGTTTATGTGCAACAGCCTCCTGGTTTCGAAAGTAGTGAATACCCCAACCATGTCTACAAGCTTAACAAAGCCCTTTATGGACTGAAACAAGCACCCAGGGCATGGTATGAAACTCTTTCAGCCTTCCTGATCCAAAACAAGTTTGTCAGAGGAAGAATTGACAACACACTGTTCATCTACAGAACAAAGGATGATGTCATTCTTGTCCAAGTATATGTTGATGACATCATCTTTGGCTCAACAAGTTACAAACTTTGCAAACAGTTTGAAAAACTGATGACCACAAAGTTTGAAATGAGCATGATAGGTGAACTCACATACTTTCTTGGACTCAAAATTAAACAAACTGATAAAGGAATATCCATTTGCCAAGAAAAATACCTCAGGAACCTACTGAAGAAGTATGAGCTCACTGACTGCTCTTCAGTAAAAACTCCTATGGTCCCTCCAAACAACCTTGGCCTTGATCTCACTGGAAAATCAGTGAATCAAACCCAATACAGAGGAATGATTGGTTCCCTGATGTACTTACTTGCCTCAAGGCCTGATATCCAATTCTCAGTCTGCCTGTGTGCCAGATACCAGGCTGACCCTAAAGAATCACATCTCACTGCTGTCAAGAGAATCATCAGGTACCTAAAGGGTACTCCAAACCTTGGTTTGTATTACCCAAAATGTTCAGGATTTGATCTCAAAGGGTACACTGACTCTGACTATGCAGGATGTAACATGGATAGGAAAAGTACTTCAGGATCCTGCCAATTTCTTGGTGGTAAACTTGTGTGTTGGAGTACAAAGAAACAACAGTCTGTGGCCATGTCCTCAGCTGAAGCTGAATATATGGCTGCTGCAGGATGTTGTGCAAATGTACTATGGATGAAAAGCCAACTGAGTGACTATGGCATTCAGTATAAGATGGTACCTATCTTTTGTGATAATACAAGTGCCATAGCCATCTCAAACAATCCAGTACTTCATCAAAGAACCAAACACATTGACATCAGATACCACTTCATCAGGGACCATATCTCTAATGGAGAAATTGAACTACATTTCATCCCCACTGAGTATCAGCTAGCTGATATCTTCACTAAACCTTTGGATGAACCCACTTTCACAAGACTGAAAGCTGAACTGGGCATGTTGGACATAGAATCAGGGAACTGATCAAAAGTGTTCCAACATGATGTAAATTCTCTAGGTCCCTGATCACACCCTTCCTGAATTTTTTTTTAATGATAATTCATTCAGGGGGCTCAGGATGAAAAATGGCATTGAATACCCTAACTAAATGCTCTAAGTATTTAGTTAGTTAATGTCCCAGGTAGGTAACTGAATCCTATTAAATATAGGAATATATGTGACTTACACAACTGGCATCCACTCCTTGGGCCCCCACATCTCTCTCACCAAACACCACTGAGGATTAAATGCTCCCTCACACACAAAAGTTGTGATGATTTCTACTCTGCAAAAGTGCATTATTTGCAGAGCCGCACAACTGTTCATCCACGATGTGAGAGAAAATAGGGTAATGGGAATCGTGATATTTAATGCGGATATCAAACCATAATTATTATGCCGTTTCGGTTAAATAAATTAACCTTTGGTATCCGAAACATCACTACCCTAATTCTCACCCTATAAATACCCCCACAAAAAGGGAACACACACACACGCTTTTAAAATCATAATAAAACTCTTGCAAATCATTTTCAAAACTGCGTGTGTTTCCCTCACTGATACCCATTTTTTTTCAAAAAATAAACCAGGCTTTTATCTAAACCAAATGGCTTCTTCTAAGGTCATAAAATACGCACCCAATGTGGATTTCCAAATGGAAAGCGTAGACCTTACCAAGAACAATGTGGTGGGGAACTTTGCCTACCCTGAAGGGTACCCTGAATACAGGGATGTGGTGAAGTTCCTTCAGAACTGCTTCCTGACCACCTCATTCACAAAACCCCCCTCAGTCATCTATCATGACTATTTGAGGGAATTTTGGTGCACAGCGGTGGTTGAAAACCCTGATGCGCCAAAAGAGGCCAAAATAAAGTTTACAGTCAAGAATGGAACCAAGTCCCTAACTCTTGACTATAAAACTTTTGTCAAAGCCACAGGCCTTGACTACACCACGACCTTCACTGCCCAACCCTCTGAGAAAGAGGTAAAGGAGGTCTTACTGGAACTGGGACCCTATGACAAAAATCACCCTGAGGTGACACCAGGGTCCCTATTATCCAAAGCCCCTATAATAAAGACCTGGTTCCCAGCTCCCTGGAGGATTCTAATGACTTTTGTCATTCAGGTTCTCTGGGGAAATAAATCCTCTACTGAGCAATTGAACACTACTCAGGCAATGATAGTGTTCTGTCTCATTGAGGGTAGAATGATTGACCTTGGAGAAATCATCTTCAGGGACCTCATAGCAAAGTTAGGGGGAAGTCTAGGCAAAAACACATGTCATATCCTAGATTTGTTTCCTGTGCCCTACAAGACTTGCTTGGGTCTGAGTATGTTAAGCCTGACATAGCAGGTTTTGAGCCTGATGTCCTACACAAGGCAAATTACTCACGTGACCCTCTTGAGGTTACACCTGTCACCCTGACAATGTATATGCGTTCTGCTATCTAGGGTGACAATAAAGTTTCACCAGTCCCCTCTCCCACCAAGAAGGTAAAGTGGAAGAAGGGACAGGGGTCCAGGAAGGTGGCTCAACCCAAGCCACTCGACACTGAGACCTCTGATCCCAAGCCTACCATAAGGAGGCAACCACAACAGACCTTGACTGCTGACACCATGAGAATAATAACCCAGTCACTAGGCCTGCAACAAAAGCCAATGGAGGGCACTGAGACATCACACTCAGTGTCCTCGGGCATACCCGTTCCCAAAGACTCTACTGTCATAAACAAGACAGTGGAGCCGGAACTAACCAAACCTTCGCATCCTGCTAAAGGCTCTAGAAAATCACAACCAGAGTCTCAGGGAGTAAGGGATCCTAAATCCTCGGTGGGGCAGCACTACTCCACTGAGAAGGGGGTCCACAAACAATCACATCCCGCTAAACGCTCGGGTCAATCACAACCCAAGCATCAGGGAGTTCAAGTTCCTAAATCTTCGACAGGCCAGAACAAGCCTGTTGGAAAGGGGGACATAACCACTTAAGTGCCTGATGAGGACATTCGGAAAACAACGCTTTTGTCCAAGGGCACAAAAACTCATCCCAAAGACTCAGTGGGAAACAAACAACCCGCTGATAGGGACACAACATTCACGACTACTCAGGATGACACTGAGAAAAACCCACCAGTGTATGAAGGGGTCACGGGGGATAAAGATTCAGAGGGATATAAACCACCCGCTGATATGGAACCCATAACCACTCCCTGAGGTGCGCATAACTTGGGAACTGGCCTTAAAGACCAGGTAGGTAAAACCCAACCTACCAGATTTGAGGGGTCAGGACCTGGCCAAAACGAAGGCAAATCTTCTTTTGAAGAGGAGCCGGATAACCTCCACTTGTTGCAGATTACCTCCCTGGCAGATGCTCAGGCTGTCCTATTTTCTGATGATGAATATAACAGTGACGAGGAAGTCTTCACGGCCGGAGATGATATGGAGGTTGAGGAGACAGTCTCTGAACCTGTTACTCAGTCTCCTCAAGCCTCTAACCATGATGAAGATGAAACACATTCCGAGCCGGAAACCTCAGGAGACGATCAAACTCCTCTCACTGAAAAAGCCTTCACAAGATTCATCAAGAAAATGACCAATGTTTTGTACAGGGGGTCACTGAAGAGGTGTTTGACATGCATACTGAGCAAGCAGTCCACTATCACCTCCTCAAAGATGCTGTTGAAGAATACAACGATGATGTCAGGGAGCAAAATTCTACTGTTACCTACTCCCTGACACAAATGGCTTCTCACATCAACTCATTTTTGGAATCCCTTAAAGAGCTGACTAATGGGGTTAAGTCGGTTCAAGAATCAGTCAAGGATGATCCTAAGCTCAACAAGAAACTTCTTCAGGCATCTGAGACGTACCAGGTAAACTCGGTGGCTCTTACTGAGTTACATGGTTTGATAAAGGATTCCAATGTTCAGAATCTCAGCTCCACGGTGGAGTCTTTCAAGTCTTCCTTCACTCAGTTGGAAGCATCAGTGACAGCTCAATCCCTGAAGTCCACTTCTCTGGCATGGACAATGGGATCCAGAATGACTGCCCTTGAAAACTCTCAGGCTGCACTTGACTCCAAGGTATCTATCATCCATCAGGATACTGCGGAGATCAAGTCAATGATGACGGAAATGTTTCAAGTCTTCAAGGGTACCTCTACTTCATCTTCAGTAACTCCAACACTTGCCATCACTGCAGCTCCGACAATTGGTGAGGGGGAGAATGTTCCTGAATCCCCTATTACTGATGAACAAGAAGCTGGACAGCCCTCTCACACTGAGGGGGAGCATGTCACTGAAGCCACACCAATCACCGAAGTTCCACCTCAAGAGGAACCAGCCTCCTCCACTCTCATTCAGGACAGAGGAAAAAGTATTGCCACCACCTCTGAACCTACAACTGTGCTCCAGCCTGCCTCCACAATGATCAGAGTTGATCCTGATGAACCAATCAGGGTCCCGTATATAATCAATGGAAAAGTCTATCATCTCACCCACGACCAAATACAAGCCCACATGGAAAGAGTTGAGAAATTGGCAAAGGTAGCTGAAGAAGAGAGATTGAGCAAGCCTGAACTGATACAGGTTGTTCATGAGGAAGCTGAAAAGATTGGTCTGGATACTGAGGCACTAGCAAATGAGCAAGCTGGTGCAGCCTTTAAAAAGGCTCAGGAAGAAGAGATGAATGCTCTTAAAAGGGAAAGGGAAGTAAAGCTGAAAAGGGATGCTCAAATCAGAAAGACCAGGGTTGAAAGATATCATTGGGTGATGAAGGAAAGGTTGAAGCCTGAAACCATCACTGACATTAAAATCCACAGGAACACCAAACCCGCAGTGGTCACAGTCTTCAGGGGGGCTGATAAAAGAGTTATTGACATTCATAACCCATTCAAATTTGCTAACTTTGGGATTACTGAACTTGATGAACTCCGTCCCATCATTGCCAAGAAAAACAATGATGTAGTACACGACCTTCTCAAGTCACTGAAGGAAAGGTATGACAGACTGAGCGCAATGCCTGAAGCCCTCAATATTCCCTCCCTTTTTCCTGCTCCAACAACAGGAACTGCTCCATCAAAAGCCACCAGGAGAAAAAGGAATCACATTGAATCCGAGCCTGAGATCAAGGTCCCAGGATTGGATTGAACCAGGTCCATTCCTGAAGGAATCTCCTTCATGAACAACGTTGTGTTTGAAAACCCTGAAAGAGGTCTATGCTTTATGGATGAATATGGAAGCCCTGCTTTCCAAAGATGGTCCGATATGGACAGGGCAGGGGTCAAGGCAATGTTAACGTACCTGATGATAGCTTCTCCTGTAAGATGTGCTGAAAACCAAAGGTTCTGTCAGGACCTTAGGGCCATGATTGAGGAGCATCCTGAGAAACACCTGCTGAGATCAAAGAAAGCTAAGCTTGAGGCACTTGGCTATCATCTGAACATCTGATCTGCAACAACTATCTTTATTTTGTTTGTAATTTGTAGGATAATGTAATAGCTATGAATAAACTTTGAAGTTTTGTTTAAAAGTATGTGTCCTACTTAGAATTACAACAACATTCAGTAAGAGATGAAGACCCCTACCAACTCACACTGAATTAAGAAACACTTAGGCTATTTGTATGTTCAAATAGGGGGAGATTGTTGGGTCACTGAATTCCCCAATCTTCTTCAAACAAGGATTTGAACGTAAAATAACCTAAGTATAAACAAGTCACTGAGTGAACAGTAACTCAATGAGTCATCTTCAGGATGCTTAGACCGAGCCTAAGAAGAAAGGTTCTCCATTCAGTGAGGCGGAACTCAGTAAAGTGTGATCTAAGCCAAAAAGAAGGTGATGGGTTCAGTGAGGATGCCAATAACTCACTGAACCCCATGACTCCTCAACAACTTCATGATACTGAAGACTGATGACTAGAAGACTGAAGTTTTGGCGGGACTGGGCGGGAAAGTCTGAGCTGCATTATTAAAGTGCTTTATCACTTTAATGTCAAACTTTCCCAAAATGGTTAAAACCAGTCTGTCATCAGAAAGTGCATTTTGGACTTAACTTAATGAAGGTTCCTTGCCAGAAGAATAATATCTTTCAAGATATTGTTAGGGAAGCTTTATGTCCAATGTATAACTAGTTGTTCTATACTTGTGTATAAATAGGAAGCATAAGAGAGGAGTAAAAGTTGACAAGTTTGTGCAATTAATGCAAAGCATTCACAAACCACTTTTACTCCTCCAAATAACAACATAACCCCTGAGATAGCTCAGTGGGTCCTGAAAGTTGTTACTCAACACTGATTGAGTTTAGTGAGGAATCCATACCATACTTGTCATTTTCAATCCCAAGTGTTATTCCGCAAACACTTAGGTACGATTCTTTTTGATTAACTTCTAATAAAGAATTAAACGTTGGAAAATATTGTCTCTTATATTTACGTTACTTTATTGTTAACTATTTTATACATCTTTGTTTAAAGTCATACAACTTGGTTACTTTAGCTTTTTAGTTACTGATAACCAAGTAAAAGGGACCAACACCTGACTTTCTTCCTTTGCTTGTAACACCCCCAAATTTAAGTTTGTCGCAGCGGAAAAGTAATTTAGGTGTTACGGGGAGGATCGAAGTTTTAATCTCATAAAACGGCTTAAAAGAAGCGTTTTGAAAGTTATTTGTCATTCAAATAATATTTTTGATAAAAGATGAACCATTTAATTTAAAATCTTATTAAAAGATATAAAACCTTGAAAGAATGACATATTTGATTTTTACACCATTTTAATTTATTAGAGTAATAAATGCCCGCTCCGTGTCTTGTCCTGCTCCGTAAAATTACCTGAGATACACATACTTAAAAGTGTCAACACAAAGGTTGGTGAGTTCATAGAGTTTTATGGAAAACCATTTATTTTGATAGATTTAAGGTATATTTGGTATTGATAAAATACAAACAGTAATGAAACAAGTATTGAGTAATATTGACTATAATCACAAATAAATCATATAAGTATTCAATCAAAATCAAGTAAGGAATCAATAATCCTAACATGAGCTGGAAACTCATGATGCTAATTTAATCAGATATACAATTCAAGTATGGTCAAATTCCTATACAGCTGTATCTAAATATATGTTGAAAACATACATTTCCTTATAGATATTGCACCAAGCCTCATGACACACAAAACGTTAACAAAAGAGGTGTTTTATCAAGTCAATGATAAATTTTTGCCCTCTTATAATAGGTGATTTACCAATTCCTATTTTTTCTCAAATATAGTGTATCACGACTAATACGACCAACCATATGCATATGGCATTCCGTCAAGTATTAGTGGGATCGGAGGTCAATCCGAAACAGGTTTCGAAGCTGTTCACTATATTCGCGCTCACATAACAGTGATTAATGGTTCATGATTAAGGGACTTTATGGCGATAAGGTAACTTAGGCAATATCAAGGTAATAATGGGATCATTCAGGATAACATCATAAAATCAAGTATCATACCACGGAAATCAGTTTGGAAACATTTTCATCTGAGTATCAGAAATTCAGTTTAGTATTTCGCCAGTAACATATGTATATCACATACCACAATAATCGAATTGGAAACATTATCATATGAGTATCAGTATTTCAGTCAAGTAATTCATCAGTACGATATATATATCACATACCACAATAATCAAATTGGGAGTATTATCATATGAGTATCAGTATTTTAATTAAGTATTTTGTCAAGTTTTGTATATATCACATCTTAAATCACAAACCATATTAAATAAATATCAATTAGGAAATTGATTTGAATCATGTATTTTATTCATATACTTATCAAGTTATCAAAGTATATATGTAAGCATGTATCTCCCACAATGAGTTAAAAATAAGTATTGGAAATGGGGCTATGACTCACCTTGATTGGTACAGGAATGATGAAAAGTAAAGTAGGACGAGATTTATGAGAATGAAAACGTCTTCGATACAGAACCTGATAAATAAATTTATCTGAGAATATAACCAAATACTATTTGGTAAATACGAACGAATGACGAATAATATTTATTCCTTATGACGATTAGATGATGTGCAGTGTAATTATTATATATTATTTACGTTACGTTAACTATTTTATATATATATATATATATATATATATATATATATATATATATATATATATATATATATATATATGTATGTATATATATATATATATATATATATATATATATATATATATATATATATATATATATATATATATATATATATATATATATATATATATATATATATATATATATATATATATATAAACGAAAGTTTAAATGCAATACGGAATAAATTTACGAAAATAGAAAATAAATAAGAATGTCAAATAATTTATGTCCTTTTCCCATTTTTACACTTTTTATACTAACGGCGTTAGCGTTACACCGTTAGTCCTTTTCGTATCTAATTTACAATTATAGTCCACTACTTGTCCAAAATAGCATTCTAAGCTTGGAATATTAAATAATATCAAGTTTTATCCTATAGATTCTGTTTTTACAGTTTCTGTTAGGTCACCATTTATGTAAACACAAGTATGATTGATGAAGAAATAAGATGAGAATGAGAGGTGGTTGATTATAAGACAATATGAAAGGTGAGAGTGCAAGAGTTACACTAAGATAATCAAATAACCAACAAAATAAAATGTAACATAAGGTTTCTATTTATAAGGGAGGAGCTAGGGCAACACTCCCTTCCTCCCTTATCCTTTCATACGTGGGCTTTCAAGGCCTCATGGGCTTTTACAAGTTGCCCATTAACTAAACAATAAGCATAAACAATACTTAAGCAACCTATTACAAAATGTAATGACCGAGACTTGACTGAATACTAAAGTATGATCCCAACAATCTCCCCCTAAGGGTCGGTCATCACGGTTGCTTGACGTCTTCTTCTTTGTCGTTGACTTGTGACATGTAAAACTCTAGACGTCTTCAAAAATGAATGATAATGAATGTACTTTGCTCTTTGTCTTTGTTCTTTGGTGATGATGTAGTGATTAGGTTATGAAGTTGTCTGCCGTTCGTCACTCCTGCGTCTGTGGTGGTTGTCCGCCATTCCAACATACTCATACATCTTTAGACTTAGACTTTCACGTACAAGAAGTTCCTTTTCATACTTTGAGATCTTTGTCTTTATACTTTGTAGATTCTTCTTATAGCCGTAGAATCTTTCTTTGAACTTTGTGTTGCTAAAGATCTTTGGGGGAGCTTTCTTTGACTTCTAGATGTATGTATGAGCATGTTGGAATCTACCATCATGGAAGTGAGGTACCTGCGAGTAAACAGTTAGCAATAAAACAACCGGTACTTACGGATAAGGAATTAGAGCTCATCAACAGCATATTGTGAAGACTCCTTCTAATCCTTATCCAGGCCGTTCCCATATCAGATACTCCCGAAGGAGCTTACGAGACCTACTAAGTAGCTCAATGACTGGGTGAGTCGCTGGGGATCACTCCACGACTGTAGACCGCTATGGAACCACCGCAAACACTAAGCGTAACCCTTGTGGGGTTACCGAAGTGACCTGCTGTCAGGGCTGTTTGATGTTGACCCTGGTAGGATTTTCGTTCAATCATTGAGAAATACATAAGTAATCCTCTCATAAACGTTCTCGGCAGATTGCTAAGATCTGCGAAGGACTCGATAATTTACAGCTGGTGTCCATTGATGTAGAACACCAGTTGTAGAAATACTAAGTGTTCCTAAGAGATATTTGATGTATCTCGAGGCTCTAGACTCTATAAGTGCACACCTAGGTTTCCTATGCGGAGACTGGGGAGGTGTCTCCTGCTTCAATATCAACCGTCTCTAAGAGATAGGTCGATAGATTACGCGGGATCCCCGTGAGAATGAAACAAGTCCTTTTAAGAGAACTTGAGTGGTTAAGAAGGTTTAGTGCATTGCGTCACTGGGTCCATGACGACTTAATCTTCAATACCGGTGTTGTCTTTTGCAACAGCCAGTAGCATACGTATTGAACCCGGTGTCTGCCCTAAGGTTGAACATATGGAGGGCTATTTCTTTTCACCCTTTACTTTACTTTTCTTTTTAATTCTTCAACTCCTTCTTTCTCTTTCATTCATTTCTCCTTTTTCGTATCATACCTAAGGACTTCTAATTCTAACTATGGGAGATGTCCTTGGGTAGATCCCTCCGGCTCTGGCGGATCATAGGACGGATATTCCTATCTTAATCACCTTATAACTCCGACAGTAGCCAAGAAACCTTTGATAGAAAATCTCTCAAAGTGTTTGTGATAATCAAATATTTTGGTTAACACTTTGAGAGTTTTGTGTTCACTTTTGAAGGGCTCCCCCTGCACATATGCTCATAAGTGTTTAATAAATTTGCACATGCGGGAGGAGCAAGCACTTTTGAATTGATCCACTTTCCGTGAACTAGACCGATTCGAGACACGCTTACATCAGTAGTTAAACTAGCTTGAAGTTATTACCCGGCCTGGTCAAGTCCACAGAAAGTTTCTCGAGACGGTACATTTCTACTAAGACTAATCCTTTTCGAGACACGCTTACGTGGTTAGATAAAGAGATACATTGTCAGCTTTTAGGTGACAACTAGCTCTAGTATCTAACTTGATGTTATTACCCGTCGATGATAAGTCTTTTCGATATTACTAACATTTATTGCCTCGTCAATTCCTGGGTTAAAACTGAGTCTAGCTCGCACATGATACAACTTTTAAGCATTGACTTCGTATATTTTAATCACTTTTTCATTTTCTCCCCCTCAAAAATAGCATATAAAATGATGTTTTTGATAATCTTTTAGATTAAAATATGCCTTTTGAGTCTTACGGGGAGATTCACCAAGAACATTTTTTAAGCAAAGTATTTTGTTTTGACAAGTGCTCCCCCTCAACAAGTGATTAGGTCTTATTGAGGTGAAATACTTGTCCTTTTGAGCAGAATTGTGAAAAATCATAAATGTTTGATTAATTCTACTCAAAAGTAAGAAGCCTTCGCTCCTTATATCAGGATTGAGGCACTGATGCGTACCTCAGGGTCCTTTCTTTACAAGTACGGGTTGTACACTGATATGCGTGCATAAACCATTATGAAGTAAATTATTGACAAATCAAATCAAATTCTTACAATGATCTACCAATCAGGCCTCTGAAATGTCAACACTGGAAATTTGGATCTGCCTCCCACATAACTCTCCAACCTTCGGAACTGATCCCTGCGCTTCAATCTGTTCTCAATCCTTAAGATGAATCTGCGAGCATCCCGGGCTTCATTGGTGTTCCACCTTTTGGATTTTCCCAGTTCAATGTCATTGACTCTGCCTTTGATCCCTGATGAGTGCTTATTCACTCATCCTTTTTAGACCTTAAATCAGACCAAAAATACCAAATACTAACCAAAAATGCCAAGAGAATGCATGTTTTTGTATTTGTGTATGTGCAGGTACGGATATGAGAAAAACTGAACAAAAACGAAGCAAAACCGACAAAAGCGAGCACGAGAATGGAAAGTGTCAAAAGCCGGAGCCGGAGAAGTCAAATGGTCAAAGTCCAAGCTCAAAAAGTCAAATTCAACCTCAGTGCTTCATCAGAGTTACAAGTTTAGTCCCTGATAAAAGTTTAGAAGATTTGGCGATTTCAGTCCCTGCACTTTCAAAGTATTTCATAAATGGTCCCTTCAAAAAAATATCCGAAGAAAAGTCATAAATAATCCTTCATGAATCAGGGAATTACAACAAATACCCTTGAGGAAACTTTTGGCAAATTACAGATTCAGTCCTTGTAAGTTTTAGCTTTACACTTTTGGTCCTTGTTAAACTATACTAATCCTACTCCTAAATTTAACCAACCGGATCCAATTTTAATAACAACCCAACACATCTAAACTCCCATCACCCTAGCCCAAAACCAAAATAAACAAACCCATAATCCTACCCAGCCCACCCACTAAACTTACCCAGTCAAACAAACCCGGTCAACCATCCCAAATAAATAAAACCCCCAAAATACACCCCGCCCCCAAATTAACCAATTACCCAGTTTTTTTCACTGTGCGAAGAACCCTAGCACACCACACCCCAAAATTACCCTCAATCACCCCATCATAACTAATTATTACCTCATCATTGAGTTTCTAGAACATGTCAGGGGCGTATATCAGGACACGTGGACCAATGGGAAGATACACGCAGGATCGATCAAGTCACATCAATCAAATCAAGGGTCAATAATGATTCGAAGTTTCTGGAAGCAATCATACGGTTGAGAGGGTACTCACACTAACACACCACACGGATTGGTGACATGGACTTCTCCTCAGCTCAGCTATAAATAGCCCCACTCATCTCACATTCGAGGGTGTTAGATGTTAGAATTAGGAGTAGGTTAGTATAATAGGTTTAGTTTAATTTTTATTTTCAGTTATTGTAATTTTCTAAATTGTACTCATTTTCAGTATTAATAAAATTCTAGTTTCATTTTAATTCGTTGTCATTTAAATTCTCAAGTTTATAATTGCTTTAAATCTGTTTTTAGTTTTCATTTAAGAAGCTTATCTCAGTTTAAACTATAGTGTGTGTTTGGTTTCAATTCTGTTTCAAATAACTGCTTTGTCCATTGAGGTTCAAATAGCTTATTTCAATAAGCATAAGCTTGTTGTGGAGTTTGGCAGCCATTAAAGAGCTGATGGCCTGTCACAAAGACAGGCGAGCTTAGTGAAACCCCCTCTGTTCTGCTGAGGGGGTATTGGCTTGGTAAGTTTTTCGTTTTAAATTGCATCAGTAGTTTAATAAGTAGTATAGATCTAGTTGTTTAACCTAGTGTAATATGCAGCTTGAAGGCTGTTTAGATCAGCTTGTTTCTATTGGAGTTTAAGTTTTAGATCTGTGTTTGCTTTTGTTTTTAGTAATTGTTCGTGTATTGCTGTTTGTTATTGTGCTAATTGGTTCATAATCTGAGTTGTATTGATAGATTGGTTTAGAATTGAATTGGTTTGCTGAGAATTGGTATTATAGCTTAGGAATTTCTAGTGTTTCGCAGTAGGGTATTGATGTATTTGGACTGCTTGGGTCATTTTTCAAATTTGAAGTTTGATTTCAGATTAGTATAGATTATCTGTAGGATTCGCGTAATTGTTTTAGTTTTACTGATTGATCAACTTAGCTTTTATTTTGATGAGGATATTAGAGTTGGAATCTCACTGGTTTGCTGGTATAAGGTGGAATCAGTAGGAAGTAGTCTGCAACAGGGGTGATTGGATTAATTAGGTTGTGCTTGATTTTAAAGTTCGGTTGCTGTACTTTCTGCATTAACAGATTTATCTAGGGTATGTTAGATTAGTTAGGATATTAAATTTAGTGGTTATTTAGCATTAAGTCAAATTTGCTTGTCACTTAATTTCTGCATTCAAAAACTCCAAATGAGATGCTGCTACTTCCCATTCTGTGTTATTATGTGATTGTGTATGAGATTGTTAAGACTTAACATCATCAAACAATACCTAGAGATAACATTGATCACTCAAAAATCATTTTGGTCAAACCTTAGGTGCATAAGAAAAAGTCAAAACTGCAGCCATTTGGTTCTATAGCTGCTAGATCTCAGGCAATTGTAGGACTTAATATAGTTCGAAAATCCTTTTGGAGTGTTTTTCTTGGTTGTTTACCAGCTTGTGCTTCCATATCAACAAGATTTTCTCACCCATCAGCTTATTTGTAGTGCTTAATCATCTCATATAGTGGTGTGTTTGGAACTAGTCAACTGAATTCTTAATAGGGCTGCAAATTAGTTGTAGCCTTCATTAGTTTGGAATTATTGTTTCTCTGAGTTTATCTATACCCCTAGTTGCTGTTTCAATTGATCTTAGCATTGTGCTTAACTGTTTAGCTTGTTTGCTTATTTCATCTTAGCTTATTTGATCAACTGTTTGCTCATTTACTTGTGCTTCTGAGTGTTATTTTGGTCTTCTAACTGTTTCATACAGCTTCTTTTAGTCTAAATACCATCTGTTTAAGTGTTGGTCAAACTTGGTCAAAGTTTGGGCTCAGTTTTGGTCGAAGTGCTTATAAATAAGCACTTCACAATAAGCAGTTTTCAGCTTATAGGCATTTTTCTAGCTTATTTTTATTTCAAATTTTTTTCTTAAGTTCATTTTAATATTTTAGATTTTCTGTAATTTTTTCATATTTTTCCGAGCCCATTTGCTATTTTTTCTATTTTATTTTCATTTTTAATCATTTTTAAATGCATTTTAATTACTAAAAAAATCCAAAAAAAAAATCAGAAAAAGTCAAGAAAAATCCAAAAATATTTTAGAAAATTATTTTTAGTTATTTTAGATTTTTAGAAATTTATTTTGTATTTTTCTCAATTAATTTGAATTTCTTTTGAATTTTTTAATTAGATTTAATTGTTTTTAATTTCCAAAAATTCCATAAAAAGCAAAAAAAATTAGTTTTTAGTTTTAAAAATTTCTTTTTAGTTATTTTATAATTTTCAAAATTTAATTTTTATTTTTCTCACTTTATTTGCATTTTCTTTTAATTTTTAATTAATTAAAATAGTTTTTAATTTATAAAAAATAAATAAAAAGTCAAAAAAATATTTTTCCTTTTCTCAAAATTTTCTTTTATCATTTTTGATTTTTAGAAATTATTTTCAAGTCCGTAGGAGTCGCGTAGCTTAAAAGTCGCGTTTTATTTTGCGCGTTGACGTTTATTTTACGTTTTAATTTACGGTTTTCGATTTTACGTTACGTTTTTGGTTTGTTTAGTTGATTTACGTGTTTAATTAGTTATTTGTGTTTCATTTTCTATTTCATTAGTATAAAATCATTCAAATCACTTTTTACCGTTTTCACGACACGTTTCACGATTCGGGAATTCGAAATTCCATTCACACCTTCGCTGGGACACGACCCGGGGAAATACTTTCCTAAGCATTTCTTCGGTTATAAACTATACTACAAAAAGACAAACATCAATCCCATCTCTGACGAACTTAAGAGTTTCATCACAGAACTTATGAATTTCTTCATAACCCATAAAGCAGTTGCGACCGTTAACACTTCGGTAGGTGAACCCAAATGGTCGTCTGATCAAGGAGTATTGAGGTAGATGTTGAAGGTCGGGGATGTCAAACAAGTTTGGTTTGGTGAGATTGAGCTTCTTCTCGTAACTTTCCACTCCTAACTGAAGATCTTCGACTCTTTCTCTAATGACTATCTGCCTGATGAAGATGAGTAGAGCTTGGATAAAGGCAAGTTGCATCTTTTTGGGCAAGCCACAGAGTTTTCCTTGAACTTTGAGCAAGTACATGTCTTCAATGTCGTTGAGACGTAGTCGTGGAAAGTCAGACTCGGAAATATCGTACTCCTTTTCATCAAGTCTTTTTAGTGTGATTTTGCTGAGGAAGGGGTACCCAAAGTGAGTGACAGTCGAAATAAATTGAATCGAGACGATCTTCAAATCACTGGTCACATCGCCCATCGTTTGGTTAAGTCTGCTGCTTCGATAGTATTGTGCCCGGTTGTCTGGCCAGTGATGAATACCATAAAGTGCATTCCGGTCATATTCAACAATTTTGTCGACGAATAGTGCTGAAGCTTCTTCTTCGATGGCATTGTTGAGATATCGAGCTGCAGGGAGAAAGGCGAGTGAGGTAACGTACTTCTTTTCGATCTTGCTGCCGAGTCTCAGAAATTCCAAGTCTGTGTTGTAGAAGAACTTGTACGGGATCTTTGGTTCCTTAGGCTTCCCAATCATTGGTAGTGGTTTGGACCAGTCAGTAATGTAAGGTGCGGTTTTCTTTGTGACTGGATCGACATATGATTCAGGATTGATCCAGTCAATATTGCTTGACATAGCTCGAGCAATATTTTCCAGATGGTATTCGAGCTCGATTGAGTTGGCAGACCTATCTTTCAGAAGATTGAAAGCATCATTCTTGATTCTTCGCAGCTCTTTCTTATTCATCTTTTTCATCTTAAACTTTTGTTGAATCATTTGAGCGTATTCCACTGTTCGACCATCTTGAGGTTCATGATTGTCTTCCAGTGGTGGTTGCGAATTGATCATCTTATCAAACCAGGAGTATTCGGCACTGTTGTCTTGATCTAGCCAGCTAAGAACTGTTTTGGGTTTCTTTGGTTCGGTGCCTTTTGATGAGGTGTCTGGTGTGGGTTGATGATGCTTTCCTTTCTTATCTTTCTTCTTCTTTTTAGGAGACGATTCTGGAACTTCATCGGGTTGAGGTATGTCGTCACCACCGGTGTATACGAAATGGTCGTGTGCCTTGGGAGCAGAACTTGATGCTTTCGGTTGTTGTGAGGAAGTTGTTGTGGTAGGAGGGATTACCGGTGATTTGTGCTGAGATGAGGGTCCTTCGGCTTGTTTCTGTTTCTTTGCCTGAGAATTAGGATCCTTGTCTTCATCATCTCTTTGACGTTTCAGCTTATCGGCCTCTGTGCTGCAAGACTCTTTGTTCATTTTGTCTTTCAGTGCTTCCAGGACTTTTGCTTCTTCAGGAGTCAAGGTGAACTTGTTTGCAAGCTTTTCGAGGAGTTGAGCTTCCAAATCATCCAGAGAAAGTCCTGGTAGAGGAGCAGTAGACTTGTCGGCACGAAGAGTAAAGGTTGTTGATCGGATAACTTTCTTTACTGCTTGCTCAGCGAACTTGGTGAGTTCGTCTCTCATTGGTGCCAGTAGATCTTTCAGCTCAGCCACTAAGTGTTGTGCCATGTATTCCTGTGCTTGAGCTGCTAGTGCGGCTTCCAAGTTCTCTGTTACGTCTTTAGCTAAGAAAATGTCAACCTTATCTTGTAGTTCTTTGACGTTCGAGTTCAGCTTAGATAGTTCAGCAACCTGGGTTGCAAGTGTAGCAACCTGATCTTCAAGTTTGCTTCTCTTCTTCTCATGTACCCTCTTGAAAGCTGACTTGAGTAACTTAGATGCAGCAGAGGCTTTGGAGCTCGGTTTCTTGATTGATTTGTCACGTGTTGATTCAGATGCAGGAGGTGATGACTGTGATGATTCAATAATGGTGGTAGTGTCTTTGACATCTGTGGTTCGGGTTGTACAACTTCTTTGACTCTGGCTGCTTCTTCTTTCAACCGTTGTTCTTCTGCAAGTTTATCAGCTTCGGCTTTAAGCTTAAGCTCTTCAGCAAGCCTGGCTTCTTCTTCCTCCTTTAGCTTATCTTTAGCCAGCTTATCAGCTTCGGCTTTAAGCCTTAGTTCTTCAGCCAGCCTGGCTTCTTCTTCCTTCTTAGACTTTTCTTCAGCCAGTTTGGCTGCCTCCTCTGCTTTCCTGCTCTTTTCCATTCTGATTGTTTCTTCCAGTTTAGCTTGAGCAATCTCTTCAAGTCTGGCCTCTTCAGCTTCTTGTTTTCTTTTCAATTCCTCTTCCTGAGCTCTTTCTCTACGCTCCATTTCTTCCATAGACATAAGTCTTGGAGCATCGGTATCCATAGGATCTTCCTCTTCTTCCTCTTCCATAGTCATTTCAATGTCGGTGGGAGACACTGAGGGATTATCATAAACAACTAAGTCTGAGGAGATTCCTGTGGTAGGCTCAGGAATGCTGCTTGACCCGCCAGCTTCGGTGGTCTGAGAGAACACTGGAGGTGGAGGTTGATCAGCATTGAATGTATCAATTCGGCTGTGAAGGAGACCGAGGTTGAGAGCCCGTTCATTTTCTTCTTCGACTGAAAGGCCTTCAGGCTCTTGTACAGCTGTAACTGGTTCCTTCATCTTTTCTCTTCTAATCCTTTCCTCTTCCAAAATCGTCTGAGCTTTGGTGAATGGACGTTGATAGAGGTGTGCGGGGGATTCAGCATGATCAGCAGATTCGTCAATAATCTTATCCCAATCTTCGAATGTCAAATTCTTATCGTCAATTTCATCAAGATTGACTTTCTTGGTGATATTGGCATAGGCTTCACTGTAAATAGGACCTTCGTCGGATTCGGTTTGTTCAGAGTCAGCAGGTTTTGGAGAAGGTGGAGGTGAGGGAAACCAGCCAGGTTCAGCAGTAGGTTTCTTTGCAGGAATTCTGACCTTAGATGATGGCTTTTTCTTAGGTTTGGACTTAGTAGAACTTTCTGAGCTGCCCGATTTGCTACCTTTCTTACCTTTCTTCTGCATGTATGAAGGTAGAGCAGCTTCGTCCAAGAACCCAACTTTCTCTGCTTCAATGGCTTGTAGGTAGTACTTGTAGTTATTGCCAGCCTTGACTTTGTCAGTTAAGAGGCTATCTGGAAGTTTCTTTCCCTGTTTCCTTGTACTTGTATCCATTCTCTTGATGACCTTCAGTGTGTCCTCATTCTTGTATGTGTGCTGAAACTCATCATTCAATCTTTGAGGAATGTCATCATATTCATGGAGGAAGCTTGCAATAAGAAGTTTGGTGAAACGGACGAATGGAATATTGGTCGTCTTGCGGTGTATGTGCCACACAATGTCTTCCCAGATAATGCTGGCATAATCAACCTTCTTGACATTAGCAATAGCCCAGAACAGCTTGAGATGTTGGAGCTTAGGGTGTTCATGGCCTGTGTCTCTGCCAGATAGTGACTTGGCAATTATGATGTAGAGAGTTCTCCAAGGCTGTGGAAGAAATCTGATATTGACCCTAGAGTGACTAGTAATGACCCCTTCAGACTCATCATACCCAATATCTCTCAGCCATTCTATCAATTCTTCTTCAGTGGGAACTTGGTCATACTCTTCATTCGGTTCAAGTTCGGGAAGTCCAAGAGCACTACGGAGAAGATCCTTGTCGACCGTGACTTGTCTCATGTGAAGCATACAAGTAAAGGACTCTTCCAGGAGGTCCAGGTGGATTGTGTGCCAAAACTGATGTATGTAGAAGCATGCCACTGCAGCAGATTTGGTGAGTAGAACTTTGCACGGGTGATTGATGAGAGCATCAACTGCAACAAGGCAAGAAGACTCATTGCATGTAAGTTTGTTGAAGTTGACTCTCAGGTTGTTCCTTCCTATCTTTCTGGAGTAGTTTTCAGGAAAGGTAGCTTCCCATGCACGAATGGGTTCAGGTTCTGGTCCGTATGGGATATCATTGTGTTCTGCCATCTGAATAGATCATAAACACACAAACATGGCAATTGTTGATGATGTTAGCATAGACATTCATTGAACATGTTTACATTTGCATGTTTGACATTGATCAGTGGGGGTTTGTGTGTGTGAAAAACTTTTGATATGTGACAAACTTGAGTTATATTACTTGTTAGAAACATAAAACAATTCAGTTACAACATAAGTTTATCATTTACAACAAGTTACACATTGGAAAATTTCCAACACTTAGAAAATTTTGGAATTTGACAAGTTTACGCGTAATTTGCTGTCTTTACGCGTAACCTGACTTAAGCGTAAGTATAGAAATGATGCGTAAGTGCAAAATCTACGCGTAAGTTAGAATATTACGCGTAAAGTGAAACTTACGCGTAAGATCAATTTTACGCGTAAGATAAGTCTTAAGCGTAGAAATTGAAGATACGCGTAGGATTACCTTTAGGCGTAAATTGCAACTTATGCGTAGGTAATGACTTACGCGTAAGTTCTAGACTTATGCGTAAGGTCAGAACTTATGCGTAAGAACAATTTTATGCGTAAACTATGTCTTATCCAAGACACAATTTGTCCACGTGTCGAATCTTACGCGTAAGATTCAATCTTACGCGTAGGATGAACATTTAACGCGTAAAGACACCATTTTCCTGAAATTCACCTTAGAAATTCGAGTTGGATGTTTCCTGAAAGTGCACAAACATTACCACTGATCAATAATTAATCCAATACACTTAATTCACACATTTTAACGCGTAAACATGCCTAATACAACTTAACGCGTAAACACGCATGAACACCTAATCACAACCTTAATCAAACGTGATTCTGGGTAGGAATAAACATGGGGCAAGTGATACAAACATCATCAGGATCATATGTTCCAAATAACAACACAAATTATCCACAAAATCTTAAAATTGAATCTGCTAGTGACATTCGAACCCTAGATCATCGATTAATGATTCAAACACATATGTGATGTAATTAATCTACTGGGATATGATCCTTATCACTAATATGCCCTATCCCTATCATTAATCAGAAACAAAACATTCACAATCAAGAATCCCTAATCTATACGTATGAACCCTAATAAACCAAATCATTCAAATCACTCAATTGATGATTCTGGGTGAGATTGGAGTTGACTAACATGTTTAATAGCATCATATGAACAAATCCCATCACCAAATTCAATCAAATCATCACATCTTTCTGGGTTTGATTTTTTACGCATAACTCAAAAACAAATTAAACACTTGTGATTGATTGAGCCGTTGGATTGTTATAAAATTAAAAACCCTTGTTTAGAATTATGATCAAAACATGTTACCTTTATCAGATTAGATGAAAACTTCTTGGATTAATACAATGATTTGTTGCCGTTTGATCAAGTAGGTGTAGTAATAAATGTGTTTGGTGGAAAAAATGAGTTACTGTTGGTCAAAAGTAGTTTTGACTAGGGTTAATGAAAGTTTAGTGTCACAACTCGTAAATTCTGGTCTTTTCCCGAACTTTCAACATTTACTATTCATCGGTTACTATTCATCAATCACTATTCATCATTTTACTATTCATCATTTTTGAGGTCAGTTTGATATTCTGAGAAGCGTTTTAAAATTTTACTATTCATAAAACACTATTCACCTCCGGAGAAAATTTGTCATTTATACGTGGGTTACGTCCTTTTTGTAAACGTACGATTATCAATCTAATAAACGTTATCTTATGAACTATTATTTTAAATAATTGATCCGTCAATCCCAACTATGGTCCTAACACATTTTTATACCCATAATAATAATATAAAAATTATATTATTAATTTACCCGATGTTTTGGAAATTTATTTATTTCGTATCGTACGTCTAATTTATTTACGACGGTTTTCGTAAAAACTAAACAATGATCACCCGAACACCCAATATTTATACCCAACATATTCTCATAATTTCTACAACTTTATTTTATCCCGGTTAACTCCGTTAATATTTATTTTTAGTTAACTCGGTACCCGGTACACCTTAAAACTACAAATAAACACATAATATCTTACAAAAATCTTCCACATTTCAACAAAATCATCCATTTTTCTTCCTACTCTTTTGAAATTTCAGCCCCCCCCCCCCTAGTCCTCCTTAAAAAGTGGATCTTGTCCCCTTTAACTTATACTTATCATTTTTTTTCATCTCATTTCTCATTTTCACCAAATAATGCAACTAGCAAACTCATTTTTTTTTTCTCTCTTCTCTTGGTGAGGATCGGCCAAGAACATAGACACAAGAAGAAACCATAATTTTTCCAAGATCAAGTGTTAATCTTGTCCCTTTTGTTGTTCTTGTTTGGGTTTTGTGATAAAACCCAAGGTTTTATAAGTTTTCATCTCCATAAGCTCACAAATCTTTCTATGTAAGTTGTCAAACTTTTGTTCATAATTTCTTCATGTTCTTATTATGTTCATATGATTTCATACAAGGTTTACATGCATATGTTAGTATATACCACTTTATTTTTAAACTTTTGATCATACAAGCCTTAGAAATGATTTGTGGTTGGATCCTTGTTAGATCTACTTGGTTTTGGTGATTAGGAACCCATGACACCCTAAGAAGGTGTATGGTAGGATTAGATTAGTTTTGTGGTGTTTGAAAGTGGTTTGATGGATGATGGAACTAGTTTGGAGACTTGAAAATGGTTTTTGAAACTTTTGATATACCTACTGTCCCTATTTTAATTTCGTGGGAAAATCAGTAAGTGGTGGGTAATTTTTGACCAAAGATTTAGAAAATACTTTCAAAAACGAAACTTTTGGCGAAAGAACGGATTAAAACGAGTTAATAACGAAGGAGATACGCTAAAAACGAGTTTAACGACGAAAACTATATTTTCTGAAAAACTGCTTGCTGATGAACAGTTGTCACGGGCTATTTTGGGCATAAAACTTGATCTAGCCATCCCGACTTATCAAAAATATGTTAGTATGTTGTCCCACGATTCCGGGAATGTAAAGAACGTAGAAAACGAGCTTAAAACAACCAAGTTATACACTTTTGAAACTAGGCGAACTATATATATATTTGACAACATCTAATAGCAAATATTCTCTTAAGTTATGGAAACACTATAAATCAACGCCAACACTTATTTTCAAACTACGAGTGGTATAGGCTTCATGTGCATATACATTCATCGCATCCCCTCATAATTTAAGTAGATCGTATCATTCGTTCATTATAGGTCGCGGTTAGAGATCGAACCTCATTTCTGTGTAACCACTTTTGTCTTCGTAGCTATCGCACCAGGTGAGTCATAGCCCCTACTCTTTTAAATTGTTTTGTCAACTTTCGGGGGAGAATACATGCTCGTTTTTACTTGAACTATTACTTGACTCTTTAAACATGGTTTTGACTTGAACTTTATTATGAACTTTTGAACTTGTTTTGAACTTTTGAACTTGACTTGACTTTTGAACTTGTTTTGACCTTTTGAACTTGACTTGACCTTTGAAATTGACTTAAACTTTTGGACTTATTGTACTGTATGTTCTAAGACTTAAAGTCTCCCTTGTTCGGAGCAACGCTATAAAGTCTCCCTTGTTCGGAGCAACGTTAAAAAGTCTCTCATGTTCAGAGCATCTTAATAAATCTCGCCATGGTGGAGTGACTAATAATTCTTCACCAAGTCGGTGGAGTGACTAATAAATCTTTGCCTAGGTGGCGGAGTGACTTGAAGTCTCCCATGTTCGGAGCAACGTTATAAAGTCTCCCTTGTTCGGAGCGGCCTTGACTTATTATTGACCACGGGTGTTTGACTGCTAGACTTAAACTATTTTAGCAGTGGGTTGTGAACACACAGGTTACAAGTCTCTTATGGCGGGACTTGTAACTGAGTGGATTTACGATGCCTTTGCTGTGTGATCACTTTTCTATAAACTTTATTTGTTAAACAAACTCTATGAACTCACCAACCTCGTGTTGACACTTTAGCATGTATTTTCAGGTTTTAACCAATGGCACACCACTGGAGGTTTTGGCAGGGCATGGCATGGTCATAGAAGACTCTGATTATTTATATGGGGACCGTTTTAAACTACTTTTAAGGGCCTACTTCCGCACTACTTTTAACGATGTAAAATCAATATTTTTGAATTAACCATTTTATTCTAAATGATTGAAGTGAAAACCATTTTTGAACTTGTGTTGTAATACTAATTGAGTTACACCCCAGCTACACGTATGCTTCCGCTGGACTCGATTTTGGGGGTGTTACAGATTGGCATCAGAGCTTTGGCTATAGCGAACTAAGTGTTTTTAAAACCTAGACTATAGCTACTTTTATGAAAAACTTAACCCTATGACCGTCACGTGCCTGCCTGCCAAGCTGAAGCCTCATTGTGGTTTGTTGCTGACATTAGGTGATGAGATTTGTGTCTCATTATCTGGTATATTATGTTCATTTGTTCTAATTGATTTCTATCCTTGTCTTTCATATGAGCATGTTCACGTATCATATATGTCACCCTGGTATGTTTCTCCTTGCATAGTTTTATCATTTGACCTCGAGTTTGGTCACCTGCCTTAGTCTTTCTGAACGTCTTGGTATTTGTGAAGGACATAGTATTAGTATAACTGAGCTGAGTATTTCAAAATTCATGGAACCTCGGTGGAATATAGACTAGTCACCTATATTCAACCCGGGATAGTGGGACATAGGCTGACTACCTATATCCGACTCAGAAATGAATTTTGCAACACTGAGAATGGTTATAATAAAATTTTGTCTGTATTGAATCCTCTACTCAATTTCCGAATGTTTCATTCATGTGTGTGTGTACCCTCGTTGTCAGAACGCTTATACTTTCCCTCACCTTGTGAACCGCCGCTTGAAAGCACGTCAACTAGTCATTTCGTCTCATGAATTTTCACCTTTATAACACTTCGGAGACCAACGTTAACTGAACTTCGGGACGAAGTTCCTTAAGGGGTAGAGACTGTCACAACTCGTAAATTCTGGTCTTTTCCCGAACTTTCAACATTTACTATTCATCGGTTACTATTCATCAATCACTATTCATCATTTTACTATTCATCATTTTTGAGGTCAGTTTGATATTCTGAGAAGCGTTTTAAAATTTTACTATTCATAAAACACTATTCACCTCCGGAGAAAATTTGTCATTTATACGTGGGTTGCGTCCTTTTTGTAAACGTACGATTATCAATCTAATAAACGTTATCTTATGAACTATTATTTTAAATAATTGATCCGTCAATCCCAACTATGGTCCTAACACATTTTTATACCCATAATAATAATATAAAAATTATATTATTAATTTACCCGATGTTTTGGAAATTTATTTATTTCGTATCGTACGTCTAATTTATTTACGACGGTTTTCGTAAAAACTAAACAATGATCACCCGAACACCCAATATTTATACCCAACATATTCTCATAATTTCTACAACTTTATTTTATCCCGGTTAACTCCGTTAATATTTATTTTTAGTTAACTCGGTACCCGGTACACCTTAAAACTACAAATAAACACATAATATCTTACAAAAATCTTCCACATTTCAACAAAATCATCCATTTTTCTTCCTACTCTTTTGAAATTTCAGCCCCCCCCCCCCCCCCCTAGTCCTCCTTAAAAAGTGGATCTTGTCCCCTTTAACTTATACTTATCATTTTTTTTCATCTCATTTCTCATTTTCACCAAATAATGCAACTAGCAAACTCATTTTTTTTTTCTCTCTTCTCTTGGTGAGGATCGGCCAAGAACATAGACACAAGAAGAAACCATAATTTTTCCAAGATCAAGTGTTAATCTTGTCCCTTTTGTTGTTCTTGTTTGGGTTTTGTGATAAAACCCAAGGTTTTATAAGTTTTCATCTCCATAAGCTCACAAATCTTTCTATGTAAGTTGTCAAACTTTTGTTCATAATTTCTTCATGTTCTTATTATGTTCATATGATTTCATACAAGGTTTACATGCATATGTTAGTATATACCACTTTATTTTTAAACTTTTGATCATACAAGCCTTAGAAATGATTTGTGGTTGGATCCTTGTTAGATCTACTTGGTTTTGGTGATTAGGAACCCATGACACCCTAAGAAGGTGTATGGTAGGATTAGATTAGTTTTGTGGTGTTTGAAAGTGGTTTGATGGATGATGGAACTAGTTTGGAGACTTGAAAATGGTTTTTGAAACTTTTGATATACCTACTGTCCCTATTTTAATTTCGTGGGAAAATCAGTAAGTGGTGGGTAATTTTTGACCAAAGATTTAGAAAATACTTTCAAAAACGAAACTTTTGGCGAAAGAACGGATTAAAACGAGTTAATAACGAAGGAGATACGCTAAAAACGAGTTTAACGACGAAAACTATATTTTCTGAAAAACTGCTTGCTGATGAACAGTTGTCACGGGCTATTTTGGGCATAAAACTTGATCTAGCCATCCCGACTTATCAAAAATATGTTAGTATGTTGTCCCACGATTCCGGGAATGTAAAGAACGTAGAAAACGAGCTTAAAACAACCAAGTTATACACTTTTGAAACTAGGCGAACTATATATATATTTGACAACATCTAATAGCAAATATTCTCTTAAGTTATGGAAACACTATAAATCAACGCCAACACTTATTTTCAAACTACGAGTGGTATAGGCTTCATGTGCATATACATTCATCGCATCCCCTCATAATTTAAGTAGATCGTATCATTCGTTCATTATAGGTCGCGGTTAGAGATCGAACCTCATTTCTGTGTAACCACTTTTGTCTTCGTAGCTATCGCACCAGGTGAGTCATAGCCCCTACTCTTTTAAATTGTTTTGTCAACTTTCGGGGGAGAATACATGCTCGTTTTTACTTGAACTATTACTTGACTCTTTAAACATGGTTTTGACTTGAACTTTATTATGAACTTTTGAACTTGTTTTGAACTTTTGAACTTGACTTGACTTTTGAACTTGTTTTGACCTTTTGAACTTGACTTGACCTTTGAAATTGACTTAAACTTTTGGACTTATTGTACTGTATGTTCTAAGACTTAAAGTCTCCCTTGTTCGGAGCAACGCTATAAAGTCTCCCTTGTTCGGAGCAACGTTAAAAAGTCTCTCATGTTCAGAGCATCTTAATAAATCTCGCCATGGTGGAGTGACTAATAATTCTTCACCAAGTCGGTGGAGTGACTAATAAATCTTTGCCTAGGTGGCGGAGTGACTTGAAGTCTCCCATGTTCGGAGCAACGTTATAAAGTCTCCCTTGTTCGGAGCGGCCTTGACTTATTATTGACCACGGGTGTTTGACTGCTAGACTTAAACTATTTTAGCAGTGGGTTGTGAACACACAGGTTACAAGTCTCTTATGGCGGGACTTGTAACTGAGTGGATTTACGATGCCTTTGCTGTGTGATCACTTTTCTATAAACTTTATTTGTTAAACAAACTCTATGAACTCACCAACCTCGTGTTGACACTTTAGCATGTATTTTCAGGTTTTAACCAATGGCACACCACTGGAGGTTTTGGCAGGGCATGGCATGGTCATAGAAGACTCTGATTATTTATATGGGGACCGTTTTAAACTACTTTTAAGGGCCTACTTCCGCACTACTTTTAACGATGTAAAATCAATATTTTTGAATTAACCATTTTATTCTAAATGATTGAAGTGAAAACCATTTTTGAACTTGTGTTGTAATACTAATTGAGTTACACCCCAGCTACACGTATGCTTCCGCTGGACTCGATTTTGGGGGTGTTACAGATTGGCATCAGAGCTTTGGCTATAGCGAACTAAGTGTTTTTAAAACCTAGACTATAGCTACTTTTATGAAAAACTTAACCCTATGACCGTCACGTGCCTGCCTGCCAAGCTGAAGCCTCATTGTGGTTTGTTGCTGACATTAGGTGATGAGATTTGTGTCTCATTATCTGGTATATTATGTTCATTTGTTCTAATTGATTTCTATCCTTGTCTTTCATATGAGCATGTTCACGTATCATATATGTCACCCTGGTATGTTTCTCCTTGCATAGTTTTATCATTTGACCTCGAGTTTGGTCACCTGCCTTAGTCTTTCTGAACGTCTTGGTATTTGTGAAGGACATAGTATTAGTATAACTGAGCTGAGTATTTCAAAATTCATGGAACCTCGGTGGAATATAGACTAGTCACCTATATTCAACCCGGGATAGTGGGACATAGGCTGACTACCTATATCCGACTCAGAAATGAATTTTGCAACACTGAGAATGGTTATAATAAAATTTTGTCTGTATTGAATCCTCTACTCAATTTCCGAATGTTTCATTCATGTGTGTGTGTACCCTCGTTGTCAGAACGCTTATACTTTCCCTCACCTTGTGAACCGCCGCTTGAAAGCACGTCAACTAGTCATTTCGTCTCATGAATTTTCACCTTTATAACACTTCGGAGACCAACGTTAACTGAACTTCGGGACGAAGTTCCTTAAGGGGTAGAGACTGTCACAACTCGTAAATTCTGGTCTTTTCCCGAACTTTCAACATTTACTATTCATCGGTTACTATTCATCAATCACTATTCATCATTTTACTATTCATCATTTTTGAGGTCAGTTTGATATTCTGAGAAGCGTTTTAAAATTTTACTATTCATAAAACACTATTCACCTCCGGAGAAAATTTGTCATTTATACGTGGGTTGCGTCCTTTTTGTAAACGTACGATTATCAATCTAATAAACGTTATCTTATGAACTATTATTTTAAATAATTGATCCGTCAATCCCAACTATGGTCCTAACACATTTTTATACCCATAATAATAATATAAAAATTATATTATTAATTTACCCGATGTTTTGGAAATTTATTTATTTCGTATCGTACGTCTAATTTATTTACGACGGTTTTCGTAAAAACTAAACAATGATCACCCGAACACCCAATATTTATACCCAACATATTCTCATAATTTCTACAACTTTATTTTATCCCGGTTAACTCCGTTAATATTTATTTTTAGTTAACTCGGTACCCGGTACACCTTAAAACTACAAATAAACACATAATATCTTACAAAAATCTTCCACATTTCAACAAAATCATCCATTTTTCTTCCTACTCTTTTGAAATTTCAGCCCCCCCCCCCCCCCTAGTCCTCCTTAAAAAGTGGATCTTGTCCCCTTTAACTTATACTTATCATTTTTTTTCATCTCATTTCTCATTTTCACCAAATAATGCAACTAGCAAACTCATTTTTTTTTTCTCTCTTCTCTTGGTGAGGATCGGCCAAGAACATAGACACAAGAAGAAACCATAATTTTTCCAAGATCAAGTGTTAATCTTGTCCCTTTTGTTGTTCTTGTTTGGGTTTTGTGATAAAACCCAAGGTTTTATAAGTTTTCATCTCCATAAGCTCACAAATCTTTCTATGTAAGTTGTCAAACTTTTGTTCATAATTTCTTCATGTTCTTATTATGTTCATATGATTTCATACAAGGTTTACATGCATATGTTAGTATATACCACTTTATTTTTAAACTTTTGATCATACAAGCCTTAGAAATGATTTGTGGTTGGATCCTTGTTAGATCTACTTGGTTTTGGTGATTAGGAACCCATGACACCCTAAGAAGGTGTATGGTAGGATTAGATTAGTTTTGTGGTGTTTGAAAGTGGTTTGATGGATGATGGAACTAGTTTGGAGACTTGAAAATGGTTTTTGAAACTTTTGATATACCTACTGTCCCTATTTTAATTTCGTGGGAAAATCAGTAAGTGGTGGGTAATTTTTGACCAAAGATTTAGAAAATACTTTCAAAAACGAAACTTTTGGCGAAAGAACGGATTAAAACGAGTTAATAACGAAGGAGATACGCTAAAAACGAGTTTAACGACGAAAACTATATTTTCTGAAAAACTGCTTGCTGATGAACAGTTGTCACGGGCTATTTTGGGCATAAAACTTGATCTAGCCATCCCGACTTATCAAAAATATGTTAGTATGTTGTCCCACGATTCCGGGAATGTAAAGAACGTAGAAAACGAGCTTAAAACAACCAAGTTATACACTTTTGAAACTAGGCGAACTATATATATATTTGACAACATCTAATAGCAAATATTCTCTTAAGTTATGGAAACACTATAAATCAACGCCAACACTTATTTTCAAACTACGAGTGGTATAGGCTTCATGTGCATATACATTCATCGCATCCCCTCATAATTTAAGTAGATCGTATCATTCGTTCATTATAGGTCGCGGTTAGAGATCGAACCTCATTTCTGTGTAACCACTTTTGTCTTCGTAGCTATCGCACCAGGTGAGTCATAGCCCCTACTCTTTTAAATTGTTTTGTCAACTTTCGGGGGAGAATACATGCTCGTTTTTACTTGAACTATTACTTGACTCTTTAAACATGGTTTTGACTTGAACTTTATTATGAACTTTTGAACTTGTTTTGAACTTTTGAACTTGACTTGACTTTTGAACTTGTTTTGACCTTTTGAACTTGACTTGACCTTTGAAATTGACTTAAACTTTTGGACTTATTGTACTGTATGTTCTAAGACTTAAAGTCTCCCTTGTTCGGAGCAACGCTATAAAGTCTCCCTTGTTCGGAGCAACGTTAAAAAGTCTCTCATGTTCAGAGCATCTTAATAAATCTCGCCATGGTGGAGTGACTAATAATTCTTCACCAAGTCGGTGGAGTGACTAATAAATCTTTGCCTAGGTGGCGGAGTGACTTGAAGTCTCCCATGTTCGGAGCAACGTTATAAAGTCTCCCTTGTTCGGAGCGGCCTTGACTTATTATTGACCACGGGTGTTTGACTGCTAGACTTAAACTATTTTAGCAGTGGGTTGTGAACACACAGGTTACAAGTCTCTTATGGCGGGACTTGTAACTGAGTGGATTTACGATGCCTTTGCTGTGTGATCACTTTTCTATAAACTTTATTTGTTAAACAAACTCTATGAACTCACCAACCTCGTGTTGACACTTTAGCATGTATTTTCAGGTTTTAACCAATGGCACACCACTGGAGGTTTTGGCAGGGCATGGCATGGTCATAGAAGACTCTGATTATTTATATGGGGACCGTTTTAAACTACTTTTAAGGGCCTACTTCCGCACTACTTTTAACGATGTAAAATCAATATTTTTGAATTAACCATTTTATTCTAAATGATTGAAGTGAAAACCATTTTTGAACTTGTGTTGTAATACTAATTGAGTTACACCCCAGCTACACGTATGCTTCCGCTGGACTCGATTTTGGGGGTGTTACATTTAGTAAGTTGACATTATTAGTCCCTTAACCTAACAAAACATTCAAACCAAAGCCTAACCACATTATCACACATAGTATTCGCATATTAACTCCAAGAAATGATAAGAACAACTTGTCGTACTCCCCCTCGACCTTAGATCATGGTAAAATTAATTGGTTTTGATCAAGGAGAGTAACCCGAAAACCTTTTGAATCAACTTAGTAGATAAAACGTAAATGTTTTTGGTAAAATGCAAGTATAAAAGGTAAAAATAATTTTTTTTTTTTTTTTTTGGTAATTAAAAAAAAACGTACTTTTCCTCCCCCTCAACACTAATTTTAAATGATTGAAGACATTTTAGAAAAAAATAGTGTTGAAAGAGTTTTATACTTGCATTATTATTATTTTTTTTTTATTTTTTTATTTTTTTTTAAATGAGAAGACCAAAAATCTTTTTGAGTTTTTGATTGGTTTTATATTTTTGTATTTTGTTTTTTGAGAAAAATATTTACAAAGATAGTGTTGATGTTTGACGATCAGTTGTGTTTTAAAAACTTTTCCAGATCCTCTGGAGTCAAACATCGCATACCAATTTGGTGAACTAAACTAGCAAACCTGGATGGTGCCAAGGATTTGGTAAGTAAGTCCGCCAATTGGTATTCAGTTCCAACAAAATAAAGTTCAACTGTACCCCTTTCCACATGCTCTTTGATGAAATGATATCGGAGATCGATGTGTTTGGATTTGCAATGATGCACAGTGTTGCAGGAGATAGCAATTGCACTCTTTGAATCACAGTAGATAGGAATCCTGTTGAATAGGTAGCCATAATCCTTAAGTTGTGATCTCATCCAAATGACTTGAGCACAACAAGCAGACATGGCTACGTATTCAGATTCTGTAGACGACAGTGAAGTGCAGTCCTGCTTCTTAGATTGCCATGACACAAGTTTGTCTCCGAGAAATTGTAATCCACCAGATGTACTTTTGCGTGTGTCTAAACATCCTGCATGGTCAGCATCTGAAAAAGCAATTAGTTCAAAGCCAGAATCCTTCGGATACCAGATCCCCAAGTTAATGGTTCCCTTTATGTATCGAAGGATTCTCTTGACCTCACTGAGGTGTTTTTCAGTTGGTCTGGACTGATAGCGGGAGCACATGTAGACAGCAAATACTATATCAGGTCTACTAGCTGTGAGATACATGAGGGACCCAATCATACTTCGGTATTTGGTAGGGTCAACTGGAGTCCCATGTAAATCAGCATCTAGTTTTGTGGTATAGCCCATTGGTGTATTATAAGTATCACAAGACATCATTCCATGTTTCTTCAAAATTTCAAGAGCATATTTAGACTGATTTATAAAAATTCCACGGGGTGATTGATGAACTTGAAGTCCTAGAAAGAACGAAAGTTCACCCATCATGGACATTTCAAAATTATCTTTCATTAATTTTGCAAAATCATTAGAGTAACTTCATTTTGTTGAGGCAAAAATGATGTCATCGACATATATTTGAACAACAAGTAAGTCCTCCCCGTAGGTTTTTGTAAATAGTGTGGGATCCACCGATCCTTTAGAAAATTTATTGGCCAATAAGAAAGTAGACAGTTTGTCATACCACGCCCGTGGGGCTTGCTTGAGTCCGTAGAGTGCCTTTTTGAGTCGGTAAACGTGATTAGGACGCTCAGGATCAACGAAGCCTTCAGGTTGGCTAACATAAACTTCTTCACGGAGATCTCCATTAAGAAATGCTGTTTTGACATCCATTTGGAAGACTACCATATTCCTGTGTGCGGCATAGGCCAAAAAGATCCGAACAGCTTCATGTCGAGCCACTGGAGCAAAGGATTCAGCAAAATCTAGGCCTTCCAGTTGAGAGTATCCTTTCGCTACCAGACGTGATTTGTTTCGTATGACAGTGCCTTCAGCATCAAGCTTATTCTTCCAGATCCATTTTAACCCAATGACAAAGACTCCGTCAGGTCTTTCAACTAATTCCCAGACTTCTAATCTTATGAATTGCTGAAATTCCTCTTGCATAGATTCAATCCAGTTGTCATAAGTCATTGCATCTTTAATGTTCTTGGGTTCTTCATGACAAACTGTGAGTGCGTAGATGCAAGTTTCTCCATCTGTGTGAAGTCGTTGTCTTGTCATAACTGGTGCATCTGGATGGCCAATAATATGAACTAGAGGATGGTCTCGGGTCCATTTGTGTGTTGAAGGGTGTAGTTGATATGTATCTCGCATGTTGGCAGGATCCAAGTTGCGTGTTGACGACTCAGCTATATCAGGAACTGTAGTAGCTGGTGCAAATTGATTGAAGAACGCATCAGGATCATGCTCTGCGGATTGTGGAACTGATAGTGGTGTTGGATCTTCAGCTGAGTGGCGGGAGTTAGAAACAGTTTGTTCTACTGTAGATGGTGAAGCAATTGGAGGACTGTCTCTCTCAACAGTTGTTGAAGTTTGTTGAGGTGAGTCTGGTACATGAATATTGTCAGGTTGAGTAGCGGAATTTGGTGAGACCTCAGTAGGACGGTATTCAATTGTGTCATCAAACAGTGGAGCAAACAAGGTTTCCAATTCTTTGCGGTTGAGTGGCAGTGGTTCAGCCGAAGATGCCGGAGAGTTAAGACGGTTAAATTCGGGTCCTAAGCTGTGTTGCTCAGAAGCCATCTGGGTGAGTTCATCAAAATTAGCGTGAATGGTTTCTTGAATTTCACGAGTACGACGATTCCAAATCCGAAAACCTTTAGAATTTTCACAATATCCAATGAACACTCCGATGTCAGCCTTTGCTTTAAGTTTACCTAAATCATCACGATCATTTTTCGGATAGCAGAGTGCTCCAAAAACATGAAAGTAATCGATGTTCGGTTTCCTTTTGTGAACAATTTGATATGGTGTTTTGCGATGACGTTTTGTGATCATACAACGGTTTTGAGTATAGCATGCGGTTGAAACAGCTTCTGCCCACAAGTAATCAGGTAATTGAGCATTAATCAACATAGTTCTAGCAGCTTCCACTAACGTCCTGTTGCGTCTTTCAATAACTCCATTCTGTTCTGGGCTTCTAGGAATAGATGTTTGATGTTCAATTCCCACTTTCTCATAATAAGACCTAAGTGTCTGATTCTTGAATTCAGTTCCATTGTCAGTTCTGACTATTCGGACCGTGTTGCGTAACTGAACTTGAATTTTAGTGAGAAAGGTGATGATCATAGAGGGAGCCTGATCTTTACTTCGTAGAAAATAAACCCAAGTCCATCTGGAAAAATCATCGACGATTACTAGTATGTAGCGTTTACCGTTGATACTTTGAACACGCATCGGTCCACACAAATCCATATGAAGCAGTTGTAGAACATGATTCGTACTGTGCTCAGGTTTTGAAGGAAAATGAGCCCGAGTACTTTTTCCTTGTTCACAGGCAGGACATAAGTGATCTTTGGTGAAACGGAATCTTGGAAATCCCTCAACAAGTTTATAACGAGCAAGGTCAGTCATAGTTTTGAAATTCAAGTGTGAAAGACGTTTGTGCCATAACCAAGATTTAGTTGATTCTGCTTTGGAGAGAAGACATATCGGAGATGTTGCAATCATATCTGACATTGAAACTGTATAAAGATTGGAGCCACGGGAGCCAGACATAAGATCGTTTCCTTATAAGTCACGAACAAAGCAAGTTTTCTCACGAAATGCAACTTCTAGATCCCCATCACAGAATTGACCAACAGAGAAAAGGTTGTGTCCAAGGCCTTCCACATAATAAACACGGCTTATTTCGATGTTCCCACTGATAAAGTCACCATACCCCATGATTAAAGCGTAATGATCATTCCCGAATCTGACAGTACCAATGAACTTTGAGACAAAGTTGTGTAACAGTTTGAGATTGCCTGTCATATGTCGGGTGCATCCGCTATCAACAATCCAGAGAACAATCTGTACCACCTGCATCACAAGAAGAAAACACGGATGGAACAGAAGTAAGGGTGGAACCCAAAGAAACTGCGGGTTCCAGTCGGTTAGAAGCACAAGTGTTCAATAATTTAGGAATCCATTTAAAATCAGGTTTGTGTTGTAACCAACGTTGCCATTTCCAACTAGTTCGAGCTTTCTTAATGGTGTATTCACTAGTGTTTGGCTGATTCCTAGACTTGTTCTCTGCACCTATGGGGGTAACATCAACTTCACTAGAAACCGTAGAAGGCGGCTTTCCTAAGATAGACTTAGAGGCAGTAGTGGGCCTAGAAGGAATGCGTGTCCTACGTTTCTTATGACGATGAAGTATAGAATTAGCAATACATTTAGTATGATCACCAGATGAAACGCTTTTACGAAAAAACACACAAGATGCATTAATATTCAAAACATTCAAAGGTTCATCATTCGTTACATTTAGATTTTGATTACAATTTGCCAGATTAGAATCTAAATCTGATGCAACATGAGTTTTATTCAAATTCCTAAGTTGGTCTTCTACTTCTTGAGCTTCTAGTTGTCCTCTCTTACGTTGCCAGAGCCTATTCTTCTTTTTACTGTTTCGCTTGGGTCTGCTAACGCTAGTAGGGGAGACTAGTCCTGTAGAAGTGGAGTTTGCAACATTAGTATTTTGAACAACCTTTCCTTTATCAGTTTTGTCTAATTTATACATTCCTGGTGCTATCACCGTGGTGTCAACCATCTTTCCTTTTTAAAGTATTTTTATTTTCTCTTTCAACTCGATGATGATGTGATTCTTATCCTGAATATTAGACTCAAGTATACCATTGCAATATTTGATGTCTATGTGGTTTTGTAGAAATTCGTCATTTTCAATTTTTAACTTCGCAATTTCTTTCTCGTATTTGAGACACAAACCTTTTAAAGACTCATTGTTTTTGCAAAGTTGACAAGAGTTTGAAACATTGTGACTTTGAAACTTCAATTCCCTTTCAAGACTTTTAGCTTGACACCATTCAAGCCTTTGATTGAGTAGACTGATTTGTTTTGAAAACTGTTTTGTCACATCATCATTCGTTTTCCTCAGATTATCATTCTCATGTTTCAGTGTCTCAATTTCCACATTCAACAAGTTATTATCAACACAATGATCATGCTTAAGCATAGAAGTACCAGAATTATAGAGATCATTCATGATAACAGACAAAATATCAGCATTGAGAACTTGTTCTAAGAGTCGATCAGCATCATTTTTGAAAACTCTAGTTCGTTGCTTTTGAACCAAAATTTCATTTTTATTATCATTGAAAACGTTTATCATATATTTGACCTCCTTTTGAAGTTCCTGATCCCAACGTGTAGCACAGAGACGGAGGTGTTTGACAATTGGCAACATTTGTTTTTGAAAAATATCTCTCTTTTCGCGCTCGTAAGCGGATTGAAACGTTTCAATTTTTATTTCAGAATTACGTTCAATTGTCTCCTCCAAAATTTCGATGTCTTCCATAAAAGTTTTGAAATAATTTAAGACACGAACACTATTTGGTAAGGGTGAAAGTTCACCGGATGATGGTAAAGGACCATTTATTTGTGCTACAGTTTGGACAGGGGCCTCATTGTGAGATGAAACATATGACTCTTCGATAAACCATGATTTCTCAGGTAAATCCTTTTGAGTAACGAACTTGACTGGATTTTTTGAATAGTCATATGGTGTGCAATATTGAACATTACTCATTTTTGACCGACTCTCGTCTTCAAGTTCTTCTTCTTCCTCAGTATCAAAAACAACAGCACGCACAATCGTATTATCAAGCAAATAGTCCATACTGTAAATTTTTGGAACATCTTTGAATGCATTGTGAAGAAACATTGAATTGTAATCGCCAAGTGCAAATCCAGTACCGGGTCTCGGTTTTAAAGTAAATTTCTGAATTGTTGTGACAGAGTTCCCGTGTTTGTAAACAATGTTACGAAATTCTTTCAATTGTTTTTCAAGATCAACAATATCACCGAGTAAGTTATCTATATACTTCCTTTTTCGTATTTTATGTTCACAAAAATCTTTTTGACAACTTGACAATTCTGTTTCTGTTTTTGACAGTTCTGTTTGAAGACGTTCGACTTGCATTTTCAATTCACTCTTTTCACTTTCGAGTTTTGAAATCAACTTTCCGTTTGACTCGATTAAATCTTGCATTTTACGTTGAAGATCTTGTTCTTTGTTGTAGGAATCATGAAAAGCTTTTTCAAAACTTTTTGCATGTTTAATCTTGTCTTCCTGATTAGAAAGTTGAATTTTATAACATTCAATATCTCTTGCAAGTGACGCATTTTGTTCTTTCAAAACTTTGTTTTTCTCGTTGCACTTTATTATTTGCAATTGTTGAGCATCCAGTTGTTTTGATAACAATATGAGATCAGGGTCTGGATCAAATGATGGTTCATGTTGTTCGAAATGATCATGTTTATCATTCTCAATAGGATCATCAAATGAAACAACTGTGTCATCATCGAATATGACAACTGTGTTTATTTGTTCATCTGTATGAGATGATGAAGATGATTTAGATGGAACAACTTGCGCCATATCTGATTCATAAGCAGAAGGTGAGACTATTTCATTAATAAAGCATTCATTGAGGTCATGTACCTGAGACAAGCCGTCAGTGTCATACACTGGACCTGAATCATTGAGCTTAAGTTCCTGCATGTTGGCCATAAGCATCACAGCAGCATTGGCTTCCAGATCTTCCATGTCATCATCGTTGTTCACATTTGCCATGAAGTTGTTGTCCTGTTCAGGGAAATGTCCATCTTTTTCATCCTGAAGAGCCATGAGTAATGCCTGCTTGTGAAACTTGCTACCCCGAGTTCTCGGTTTGGGACATGCTGTAGCAATATGACCTTGTTCATTACAATTGTAGCACCAAACTGCATTCCCTGAGGTTGAGTTCCTTGTAGCAACTGAGTCAGACCTTTGTTGAGAAGATCCTGAGTTGTTCCTGAACCCTGCATTGTTACCAAACCTCTGACCATTCCCATAACTTCCTGAAGAACTTCCTGAACCAGATCTACCATAGTTACGATTCTGAATTTCCACTCTTCCATCATTTACAACAGCTTGATTCCTGGTATTAGAAGATGAACGTTGACGGTTGTTTGTTTTGTTGGAGAATTTGCTGAAAGCACGAGCAATAAGAGCAAGTCCCTGATTCAACGTATTAAAGTCATCATCGTCATCATCATTGCAGTTGGAGTAGTACACAGCTTCATTGTTGTTTGACGGAACAAGTTGAGTAGAAGTATCTTGTGGAGATGAATCATAAGGGACCATTTGGTTCGAGGTGGAAGATTGTGGATAACTGAAGTAGTTCTGCTCTTGAACATATGCATGATTTGACAGTGGTGGTGGAGCATAGGGAGATTGAGCTACGAGAGCCAAAGAATTTGGTGTTGTTGTGGGTGTGTAACCTCCTCGTAGAGCTCGATCTTTTTCCACTTCAGGTTCATGGTGTTTCAGAAAGTCATACAACAAGCCATATGGAGCATCATGAAGATTCTTCGTTTGACGAACAAATGTCACATATTTATGCCAATCAGGGCCAAGACTACCAACAAATTTAGAGTTCACAGCGATCCTTGGTACAGTGATTTTGTGACGTTCCAGATCATTGACCACATTTGTGAAACGATGATAGTAGGATTCAAGTGACTCTCCAGGTTCAATTGTGATGTCAGTGTATTCCATGTAAAGCTTGGATTCCATGTCATCTTTGTTCAATTGAGTTCCTTCCATTAGGAGATGAACGTGTTCCCACATAGCTTTGGCTGTTTTCTGAGCATCGACACTTCGATAGATCGGATTAGGTATACCTTGAAGTATATAAGCCATTGCATACTGATCAGCTTCACGATGTAGTTTCTGTTCTTCAGTGAGTGCAGATTCTGCAAGGGGTCTATCACCAGCAGGACGTGGAGGATCAGCATTTGGATCACCAGCTTCAAATCTTGTTGGCCACTCAAATGGTCCTTCAAGTATCACTTGCTTCAAGAATTTCCCATGAGGTTTCTTTAGTTCAAGAAATCGTAGGAATCGACTTGACCATTGCACATAGTTTCCAGGTGTAAGCATTGGAGGTGTTTCAAGTGATCCTGCCTCATGTCGGGATTGTTGAGTTGTAATAACTTCACACATTCTGTCAAACCAGTGAGGTTGTTTGGAGGAAAACTGAGTGTTTTGTAGTGGCACTTGATATGGTTGTTGTTGAGGAATGAGCTGTTGTTGCATCATTAGGTAATGTTGTTGTGGATTGTATTTAGGAGGTTGTTGATTCATTATGTGCGGAAGGTATTGTTGTTGCTGATACTGCTGAGGTTGTTGTTGCTGATACTGCTGAGGTTGTTGTTGCTGAGGATAAGAGTGAGGGAAGTAGTGATTAGGTGGTTGAGACATCTTAGAACACTTGTGTAGAAATGGATCTTTGTAGAAGAATGAAATGCACGTTCCTTTGAGTAAGTTGCAAAATCCTTGGGGTAAGTTCAATTCTTACGCGTAACTTAATCTTACGCGTAAACTTTAAGTTATGCGTAAAGAGTAGATTATGCGTAAACTAATAGTTTATGCGTAAGTTTTCTCTTTACGCGTAAGTTTAGGCTTATGCGTAAGTTTAGACTTATGCGTAAGGTTTAAACAACCAAACAAATCTTTCAAACTTATCCAAGCTTGAAAGATATCCGTAGTCGAAGTATTCCACTAACTTATCCAAGCTAGGGAAGTACTGAGTCACCATAGCACAAAGAGAAGATCGTTGATAAAGCTTACGCGTAAACTCTGGCAAGTTACGCGTAACTTTGACTTACGCGTAGAATCAAACTTAAGCGTAGGTTTAAGGCGTAGAAGAGCACTTAACGCGTAGGATCAGGGTTTAAACCAATTTAACGCGTAAGAAAAGGGTTTTGGCCTATTTAACGCGTAAGAAAAGGGTTTAGACCAATTTTACGCGTAAGAAAAGGGTTTTGGCCTAGACTTATGCGTAAACCGACCAAAAAACACTGTAGACAGCTGGAAATAGTACTTTTTTCGACCACTTTACGCGTAAACCGTACTGTTCATCCAAAATAATGACTTTTTGATGAAAAAATGCTTAGAAATAAGGTACTTTTGATCAAATAACTTCACCAATACTAAGAAAACCTTAACTTTATAAGATGTAGCTACCAAAAACTAGTTTTCCAATATCAAAGAAGCTATAAAACCTTAAAAAACCTTAAAAAATCACAACTTTATGCAACAACTAAGCTTCAAATCACTATATTAACCTTGAAACTTATCCAAGCTTCAAGATTTGAGTGAAAGAAACAAAGAAAAATGCAAAAAGATGAAGAAATAAGCACCAATCCCCACGTTAACCAAAGAAACTCACTTCAAACTTCTAGTAGGCGAATGATACCACTTGTTAGGTCACCATTTATGTAAACACAAGTATGATTGATGAAGAAATAAGATGAGAATGAGAGGTGGTTGATTATAAGACAATATGAAAGGTGAGAGTGCAAGAGTTACACTAAGATAATCAAATAACCAACAAAATAAAATGTAACATAAGGTTTCTATTTATAAGGGAGGAGCTAGGGCAACACTCCCTTCCTCCCTTATCCTTTCATACGTGGGCTTTCAAGGCCTCATGGGCTTTTACAAGTTGCCCATTAACTAAACAATAAGCATAAACAATACTTAAGCAACCTATTACAAAATGTAATGACCGAGACTTGACTGAATACTAAAGTATGATCCCAACAGTTTCAATCCCTACTTTTCAGTCCTTGACAGTTTTAGTCCTCCTAAGTGTCGTCGCGTTACATTTTTAGTCCAAAATTATAAAAATGATTATAAAAATTTTGTAAAAATTTCCGTGACTTTTTAAGTTGCTAATAAGCTTATTTTAACTGCTTATTTGATAAAAGTGCTTATTTTCCAGCTTATGGGCCTTAACGAGCCAAACTAAAAGCCCGTTAAGAAATTTAGAGGCGAGGGCATAGAAATTGTTTTGGGCCTGGACTTTGGCTATTTTTATGATTCTAAAAATGTTTCATATGGGCCCAGTGGGCTTATGGTTCGTTATTTCTTGTTGGGCCTTGAATAAGCCCACACGAAAATAATATGTTTTCTTAACTAAATTTGTATTTGAAAATCTTGTGTTTGTCGATTCAAAATGGACTAATTTGGGTGTCGAAAAGTGAGTATTTTTACAAGTTATACAAATAAAAGTGGTAGTTTTCTAGGAGGTCTATTGAGTCGTGTAAAAATATTGGGTGCTCGTTAAGTAATATTTCAATTTATGTGTGTGTTTCTTGGGTCACATGGAACATTTATATATATGAAAAGGTTAGAAATTTCACCAAGTGTTTATATGAATTTTTATGCGATTGTGTATGATTTGAAAATGGGTTTGTTTGATGCATGTAACATGAAACTAACGTGAGATACGTGTGCTACGTGAATCCTAAGCCTTCCAAGATAGAGGCTAGCCACGTTTGTGTTGCTACAAATATATACGTACATAAATATACACCTAAAGCTTATATACAATTTATAAAACATAAATATGATGCATGTGATATGTTTAACGTGTGAACTTGATGGAAACGAGTAGGAAACAACTTACAACACCCTTTAGGTGGTAGAGAGTCGAGAGAGGAGGAATGGAACACAAGGAATATCACGTTCAACGCATAACCCAAATACTATACGTATAAAATCAAACCCGATAACCCTTTTCCTGCGTCCAAACGATATAGCAATCGACTTATGGCTCTTAGAAGTAGTTTTTAGGAAGAAAGAAATATTTAGAGATGTATGAGAATTGTGAGGAATGGATGCATGCATGTAACGTATGTATATATCATTTTGGATGATTCGTATGGTGCGAATTAACTCAAGGAAACATTACGAACTATGCATTGTCAGTAATATAGGTCCTAGGGTGATTTTATATTGTTAAACTATGGAATGAGAGTGCACAAAATATGGGAAATGTCTTGGTGATTCATGTTCATGTCGACATCCATATTAATATGTACACGATTTGCATAATCTCGTACCACTTGATTATAGCTGATCATAGATGATATTTAAACATGAAAACATGTTAGAAATATTATTAGGAACACGTAGGAACAAACGGGAATCAAAACGGTTAAAATTTGAATAATATATGGATCGATTAGTATGAATATTCGTCAAACACTTTGCCTCTTAAAAACGTATCAAACGTCGTCTAATGAACATGGGATTTGACACACTAATAGTTGGCTAGGTGGTAAACGAGATGGTGTAAAAATATATATGTGTCGTGTGTAAAAATTTGAAATACGCGAGGCGTTTTGGAGCTAGTTTGGTCGACTGTTTTGGAAAATAAAAGGAAAATTGGGCTTTTGACCTTGGGCCGATGAATAGTAAACGAGCCATTGGGCTGAGGTTTGTTAAGGGCCCGTTTGGTTTGTATTAGTTATATTAATTAGGATTAGTGATTTATTAATATTTTGTTAATCGTGTCGAGAACTTGTTTTGTCGTTTGGTGAATTTTGCAATATCGTAATCGTGACCATTTTAATATAATAAGAAAATTTTAAATTTCCCCGTAAAAATGGTGATTACAATAATGACAGAGATTAATATATAATTAAACGTTTTTAATTATAAAGATTTTCGCGAGGTTTTACAGTACCCACATGTCATTCTGAATTTCGTCCCGAAATTCAAATTTAATGTGATTACTTGAGTAAAGAATTTTTGAACAGAGGTTTGTCGAGAGATTTTTTTTTATTCCTAAAATTAAGGAAACGTGATTCAGTTAGATTTACTTGTACCAAACAAGGCAAGATAACTGACGTATTTAAGGGTTGTGAATATTGAAAATAGTGGTCATGAATTGTGAAATAACGGCTAGTGTATAGTGTCCAACGGTCGGGAATAGTACCCAACGGCTATATTCTAGCCTATATATACCACTTCCAATTTCCACTTCTTTCATCAACCATTTTCTTCTCATTTTCCATCTCAAAATGCCGCACCTCATAACCATCTTAGCGATTGTGTATGTCGTCCTTGCCGCTATCTACTTAACGTATGTTGCGGATGAAGACTTTGGATTCTTGGTTGCGATCTTGATGTTCGTCGTACCCCTCACTATCCTAGCCATTACCGTCGACAAGATCTGGGGGTAAAATCTTGAGCTAGGGTTGTTTTAAATTAAGTTCTTGTTATGTTTCTATGTACTTGTAACGAATAAGGAATAAAACTCGTTTTGTTTTTATGTTTAAGAATTTGTCTCAGTATTGTTTTTAATGTTTTGTTTATATTTATTTTTCAGCATAATTAAGGTGATTCATCCTGTGGTGGCTCTTGCTATTGTTTTGTTGGTGGGAGTCTTATTTGCCATAGCGGATCAACCTATTGAAGATTCCTTGGTGTATATTGTAATAATTGTAACGGTAGCACTTCCGATGCTAATTATTTGTTTATGTATTAATTTTTATGGATTTTAATAAAATTTTTGCTATTGGAGTTTTCTATCAGTTTTTGTGAATTATTTGTGTTCTCTTGCTTGTACTTTTGTTGATTTCTTATCATAATGGTGATGAGATAAAATAGGTAATTATTGTGGGTTGTTCAATGTATTGTTTATGAACAGTTTATTTTAGCTCTATATCTTGCTTTGGAATGAAGATTGTTATTTAAAAACTCGAAAATATCATTGTTCCTTTCATAATATAATTTTTCCTAAATTAGACATAGTTGATCAGGCTATGTATAATTGAAGACCAAATGATGTGATGTTTGGTTCAATCATATATTTCTATAAATTGTTTTAGATGGTGTTCAACGTGTTGTTTTTATAATATTACACGTAATTCCTTTTAAAAATAAAGTAGAAAATTTTAGAGTTCATGTTATAAATCAGAATTTTATGGAGTAAATATAGTATATTGTCATTTGATATGTGGGACAGAAATTGAAATTAACTTAGATTATCATTATTATGGAAATATTACAAGGGAGATTTTTCGATAAGGTAGAAAGATTATTGTTATACTTAAGTTACATCCATCGTAACTTTAAGTGAAATACAGAAAAGAGATACAACTTAGGAAATTTTAAACTAGATTTTATTTATCTACAACAGGAATTTATTCATCTGTTCAAATCTAGTTGCCATTCCCTCGATACCATCAAGGTCTTTAAAGATTCTTCATTTTCTTGTAAAGGTCTTGGCTTTCCAATTAACATTGTAGTTTGGACATCGACTCATATAATGCCCTTTTCCACCACATCCGTGGCATACTACTGTTGTTGGTTGTCCTTTCCTGTCCTTAGTCCTGCAGCTAATTGCCTGGTGACCTGTTTTCTGACATTTCATGCATTTAATCCTGCAGATTCCGGTGTGATGCTGGTTGCATTTTTGACACCAGGGTAGATTTCCACGATAACCACTTCCAGTAACAGGTGTGACGAGGCAATTTCTATTAGCTTTTTGATTGTGTTCCAGCTGACGTTGATAATTCATACGATCTTCTAGATGTTTACGATAACGATCTTGAGCATTGATGATGTTGCTGTAGATGGGAATGATGGTTCCTATTTCGGGAAGTTTCCTCTTTTGATTATTTCCATTTGGTATAACCCCATGCCTAATTCCTTGATGATGGTTGATGGTAGGGTTGATCATTCCTTCTTGAATCTTTAAGTGAGGTGGCCTATACCTCATGAAACTTGCAGGGTGGTAATTACCAAGTATACCCGTCTCTCTTCTCGGATAAACTACGGTTGTCCCTTCTAATACCACCGACACTATGTCTTTTACCAATTTCTGGATAGCTCCAGGATTCATGGTGATTTCTGATGATGATTGATATGCATTGTTCATGTTGTCCATTTTCTGTAAACATTAATGAAATTCAACATTAGAATCCATATAATATCAGAATAATTTAAATAATGAAGTTAATTATTTCATTGATGATAGACTGAATTGACTCCCTACTGTAATCTAATTTCAAGATATGTCTTTGTTGTATCATTTATCAATGATCAACTCTTGATATGGGATTACTAAGGAACAAACCGACTTGTCTACTAAAACTGAAGTTCAATTATCCTTTCTTCATTCTTTAAATCCCCTTTCAAAAATTGGTATTTAGACGATTCTTAAAGTTTTAGGTTAATTATGGTAAGTTTAAGAAATCTTAACAATTTGTAAGAAATCTTACGGTAGATTTGAATAATATTACAGATGCAAATAGAATATTAATAACTTGACTGATTATTTTTGCAAGATAAACGATAAAAGATCTTTTATTAATACTCCATTGATCTGTGTAGAATCATTTGGTTATCATAGAAATAACAAATGAGGAGATTTTCGCATGAAGATATGAGGATTCATTACATGCATGATTGATACGAAAGAAAAGATCGATTCATAACATAGAGATATAACAGAAAGGATGTTATTATACAATATGTTTTGATTACATGTTCTGAAGTTTCAGAATTGTTGAACATTACATGAAATATTAACCAAATCTATTTGGTTTAGTAGGGACAACAAGGATACTTGTAAACTTAAGATTAGTTACGCCTCTGACATAAATATCTAATTTCTTTCTCAAGTTCAAGTTGTGCAGCTTCCATGTTTGAGAAACGTTCTTGACACATGTTCATTTGATTTGCCAACATAGTCTCTAATGCGGCAATCTTTTGACCCTGGTTTCTGGCTGCATCTCTGGTCATCCATAGGGTTCTCTCAATATCTTCAATTCTTACATGTGTACCGTGTTCTCTTCTTGCACAACGGACCCTGGTGTCCAAACTTCCAAGCTCCTGGTTGGTGTTGTCCTTTATCTCATTAATCTTTAATCCTAACTCACACATTGTTCGCCTCTCAGCATCCGCCCTTTTGAACAATGCGTCAAGGTTACGGTCGTACCATTCAAATTGAGTTGGTCGTAACCCTTTTAGCTGTTCAGTGTAAGCATCCAATATTGTCACAACTCGTAATTTCCGGTCATTTTCCGACCCTCGACAATTTACTATTCACAAGTTACTATTCATCATTTACTATTCATCGATCACTATTCATCGTTTTTTAGGTCAATTTGACATTTCGAGAAACATTCAGAAATTTAACTATTCACTTGACACTATTCATTTCCGAGAGAAAACCACTATTCACGTGCATTACTCATGTCATCGTAAATTCAGTTTACGAGTATTTAAACTCGCGTAACCGTATTGGTTCATGTGCGAATTCATGCATTATCATTTGGGACATCTCATACGGACTAGAAATAGTCCGCATATTATCATTATGACACTTGCATACTATTCCACTCGTAGGGTATTCAAATTATATTTTTAATATAATTAACGATTTACGTATGTTTATTTTAAATAAACACTAATACGCGAACTATAAATAAACACGTCCGACACTTCCGACTATGATCCCAATATATTTTTATATTCATTTTTATAATATAAAAATTATAATATTAATTTACCCGGTGTTTTGGAAATTTATTTAATTTATATCGTACGCCTAAATTATTTACGACGGTTTTCGTAAAAACTAAACAATAATTTTCCAAATACTCAATACTTATACCCAACATATTTTTATAATTTTTATAACTTTATTATGACCCGGTTAACTCCGTTGAAATTTATTTTTAGTTAACCCGGTACCCGATTACACTTAAAACTAACCAAATACTACACAATCTTACCACTAACTCCCTAAATAATTACCCAACATAACCCCCCATTTCCCTCCTTTCATAACCGCCCCCCCCCCCCCCCCCCCCTCCTAGCCTCCTAATGAGCTAAGTACACCAACCAAATTAATTGCTCACCAAACAATTGTCCCCTAAGTATATAATAAACCTTTTTCATCCATTATTATCATAACTCATTTTTTTTACTAGCACAAGCAAACTTTTCTCTCATTTTCTCTTATGATATAATCGACCTAGGTGATCCAAGGAGCAAGAACAACAAATTTTTCAAGATCTAGGTATAAACTTGTTCATATAGTCATCCTTGTTGGAGTTTTGAAATAAAAACTCAAGGATTAGTAGGTTTTTGTCATCCAAACTCCCTAAACCTTCAAGTAAGTTAACAAACTCATTTTTATGATTTTTACAAGTTATTACCATGTTTATATATTTTTCTTACAAGAACTCATGCATATAATGGCTTATACCACTCTATTTTGTACATACTTAACTTTGAGCCCTAGAAATGGACACATGAGAAACCCTTGTTAGACCTAGTGGATTGATGATGTTTAAGGACCCATGACACCCTAAGAAGGTGTATGGTAGGATTAGACTAGTCTTGTGGTGATTGAAGGTGGTTTGATTGAGGTTAGAACTAGTTTGGAGACTTGAAAATGGTTTTTGAACAAGTAAAAATACATGCTGTACTATTTTGGTTCACCCAGAAAACTCCGAATTTACACAGTAACTTTTGATAATATTTTTAGAAAATACTTTCAAAAACGAAGCCGTGGGCGAAAGAACGGATTAAAACGAGTTAATAACGAAGGAGATATGATTTTCCGAATTTAACAACGAAAACTATTTTCTGAAAAACTGCATGCTGTTTGACAGTTTTCGACGGGCAAATAGAGGCGTTAAACGTAACCTAGAGGAGCCGAGCTATTGAAAATATATTAGTACTTACTAAAACGAATCCGTGGATATAAAGAACGAGGAAAATGAGCTTAAAACGACCAAGTTATACCCGTTTTAACATCGTCAAACTATATATATATATATATATATATATATATATATATATATATATATATATATATATATATATATATATATATATATATATATATATTTGGTCACAAATAAAAATAATAACTTACGTACTAAATGGTATATTTTCTAGAAATGTTACTAAGAACTATATTCTTAACAAATGAAATACGTATGGCCCAAGAGAATATTATACGACTTAACGACGTTATTTTAAGGTTTTCGATACGAGGAATAGAACGCTAACATTTTTATACGATATATTACGACAAGTTTTTATAACTCCTGATGAGTGTCTAAATACTCATCATTTTGTACCAATCTGAACTGCCAAAACATACAAAAACACTCAAAAATGCATCATAATACTTAAAATATCTTAGAAGTGTGTTTTATATGTTTCAAATACAAAATATGCAAAAACAAATGAAAAACGTACAAAGTTTGCATAATTGGCAGTTTCAGTCCCTCAAGTTTCAAATATTGTCAAAACTAGTCCCTGAAGGTTTTAAATGAATAAAAAGTCAACTTAAGTCCTTGGGAAATCAAAAATGTTCACAAAACATCCCTGGATAAAAGTTTACACAAACTGGCAATTTTTACCCCTCAAGTTACAAAATTGGCAAAATGGTCCCTGGGTAATTAAAACTTGAAATTTTACAAAATATACCCTTGTACTATGCATGAATGACAAAATGGAACAATTTTGATAACATTTTGAGAAATTACAATCACAGTCCCTTAAAAATCCAAATTTACAATAATGGTCCCTGGAGTTTGAAAAATTACAGAAAAGGTCCCCGGTAATTTTGAAAAATGGAAAAATATGAATTTGGTCCTTGTATTATTGGTTCTTGGAAAATTACACCCTTATGAGTGTTTGGGAAATATTACAATTTCAGTCCCTCACTTTTGTCAAAATTACAAAATTGGTCCTTGTTCACTAAATAACCAAACCGGCCCCTTTTATTTATATAAATCCAAAACCAAATCCAACCCACATACACACCCCTAGCCCAAACCTAAGCCCAATCCAACACCCCTTATATTAAAACCAGGCATTGACCCGCGTTGACCACCCCAATCCCGCCTACACTGTTCACCTCCCTCACCACCACCTGAAACCACCATACCAGGTGGTTTTGTGCCACCTTGCACCTCCACCTCACCAATACAACTCACCACCAACTCCCTTCTACCTCATACACCAAACCAGATAGGCATTTAATGCCTTCTCTACTCCTTTTCACTCCAAACCATACCAATACCTCTGTTTTCTTCCATAAAGTCCCAACTTGGCCTCCAAACATTCCCCTTGCCCCCTGACACCTCCACAAGCTCCCAACAATCTTTAATTACAACCCTTTGCCTCCACGTTAACGTGGAGGACTTTGGCGCCAAAAATGAGTTTAAACGGTCTTGATCAATTGGACATAATGGATGGCTCAGATGAAGTGGGAAAGGCTCAGAAGATATTTCTAAACCTAATTGGAGCATATAAAAGGAAAGAGAAGCAGAGGAGTTCAGTATCTAGTTTAATTTTCAATTAATGTATGTCGAATTAGTTGTTTTAAAAGTTTAAGTGTAATCTAAAGCTTTCAAGTTTCATTTCAAGTATTCTCAGTGTATCAGTGATCTTTTAAGTTAATAAAAAGCAAGTTTGTATTATTATCTTAGTAAATGCAATTTTCAATTTCTTATTAAGAATCTCAATAAGCTTTGTTGTTGTTACTGTTTGGTTATATGGATTGAATAAGCTCATATAAGCTCCCATAAGCTCAATACAGCTTTTAGTAACTTACTAATTAGTTTAATATAAAAAATCTCATAAATTACAAATTTGGTCAATGAAAGTCAACTGTGGCAATTGTTCTTGATTTCTGGGTTTCAAGAGTGAATTGGAAGCAAGAAGCTATGGAATCTGGGTTAGTATCCATTGGTGGATGTTAGGAAAGGATCTTGGTTAGTGGTTCTTGGTTTCAAGCAGGAAAGCATTTTGTAAGTTTCTAAAAAATCTCATAATTATCTTTGTATTGCATACTTATTGATCTTGATTATCATGGCAATTTTCTGTGTTTCTTAGGTTTAATTAGTGTAATCAAGTGTATTTGTGGTTTGAGATTGTTAAGTTGCTAAGTAGAATAACTTGTTAATCATTTTCTAAAAATCTCACAGTCAACATAGTATATCTTGTGTTCTTGTGTATTGGTGGCCAATTTCTGTTTCTAAGTACTTAAATAGATCTAATATATCATAATAAGTTAGTATGGATCAGTAGCATAAGCTCTTGTAACCATTTACTTCACAAACATCAAAACAGTCTAGTATAAAGGTGTGATTGGATTTACATGATCTGTGTAACTCAGCTTGTTATTGTTGTTATTCCCAGTTTACACAAGTAATTTGTTTTAATATTAGTCCAGAGAAACAAAAATAATCAAGTCTTAGTTTGTTAAAAGTCAAAATCACAAGTAACTTATCACCACAGTTAACTGTGGTGATCTTTGAGTCTTAATCTCAGCATATCATCTCACAAGTCAGTACATTAGCTTAATTTCACTTAATAATAGCTTATATCATCTTATTAAACAAGTTAGATCAATCAGAAGTTCACATAAGTCAAAGGTAGTTCATTAAGCAAAATAGTCAAAGTGTACATCTCAGATTTTCATCAAAATGGTAGTAATTTTCATGAATTTTGTGTTGTGATTTGGAACTTGAAATTTGTTGTGAGTATAACCTACCAGTTTAACTTTAGTTTCCAATATCTAGTTCATTTTTAAGATTTTTATTAAGCTAGGAAAGCTCAACCAAAGTACCTTGCAGGGCAAAAACATTGCCCTGTGCACAGGTTTTAGTTAAAATACCAAGACCCCTAGTGTGCTCTCCAGTGGACCCCACACCCCAACCATTAGCTTAATTTGTAGCTTATTAGTCACCTTTTTCATATCTAGGTTTAGTTTAGCTTTTAGCTTATTGTAGCATAGCTTCTAGGACCTTAGTTTGTATCTTATTTCAAAAAGCAATACTGAGCACTCAGTATATGATCACCATTTTGAAGGCTCACTCAGAGTTTATTAGGAAGCCATAAGCTTAGATTCTTGGTTATTTGTGTAGCTTACCAACCCATCTTTGAACCCCTAGGCTTAGCTTGAACCCTATTGCACTATTGTGGACCCCACAACTCATTGAAAATGGACTGCAAGGCAAAACCTTACCCTGCACATCAGATACATAGTCATCACCACCACTTTGGTGGTGATTTGTAGCCAACTCAGTGGGCCCCACACCTTCTACTTAGCTTATTATAACCCCCCTCCTACCCAGGTTAAATAGTTGACCATTAGTTTGACATATAGATCAGTGGACCCCACTTAAATTGTCCCCAATCTCTGTCCCATTTCTGAGTCAGAAGAGAAATAAGCAAGTGCTTAATTGGCATTCTCAGCTTAATCTAGGAGCTTATCTCATCACACCTAGCTTAATTAAGTATAAGTAACTTAGGTAAACCAGATTTCATAATAGTGGACCCCACATAACCTCAACTTAGCTTATTTCCTAGTTTAGTCAACCTTAGTCAACTGTTTAAGCTAATAAGCACTTTCAGTGCTTATTCTTGATTTCTAAAATAGTTTCCTTTGTGAAAGTTTCTTAATTTAAGTATTTAAGTAGTTTTATAAAAGAAAAACCAGAAAAAGCAAACATAAAAATAGTGATAGCTTCTATTTAATAGAAATTATCTAATTAATTTTTATTTTAGCTTATTAATAAGCACTTATCCAATTTTATAATTTTATAAATTACTTAGTACCTTAAAGTAGTTAAAATAAATTTATTAGAATTTTCCTAAGCAGTTTACTATTTATTAGATTTAAAACTAGTTTAAATAATTAAAAAGGAAATATTATTAATTAAATAGTTTTCTTTAATTTTAATCAACTAAAGTAGAATTTTATATTTTTCCTAAGTTTTATAAAGTAGTTAAGACTTTTAAAAAATAGTTTCATAATTTTTACTGTTCATTTTATAATTTTCTTATTTAAATTAATTAAATTAGCTTTAAAATAATTAATAAGTAATTAATTAGTCAATTAGCTTAAATATAATTTTTAGCAAGTTTTTATAATTTTGTAGTATTCCTGTAGTGTTTAAATAGTTTTATAAATTTTATCATAATTTTCTAAGGTCATTTAGTAATAATAGTAATTTAAAATAGTTTAATTAGATTAATTAAATTAAATAGTTATTAATTAATAAAATACTCATAAAAAGATAAAAATATTTATTTTTTATACTTTCTTCAAGTTCTTATTTAGGTTTAGAAATTATTTATTTAAGTTTTTAGGTTTATTTGTAATAGTTGTAATTTTTAGTTAAATTAAAATTAAGTTTTAAATTAGATTTTAATTAGTTTTATTAATTAAATATTAATTAAATATTATAACAATCATTTTCATAATTTCAATTTTATTTTCTATTTTCTTTAAAATTAAGTTTTCAAAAGTTTCACTTTTAGCCCCTGTAGTTTGTAACTTGTTAAATACCACTTTTCTCTGTCTGTTATCTGATTATCTGATTTTGTGTTCATTTCTGTATTTTTGTTATAATTTCATATTTTCCAAATATCAAGCAATCAGTAGTGTAATCAACCCTCAAATCATATTTGTTACTGTCCTCAGTACCACTCACTTTCCTATCCGTTTACAAATACAATTTCAATCTCGTTGGGATTTAACGACCCGGGGATTTCCCTGTACTTCCACGGTCAATATTAAACTTGCACTTTCTCCCAGGTGGGCCTAACAGCTTCACAAGGCTGACTGGTTGGTTTGGGAGGAGTCAACTCCATTGGGACTTATTTTTCCTATGTATGGAAACTATTTTACTTTGACAATAACTAGTGTTTCCAAGTTACGAGTGGTATAGGCATCATGTGCACGTGCATTCATTTCATTATGTCATGATCTAAGGTAGATCGTTATTACTCATATTAGGTTGCGGTTAGAGATCGTGCCTCATTTCAGTGTATCCATTCTTGTCATCGTAGCTATCGCTCCAGGTGAGTCATAGCCCCTACTTTTTCAATTGTTTTGGTAAACTCTTTGGGGGAGAATACATGCTCGTTTTACTTAAACGCACTACTTGTTTTACCTGGTTGATTTCTCAAATAATTCCAATGTTACCTAAACATATGTTTGATCACCTGCATTCATTTGTATGTTTGATCACCTGCATTCATGGGTATGTTTGATTTCCTGTATTTCATGGGATTGATTATCCTTGTTTATATGACCTCATAGTCACCAATTGTTCCTATATGCTCATTGTAATACTGTGGTATTCCCCACTTGGTTGTGATGTCAAACGTAATATTGTGGTATTCCCCACTTGGCTGTGATGTCAAACGTATTGTGGTATTCCCCACTTGGCTGTGATGTCAAACGTAATATTGTGGTATTCCCCACTTGGCTGTGATGTCAAACGTAGTATTGCTGTTTCCCTACTTGATTGACCTATATGTTCATTGTAATATTGTGGTATTCCCCACTTGGCTGTGATGTCAAACGTATTGTGGTATTCCCCACTTGGCTGTGATGTCAAACGTAATATTACTGTTTCATTTCTTGACTGAATTGCGATGCCTTTTCATCAACCTTATTACGGGTTTTCCCGCTTGACTGATTTATCATATGGCCTCATTGACTGAATTATTTATATAGCCGTTTTGCTATATTTATCTGGGAATTTGAATACCAGTATTGCTTTTGTTCACGTAGACTTTAACACTTTTGGCAGTGGGATGTAAACACACAGGTTACAAGTCTCTTATGGCGGGACTTGCAACTGAGTGGATTTACAATGCCTTTGCTGGGCGATCATTTCTCTATAGGCATTATTTGTTAAACAAACTCTATGAACTCACCAACCTCGTGTTGACACTTTAGCATGTATTTTCAGGTTTTAACCTATGGCACACTACTGGAGGTTTTGGCAAGGCATGGCATGGTCATAGAAGACTCTGATTATTTATATGGGGACCGTTTTAAACTATTTTAAGGGCCTACTTCCGCACTACTTTTAACGATGTAAATTCAACATTTTGATTAAACGATTTTATTCTATATAATTAAAGTGAAAACCATTTTTGTACTTGTGTTGTGATATCAATTGAGTTACACCCCAGCTGCATGTATGCTTCCGCTGGAACCGATTTTGGGGGTGTGACAGATTGGTATCAGAGCTTTGGCTATAGCGAACTAAGTGTTTTTAAAACCTAGACTATAGCTACTTTTACGAAAAACTTAACCCTATGACCGTCACGTGCCTGCCTGCCAAGATGATGCCTCACTTGTGGTTTGTTGCTGACTTAGGTGATGAGATTTGTGTCTCATTATCTGGTATATTATATCCATTTATTCTAGTTGATTACTATCATTGTCTTTCATATAAGCATGTTCACGTATCATATATGTCACCGCGTTATGTTTCCCCTTGCATAGTTTCATCATTTGACCTCGAGTTTGGTCACCCGCCTTAGTCTTTCTGAACGTCTTGGTATTTGCGAAGGACATAGTCTTAGTATAACTGAGCTGAGTATTGCAAAATTCATGGAACCTCGGTGGAATATAGACTAGTCACCTATATTCAACCCGGGATAGTGGGACATAGACTGACTACCTATATCCGACTCAGAAATGAATTTTGCAACACTGAGAATGGTTATAATAAAATTTTGTCCGGATTGAATTCTCTACTCAATTTCGAAATGTTTCATTCATGTGTGCGTACTTACTTTCATCACAATCTCATTATGTCGCAGCTGTCACAGTCTTTTCCCTTCTCACCATTATTATCATCCTCTTCCCCATATATAAAAGGAATTAGCTTACACTCTATAGATTCCGATGTCACTCATCACTCATTACTCCCAATATTGATAAGTGGATATTATCAATGACCTCCCTAGGAAAGACTTTCCATACCATCTATAAGGAGGATCCCTCGGTACAGTAAGATCATTCAAAACTTAGCAGAAATCCTAAGATATCACAAAACCACTCGAGCCACGTCAACGCGTCATATCGCAACATCAACCTTTCATTCTATAATAACCCACTCTCGAACATCTACTACTAGGAAACGTCTTAATTATGTCTCACCCTTCTTTTCTCGTTTTGAAGAGCTATGCCGCCAAGGAAAGTTAAAGCTACTCCAACTATGACACCTGTTGCTATTCGGAAATTGGTTAAGGATAGTATCGCCGAAGCTCTAGAGATCGAGAGAGCTGAGATGGCTGCAAGGGCTGCTGAGGCCGCTCTACAGACAGGGATAGATGGACAATCCGATAATAAGCGCGAATGTACTTGGAAAAATTTTAAGATTAGTGATCCCATCAAGTTTAAGGGCACTGAAGGAGCGGTTGCTTTGATTCGCTGGTTCGAAAAGACTGAGAATGTGTTCCTCATGTGCAACTGTCCTGATGGCAGCAAGGTAAAATTCGCTACTGGTATGCTTTTGGATGAAGCTATGTCATGGTGGAATTCTCATGCTCAACCGATTGGTATGGAAAATGCCTACAAGCTCACCTGGGAGCAATTCAAGAAATTGATGACTGATAAGTTTTGCCCTCGTACTGAGGTGCAGAAGTTGGAAACAGAATTCTATGAGCTGGTGACTAAAGGTGATGACATCGAGACCTACTTCAGGAAGTTTCAAGAGTTGGCTGCACTATGCCCAACTATGGTTTCAGATAATGAAAAGCTTTTAGAAAAATTCATCGGTGGACTACCGCGCAACATCAGTGGGAACGTAATTGCTTCTAAATCAGACACGCTGGAGGAAGCTATCAGAATGTCTCAAAAGCTTATGGCTCAAGTAATAAAACAAGAAACTACTGTCAACAACAACAACGAAAACAAAAGGAAAAGGGATGACAACCAAGGAAACGATCAAGTATGGCAGCCAAACAAAGGACAAGAAGTGTTTAGAGCTTATGTTGCAGGACCAAGCGCAAAGAAAAGATATACTGGAAATTTACCTTACTGCAACATGTGTAATTTGCATCACTTATATCATTGCAGTGGACTGTGTGGAATATGCAAGAAGCGGGGTCATCTAACTAAGGACTGTACGAAACCCACAAATCAGAGGATTCCAGGAAGTTGCTTCAAATGTGGAAACTTAGGGCATCTCAGAAAGGACTGCCCGGAGCTAAGGGACAAGAAGACTAAAGCCTAAACTCTCTTGTGTTGTATTTCTTTTGTGTTTAATTCTACGTTCTATCGTATAAGTTTCATGTATTATTAACGAATTCCGCTCTAATGAATATTCTATCTTTTATCACCGCAAACTCCTAGCGATTTCATTAAGATTCCTTTGGAACTACACCACCTATCATCTGCAGACCAATGGTCAGGATTAGAGGACGACTCAAACATTGGGAGATATGCTTAGAGCATGAGTGATTGACTCTAGAAATGGTTGGACTGACCATTTGCCATAAATCAGATTCCTTTATAACAATAGTTACCACACGAGCTTAGAGACTACACCATTTGACGCACTCTATGGTTGAAGTGCCCCTATCTATTGACGAATCGAAATTGGAAAATCCTAACTCACTAGTCTAGTAGGCATTCATGAAATAACCAGAAATTTCCTACAAGTCAAGAATCAATTACAAATTCTATAAGTTGTAAACCATTAAAACTTCAAGTTGGTAACCAGATCATGTTGAGAGTTCTGCCTAGGAAAGGCATGATATCATTCAGAAAACTGGGAAAGTTAAACCCGATATACACTGGACCACGTGATATTTCAGACAGAGAAGGCCTGGTGGCCGTCAAACTTGAGCCTTGTTAGAGAACAACCGGATTACACAACTATGTTTCACCTATTCAAACCCCAGGAAATGACTTTCAGATTAGTCACTTATGATTCCATTGGAAGGAATCCAGCCCAATGACAAACCTAAATCTTGTAAGAGGACCACTAGAAATCATGGACTGTTAGGTCGAACGGTTAGAGCAGAATCGAATTCCTATCGTGGAAGTTTGCTAAAATTCTCAACTATCACCATCTTTTCACCAATACCATTCTAGAGACTTACACAAACTGAACTTCGGGACGAAGTTCCTGTTAGAAGGGAAGACTGTCACAACTCGTAATTTCCGGTCATTTTCCGACCCTCGACAATTTACTATTCACAAGTTACTATTCATCATTTACTATTCATCGATCACTATTCATTGTTTTTGAGGTCAATTTGACATTTCGAGAAACATTCAAAAATTTTACTATTCACTTGACACTATTCATTTCCGAGAGAAAACCACTATTCACGTGCATTACTCATGTCATCGTAAATTCAGTTTACGAGTATTTAAACTCGCGTAACCGTATTGGTTCATGTGCGAATTCATGCATTATCATTTGGGACATCTCATACGGACTAGAAATAGTCCGCATATTATCATTATGACACTTGCATACTATTCCACTCGTAGGGTATTCAAATTATATTTTTAATATAATTAACGATTTACGTATGTTTATTTTAAATAAACACTAATACGCGAACTATAAATAAACACGTCCGACACTTCCGACTATGATCCCAATATATTTTTATATTCATTTTTATAATATAAAAATTATAATATTAATTTACCCGGTGTTTTGGAAATTTATTTAATTTATATCGTACGCCTAAATTATTTACGACGGTTTTCGTAAAAACTAAACAATAATTTTCCAAATACTCAATACTTATACCCAACATATTTTTATAATTTTTATAACTTTATTATGACCCGGTTAACTCCGTCGAAATTTATTTTTAGTTAACCCGGTACCCGATTACACTTAAAACTAACCAAATACTACACAATCTTACCACTAACTCCCTAAATAATTACCCAACATAACCCCCCATTTCCCTCCTTTCATAACCGCCCCCCCCCCCCCCCCTCCTAGCCTCCTAATGAGCTAAGTACACCAACCAAATTAATTGCTCACCAAACAATTGTCCCCTAAGTATATAATAAACCTTTTTCATCCATTATTATCATAACTCATTTTTTTTACTAGCACAAGCAAACTTTTCTCTCATTTTCTCTTATGATATAATCGACCTAGGTGATCCAAGGAGCAAGAACAACAAATTTTTCAAGATCTAGGTATAAACTTGTTCATATAGTCATCCTTGTTGGAGTTTTGAAATAAGAACTCAAGGATTAGTAGGTTTTTATCATCCAAACTCCCTAAACCTTCAAGTAAGTTAACAAACTCATTTTTATGATTTTTACAAGTTATTACCATGTTTATATATTTTTCTTACAAGAACTCATGCATATAATGGCTTATACCACTCTATTTTGTACATACTTAACTTTGAGCCCTAGAAATGGACACACGAGAAACCCTTGTTAGACCTAGTGGATTGATGATGTTTAAGGACCCATGACACCCTAAGAAGGTGTATGGTAGGATTAGACTAGTCTTGTGGTGATTGAAGGTGGTTTGATTGAGGTTAGAACTAGTTTGGAGACTTGAAAATGGTTTTTGAACAAGTAAAAATACATGCTGTACTATTTTGGTTCACCCAGAAAACTCCGAATTTACACAGTAACTTTTGATAATATTTTTAGAAAATACTTTCAAAAACGAAGCCGTGGGCGAAAGAACGGATTAAAACGAGTTAATAACGAAGGAGATATGATTTTCCGAATTTAACAACGAAAACTATTTTCTGAAAAACTGCATGCTGTTTGACAGTTTTCGACGGGCAAATAGAGGCGTTAAACGTAACCTAGAGGAGCCGAGCTATTGAAAATATATTAGTACTTACTAAAACGAATCCGTGGATATAAAGAACGAGGAAAATGAGCTTAAAACGACCAAGTTATACCCGTTTTAACATCGTCAAACTATATATATATATATATATATATATATATATATATATATATATATATATATATATATATATATATATATATATATATATATATTTGATCACAAATAAAAATAATAACTTACGTACTAAATGGTATATTTTCTAGAAATGTTACTAAGAACTATATTCTTAACAAATGAAATACGTATGGCCCAAGAGAATATTATACGACTTAACGACGTTATTTTAAGGTTTTCGATACGAGGAATAGAACGCTAACATTTTTATACGATATATTACGACAAGTTTTTATAACTCCACTGGGACTTATTTTTCCTAAGTATGGAAACTATTTTACTTTGACAATAACTAGTGTTTCCAAGTTACGAGTGGTATAGGCATCATGTGCACGTGCATTCATTTCATTATGTCATGATCTAAGGTAGATCGTTATTACTCATATTAGGTTGCGGTTAGAGATCGTGCCTCATTTCAGTGTATCCATTCTTGTCATCGTAGCTATCGCTCCAGGTGAGTCATAGCCCCTACTTTTTCAATTGTTTTGGTAAACTCTTTGGGGGAGAATACATGCCCGTTTTACTTAAACGCACTACTTGTTTTACCTGGTTGATTTCTCAAATAATTCCAATGTTACCTAAACATATGTTTGATCACCTGCATTCATTTGTATGTTTGATCACCTGCATTCATGGGTATGTTTGATTTCCTGTATTTCATGGGATTGATTATCCTTGTTTATATGACCTCATAGTCACCAATTGTTCCTATATGCTCATTGTAATACTGTGGTATTCCCCACTTGGCTGTGATGTCAAACGTATTGTGGTATTCCCCACTTGGCTGTGATGTCAAACGTAATATTGTGGTATTCCCCACTTGGCTGTGATGTCAAACGTAGTATTGTTGTTTCCCTACTTGATTGACCTATATGTTCATTGTAATATTGTGGTATTCCCCACTTGGCTGTGATGTCAAACGTATTGTGGTATTCCCCACTTGGCTGTGATGTCAAACGTAATATTACTGTTTCATTTCTTGACTGAATTGCGATGCCTTTTCATCAACCTTATTACGGGTTTTCCCGCTTGACTGATTTATCATATGGCCTCATTGACTGAATTATTTATATAGCCGTTTTGCTATATTTATCTGGGAATTTGAATACCAGTATTGCTTTTGTTCACGTAGACTTTAACACTTTTGGTAGTGGGTTGTAAACACACCGGTTACAAGTCTCTTATGGCGGGACTTGCAACTGAGTGGATTTACAATGCCTTTGCTGGGCGATCATTTCTCTATAGGCATTATTTGTTAAACAAACTCTATGAACTCACCAACCTCGTGTTGACACTTTAGCATGTATTTTCAGGTTTTAACCTATGGCACACTACTGGAGGTTTTGGCAGGGCATGGCATGGTCATAGAAGACTCTGATTATTTATATGGGGACCGTTTTAAACTATTTTAAGGGCCTACTTCCGCACTACTTTTAACGATGTAAATTCAACATTTTGATTAAACGATTTTATTCTAAATAATTAAAGTGAAAACCATTTTTGTACTTGTGTTGTGATATCAATTGAGTTACACCCCAGCTGCATGTATGCTTCCGCTAGAACCGATTTTGGGGGTGTGACAAATATGCTGGCTTGTCGATAAATAAGATTCCATATTGTTTCAGGAGTGCTTATATTGTAGTCGGGTGAGTTAGGTGAGGATAAATTATTTGGAGAATCTGGTATTGTGGAATATGATGTATAAGGTAACGGAGAATTTGGCTCAACATTCTTCCATGATATCCCTTGGCTTGAACCTTGTCCAACTTCGAATGTTGCCTGGCCACCAATCAAATCTTCATATGATTCAGTAGCTCTCCTGAGTCTTTGACGTAAAGGTGAACAAATAGGTGACGATGGAGGTGATCTCTGAGTGAGTTCTATATTAGGTTGGGATTGTGATATTTGTACGTGAGGATCTTCAGTATTTGGAGAATTTTGATTGATAGATGAGGTATTAGTATTATGGAGAGTAGTTTTGAGATTCACGGGAGTTCCTGAAGACATGCTACAGTAGTAACCGAGAATAATATTTTATGAGTATTTTGTATGTTAAAATATAACAGTACAGATGAAATAATTATTGTGTAAGAGTAATTTCTAAATATGTAAGATAATCTCAACAGATAAGGTATTGAGCACGGCAGTCTGCAGACACGGAGGGCATAAAATGTTATGGTGTAAAATCATTATTTTGAAAATGTAGTTATAGTTTTAATGTTTGAAAACATTTAATTCTCTATAACTGTAGCTCTGATGCCAATCTGTAACACCCCCAAATTTAAGTTTGTCGCAGTGGAAAAGTAATTTAGGTGTTACGGGGAGGATCGAAGTTTTAATCTCATAAAACGGCTTAAAAGAAGCGTGTTGAAAGTTATTTGTTATTCAAATAATATTTTTGATAAAAGATGAACCATTTAATTTAAAATCTTATTAAAAGATATAAAACCTTGAAAGAATGACATATTTGATTTTTACACCATTTTAATTTATCAGAGTAATAAATGCCCGCTCCGTGTCTTGTCCTGCTCTGTTAAATTACCTGAAATACACATGCTTAAAAGTGTCAACACAAAGGTTGGTGAGTTCATAGAGTTTTATGGAAAACCATTTATTTTGATAGATTTAAGGTATATTTGGTATTGATAAAATACAAACAGTAATGAAACAAGTATTGAGTAATATTGACTATAATCACAAATAAATCATATAAGTATTCAATCAAAATCAAGTAAGGAATCAATAATCCTAACATGAGCTGGAAACTCATGATGCTAATTTAATCAGATATACAATTCAAGTATGGTCAAATTCCTATACAGCTGTATCTAAATATATGTTGAAAACATACATTTCCTTATAGATATTGCACCAAGCCTCATGACACACAAAACGTTAACAAAAGAGGTGTTTTATCAAGTCAATGATAAATTTTTGCCCTCTTATAATAGGTGATTTACCAATTCCTATTTTTTCCTCAAATATAGTGTATCACAACTAATACGACTAACCATATGCATATGGCATTCCGTCAAGTATTAGTGGGATCGGAGGTCAATCCGAAACAGGTTTCGAAGCTGTTCACTATATTCGCGCTCACATAACAGTGATTAATGATTCATGATTAAGGGACTTTATGGCGATAAGGTAACTTATGCAATATCAAGGTAATAATGGGATCATTCAGGATAACATCATAAAATCAAGTATCATACCACAATAATCAAATTGGGAGTATTATCATATGAGTATCAGTATTTCAATTAAGTATTTCGTCAAGTTTTGTATATATCACATCTTAAATCACAAACCATATTAAATAAATATCAATTAGGAAATTGATTTGAATCATGTATTTTATTCATATACTTATCAAGTTATCAAAGTATATATAACCATGTATCTCCCCCAATGAGTTAAAAATAAGTATTCGAAATGGGGCTATGACTCACCTTGATTGGTACGGGAATTATGAAAAGTAAAGTAGGATGAGATTTATGAGAATGGAAACGTCTTTGATACGAAACCTGATAAATAAATTTATCTGAGAATATAACCAAATACTATTTGGTAAATACGAACGAATGACGAATAATATTTATTCGTTATGACGAATAGATGATGTGCAGTATAATTATTATGTCATGCATGATATGATAAAATACTTTATTTAAATTATCCATCGAAGTTTTACCTTTTTAATCGTAAGTAAAAAATATTAATTTATTTGAAAATTACTTTATTTGAAAATCTTGTGTTTGTCGATTCAAAATGGACTAATTTGGGTGTCGAAACGTGAGTATTTTTACAAGTTATACAAATAAAAGTGGTAGTTTTCTAGGAGGTCTATTGAGTCGTGTAAAAATATTGGGTGCTCGTTAAGTAATATTTCAATTTATGCGTGTGTTTCTTGGGTCACATGGAACGTTTATATATATGAAAAAGTTAGAAATTTCACTAAGTGTTTATATGAATTTTTATGCGATTGTGTATGATTTGAAAATGGGTTTGTTTGATGCATGTAACATGAAACTAACATGAGATACGTGTACTACGTGACTCCTAAGCCTTCCAAGATAGAGGTTAGCCACGTTTGTGTTGCTACAAATATATACGTACGTAAATATACACCTAAAGCTTATATACGATTTATAAAACATAAATATGATGCATGTGATATGTTTAACGTGTGAACTTGATGGAAACGAGTAGGAAACAACTTACAACACCCTTTAGGTGGTAGAGAGTCGAGAGAGGAGGAATGGAACACAAGGAATATCACGTTCAACGCATAACCCAAATACTATACGTATAAAATCAAACCCGATAACCCTTTTCCTGTGTCCAAACGATATAGCAATCGACTTATGGCTCTTAGAAGTAGTTTTTAGGAAGAAAGAAATATTTAGAGATGTATGAGAATTGTGAGTAATGGATGCATGCATGTAACGTATGTATATATCATTTTGGATGATTCGTATGGTGTGAATTAACTCAAGGAAACATTACGAACTATGCATTGTCAGTAACATAGGTCCTAGGGAGATTTTATATTGTTAAACTATGGAATGAGAGTGCACAAAATATGGGAAATGTCTTGGTGATTCATGTTCATGTCGACATCCATATTAATATGTACACGATTTGCATAATCTCGTACCACTTGATTATAGTTGATCATAGATGATATTTAAACATGAAAACATGTTAGAAATATTATTAGGAATACGTAGGAACAAACGGGAATCAAAACGGTTAAAATTTGAATAATATATGGATCGATTAGCATGAATATTCGTCAAACACTTTTCCTCTTAAAAACGTATCAAACGTCGTCCAATGGTGAAAACTTGTTTTGTCGTTTGGTGAATTTTGCAATATCGTAATCATGACCATTTTAATATAATAAGAAAATTTTAAATTTCCCCATAAAAATGGTGATTACAATAATGACAGAGATTAATATATAATTAAACATTTTTAATTATAAAGATTTTCGCGAGGTTTTACACTAGCTGCTGCTGCTGAGCGTGAGACTGAGTTGGTCACTCAGTTGAAGACGCGTTATGTTGGAGAAGGTAGCAGTCTCGCTCAGAAGGATGAGGAGATTGCTTTGTGATACGTGGGAATCGCACCAGGCTTTACCTCTCGAGGGATCTCGAGAAGCTTACAACCGCCACCAGGCAGTGTACCTGATCGTTGTAGTATAGTATAGTGACAAGTACCGGGGGATTGATCGTTCAGCTAGGAATAGTGTCGCTATGATTAGAAAACCTAAATACTAGTTCTAAAGATGAGGGATGATTATTTTTGTATTTTTATAATTTTTTAGAAAGCAAGTAAAAATCTCGGGTTTGAAGGATTTGGGCGGAATTAGTTGCTAGTCAAATAACCCAATACTAAAGATGCAATCAAAATAAAATACTAAAAATGAAAATAAACTAAATTATACTAAAGTTGTGAGCAATAAGTGGAGAAGTTGTGTTTACTTAGATTTCACTACTCCCTAGATATCTTTTACACGTTAATTACTTGTTATAGTTGCGTGGATGACGGATTGTATTCCTTAATACCATTCATGGGGTGGCGCACTTAATTCCCCAATCCTATGAGTGCCTACTTCACTCCTATGTCGAGCCGGCTAAGAAGCTCCTAACATGGGATCATTAGAATTTCATCATGCATTAAATACAACCAATAAAACCTAGTGCACGTCAGTTCATGTTTCCTAAGACGTTCAAGCATGTTACCATTTGGAGATCTGCCAGTTTTCTTAAGCCTAACATCGAATTCATTCATCCAATACAACTATAAACAAGTAATCAACACATAATTAACATCTAGGTTTCATTGGATCCAAGCAAACACAAGATAGATCTAGCCTAGCATGATGGAATTAAGACAAGAACAAGATATAGACAACCAACACATAGACATATTGATTGAATTAAAAGAACACTTATCTTAATTACACATGAAAGGGATCAAGGGCTAAGAACCCTTGAAAAACCTGTAAAATTCGTACCAAGTTCGTACTTAGGGTTTCTCCAAAACTTCTCTCTTTTTTAATGTGAAAATTAGAAAACTATATATAGGAAATAGGGTCTGACGGCGTCAAGAACAAATTTGTGACGCCGTCATCTCGCCGCCAAAATACTCCTCGGACTGCCTTGATCCAGATCTGACGCCGTCAAGTGTTATGTGTTTCCAGGCCGTCATGCATTTTCCTCTTGACGCCCTACCTTGTGACGCCGTCAAATCTGTACTGGGCCGTCATGGAAATTACTCTTGACGCCGTCAAGATTTTCTTCTTGACGCCGTCACCTACTGTTCCCAGCAAGGAAAATTAAGACTTTGGCGTTTTCTCCACTTTTATGCTCCAAAAATGTCTGAATTGCTTCCTTTTCCAGATTTCTCTCCCAAAGTACCTAAAATCACAGAAGGAACGATTTAGGGCAATATTTGATCAAATAAATTTGAATTCGGGCTTAAATGACCCCCTAAAAGTGGTTCATTTTTCGCCTCATCATATACCCTTACACTTAAGATTTGCTTGTCCTTAAGCAAATGCGCTTTTATTCTACTCAAAATACAAGTTAGGGGTCATTTAACACTAATATAAAAGTAATTACAACAAATAATCGTTCCACTAAAGGCCAATAGACAAGCACGAAGGTCATATACTAGCACCTCACAAATAGTGTTTAGATACTCACATCTCTCGGGTGTAATAAAGTATAAATTACAATATGGAAATGGAAGATATCTCTCACTACCTGTCATAGCAAAATAGATTACCATAGGCTTGGGAAAGGATCAAACCTCCACCACATGGCGTAAGCGCCTAGGATAAACTATCAAAGAGGTCTTTTTAAAGGGTTGTAACGTTAGGTGTAGGGATATGAAATACACGGTTTTGTTGGATAAAGGAAGTTTTTACTGGTGGCGAGTTAACAATCTTGGTTAATTACATGTACAATATGGCGTTGCTAAGCCAAGACTAGACTCGACTTAAGCTAATAAATGAAAAATAACAAAAACATAAAATGAACAAAGAATGAAAAAGGGATGGTAGTCCGTTTTTTTTTTTTTTTTTTTTTTTTTTTTGCATACACTCTTACCCTACCATCCAAAATAATACATCATAGGGGATGAAAATTCCCCTTACATTTGAATTTTTACATACTTTACAATAAACTAATCTAATGACTCGAATTAAGAAAATCAAAACACTTGTAGTACTTTTAAGATTAACGTACGTATGGGGGTAATATATGATGTTCTTCCCCAGTACTCCATAAAATAAGTACTTTACTCATGAGTCCCAATTGTCCCAAAACAATATGTACAAGGATATGACTCGACTTAGCAACCATGTAATCAATTAGAAAGTTAACTTAGGGTTTAACAAATAACAATAATGCACTAAAGATGAGCGCATACACGGAAGGCTAAGGCGATTTGGTTGTACATTTAAGTGGGGTGTTACAAATTCTTCCTTTAAGTAAAATGCTTAAAGTTAGAAACGAAAAGATAGGCTCGGAGGGGTGTACTAGGGGTTTCGTGTACTAAAAATGAGTACAACGCTAATGGTGTGGGAAAAATTAGTTGACTTAACTAGCCAAGTAATATGACTTAAATGGTCAAGTAATCATGATACGGGTTTAACACAAGGGTGATCCTAATGCCTCTTATCATGTTGTAAATCCTACTACACAAATGTAGTCTCACTAGCGGTCTCGGGATGCATCACTAACGCAAGTTCTAGAATCTAAATGCTACCGGTACACTCATAAGCACTAATAGTAAATGCTTTTCCTATCAAATCTAAAGGCGAACCTCACATATTTGGGTGAAAATTTTTTCTGAATATACGGTTATGTGCTAGTCATACAATCTCCTATCCATGAGACGCTAGCTATGGCTAAAGTTTCACTCCTAAATGTTGTAAAAAAATTTAAATTTGGCGCTAAAATTGCACTAACAAGTATTTCTCATAGTTTTATTACACATCTACTATCAAACGAAACAAACTCAAGTGAAAGTGTACATGTAAGGTATCATCATTTTACCCTCCCCTTATACTTAAGATGAACATTGTCTCCAATGTTCAAGTAAAGAATGTAAAAGTGAAATAAGTAAAAAGAATGAAATCAAATACTCCCCTGATTCGCTCGGTATGGATAATAAGGTGGTCAGGTTAAATCTTCCTCCAAGAAAATGAACAATCAAAGCTTCTCTTCCAGAATATAAATCATCTTCTTGTCATACATAACCTGTAAATCCTGAGAAAATATACAAGACAACCTCGCGTAAAATCGGCGGCATCCTATATAAGTTACTAAATCCTAGAAAACAAGATAAGATATAATGCTTGTGGAATGAAGTTTGCAGATTTCCTGGAGATTATAAAACTTAATAATTCACAAAAACCATAAGACTCCGTTAGAAAAACAAAACCGGTAAAATTTTCAGATTTTTACACGTAACGCCGTCAAGAGTTAACTCATGACGCCGTCAGAAGTGACCTGCAGAACTTCTTATGTTAAGTTTCTGGAAAATTTCTGGAAAAACTTGGTCCTACTTCCTGGAAAATCCTGCAAAACTTCATTATGACTCAATACAAGCATTTGACTCTAACAAATACAAATATACATGTTCATTTAATATTGTGGAGAATCATGATCGGTTTGTTTCTTAAAAACATATTTGGGGTTTCCCCTTACACTTATCTTTTGCAAAAATACTTTTAGGCGGAGTTAAGATTAGGCCAAAACAACAAAGTAAAGTATTTCCACTATTTAATTGAGAAACATGATCTACCAACAATAAAAATAAAGCATGCATACGGAAGCAAATAACAAACAAACAAAATAAAATCATACAAAACATGGGTTGCCTCCCAAGAAGCGCTTTTCTTTATTTACGAGTCTTGTAGTTAGACTCAAGGTCATGAGTTACTACGTGACCTCATCATCAAACGTCACATCCTCCTCACTAATCATTTCATTGTTATTTTCTTGATAATGTTTTACACGTTGTATGTTAACAGTAAATTCCCTACCTTCATCGTCTAATAACACCACGACTCCAGTTTTAGAGGAATTCTTCACCGTAAACGGTCCATACCATCTAGACTTAAGTTTTCCCAGAAATAATCTTAACCGAGAATTGTACAATAGGACTTTGTCTCCCTCTGAAAATTCCTTGGGTTTCTTAATTCTCTGGTCATGCCATCTTTTTGCTCTCTCTTTATATGTGATGGAAGATACGTAGGCTTCTAACCTAAGCTCATCAAGCTCGTGTAATTGCAAGAACCTATTAGTTCCAGCAATTGTGTAATCTAAGTTACATGTCTTAAGCGCCCAATAAGCCTTATGTTCTAATTCCACTGGCAAGTGACATGCCTTACCATACACCATGCAAAACGGGGTCGTTCCAATAGGTGTTTTGTAGGCGGTTCGGAATGCCCATAAGGCTTCGTCGAGTTTAAATGACCAGTCTTTTCTATTTTGACTAACAGTCTTTTCAAGTATTCGTTTAATAGCCCTATTGGTGTTTTCGACCTGGCCATTGGTTTGTGGATGATAGGCGGTGGAGAACCGATGGGATACTCCATACCTCTTCATGACCTTTTCCATTTGTGCATTGCAAAAATGGGTCCCCCTATCACTGATGAGAGCTTTAGGAATCCCGAATCTAGCGAAAAGCTTTTTCAGGAAATGAATAACTACTCTGGCGTCATTGGTCCTAAGGGCTTGTGCCTCAACCCATTTTGAAACATAATCGATGGCGACTAAAATGTATTCGTTCCCCCTGAAGATGGAAAGGGTCCCATGAAGTCAATTCCCCAAACATCGAAGACCTCACATACTTGTATAAAGTTCTGAGGTGCTTCATCCCTATGTGATATGTTCCCGGCCCGTTAACATGCATCGCATGCCTACACCATCTCTTTTACATCACGGAAAATTGTGGGCCAATAGAATCCCGCATCGAAAATCTTTCGGGCGGTGGTGTTTATCCCATGATGCCCGCCAGAGGGACCAGAGTGACATTCCCTCATAATCTTTACTGCCTCACTTTCCGAAACACAGCGTCTTATAATTTGGTCTGGACACCTTCGGAATAAAAATGGTTTATCCCAAAAGTAGTATTTTAGCTGAGAAAAGAACCTTTTTCTTTCGTATCTAGTCAGGTGTTCAGGAATAAGTCTACTTGCGAGTTAATTAGCAAAATCGGCGTACCACGGTTCCGAATCAATCATTAACATGAGTTGTTCATCAGGAAATGAATCCCTAATCTCACTTCTATCGTGCTTATCCAAGGGGTTTTCGAGATGAGATAGATGATCTGCGGCCAGATTTTCGGCCCCCCTCTTATCGCGAATCTCAACATCGAATTCTTGTAGCAACAAGATCCACCGAATTAGTCGTGGCTTAGCATCCTGCTTCGCAAAAAGATATCGAAGAGCCGAGTGATCAGTTAAGACGACTGTCTTTGAAAGGACAAGATATTGTCGGAATTTGTCGAACGCAAACACTACGGCTAATAATTCTTTTTCGGTGGTGGAGTAATTCTCTTGAGCGGGATTCATGGTTTAGCTAGCGTAGTAAATAGGTTGGAAAAGCTTGTCACGCCGTTGGCCCAATACAGCCCCGACAGTGAAATCGCTAGCATCACACATGATTTCAAATGGTAACTCCCAGTTGGGTGTGATCATGATTGGAGCTTGTGTGAGTTCCTTTTTTAAGAGATCGAATGCATCCTTACATTCTTGGGAAAAATTGAACGGAGCATCCTTCACAAGCAATTGAGTCATTGGCCGAGCAATTTTGGAGAAGTCTTTAATGAATCTCCGATAAAACCCGGCGTGCCCCAAGAAGCTGCGTATTGCTTTAACAGTCGTGGGGTATGGTAACTTAGATATAGCTTCAACTTTAGCTTGGTCCACCTCTATTCCGTTCCCTGAGATCTTATGCCCTAACACAATCCCTTCTTTTACCATGAAATGACACTTTTCCCAGTTTAACACCAAGTTGGTTTCCTCACAACGTTTAAGCATCTTTTCTAGATTAGCAAGACAGCGGTCGAAGGAGTCCCCGAAGACCGAAAAGTCATCCATGAACACTTCCATGCTGTCTTCCATGAGTTCGTGAAAGATTGCGGTCATGCATCGCTGGAAAGTGGAGGGGGCATTACATAGCCCAAAAGGCATCCTTTTGTAGGCAAATGTTCCAAAAGGGCAAGTAAACGTGGTCTTTTCTTGGTCCTCAGGTGCTATGGGAATTTGAAAATACCCAGAGAATCCATCCAAGAAGCAATAGTACTTGTGTCCAGACAATCTCTCTAACATTTGATCAATGAATGGTAAGGGAAAATGATCTTTCCTCGTGGCATCATTGAGCTTCCGATAGTCAATGCATACCCGCCATCCAGTGACCGTTCTTTGGGGCACCACCTCACCCTTGTCATTCTTAACTACAGTCATTCCACCCTTCTTAGGTACAACCTGTACAGGACTGACCCATGGGCTATCCGAGATTGGGTAAATCAATCCTGCATCTAGAAGTTTGATAACTTCTTTCTTTACTACTTCCTTAATGTTAGGGTTCACCCGCCTCTGGGGTTGCACGGTAGGTTTATAATCTTCTTCCATGAGAATCTTATGTGTGCAAAAAGTTGAGTCAATCCCCTTAATGTCGGCTACACTCCATGCGAGCACCCCTTTATATTTCTTTAGGACCTCTAAGAGTTTACCTTTTTGTTCATGTTCCAAGGAAGAGTTTATGATTACCAGCAGTTGGTCCTCTCCCTGAAGGAAGGCATACTCTAAATGGTTAGGAAGCTCTTTAAGATCTAACTCAGGAGGTTCGATAACAGACGGTTTGAGCTTGTTTTCGGGCTTTCGGAGCTCGAGATGCTCCGTTTCCTCTTGTCTGGGGTAGAAGGAGACTGCACCAACATCCTCCATCTTTTCTACCTCTAGCAAAGGCAGAAAACTCTCGTCCCATAGTCATCCTTCCTCGATCTGTTCATCGACACAACTATCAATGACATCTGTGAGTTCATCGACCTCCCCAATGAAATAGAGCCGGTTGGCTGCTTCGAGGGAGAGGTCCATAGAATCCTTAATGTCGAAGGTTGTGTTATCGGTTCCCACTCGTAAGGTTAATTTGCCGTCATAAACATCAATGACTGCACGAGCGGTAGCAAGAAATGGTCTCCCTAAGATGATGGGTACCAAGTCATCCTCCTCCATATCCAGGATTACGAAGTCGACCGGGAATTTGAATTTTCCAACTTTGACTAGCACATTCTCGCATATCCCTACGGGGTACTTGACTGATCTATCGGCTAGTTGGATGTTCATACGGGTAGACTGTAATCCAGAGTATCCTAGTTTAAGGAACATAGAGTGAGGCATGAGATTGATACTCGCTCCTAAATCGGTAAGAGCATTCTTGATCGATAGAGATCCTATGGAGCAAGGCAGGGTGAAGCTGCCCGGATCGTCTACCTTTTTTGGTAGCCCTCGATGGGTCACCACTGAGCATTCTTCCCCCAGGGTCACAAGACCCTCGAGTTTCTTCCGGTTAGCAAGTAGTTTTTTAAAGTAGGCGCTATACTTTGGCATGTGATAGCAAGCATCGAGGAGGGGTATGGTGACAACCGAGTCTTTTAGGTATGACAAGAATCTCTTGTTATCATTCTCAGTTTTCTGGTTCCTTAATCGGGATGGAAACGGGATTCTCACAGGTTGGTTAGGTAGGGTTGATGGGGAAGGGGTCGTCAAGGGAGGTTGGTCGGGGGTCTCGCCGCCTACATCCTCCTCCTCCTCACCAGGTTTGTTTGGATCGGGGGCAATGGGGGATGAGCTTGGGTAAGGTGGGTCCTTGGTTGTTGTTCCAGCTCGAGTGGTTATCGCGAGCATGGGGTCTTTTTTGCTTACTGATGGCATTTCAAGATTATCTAGGGCTGAGTTAAGCTTGTTGAAAAATTCTCCAATGTCATCCTGCTGCTCGTCGAAAAGCTCATTAAGACCTTTCATTTGCAAGCCTTTTTCTTGAGTGAAGTGACCAAGGTCATCTTCAAAAGTGCTCCTGATTTCGAATTCAGGACCTTCCTCTCCTTCTTTTCTCTTTACCAGATTTCCCCAGAGGGTGTAATCATCATTTTGGTAAAAAGGCAAAAGGGAGGGATCAGCATAAATGTCCCCTCCTGACAAGCATGCATGTTCAATTGTGGCTGCTCCTCCGCATTCTTCTACCTCATGCGGGCCCCCACAGTAATCGCAGATTAAGTAAGGATTCGACAGTTGTTTAGGTAACTGCGATCCAGCTAGGTATTCCACTCTTTTGTGAATTTTTCTCAACCGATCTGAAGTGATTTCAGAAATGCTGACAGTCGACTCAGGTTCATCCCAAGTGTCATCCTGGTCTTGAGCATATTCTTCAATCCTATCCCATCCTTCTTCGGCACTAAGATTGGCCAATCTCCCTTTCCTAGATTGGTTAATTCCGTTTCGATCGTCAGAGGAGATATTATCGTAGAAGATTTGGACCAAGAGCCAAAGCTCAATGCCATGATGGGGAACTTATCTTATTAATTCTTTAAATCTAACCCACGATTTATGGAAGGGTTCGTCCTTCCCTTTTCGGAAACGGAGGATCCTATCTCTAAACGCTGAGGTTTTTCCAGGTGGAAAGAACTTCTCATAGAACTTGGATATGAGTTGCTCCCATGTGAAAATAGATTCAGAAGGGAGTTTATCATACCATTCTTGGGCTTTTTCATATAGGGTGAAAGGAAAGAATCGCAATCGGGACGTGTCTCTAGTAGCCCCATCCGTATAGAGGGTGTCTACTATTTTCAAGAAGTCTTTAATGTGTTGTATTGGATCTTCCTCATCTAATCCACAAAACTTACACACAATTTGGACAAGCCAAACATCGTTTGCATGCAAGACCTCGTTGGTGTGTTCGTTTGGGTAGACAATGGCGTTTGAGAAGCCACAAGGGGTTGGGGAGGAGTAGTCCTTAAGGCACTTAGGAATAGGAGTTGTGGGGGTACTCATCTCGTCGTTGGGTTGGGAGCTAGGGATTGTAACATAATTTTCTGAATTTTCTTCAGAAAGGGGTGCATCAAAATCGATGGCAACGCTAGATGGTTCAGAAGTTGAGTGATATTGTCTCAATCTATGCATTTCTCTTTCGGGTTCCGCATAAGGCAAGACAAGGATTCTAGTGGAACTACGACTCCTAGTGATCCTAAGGTTAAAGGATTCGTTGTTTGCCATGATGGCAGGTGGTGAAGAGTTACGAACAAAAACACAAAGAAATAAGATAGACTAAAGAAAACCTAAAAATAAAAATAAAATCTTACTAGAAAGAAATCTAGCAAGTAGACCTAATAAAAAGAGATTCTAACCTAGACAATAACTATTCCCCGGCAACGGCGCCAAAAACTTGATACGTGGGAATCGCACCAGGCTTTACCTCGCGAGGGATCTCGAGAAGCTTACAACCCCCACCAGGCAGTGTACCTGATCGTTGTAGTATAGTATAGTGACAAGTACCGGGGGATTGATCGTTCAGCTAGGAATAGTGTCGCTAGGATTAGAAAACCTAAATACTAGTTCTAAAGATGAGGGATGATTATTTTTGTATTTTTATAATTTTTTAGAAAGCAAGTAAAAATCTCGGGTTTGAACGATTTGGGCGGAATTAGTTGCTAGTCAACTAACCCAATACTAAAGATGCAATCAAAATAAAATACTAAAAATGAAAATAAACTAAATTATACTAAGGTTGTGAGCAATAAGTGGAGAAGTTGTGTTTACTTAGATTTCACTACTCCCTAGATATCTTTTACACGTTAATTACTTGTTATAGTTGCGTGGATGACGGATTGTATTCCTTAATACCATTCATGGGGTGGCGCACTTAATTCCCCAATCCTATGAGTGCCTACTTCACTCCTATGTCGAGCCGTCTAAGAAGCTCCTAACATGGGATCATTAGAATTTACTCATGCATTAAATACAACCAATAAAACCTAGTGCACGTCAGTTCATGTTTCCTAAGACGTTCAAGCATGTTACCATTTGGAGATCTGCCAGTTTTCTTAAGCCTAACATCGAATTCATTCATCCAATACAACTATAAACAAGTAATCAACACATAATTAACATCTAGGTTTCATTAGATCCAAGCAAACACAAGATAGATCTAGCCTAGCATGATGGAATTAAGACAAGAACAAGATATAGACAACTAACACATAGACATATTGATTGAATTAAAAGAACACTTATCTTAATTACACATGAAAGGGATCAAGGGCTAAGAACCCTTGAAAAACCTGTAAAATTCGTACCAAGTTCGTACTTAGGGTTTCTCCAAAACTTCTCTCTTTTTTAATGTGAAAATTAGAAAACTATATATAGGAAATAGGGTCTGACGGCGTCAAGAACAAATTTGTGACGCCGTCATCTCGCCGCCAAAATACTCCTCGGACTGCCTTGATCCAGATCTGACGCCGTCAAGTGTTATGTGTTTCCAGGCCGTCATGCATTTTCCTCTTGAATCCCTACCTTGTGACGCCGTCAAATCTGTACTGGGCCGTCATGGAAATTACTCTTGACGCCGTCAAGATTTTCTTCTTGACGCCGTCACCTACTGTTCCCAGCAAGAAAAATTAAGACTTTGGCGTTTTCTCCACTTTTATGCTCCAAAATTGTCTGAATTGCTTCCTTTTCCAGATTTATCTCCCAAAGTACCTAAAATCACAAAAGGAACGATTTAGGGCAATATTTGATCAAATAAATTCGAATTCGGGCTTAAATGACCCCCTAAAAGAGGTAGAGTCTACCACTGCGCATGCTATGAAGGTTGCTGATGAGAAGCTGTCCTTGATGGTTGAGCTGAAGAACGAGCGCGGGAAGATGGAACAGTTTAGGTCTAACTTATCTTGGGGTTTAAAGTACCTCGAAGAGAAGAAGGCCGAGCACTTTGGCCATATTAATGAACTTCGTGCGCAAGTGGAGAAGGCTCTGAAGGTGCAGGAGGGCAAGCTGCGCAAGCTAAGTATAGAATACGATGAGGAGTTATATCATCATCTCGTGTCTATGATTGCTGAGCGCAGGTATGTGTTGTTTATTCCACAATTTTGACTTACTATATGTATTTAATGCTCCTTTTACTTTCTAATTCATCCGTTGTTGTTTGTGTAGGTGGTTGATCAGCCATGGTCTGTGCCTAGCTGCCATGGGTACGTTGGAGTCCCCCGAGGTCGTAGAGGCCTTTGGGAAGGTCGTGGAGTGCGCTGGGGCACGCGGTAAGGCCCAGGCAATGGAGGAGCTCCATGAAAGCAAGATGCTGAGTGTACCACTTACAGAAGTCCCTGGGTACAACGCAGATGCGTTTGATGAGCTGGTGGAGGCGATGGAAAAGATGAAAGTCTTTGACTTTCCTCAGATTGCCCGCTTGGAGCGTGACCAGGACTATCCCATCAGTGTGATCATGCAGGGCCTAACGCTGGCTAAGCACATAGCTGAGGATGCAGAGGCGCACCCTGATTACTTTTTGAAGCCAGACGAATCGCAGCTGATGGTGCTTGTTTTTGCTCGCCCTCGTCATATGTTGAACCCCTTCGCTCTTGAGAAGGAGATTTCGTTGAAGAAGTGCCTAAAGGCACATGAGACAAGAGCTGCTCGGAAGAAGGGCGTGAGGGGAAAGACCATCCTTTGTGGTGTTGGCGCAGCCCATCTTCCTCGGTCTGATGGGATTCCCGTTAGCGTACCAACGGTGTCTCAGGACGATAGCAGCCTACTGAGGAGGCTAAGTGAGGCTAGGGAGTTGGCATCCACAGCTAGTAGCTCAAGTCACAAGCGTGCTCATAGCGTTTAGATGTGAATTTTTATATTTATAATTTGTATAAACTCGTAATTTTCATGAATAATAATATTTATTTTTGTACACCTTATTATTTGTACTTAGATTGTTTTCTTTTGTGTAAAAGATCATCCAAGAGTACAATTGAAACCGTAGCATACTTAAGAGGATTTATATGAAGTACGTAACTTTTTAAAAAATCATAAATGCGAAGGTAGACTTGCAATATTTTTGCAAAGATTTTTATCAAATGACCAAGAGTCTTGGCTCGTTAATTGCTAAGCCTGTATAGTGTACGTGGTATTGCGCATCCTTCGTGGAATGCACATGTAAACTTACTTCAACGTCTTGAAGGTAAGGCGCTTAGCAAGGATGCCTGATCCAGTGTTGATGGGTTTGCAACCCTCTTACTCAACGAGTTAGTTAGTAGGTTTACTCATCCTTTATGCCATCGTGGGTCTTAATAAGTGCATGCACGCCATGTAGGCAAAAAGTAAAAAATAACAATATTGAAACATAATAAAAATGTGTGCAATAAAGTTAAGTGTGTTATGGAGTTAGCTAGAAACCACAACGTTTTATTAATACTTGCAAGTTTTCGGAAGATAAAAGAGAATTCCTAAAAAAAAAAAAAGAAAATTCAAAGACAGACATTTATTGGGCACGCACTAAAGTGCAAGGTTGTCTATTTGTGGGCCGTAGCCTTTTCTAAAGATAGCATCTCTTGAGATTGCAGATATTCCAAGTGCGTGCCAGCTCGTGGCCTTCCATATCGCGCAGCTTGTATGCACCATTACCTAGTGCATTCGTGACCTCATAGGGTCCTTCCCATTTAGGTCCGAGCTTGCCCGTGTTTTCTGCATGGCTTGCATCATTGGCGCGGTAAACAAAGTCTCCTGGCCTGAAAGAAGTGTATTTGACCTTTGCATCATAAAACTTCTTCATCTTTGATTTAGCCTTTGCTTCGCGTATAGCTGCGTGTTTTCGCCTTTCTTCCAGCAAGTCCAAATCTATGCGCCGCTCCTCGTCATTTGTCATGACGTTTATTTCCGCTGTACGTATAGTTGGCATTCCAATTTCGGCTGGTATGACGGCTTCTGTCCCGTAGACAAGAGAGAATGGTGTGTCTCCGGTACTGGTTTTGATTATTGTGCGGTGCGCCCGTAAAACATGTGACAATTCATCCACCCATTTTCCTTTATCTCTATCTAGGCGCGCTTTTATTCCTTCGCCTACACTACGATTCGCGCGTTTAACCAAGCCATTGGATTGTGGATGTTTCACTGAAGCAAAGTGTTGTGTAATGTTTAATTGCACGCACCAATCTTTAAATGGGTTATCACAGAATTGTTTTCCGTTGTCTGAAATAATCTCCCCAGGTAGTCTGAAGCGACACACAATGTTGTCCCACACGAAGCGTTTGACCTGATTTCCAGTGATGCTCACCACTTCTTTTGCCTCAATCCACTTGGTGAAATAGTCTATGGCTACGATGAGAAACTTTAGCCCACCCGCTGCAACTGGGAAAGGGCCTGCGATGTCAATTCCCCATTTGTAGAATGGCCATGGTGAGGTGATGGGGGTTAACTCTTGTTGTGGTCTGCGCGGAATTGGCCTGTGGACTTGGCAATTGCTGCATTTCTTTATCATGTCCCGTGCGTCGCGGTGCATAGTAGGCCAGTAGTATCCTGATCGCAGGGCGCGCGCTACTACAGACCGTGGTCCTGAGTGCATGCTACATGATCCAGCGTGAATTTCTCGGAGTACATAATCTGCTTGGAGAGGTCCAACACATCGGAGCCAAGGTTGTAGGAATGAACGTCGGTATAGGACATCATCTCGAAGTTCAAATCTCTGCGATGTGCGCCGCACCCTTCGAGCTTCCTTCAGATCATGTGGTAAGGTTCCTTTGCTTACAAATTCAATGATATTTGTCATCCACGTGGGATTCTGTTCTTCTATCACTGTGGATACTTCCATCTCCGAGATTGATTTGCTTTCTAGAGTTTCCACCAATACCTGCTTTGATAGGTGCGCAAAGCTCGTAGATGCGATCTTGCTAAGCGCGTCAACTTTCCTGTTTTCTCCTCTAGGTACTTGTTTGATTGTAAACCTGTCAAAGTTCCGAATTAAAGACTTGGTTTTTTCAAGGTATTGGACCATGTGTTCATCCTTGGCTTCATATTCGCCTATCACGTGGTTAGCTACTAGCCTAGAATCCACATTTGCCTCTAGGTTGCGTACACCCATTTGAATTGCAATGCACAGTCCAGCGAGTAGGGCTTCGTATTCTGCCTCATTGTTTGTGGCTGTGAATTCGAAGCGCAGTGCGTAGGTGAATTCTACTCCTTCTGGATTAGTGAGGATAAGGCCTGCGCCTGACCCATCCACGCATGAGGATCCGTCTGTGAATAGATCCCATGGTTCTTGTAACTTTGTCTTGCTTGCTGAGGGTGGAGTATCGGTATCTGGCTTCTCAACAATAAAGTCGGCTAATATCTGCCCCTTGATTGCAGTGTGTGGTCTATACGAGATGTTATACTCACTCAACAACACACTCCACTTTTGTAGCCGTCCTGATGCGTCAGGTTTAGAGATAACTTGTTTGATGGGCTGGTCCGTGATTACAGCTATTGGGTGCGCCTGAAAGTATCTGCGCAGTCTTTTAGCTGCGAATACTAGAGCTAGGACCAGCTTTTCCATAACGTTGTAGTTAGTCTCTGTCTTTTTCAATGCCTTGCTTACAAAGTATATGGGTGTTTGAACGGAGTTCCTATCTGTCAATAGTACTGCGCTAACTGCTCCATGGGTTGCAGATAAATACATGATCAACTCTTCCCCTGGTCGCGGTGCGACAACTTTGGGAAGTGATACAAGATGCTGTTTTAGTTGTTGGAAGGCTTCCTCCGCCTCCTTGGTCCAACGAAAGTCTCCTTTTTTTGTACACTTCGTGAGTGTTTTGAAAAGGGGAAGTGACTTGTCTGCTGATTTGGATAAAAATCGGTTTAGTCTAGCTAGCTTTTCATTTAATGACTGGACTTTTTTCAATGTGCGCGGAGAAGGGAGATCAATGACTGCTTTTATCTTTTCTGGGCAAGGCTTAATGCCATCAGGTTCTATTAAATACCCAAGGAACATGCCTTCTGTCGCGCCAAAGGTGCACTTCTTGGGATTTAACTTCATGTTAATTTTTCCCAATGTTTTGAACGTCTCCTCAATGTTGCGCACCAATTCTTCCTCTGTGTGGCTCTTTATAACGAGGTCATCAACATAAACTTCCAGGTTGCGACCTACTTACTTCTCAAATGCTGTGTCCACCAATCGCTGGTATGTTGCTCCCGCGTTCTTTAGAGCAAAGGGCATTTTTGTATAGCAAAAAACCCCTTGACTTGTGTGGAAGGCTGTTTTCTCTTCATCTTCTTCAGCCATTTGAATTTGATGGTATCCTTTGTATGCGTCTAGGAAGCACTTAAAGGGATATCCACACAGAGATTCTATCTTCCAGTCTATCTCTGGCAGTGGGTAGCAGTCCTGTGGACATGCTTTATTGAGGTCAATGAAGTCCACGCACATCCTCCAACTGCCATCACTCTTCTTTACCATTACTGGATTAGAGAGCCAGTTGTGATAGTAGACTTCGCGCATAATACCTGCGTCTACAAGTTTGTGCACTTCTTCCAAGATGGCTTTTGCGCGATCTGGAGCCTGGCCGCGCTTTTTCTGTCGTATTGGAGGATATCCTTGTTGGATTTGTAGCTTGTGCTCCGTAATAGAGCGTGGCACTCCGGTCATGTTCTTTGGTTCCCATGCAAAGATGTTTAGGTTATTTTGCAGGAGTGCGCACACAGCTGCTCTGCATTTGTCAGACAGTGACCCTCCAATTGATATTTGCTGATCTGGGTAATCTGGGCGAATGGCAACCTTTAAGTTTGGTATTTTTTCTGAGCGTTGTTCCGGGAGACTCTCCACTTCACTGGCTACTGTGTTACATTCTTTTGGTGACACAGTGGTGTTGTAGAGGGTGACAATGCCTCCTTCTACGGGGAATTTGAGCATCCCGTGTGCTGTGGATGGTACAGCGCGCATGGATGATATTCCAGGTCTCCCAATGATGTCGTTGTACGGTGAAGGAGACTTGATTATCATGAAGTTTATCCACGTTGCTGTAGAGTGTTGTTCATTGCCCACAACTACAAGTAAGCGTAATTGCCCCATAGGCCATATCTTTTTCTCCTGTGAAGCCAGTCAGCGACGTTGTGGCCGGTATTAACTGACTTTGTATCTCAGGTCGCAGTCTTTTGAAGCAATGTTCATACAGAATGTCTGCGGATGCTCCTCAATCGATATACATGCGGCGAATATCGTGTCCCCCAGTATGTATCTCAATGGTTAATGGCTCTACTACTGCGTTGTCCGCAGCTAGAGTGGAGAAGGATATCTCATTCTCTGAAGAGAATTTTTGACTGACCTTTTGCTTTGTTTTGCGCTGCCATGACTGTATCATGTAGATAATGTCCGCCTTATCTTTGGAAGGTTCTTTTTTACCTCCATTATTTTGTTTGTCCTTCCATTCTTTAATATTCTTAACGAGGTGATCCATTCTACCCTCCTTTACTAATTTGTCAATTAGTTGTCGTAGCTGGACACACTCGTTGGTGGTATGGCCCTTTTGTCAATGGTATTCGCAATATCCGTTCCCTATACGCTTGTCCTCGGGAAGTTTGCGCCTTCTGTTACAAATATTTCCCTCAGAGTCTTTGTGAGGGGGGGTATATTTGTCATTATCTCGTCCACTTCCCTAACTGCGATAATTCTTGCTGCGATTGCTGCTCTGGTCATTGGATTGTCTCCTAGGCTGTTCTTGCTGCCTATAATTTGAGTAGCCTTTTTTACTGTCCGCATCGGCTCCTTCTCCCTGGATGAAGGATCTTGTGCGCTTCATTAGTTCATCGAAGGTTTGGGGAACCTTGTCATTTAATTTCCTAATGAGTTATGGGTTATTAAACCCATTCATGAACCCTGAAATTTTTAGAACTTCGGGACACGCCTTCACATGTATACATTCATCTTTGAAGCGCTCCATGTAAGCACTGGTTGATTCCTCTTGGCGCTGTTTTCCTCTGGCTAATTCAACAGGGTTTTTAGCGCATTTCTTTCTTTGTGTGAAGTTTAAGCGGAATGCTTTTCATAACTCTTCAAACACATCTATGCTCCTACGTGGAAGCTTGCTAAACCAAGTGCGCGCATTCCCCACTAACGTGGAGTTAAACATATGACACCACACAGGTTGTGGCCAATTTTCGATAGTAGCAGCGGATTCGAAAATTTTTAGGTGGTCATCAGGATCACCCGTTCCATCATATGTTTTAACATAGTGGGCATGCGCCTTTTCTTATGATCGGAGTAATCGCTGCTGCGTCGTGTAAATGCATCAACTTTCTGACGACGCCAAGGAAGAGATATGTCTTCGTCCTCTTCATCGCAACATCTTCCTCTGGACTTCCAATGTCCTGTCTCTTTGTCCTCGTTGTCCGAGGAGTCACTGGAGGATAGGTTATCCCTTTTGCGGCGCTTGTGCCGGTTTTCTTCAGAGGAGGAGCTTGAGGGGCTTTCACTTAGGGAAGTTCGCCTTCCCAACCTGTCGTGAATTCTTCTGCTCCCAGACCTGGAGGAGCCTTCGCTTGGTGAATGTTGACGTCCAAGTCTATCTTGCATCCTTCGACTACCAAGTCTAGAGTGAACATTGGTGCGCCTTTCGCCGTCTTCATATTCCTCCAAGTATTGTGAGTCAGATGCTGTACCAAGTCTATCATGGATATTGGTACGTCTTTCATTATTTTCGTGCCCCCCTCTTTGGTAGCGCGGTGGGGATGTTTCTGGGTTAAAGTTAAGCCGGGCCTGTAGGCTCTGGCTTGATCTTCTCCTCGCTTCTTCTTGTATGAGGGCAGTCAGGGTTTCATAATTTTGGAATACAAAATTATTTAACGTTAGCTCAGGCGTGTCCTCTTCCACTGCAAGAATTTCTGCCTCAACATTAGGCGCTCTATCTCGGTTAGGTGCGCTGGGTGGCACAGTGTTGTCCACTATAGGTGCCGTTTGATGGGGAGTATTGAAGAGGGTGCGCTGAAGTTCTTCAACGCTTGGAACCACCGTGGTGGTTTAAGCAGTCCTTGTAGGCAATTCTACCGCTGGGAGAGGTAGAGTTGGTCCCGTTTCTTGGTGACCAGGCGCACTGGTTGTTCCAGAGGCCTGCCTAGAGGTCGAGTCTTGAGGGTTCTTCCTCTGGGGGTCACCACGTGTTTTTTCTAACCGCGGAGTCTGCTGGCTTGAGTTTTTGTGTTTCGTCATTCTAGTTCTTCGCGTAGGGTCCCACGGATGGCGCCACTTGTTGATACAAAAGTTGGGCGTTCCTAGTTTGGGCTCCTGCTCTCGTACCAATTAGCTCTTAATGCTTGAAACCTGCACACTAAGAAAGTAAACAAACACCGTTAGGCTTATCGTGGGATTGTCTCCCACGATTATCCTCCGGCGTGAGAGTAAGTAATCGGTTTAGGGTTATATTGAAGAGTTAGGATTTGTAAATCGTACCTTTAACGAGAATTATGTCGTTCTATATATAGGCGCAGAATCCTTGTAGGTTTCGTGCTCCTTACTCTTCGCACACATGGTGCTTATCCGGTCCAAGGATCTTTATCCGTAAATAGAAGATCCTTATCTAGACCATAAATAGTTTGGTTGGGTTTGGGCCTACGTGAGTCCAACCCATTGGTAGTGCGGCTCAAATCATTGTTATGATAGCCCACTCATGGTGAGTTTGGGCTTTAGTAATATTTATCATTTGGGCTCGTGGCCTGAATATAGACTATACGTCATCAATGATAAACAATAGATATTTGATAGGGTGATAATTTCTTGATTTGACACAATTTACAATTAAGTAGAGCAGGTGTAGTGAGTGACTAAATTCACCACACTACATGAGCCTCAAGAATCTATCCTTACCAGCAAATCATTAGACCCAGTAGACCCAGTAGTGTGACCACCAATCACACAACACAAACGTAATTATTTAAACAAAAGAATACTCTAAATTTACAATACACCGACAAACAAAAAAAATAGGTTCAATGTAGAACATGACCAAACCATCTGTAAAATTGGAGCTTCACGCGTGATTAAAGAAACACGAATTGTTTTCGACACGTGAATCAATGATTCCACGCGTGAAAATTCAAGCAATTGCGGCGTTCCTTATCTTTTAAACTCTCCCTTTGAACAAATTTGTCAAAATGCATTTAATATCTTGAATTCAACTCACTAAAGGGCTTATATCGTAATGGTCTTCATTTTATATAAGAAGCTTCAAAACTAAATAATTGTGTGTTCAAGTTATAAAGAATGATTTGTATTGTATGTATTGTTAGATAGTTAGTTACTGTTAAAAAAAATTAATAATAATCTTGAATTCAACTTTAATCCATTTTAGCTAAGCCAATTAGCCAAGTAGTCAAGTACCATAAAATACAAACTTTAACTTGAGCCTCAACTAGGTGATATGGGCTACCTTAAAAACAAGGTAGTAAAAGTGTAAAACTAGTTGCCATAGGCTACTTGATACATTTACATTTGGGCCTAACCAACCCAAACCTTTGTGGGCTTTTAGGTTAACAAAACTGCTTCATTCTACGAAAAGTTGAAACCCTAATCAAAATTCCCCTTATAAAAACATCTTCTTCATATCTTCAGTTGCATCAAAACATTGGTTTGGTCGGCTAAATAGGTTTTCATTTTTGTTATTTTCTTTTCAATTTATAGATAGATTTAAAAGCCAAATGATGAATTTGGATTAAATCTCACGACGGTCGTCTGAAGTCACGCTTTTTTGTAGAGCTGTGATTAAACTGATGTATTCATATCCATATTTTTTCTGATGGTTTTTTATTTCATTCTTATATATAGATTAAGAACGTAAAGGCGACCATAATGATGATTGTTTTTTATTCCGATTAATTCATGAATGGATTAACAACCTCCTACTCATTCTGAATCTTCGCCTTTATGTTTTTAATTTAAACATCTAGTTTTATTAATCTTTGTTTTGCTCTTTTTTTTTTTGGGTTTAAACTTTTGCACGATGAGGATAATGTTTGTGTTGAGATTGAAAGATCTATGATTTTGTATTCACAAGTCCTTTTCATCCTGAGTGCATCTTTGTTTTATCAAATGATAAGCTAAATTTTATTTTGAAGCTTATAGTTTTATAAGCTATGAAAATAAGCTGAAAAACTGGGTTTATGAAATATAGTTTTATAAGCTAATAATAAATGAGTTTAAAATTAGGTCTCTATAATTAGTACATAAAGTTTTTTTAGCAAATCAAATGAATAATTTCTACTCCGTATGTAGCATATGTTTATGTGCTATGGGTCTGAAGTTTGACCTTTAGGCTTAAATTCAATGCCTAAGGTGTTGAATCCAGCACCCGATATCAATTTTTACCCATTGTGTTGACTTATTTGGATTGTTCACTAATCTAACTAGACATCATGAAGGGTTACATCTTAACCTATCTCTGTGATTATAAGCAATTGTTGCTGTTAAACTGATTACGGTTTATCCGATTAATATACCAGTTCTATACTTCTATACCTTTTATGAGTTAGTTTTAATAAGGTAATTGTTGAATCAAAACAGCTATCTAGATAACGTAAAGCGAGATGATTGTAGCATTAGTTTTATAAAGTTATGTTGAAGCACTTGGAAATGTCCGAGAGTGATCGGTATGTAGTCATTGGTCGTTTGGTTTATAGTGTAAGGTATTGAATCCAGTATGCACAACATTGAACATAAAATAGGACATCGGCTAATATACATGCAATATACTTATATACCTACCATGAGTCATTGAGTTGGTTTTTGTAGAAATAAACCAAAAGCATACAGCTACACAGCTAAGCGTATATGCCTAAATGTTAGCAACTGAAATTTAAAACTGTGTGACTGGAAGTGACGGCTAGTTTTAGGCTGCTTACGTCAACTTTCTCTTGCCAGACGATTGGGTAAGTTTTTTTTTTTTTTTTTTTTTTTTTTTTTTCCTCTTCTTCTTCTTTCTCACAAACTTAAATTTATTAATAATTAAAATAGCACATAGATTAGAATTATATAAACATAAACTTAAATTTCACTAATTCGGGTGATCCCAAGTTTGAAAGTTCTCTGAGCGATAACTGTCGTCGTAAGCAGAGTAGTTCGCAAACTTGCTCTCTTCGTACTCTGCTTCCAATCTGCTAAGCTCCCGCTCTTTACTCTCGTTCTAACCATCATCATCTTCATAACCTAGCCCAAATTGATGAGTCAGCTGAGGTTGATATTCTTGTTGCTCAACAAAGATTGGTGCATCAGATGAAGTTGATGCACCTTGCTCAAATTGTTGGTTCTGTTGTGATACAGAACCAGCTGTCATATTTTCCTCAAAACTCCATCTGATATTATCGCTGATTTGGTTCTGTATCTGTGAAACGCAACCCCACAACGTCTCACTAATGGCTCCGTCTTTGCGAGCTTCATTGTTCAAAAACTGGTCGAACACAGCTTTTCTTTCTTCAAAGATGTCTTTGCAGTCTGCGTATCGTTGTCTTAATATTTGTTTCAGTGCCTTTGCAAGCTCAAATTTATTGATAACTTCGATCAGAGCCTGTTTTCGAGTCGCATCGTCTTTGTTGGCTTGTTTTTTGATATACTTTTGCATTTGTTCGACAGTATGGGGGAGACGACAAGCCATTTTGAATCGAGAGAAGTGTGAGATTTGTGGATTGAAGTGTGCTATGTTGTGTATTTATAAGTTGGTTTGAAAGATTTTTTTTTTCAACGGCTAGTTTGGTTTTTATTATTATTATTATTATTACTATTATTATTATTATTATTTACTTTGCAAGCCATTTCTAACGGTTGAATTTTAAATGCAAATGAAAAAGTGAGTCGATCGTATACACGACCAAGATAGAAAAAGAAGTGTGTCGATCGACATTGCAGCAGAAAGGCGATTGACTAGGGCTCGTGTGGGGCGATCGATCGCATACCTTACTGGGGCAGCCTTAAGATAACCTTTATCTTTTTCGGTAAATTAACATAATGTTTTCCTTTTGTATCAAGCGAGTTGTGACTGAAGATTGTTGTACAAGACCATAAGGTTGGATGTAATTGTGACTGCAGATGACCGCGGACACTGTTAACACCTTAGTGGCAACTCAACTTTCTCTCTTTAAGATATTATGCGTGTTTATGTTAGTGTAATAAAACGATTGTGATCATTACAAAAAAACATAATTCACAAACACATTTTAATAAACAATCAGTCGCACACAATACTCACAAACAACTCTGTCTAAAACACGACCAAGTTGGGTTTGGTTTCCATGGGACGCGCGTTCCATGGGATGCCGTAAGGGAGGCCGCGTTCATGGGTGACTGACCGAAGGGTCGATCTCCCATTACGCCTAGCCTAAAAAATGTTAAACATATAGCCAACTTGCAAGTGTGGGCGATCAAGGATCAAAAGTCTTTGTATCCCACAATCCGTGAGGTAGCTCGGATGCTCGGTTGTTCTGGCAACTCGCACTACGGAGGATATATGGGGCTGAAAGGGGTGCTGCCCCCCCTAAAATTTGGGTTACAGTTAGCGAATTTTTATGGATATAGGGATTTAAGTATCAAATTTTATGAGGTTGACTTCTAAAATTGTGATAACTAACTGGTAACAAGACATGAGTACAAGTCAATTTTAAAAACAAAAAGGAACTTGCAAAGATTTAATCACTTTCTCTTACTATTTGATTTTTTTCCCCACTTAGTAGAAACTAATTTTATTTATAATAATTTCAGTAGACATGAATGTATTAAGTTTTCAAAAGCTCAAAAAATGATTGTCAGTTGGCACTTTTGTCTAACTGTAATAAAGTTACTAGTTTATTATTACTAGTTTTCATGTTTATTTCTTATCTTTGTTATATACATTGCTCTAAGGATACAGAGTCTTTTATATTAGATTGTTACTGTATGTTTTTCTTTCGTAAATTTTTATACCCTCAAATAAGAAGGTCAAGCTCCGCCACTGGCAACTCGTACTTATATTTTTGGGTGAAGTTATTATGCTAATGTTTGTTTGTGAACAATCTCTTATAAGCCACCGGTGATAAATTTATTCATTTGTACAGATTTCTAGTTCAATCTAGTTTTTAGAACAAGATAACACGTAAGGAAAGGGTAGAAAGTCTGAACACATAAAATATCTTTATGATTCGATCATGAGATTGACAGGCCAAAAAGTCCAACAAAAAATCCTACATTGTTTTCTCGACAAATGACCAGGTCCTACTTTCCCATTAGCTATTTCGACAAACAACAAAAGAAAATAAAATGCAACTTCCAAATACATTACTTTCCTTTGTCCTTGTTTACACAACTTTGACTTTAGAGCATCGGATTAAAGCCAAACATTCTTTTTGGGTTTATACACAAATAGGTAAATCTAACTTTCAAACTTTATTCGTCGTTAACAATTTTTTATTTTTATTATTTTTTTTTTTATTATTTTTTTTAATTTTCAAACGGGGTATTGGATTACACGAGGTTGACACTCAGGTTACTGAATTTGTAAAACGCGATATTTAGGTTACTTAACTTACCTAAAAAAATGCATTCGGGTTACTTTGATTACACTGAAAAAATAGAGGTTGAATACTTAACTAAAGTTCAGTAACCCAAGTGAACAAAATGAAAGTTTGATAACTTAGACGGATAAAATTGAAAAATTAGATAACCTATCTGTCTATAAACCATTCTTTTTGTGAATCACAACTTTTTGTTTTTTTCCTTCATTTTAATCAACTAATTTTCATTTAGTAAAATAAAATATAAAATTGCGAAAAATGTTTAACATAGACGACTACATATCATGTATATATTTTTGTTCCGGTGTGTATGTTGGCATAATATATTGGCTACCAAACGGAGCAAATTATTGACTTTGCGAATGAATGTGCAACGAGATTTGACGAAGATGATGCATTTGGAGCTTGCGACATTTTGAGAAGATTATTATAAAAAACATAATTTGAGTGACTCATTTTGAAGATATGGTAAAATAAAATGAAAATGAAAGTGAAACATGAGTTTGTATGTAAAAATAGTTGTATAAAAAGGGTTTACAAACATGTTTAACTTATAAGAAAAATTGAAAATAACTGGTAAAAAAATTGCAAACTTTTGTCTCATTACTCAAGCTGCCGTTAGCTTTGCGTTCGGGTCTCGACAAGGTGACAGCACTATGACGCCGAGCCACGTCAGTTGGCGTCGTACGAAAGTGACAGCCAGCCCAATATATAAATGCTCGCTCGATCATCCAAATGATTTGGCTTAAATAACTCAACATCATATACAGTCACTATAAACAATTATGTAAACGACCCAAAAATGAACAATTGATAGATTTGTTCGATCTCATTTTTGAGAGCTTGACTATAATGTAAACTTCTAAATAATACTAAGCTACATGATGTATAGTTTAGTTACCTCTAACTACTTTATTATGTTTACATAAATTAACTAAAACTTTATATAAAAGCTACAACTTTGGGTAAGAATCTTAACTAAACAAATTTCAACGTCAACTGTTGCCAAACAATATTACTCTCTATTAAAACTAGCTCGTAGCTCTAACTATAGAACAAACCATCTTTCAACTACTTTGCCAAACCTATTCATATGTTCATTATAACATGCTTAAATGACTACTTTTAAAAATGTTTGAACTAATAATAAGTGTTTTAGCAAACGCATTTCTAGGAATATATGATTAGGATGCTTAATTTTAGACACAACATGTGTGTCAAACAACAAATTAAACATATAATTAAGCATGCTAATTAAATTTTTGAAAGAAAAAAAATTAACCAATACTTTTTCTTGAGTTATTTAAAAAAGCTTCATATTACATAAACTTCGTTCGAACACTCATAAGAGCACTAGGTACCGTGGGCATTTTTTGCTGCCACGTCAGCAAAAAGCTCCACGGCACCAGAAATCCCACGGCACCACATTTTAGGGGTATCCGTTGGCACCAGAATTTCTGGTGCCGTCGGCTTTTTTTTTTTTTTTTTTTTTTTTTTTTTTTTGTACAAAAATTAAAATATACAACGTCAGCAAAAAGCTCCACGGCACCAGAAATCCCATCGTCTTGGCCCTAGATTTCTTTGAGGTCGGTGTCGGAACAACTTCTTCCTCCGACTCCGTTTTATCTTCATCTTCCTCTTCGACTTCGTTAACATCAAAATACGAACCATGGTCCGAATTTGGTTCGGAAGGGATCGCTTGGCTTGTTTGTTGACTTTGTGTAAATTGATTAAATTGTTGTTGTTGTTGTAATTTCCATTGACTAAATAATGCTAGCTCGTCGGGATTCATAAATAGGGCCTGGAAGTTGGGATAATAACCGGGATTCGAAGACGATCCCGGATATTGACCGGGATTCGAAGACGACCCCGGCATTTGGTTCGTCGGATCGTTTAACATTTAGTTGATCCATGGTGAGTTTGGATTCATTTTGAATGGAAATAGATAATAGATTGGAAGTGTGTGTGAAGTATGAGATAATAAGTGGTATTTATAAGGTTTTTTGGGGTTATTTTTTTATTTTTTGCATTGTTCCACATAAACGTCTACATAGCCGTTGCATGCTTTCTCCCCTTTTCAAAAAATATGACCGTTGCCAGCCAAAAAGAGAAAAAAAAAAAAAAAAAAAAAAAAAAAAAAAAAAAAAATGGCGCAGTGTCGAGAGACGGCGCCACATGCGATGGCGCAAGGGACGGTGTCGTGCGCCATCGGAAGAAATGGGATGGTGGCCATGGCACCACCGTACCCCATGCTCTAAGAGCACCAACACAACCATCAAATAAATTGTTATTATTAGCCACTATCCGATTATTTTAACCATGTTTATGATCTCATAATAACCATTAACTATCTTTTTCACAAATATATACTTCATATTTCCTACACATATCATTTTAAAATACAGGGAAAAAAAGAAAGAAGAGCAAATTTCAAAAATCGTCTTTTGACTTGGCCACACTACAAATATTCCTCTAAACTGCAAAAATGGTCACTAACGTATCGCGAAAGTGCAGAAAAGACACCGAGTCATAAAGGCATGCAAAAATGCCATTAACGTTACAGATAAGTGCAAAAAAGCCACCGAGTGCCAAATCCCATTAGTTTCTTAGTTAAGTGCCAAGTCATTGAGGGTAGTATCGTCTTTTACTCCCTTTCCCGCCAATCACGTCAATTGCCAGTGTTTGTTTTTCAAATTTAGTCCTTTAAAACAATAGTTTATATATGTGTCTCAATTTATTCCATGAACATTAATTTCACAAGTAAAGATCTTGAGAATGGTTAAGCTTTGGCAAAATTGCGCACGCAGTACCCCGATCCCTGATTTAGGAATCCTGTAAGAATACTCTGTTCCATTTTCATGTTTTCCATTTAAACTTGTTATTGGTATTGAAAGTTATTGATGTTTTATGTGTTGCATAGATTTGAATGAAAACATCTTTTCTTTGCAAATCCATCACAATGGTGAATTTACCTCAACACCAGGAAGAATATATCTTTTTGGAGATAAAGATTGGTTTGACGGAATTCACTCTGACGTTTTCTCCATGGACATATTGGGCGAAATCTTAGAGGATTTAGGTTACTCGGATCGCACCCTTCTGTTTACTGACTTTAGGATACCTGGGGAGTCACTGGATGATGGTTTGCTACCACTAAAGTCTGACGAAGATGTGAGGAGACTTATGGAGTATGTTCCTATATTTACATAATTGGAGTTGTATATTGAAACCGGTTTTTCATTAGTAAAGTGTAAGATGATGGAGTGAATGATGACTAAGGGCAAAGGTGTGGTGATAGAAGAAATAGTGGATGATGATGTGAATGATGTTGTTGGAAAGGATGTTGATGGTGAGACTGGAAACAGTGGGAAACTACTATTGTTAGAGTGGCATAAGGCAAGCCAACCTGAGAAGGCTGGACCTGTTTATGATGTTGATTTTGACAATGACTTCCCACCAACATTTTGTGCTGAAAAAATGATTGCAAATCATACAAAGAGGCTGAGTCATGAGTTTCAATTTAGGAGGTTATTGGAAGAGATTGACCAAGAGTTTATGGTGGAGGATTCAAGTGAGGATTCCCAAGAGTCTACAGATGTGCTCAATTTTGATGATGCATATTATGATGACACAAGTGATGGTGTTATTATTAGTGGAACGGAAGGAGATCTTCACTCTTGGATTAGTGATGAAGAGGTGGATCAAGGAATAGATGCTGAATGACAAGATGATCCATACCATTTAGTTGATATTCCTGAACCTGAAGAGCCTCAAGAGCTGCAAGACATGTTTGCTGAAATTGATCATGCATTGGATGAACTTGATGACGTAGTCGCAGCTGAAGAAGAAACACAAATTTATGCTATTTTGCTGAACCAATTAGTTTCATTTTGCTTCCACTTGTGGTAGTTGGTGAAGAAACGTTTGCAATTTTGGATGTTGCTAGTTTTGATGGTGATGATGGTGAACAAATAGTTTGTGATGGGGTTGTGATTCCAGATGATCAGTGTGCTAAAGTAGTTTGAGATGGTGAACAAAGAGTTTGTGATGGGGCTGTGATACCAGATGATCAGTGTGTTGTAGTAGTTGGGGATAAGGGATGTATTTTAGTTGTTGATGGAGATGTGATTAAGGATAAAGTGGTTGCTAAACAAGGAGATGAGCCAGATGAAGTGCTTGAAAAAAATGGAATTGGGCAAGATGGAGTGCTTGCAGAGAAAAAGTTTGAAGACCAAGGAAGATCAGTCAGGAGGAGGAGAAGACTGATGGCTGACAAGAAACCCAAGGATGATGCTAAATAATGGTTATGCTTTTATGTTTAGGTCAATAATATGTTATACTTCTGCTATGGTGTTGTAGTGGAAGATTATAACAGTATGTAATTGTTCTAAAGTTTATCTACCGAATTTGCTAGGGTTAATGGTTGTATAACCTCTTATCTAATCTAATGGAAGCCAAAAAACTAGGCAATTTTGGGACGTGTATGTTGGTAACCCAACCGTTTAGAATTTATTACCCAAACACGCCTAAAACACATTTTCATATGTAATTATCCAGCCTATTTATATGATATAACCCAAATAACTTCCTCATTCATCCACTAACAAAAACATACAAATAGAAGTTGTAGCAAAAGGTATAAGAATGTCTCGTTTGTGCTTCTTGACGAACTAGCGGGGGTTGCTAACTCAACTGAGTTACCATTCGAAATGATTGTTTATTTTGATAGGGAGATACAGCGGGATATGAAGTATGCAAAAGATCTGACAGAGGCATATGAAGAGTTGCTTGATATTGTTAATCAAAGGAACAAGTACATGCATGAAATGGAACTTGTGTGTCCCACGGTGCGGATGTTCAAGTGTTTGGAGTATTTTAAGAAGCTTCAAAAGTCCAACGTTATCAAGCTTTTGGAATTGAAGCAGAAGATTGCCGAAGCGATGCTGAAGGTTCATAACAAGTACGCATTTGTTAAAGGACTCAGGAGTATGTGATTGGGTCATTGGGATATGGTAACCATGATGTATTTGGTTCTTTTTGAATTATAATGTTTTTGCAAAAGGATCAAGAAAAAATTATGTTATGTTGCTTTGTTAATCAAGTTATCTTTTGCTTTGTTAATCAAGTTATATTTTTGTTGATTAATTATGTTATGTTGCTTTGTTAATTATGCTATGTTGCATTGTTAAAAGGCAAACAAATATTGTCAAAATGGGCAATTCTGGGTAATTTGGTGCATGTACAATCATGTGCAAAAGTCAAACATGATTGTCAATTTGGGCAATTTTGGGTCTTATGAAAAGATAACTTACCCAAAAGATTAGTTAAATTTAAAAAACCATAGAGTAACCATTATCCTAAACGATTGTTTACATAAACCACTACAAACAAAAGAAAACCATTCAACAAACAAACTAGATTAACTGCCACAAAATGGCCAAACACGATCCTCAAAACAAACACCCTCCAATAGCGACGACACAAACACATTGCCTTCATCCGGAACCATCACATTTCTGGCATCATCCACTGGTGGAGGTGGCAGCAGGCTCTGGTACTCCGGCAGAGCAAAAGTGGTATCACAATAATCCGAAATGGTGGTTTTTTTTTTTTTTTTTTAGTGTTTTTTCGAGTGCCACCTCCAACAAGGATGTTCCGGAGAACGTCACCATGAGTATAGTGTCTACGGCAGCTACGTCAAAAGTGACGAGGCTGTGAAGTTGTAAAACCCACATATTCATGACATGATTAAAGTACCAAAATACCCTCCAATTTGAAATTTTGAAGAATTAAGTATGTTTACCAAACAAGCCCTAAATCAAAAACGAGTATTGTGCGATCACAAATGTGAACATGTAACTTCAAGTAAATATTGTTTGAGCTACTACAACATCATATGAACTCAAGAATGTGAAACTTGGATTAAAACATAAGTGTTGCTCATTACGTGACCTAAAGGGGTCCAAAAATATTAAAACTTGTACACAAACTTAATAATAAATACATGTTACTATCCTAAGTATATTTTTAATTGAAAAATGATAATTTTGACCCATGCCCCCCCTTTTGGCCGTTACTTTGAAGATAGGGATGGAAATCCCATAAATTTTGCCCATTTACCAAATTTATATAACCATTTTTCCCATTTTCCTTAACCTAAAAATTAAAACCCCTCTCCCCTTTTCCTGGACATAATTCTAACGCCACCACCATCCCTCCATACCACCCTTCTCATCAAAATATTGCTCTTAAATCCTTGGTAAATAATTGTACGTGTTCGTGAGAAGATTTGGTATACGTTAGAGATCGTTTGGTAGCATTTGGAGGCTTGTTTCTTGGTTTTCTTCACCCATTCGAATCAATCCTCAACCCTTGAAGGGTTTGGTATCTTTTCTTGCATCCTTGATTAATTCTTTGTTTTTCTTTTGTCATATATATCACTATACGCAAGAATCAAAAAGATACGAATTGGTATACATAAGATATATGAATCGACCCATATATAATTATGAGAGAAAATTTATAAACCTTGATTAACTTGATGATATGATGATTAAAACATACTAGTGGTAACATTTGTAACACATAAATATGTTTGTTTGATTTGAAAATGGATTTTCTTGTTGTCTTAAAATGTGTCCGAACATATGAATGACCCTAAATGATGTTTGGATGCTAAATTGATGATTATTATGTGATATGGATGCTTGGTTTCATGTGTGGATTGAATTGGTATAACATGTAACTAGTTTTGTTAATTAATTTGATACGAAATTGAATATGGATGTATGTATGTCGACTTGTATGTGATGATATGGATTCTTAATTGTTTGATGGTTGATGATGATAACATGTTTAGGATGTCGATTGATGATGATTAGCATGATGATTAGAGTTTGTTTTGAGTTGTTTGATTCTGGACAGATTTGATAGCTGAAAATGTGTGCATCATAAAACGAAATTGGTAAATGGTTAATTCATAATTTTTGCTTGTAAACTTAGTTTAGGGTCCTAATTAAATGTTCCAATTGGTTTGGAGGTGATTGAGGTTGATTTGTGTGTATTTTTGAATTTTGTGTGATGATATGTCAAATCTGTGTTTGCAGAAATTTATTTCAGTGGTAGTTTTTGATTTTTCATTTTCAAACCGTAAGGAGTTAGGAGCTCTACTTTTACTGGGGTAATATTTGGGTTATGTGTGACTTTCTGGAATTTTTGTGAATTTTTCTAAGGTGTGTAAATGGGTATATTAAGCGCAAACTTTCTGCATGTTCGTGCAGTTAATTTTCTGGGTAAGTCTGGAAAGACGATTTTTCATATGGAGTTACACTTAAAAATAAAATCTGGGAAAATTCATGTAGACTCTCAAGATATATGTACTTCTGTGAGAATTTTGGTGATTTTTATTTTGGGCTTCTGATATGTTTTAATAGGCTAAATTCTGTGAGAAAACCGGTCATTTTTATATGCATATGTCTAATGTGTTAACTTGACGATTTGGTGGCCTATTACATGTCCCTCTTGGAGTGTGATCTTAAATGTTGTAGTTGACTTATGCTAATGTGTTATAATGTGAATGTGTGCTATTGTGACCTTTAACTTGTGAAATTGACACTTTTAACCCTAAAACATGCTCGGTGACATAATGAAACCCTAATCTCGGGAAATGTCTATAAAATGAAATCCGTAACAAACGAGGCTATGAAACTTGATAATACGATAATATTAACTTATAATAATATGTTAACATTTGGAAACTTGCCAATTTTAGAAATATGCTAATTATGAAAACTTGCTAATTTTGTAAAGTACTATTTATGGAAACCTTCTAAATTTGGAAACTCTCCAAATAAGGAAACTTACTAAAAATAGAAAGTCTTCTAAAATGCTTAAACTACTTAAAGTGGGAACTTGCTAAATATGGAAAGTTACCTAAAATATAAAGATGCTAAATATGGAAAGTTTCTAAAAATGGAAAGATAACTAAAAGAGGTAACGTATGTGAAATGAACTCGTCTTGATTCGTATTCCATTTTCGTCTAGGTTCGGTGAAGCGGGAGTAACCCATTTCTCTCTTGATTGTCTTGTGACCTTGCTTTGTGTGGGACTAAGGTACATATATTCCGTACTCTTTCAGTAAGAGTACAACGATTTCTCTCATGACTCTTCTGTCTCTTTTATATTACTTGATATTGAACCCTTGATATTGACCCTTGATATTGAACCCTTGATATTGACCCTTGATAATTGAACTCTTGATATTGAACCTTTGACTGGAACCTTGACATTGAACCTTGACATGAACCTTGATTATGACTTGACCACTTATACTTGATATTGAACCTTGAACCCTTGACCCTTCAGTATTTTACCCAGGAGCTACTTGTTGTGGAGTAGCCACAACCATAACATTGATGCACCAATGTTATGTACTCTAGTGTAGTTGGAGAGATGTACTACACCGTCCCTGATACTTGTTATTGACTGCTGCTATGATTATTATTATTGGCCTGCAGGGGCGTATGGATGCATCCTAGTCGTGACTTGACTTGTTACTTGCTTGGGCTACGGCCATCTTGATTATGATTTGGACTACATGGTATATTACTTGGTGGCTGGGCTTGTGTGCATTGTGTAACAATTCGCATTTTCAGGTTAATTAATTTTCCCGGAAAATTTCACTATTCACTGTTACTATTCATTTTTCCCGAAATTTTCCCGAAACTTGATTTTTGTTTCTTGGCCTCGAGTGATAAATCATTTTCATGGCAAATTAAAAGTTTAACTTTCATAAGCTCATTTTCGTGAAAGTTATTAAGGAATTACACGTTTTAGGGTAAAACGTCATTCAGAAATTCTACGCACAACGAAACTCGACCGCGTTAAGTGACCCCACATCAGAAAAATGTTTGACACACTCATGATTTATTTGAGAATTAATCGTGACTGAGAAAAACATGACCAAAAATAAGCCTCGGCCGTGAAAAACTGGAATTTTCAGTTTTTAAGCATTTTTACTCAGCCGTAACCTTAGCCTATACCTGCACCGCGTTTCTAATACGATTTGAGTTTTCAACTTATTAGAAAAAGTCAACATATTTTTTCCCCCTCCATTGACCACAAATCATCCCTTGATTTTATAAGTCATTCCTTGATTTTTAGGCTTATGGTTTGATGTCTAAAAGACATTTAATACCAACCGACACTAGACTGAGCCCAGTCTAGACATTATAAGTCATTTTAAATCATTTATAACCTATTAGAAAAGTAATATTTTACTTTTCTCAATTTTACGCAATATTCGTACATTTTACGTATTACGCGTTTTAGACCCGTGTTTCCAGTTTTAGCAGGGTTTTACCACCCCAATGGAACCTACCACTCATTTTATATTTTATTATGGAGTATTTTGACAAGTTTAATCATTCTTCCAAGTTTCGTATTTTTACGATACCCGGTTTTACGTTTTGTGACGTAACAACTTACGGTTTGCATTTTACGGAGTCAAAACTAACTACATAAGCTTGGATAATATCATCAAAAAGCCAAACCTTCCTCCCCAAGCTTGTGAACCGCCACTAGGGGGGGGGATTCACACTTGTGGCATGATCTCATGCTAGGAGGCCTTAAGATCCATCCATGTGTCCAAACTTGATCACCAAGTGTTGACAAGTCAACCTAACTAACCTCCTCATTTCCTTATAAGATCAAGACTCACTCCCTTCCATTTCTCTCAATACCAACGACCCAAAACAACCATAACTTACCATTTTGATCATGATTTAGCTAGTTCATTCCATTAGAGTTGAAGGTTTAAGTTCCTTGCATGATCCTTAACACCTTTCAATCATAAAATCACCATAAAACACCACAAAAACTCATCAAATTTTCAAGTGTTCTTAGTGAAGATTTTTACTAAGGCTTGTTTTTGTGATAGATTAGTGTTTATCAAGGGATTATAAGATGGGGTTTTTGATATGGAAGCTTGGCTATGGTTGGAAAATATTTGAAAGATTAAGTAGTAATTCTTGGTTTTGATCTTGGTTCTAGTTAGTTTCTTCACAAGTTGTAAGCAAACTCTAATACACTTCCTTGCTTAAATATCATATTCATGCTATTTACATATCATTCATGCTATATATTGTCTTGTTATCATGTCCATGATGTATAAAAGTGAGCAAAACATGTTATTGTACATGATTGATAAGACAAGTTAATAAAACAAGTAAACTATTGACTTTCTTGGTATAACCTGATCAAAATGGTAAAATTATGATATTGGATCATTACATATTACAGTAGAGGACTTAACAAGGAAACCATAGCAATTTGAACCACCTAAAACAAGTTTACGAGTCAAAAGTTACGCCCATTTGAAGTTACCAAAGATTTCCGGCAAAACTGCCTAAACCACACTGTTTTGCATTCTGACTTTTTGAAAGTCATACTTCTGGTCCGATTCATCAAAAAGTTAAAACACGAAAGTTGTCCGGAATGCCGTTTTCGTTCAGGAACAAAGAAGCTCGATCCCTGAAAATGCTTTCCGAGTGATAATTTCTTCAAATTCTTAACAGCCCATTTTTAGACCAAAGTCATTACATATAGGTTATGGTTTATGAAGACCAAAGGGTCTTATGACCTAGAATCAAGACCACAACCATGACTAGAGCCAAGGTTGAGTCTCAAGACCATGGAACAATGACAAAAGGTCATGGCAAGGCCATGACGAAATGACCATGTAAGCTTATTTAGGCGTAAACATGAAACAAAGAGTTGACGATAACTTGAACAAGCAATTTGGATCTACTTCACTTAAAAAGGAACCATGAGATATACAAAGAGAAAATGGTCATACAAGACTTATGAAACTACCCCTAATAACAATCTTCATGTACAAATAAACTTTCCTAAGTTTATTCAAGTATCGAACATGTAACTTTTCGGATCAAAACTTATATCTATATATTTTATCAACTACTACAATAGTAGGGAGCCTCATGTGAGGAGTTCATTATGTAAGCCGTCGAGATGAGTTGTGGATTTACGAGTTAAAGTGTCCTGGCTCCTCGAACGCTTACTAACATGACTTCTGAATTATGTCGGCCCGAACGGTAGTAAACGATATACAGAACATACATATTCATGAATCTTTTCTTTCAAAGACTTACAATATACATCATACCACATCATGGACTAAATGCAAGATATATATATAGGCACTTATTCATATTCATTACTCAAATCCTAAGTCGCAACATTCAATTATAGGTTGCTCATAGAAACCTTCACGATTCAACCGTTACATTCATTACTTGCTATCTTACTTAAGGTGAGTTCATAGCCCCACTTTCCATTACTTAATTATTTTACAAACCCTTGGGGGGAATACATGCTATTTTTAACCGAGCACAATGTTTTTAAATTGTATGCTTGCCTGATTGTTTTATTATCACTAAGTACCAACCTTGCTAAACCGAGATCCCTTATTATGAACCATTTAATCACTAGCAATAGTGAGCGCAAATATTGTGAATAGGCCTATTGGGATTGACGAATCCCATTTGTAGTGAATACATTCATACAAATGCATTAATATTTGAGACCTGGGTATGCCAGCAACATACCTACCGGGATAAAACCGCCGATCGATATTGGTACACGTTAACGTTTTGGTGTCATAAGCTTAGTGTATAATACATTTTATGGGCGTATAACAACATAGCCTACCTATTTTGCTTTCCAAACATTGGTGTGAGCCTATAACTCACACTACCAACATATTGTGTTCAAACATTAAACAAACTCTATGAATATCACTCAACCTTTGTGTTGACCTCTCAAGCATGTATTTCAGGTTCATGACGATCAAGGATGGCACGGAAGGGCACGGATACTCAAGAGGGCTATAAATTTTATTATCATTCAAAACTCATTTAATGTGATTTGTAAACATGGAACCATTTGGGACCTCATTTTGTAACCTCTTATATTTATACAATTTGAATGATAAATCTCTTAAAACGACTCAATTGGAGTTCGTTTTCTATTATTTTGACTATTGTGCCGTCGAGTAACACCCAGTTTGAATTCCGCTGCATCCATGAATTGGGGGTGTTACACATTGCAGCCCCTCACATCTTGGGAGTTCGCTACTCCAATCTTGGGATACTTGACTTGATATACTTGACTTGATACTTGTTGTGCCTGGGGGTTAAATACTGAAAGCCTTGACACTTGACACTTGATACTTAATACTTAATACTTGACACTTGACACCTGAAAGCCTTGACACTTGATACTTAATACTTAATACTTGACACCTGAAAGCCTTGACACTTGACACTTGATACTTAATACTTAATACATGACACTTGACACCTGAAAGCCTTGACACTTGATACTTGACACTTGCTAATTATTGATACTTGACCCTTTATTAATTTTTGAAAACCTTGAAACTTGTTAAACCTTGATACTATACTTGTTAAACCTTGATATTATACTTAACCCTTGACAATATACTTGACGATCCTTGAAACTTATTAATCCTTGCTATTACACTTGACGATTCTTGATACTTAACCTTGATGACTTTTCATACTTAACCTTGAAAGTCCCTTGATATACCTTGTGACACCATATGTAATTTCATTTCGTACTCTCTTGTTTTATTACTTGATGTGCTTGTTATCTTTATATCTGTTCACTGAGCTTTTTATGCTCAGCCGCGTTTTCTTTTCCATGCGGCAGGTACTTAAGCTAGGAGCGGGGTTTAGCTTTGGGGATGAGAGTGTGTTGACCTACCTTATAGTTCCTTGAACGATGGACTTGGTTTTATTATCGTATCTTCCTTATTTTGGAATTCATTTGTAACCTATGTACTCATTATATTGTTAAAGTTTTAAGCTTGTGATTTGCTCTGTTGGACACTATTTATTGTGATATCTTTACCCTTGACGGGTTGGGGTGTTACAGAAGTGGTGTAGTTGTTGTAGTAACAGAATTTTGTGTCTTGAGAATGACAACGTGGACATGGAAGTTGTTGTGGGGGTTGTTTAACAATCATTGTGGTGATCAACGTTGATGTTTCTTGGTGTGTGTTGGTGGTGGTGGTTGTGGTTATGGTGGTGTTGATTATTGCGGTGTTTGGTGACTGTGATGATTCCATTTTCGAGGACTTTTTTTTTTCCTGTTAACTCAAGTCGTGGTTTACAAGTGTGGGTTGTAGAGGGGTTTATGGGTGTAAAACTTTGAAGTTACTTTGCAAATTTAGCCATTGAGGTCATGTCGCATCGATACCCAAGCACAGAGGTGATTATGGCGGCAAATTTAATAAGTATGAACAGTAAAAAGACGATACTACCCTCAATGACTTGGCACTTAACGAGGAAACTAACGGAATTTGGCTCTCGGTGGCTTTTTTGCATTTATCAGTAATATTAGTGGCATTTTTGCATGCTTTTATGACTCGGTGTCTTTTTTGCACTTTCGCAATACGTTAGTGACAATTTTTGCAGTTTACCCTAATTAAATAAAACACACACAAAAGACATAAAAAATCGGTCGCTTGGACAACCCTCATTCACAAAAACCTTTCAATCGATCGATTCCTGATTTCACTCCACAACAAGGACGATTGGGTGCGATCGATTGATCGATCGATTCATCAAGCCTTACTAGGGGCAACTTTAACTTAAATATTACAAAATAATTATGTCATGCTATAAAATCTCGTTTTTTTGTTTTTTTTAGCAAAATAAAATATCGTTGATAATCAAATTTTCTAAAGGAGAAAAGTACAAAATACATTTCTGTGGTTTGCCAAAAGCCCGCTTTACATCATTTTTCTTCTTTTTTGGAACAAAATCATCCACCGTTAGTAAAGTTGGCACAAATACATCCCTCAGTTTGTAATATCAATTACTATGGACTAACGATGCAAATGATTTTCCGTTATCTCATAACAAGAGTTAAAATAGTTGCATCGTTAGTCCTCATTGAGTTAAAATATTTGCATAGTTAGTCCTCATTGACTATAGATTTAAAATATTTACATCATTAGTCATCATTGAGTTAAAGTATTTGCATCGTTAGTCCTCATTGAGTTAAAATATTGGCATCGTTAGTCTTCATTGACTATTCTTACGTTTTTATCCGTCTTTTTACGTTTCATCCGTTTTTATCCGTTTTCGTCCGTTTTTCTTATGTTTTTTTTATCAGTTTTCATCCATTTTTCTCATGTTTTTATCAGTTTCTTCCGTTTTTCTCACGTTTTTTTATCCGTACTCATATACTTTTATTCGTTTTCATCTATTATTCTACGTTTTCATCCATTTTTTTATATTTTATCTGGTTTTATCCATTTTTATATATATAACATGTATGAAAACGGATAAGAATATATGAAAATAGATAAAAACATATGAAAACTTGAAATTTGATAAAAATATTTTTGAATCGATTTTAAATCATGATTTTGACCCCTTTCTGGTCCGAATCATCAAAAGTGTAAAACACGTTGTCCAGAATAATGTTTTACATCGAGACACGCGAGATTTTAACCTGAAATAGTGGCTGTTTACTACCAAAACTTAAACGGTTATGAATTTGGTCGAAAACCGCTTAAGTTTTGGTAGTAAACAACTACTGTTTTGCAATTTCATGTTAAAATCTCGTGTGTCTTGATGTAAAACATTATTCCAGATAACTTTCGTGTGTTACACTTTTGATGATTCGGAGCAGAAAGGGGTCAAAATCGTGATTTAAAATCGATTCAAAAACATTTTTTTATCAAATGTCAAGTTTTCATACGTTTTTATCTATTTTCATATATTTTTATCCGTTTATATATATATATATATATATATATAAAACAAAATGGATGAAACCAGATAAAATATAAGAAAAACGGATGAAAACGTAGAATAATAGACGAAAACGAATAAAAGTATATAAGCACGGATAAAAATGTGAGAAAAACGGAAGAAACGGATAAAACATGAGAAAAGTGGATGAAAACTAGGGATGAGCACGGTACCGGTACTGTACCGATCCCGTACCGAATTAGTGGTACAGATTTTTTCCCGAGCATAAATAGTGGTATCGGTACCGTACCGAACGGGATTCGGATACCGGTACCGGGAAATTGGGTTTTTCCCGTTTTTATTCGGGAATTTTCCGATTTGGTACCGGTCCCGTACTGAATTACTGGTCCCGATTTTTTTTCACCTTATTTCGTAGTCCCGGTACCGTACCGTATATCGGGAACGGTACCGTTTCAGTAAGGTACCGGTTCGGTTCCGGGATTCGGGTCGAAATGGTCATCCCTAATGAAAACTGATAAAAACATAAGAAAAACGGACGAAAACGGATAAAAACGGACGAAACGTAAAAAAAAACGGACGAAAAATGATAAAAACGTAAGAATAGTCAATGAGGACTAACGATGCAAATATTTTAACTCAATGAGGACTAACGATGCGAATATGTTAATTCAATGAGGACTAACGATGCAAATATTTTAACTCAATGAGGACTAACAATGTAAATATTTTAACTTTATAGTAAATGAGGATTAACGATGCAAATATTTTAACTCAATGAGGACTAACGATGCAACTATTTTAACTCTTGTTAGGAGATAACGGAAAATCATTTGCATCGTTAGTCCATAGTAAGTAGTAACTGATATCACTAACTAAGAGATGTATTTGTGCCAACTTTACTAACGGTGAATGATTTTGTTAAAAAAAAAAAAAAGAAAAAAAAAAGATATAAAACCAGCTTTTGGCAAAGTATACGAATGTATTTTGTACTTTTCTCTTTTCCATACTAAAATGATGTTAAGAGGTTGTACATTAATGAATGGCAATGGAGTGAAGAAGTAAATAAGAAACTGACAAATGATACTGACCCTGACCAGTCCCCACCCCCCTAAAAAACAGAAGACTTTGATAAAATCCTAAAAAAATAAAAATAAAAAGACCATAGTTGAACTCATCAAACACTTTTTTTTCCAAATCTAATCTAAACCCGTGTTCCTTCCTTCTCAATCATCACATTCCAATCCATTTCCAATCATTCTACGCGTTTGTTTTTATATATTATATATATACATGGGTTACATTTATTCATTTCATCTAATGTACCAGTAACTTAAAAAAAAAAAAAAAAAGGATTATGGGAGGTGTATGTACAGGTGGCACATTGAAAAATGGACATGATGGTGGTGGTGTTTTAAGGTCTGTTAAAAGCTTTAGTAAAAAAAACAAGAGTTTTAATGATAATGATCATGGAAATAATGATCATGAGGAATCAGTTGTTGTGTCATCATCTTATGGAGGACAATATGATGGTGATGGTGATGGTGATGGTGATGGTGATGGTGATAATAATGAGGATGTGTATCATAGGAAAACTATGTCCTATGATTCGGGTGAATTGTTTTTTTCCATTTCTAGAGAGTTGAAACCTTCTACCCCTGCCAGGGCTGTTGGTAAGGTATATATATATATATATATATATATATATATATATATATTATATATATATATATATATATATATATATATATATATATATATATATATATATATATATATATATATATATATATATATATATGTTTGTTTGGTAAGGTATATCTTTTTGTAGATTAGTATTAGCAGGGACGGAACTAGGGGGCCATGAAATTTTGCTTCGTAGTGTTAATTTTTCTAGAAAACCTCGATTTTCTCTAAATGTACCCGGTCCCAAAAACTTGTGTCTAGTATTATGGTTAAATTTTTTTTTTTGTGCACCCGGTCCCTTTTAGCCCTGGTTCCGTCCCTGAGTACTAGTATAAGTTATTGCCCGAGGTGTTACTGGTTTTTCTTGGGCTAGGGGTATGATCTGTCTACATTCTACCTCCCCATGCCCTGCAGCGGCGGGATTTGGTACTGTTGCTGTTTTAGAAGTTGCATAGCTTAATTGAATTTTGAAAAAAGGTCGAAAATTGAACCATGGGTATGAAAAGTATAATCTTTGATATGGTGTCTGCTTTAGATTAGAAAGGTTGAACTATAGTGAACAGCTTTGATAAAATGTGTTGTAGGAGATGGAGCGAGATGAGCCTCTCATGCTTGAAATTGTGATAATCGTTTTAACGCTTTTTGATGGTGTTGAGTGTTTGAAAAGTTAGAGTACTTAAGACTTCACCAGATAAAATAGGGTATACATGTAAACCTTGACTCCACTGTACGATAATATGTGTTGTTGCGGTTAGTATTAAGCTAAGTATTTGAAATTTTTTTCACTCCTAAATAATCAATAACAAAAGCAGCTTACCCAAAACACTAGAAAATGATAAGATATGAACATCCAAACACCCCCTTCATTTCTTGGGTGAGTTGAGTGATACTCAGACACTAGTAATGTCACTAGGCTTAGTGTTTTATGATACATAAGTAGCTTTAAGCCACATGTAACTGAATCTCAATTCTCATCATAGCAAAAATCCTACTTAGTATTGTATGTACACTAGGTTTGTATATATATATGTTTAGATGCAGATATGGTCCTATACAAACAAAAGGACGTATAGGACCATATAAGGTGACATGAGTTGAAATGCATGTTGAGGAGATTAGATAGTGATGATTGAAAATAAAAGCCTTGTAATTGTTTTGACATTTCATCGCAAAATATAGTAATGTACTTTCATTTCATTCTAGTTTGGTCACTGACTTTAAAGATTGTTATCAAAACCATTGTACGTATTCAAAGTCAGATATATTGGCTAATTATGACGGGTAAACTTGTAAAATGCTGATATGGTTTGATGATTTTTTTATAAAGTTTTTTAAAAGTTGGATGGGTTTACTAACGATTTATGTAATCATTTTTGTCACACTAGTTATATATAAATAAATGCTTTAAAGCTTGACTACAAATATTTCAGGCCAAGCCAATGCATTTTGATCCTTCAACAAAAAAGTACTCATTTGACCTGTTACCCAATCGGCACGGTTTGATAATGACTTTCTATTCTAACATGGTTCTCCATGTTAAATTTTGTTAGGCACCTCATGTGAGCACGTTTCTTGGTAAAGCTGGTAGTGTTGGTCTTGAAGTCCTTGACACTCTTGGAAGCAGCATGTCAAATTTGAACTCGCGCAGTGGATTTGTATCAAATACGGCTGCTAGAGGAAATAAAGTATCTATATTGGCATTTGAAGTAGCTAATACTATTGTTAAAGGGTCCAATTTGATGCAGTCACTTTCTGAAGAAAATATCCAAATTCTTAAAAAGGAAATTTTGCATTCAAAAGGGGTGCAGTTGTTGGTTTCTACGGATATGCAGGAGTTATTAAGAATTGCAGCTGCTGACAAGAGGTAATTTCATTCTTACTAAAGATAGGAAACATGTAAGATTGCATTGATTGGCTTGAAATGAAATGGGTCAAACTGGGCAAACTTTATCTATAGGCGCTTTAATATTGTTCAGGTTGAGGTGTTTTGGTGTGCTTTTCAAAGTGATTGTTGTAACTTGAGGACTCATAATTGACTTAGATAATGAATTGCATAAAACAAGGGATGAATAAGTAACTTACATTTCTCTCAATGATAAGTATTCTTGCAGCGGCTTGTGTCTTATCACATGATAAAACTCAACCTGTATAACTCGCCCTTTTTGCCATCTATAGCTTTTCTATATGTCAATGTTTCTTGCTGAACGCGATTTTATTCTCATTTAGTTATACGTTTTTAAATCTCATAGAGAGGAATTCGAAATATTTTCAAGAGAGGTGGTCAGATTTGGAGATATGTGCAAGGATCCCCAATGGCATCATCTGGATCGTTTCTTTGCAAGGTAAAACTGATATATTTGAGTTCATCATAGTCAATTTCTTTTAATGTTATGATATTGATGAAAATGTTTATATAAATCAGATTGGATATGGACCCTGTAACAAGCAAACAGCATAGAGAGGAGGCCGAAATTACGATGCAAGAACTCACTAATTTAGCTCAGCAAACTTCCGTTAGTAACTTCTGATTATATTCTTCTTGTCTTGTTGAGTTATTTTGTTGGCATAAATACATCACTGAAGTACTAGTCTTCATGTATATGTTGGAAAACTGACCCATTTACTTAAACGGTCCGTGTGTTATGCTTTAATTTTAGAGGCACAAAAGAAAACATATTAAATGGGTTGGACGGGTTAACTGTCACCCATAGCGTATTTTTCATGCGTAAAACCTCCTAAATCAATCTATTTAAGTGCTTGTAATCAAATTATATAATATTTGTGAACATATTGGACACGCAAATTATTTTATTCTTTAATTTTGGACAACTCGTGCTTGTAGTTAACCCAACCCATATTCCACCTCTAGCCTTAATTATTCCTATATGGCATAAACTAGAGATTTAATCCATGATGCTAAGACAAATTATTCTCGCAGGAATTGTACCATGAGTACCATGCTTTAGATAGATTTGAACAAGATTTTAGACGTAAGCTTGATGAAGTGGAATCTTTGCATCTTCCTCGAAAAGGTTAGGGCCATATGTTTTCATCTAGTGGACATACTATGAAGCATCAATAAATATTTATAGTTTCTAATTGTCTTGCCGTGGATAACAATGTAAGACGAATGACCATGTGATTGGTATACAATCTCCATAATATATATTGGCCATTCATTTTACGATAGTATGTCATACAGTTGTAAATTTTTGCATCTAAGTTTTAGATAGTATTTCCAATTGTTTATTTGAACATTTGGCTTTTCTTTCTTTTATAGGAGAGAGTATCGTGATATTACAAAGTGAGCTTAAGCATCAAAGAAAACTCGTGAGGAACTTGAAAAAAAAGTCTCTTTGGTCCAAAAGTTTAGAAGAGGTACGGACTTATTGTTTGTTATTGTTAAATGTTAACAAATGCACATTTTAGAGCTCATCGTTTATTTCTTTTAAAAATTTATTTAACCAATAGCCATGTAAGTGAAATCTTTTAAAAATTTATGTGCTACTTCAATACTGTAAACAGTAATAATTTCTATGCATAACCTCTGGGTTTCTTCGCTTTGCATTTTCCGTTAGTAGGCCGTGGAGAAGCTTGTAGATGTAGTCACCTTCATCCACCAGGCAATTGTGGAGGCTTTTGAGGAGAATGGTATTTTTTGCAATTCAGTATGCTACTTAATTTATTGAGGGACCAAATGGGGTAGGTCTGTAGCTTCGGTAACTGGTAGAAAGGGCTGATTTGTTTGTATGGCTCAAACTTTGTCAAGTCGAACCACCAACATTTTCGTAATCTTTTTCATGGATTTCATAAAGAAATAATGTGGTTATTGAAATTACATTACTATAATAAAAAGATATTGATCTACTAGCTTTTTCTATGGGGATTATAGATGTAAGCATTTAAATTACACTTTGGGTCACTTACATTAAGCTTGCAAAAATCGCGAATCGGTAGTCGGGCGGTCGACCGCCTTGTAGGTTGTAATCGGTTTACGCGGGATTAATCGGATCGGCATTTTTGGCAAATTTTGGGTATTTCCGCCAAGTTTTGTGTATTTCTGGCGAGTTTTATGTATTTGCGGCAAGATTTTTCTAAAACAAACAACCTGTAATAGATTTAAACAGTTACTATAAATGATCAAAATAAGTTTACAATGAGTTTTGGGTACTTCCGGCAAGATTTGTAGGTTTCTGGCAAGTATGACCACCAATGACCGCCGGTGATCGCCGTTGACCATGGTTGACCTATTTGTTTGACCCAGTTACATAAATCGGCAAGGTTGGTCGTCCTGTAGCGCCTAGGCGGCGATTAATCGACCTTGTAGACCTTTTTTTGCAACACTAGTTACAAGTTATGACCCGTTCTACATGCTACCTCTTTGTTTTTGAAGTTTACCCGTTTAACAATATTAATCATCTTTTATTTATTAAATGGTTAAAATTGCTACCTCTTTGTTCCTAATGTACTCAAGACATTTTGTCTCAAATTACTACCCGTTTAACCAAATAAACTTTTAATGCATCGAGTTATATCCCATGTGTGCAATCATTTGCAGTAATTTCAACGAAGAATGAAAAGGAGGCTAAAAGAAAAACTGAAAGATTAGGTGGTGCTGGTCTCGCTTTACATTATGCCAACTTGATCACTCAGATAGATAACATTGTAAGCTACTACTGTCTCTTTTGTTAAATTCTTTTTATACTTGGTTACTGTAGTTTGATGAACATATGCGACTCAATATCTTTTTGCAGGCTTCTCGTCCTACCTCCTTACCTCCTAATATGAGGGATACATTGTATAACGGTTTACCAGCTAGTGTAAAGGCTGGTTTACGTTCTCGTATACAAGCTCTTGATTCCAAGGAAGTGGTGAGTAGTCCCTCTTGTGGAGTATATATTTACTTTAGAGGTGGCAAAACAGACGCCTTGGGGCTTGGGTAACGGGTCAAATTGTCTTTGGTTCAAAACTGGTAATCATGTGCATCTTAAAATGGGTCAGGCTGGTTGGAATGACCCGCCAACACTTATTATTACTTATATTAATGTCATAAATAATTAATTTTCTAAATTTCACCAAAAACTATATCCTAAACATATTGAGCTAGAGATATAACTATTGAACATTAGGATGTAAGCATTTGAATGCATGTTTGATAACTTTTGACCCATTTCATTTTACCTACTTTTTTATATACTATTACTCATGTCACTCGTTATCAAACAAATACTACTGAAACTGAATGTGCATCTTAAAATGGGTTGACGTTGCCACCTCTGTATGTTGGAGAGTGTTGCAAGTGAAGATAACGTTTTACTTGACACATTGTGGTTTTGTATAGATGACCATGCCTCAAATTAAGGCCCAAATGGAGAAGACTCTTCAGTGGCTCGTCCCTGTTGCCACTGATACAACCAAGTAAGTTTTTGAATAATCATCTTTTACACTGATTCCCTTGTATTACTAGTGCTTCTCACTCGTCATTTTGTTGTTGGTGCAGAGCGCATCAAGGTTTTGGGTGGGTTGGAGAGTGGGCAAACACCGGGTAAGTGACTCATTCTTATGTCATCTTCTTAAATACAATTAAATTGACCACAAGTCGCCATTGTAGTACAGCCAGATATTGGATTTCCAACTAGGGTATGCGCTGCAATAACAAAATTTTACTAATGAATCCTTTCCCAGTACAAAACACACTGGTTCAATATTACCATACGGACTGTGTAGGCCCGGTCTTGCTGTAACAGCTATGTGATAGTTCTTTAAGACCTACATGAAAATGTAACTCGTTAATTGGAGATCACGTTACGCATTGTCATTGTTATATTGATTTTTATCCACTGTTTGTCATTATCCAATGCATGTTAACAGTCGAAGTTATAGGTAGCCAAAAGGGTGGGGGCGCTAGTTGGGTATTTGTGTCGAAAGAGATTTGTTTAAGTTGGCTCAACATGCATCGGATTGGGTTCACCCACCCTTTTCCATGTTTTCTGTTTTGAATTTTATAAACGATTAATATTTCTAATGTTTGACAGAAACGAATTTGGAAAGAAGACAGCAGGGAGCAACAACATTATCCGGTTGCAGACATTATATCATGCCGATAAACACAAAATTGATCAATACATACTCAACTTAATCATCTTACTTCACCGTCTAATAAGCCTCGTGAGGTATAGAGATAAAGTACCCAAATACACCCCGACTCATTCTCCTCCTACTTCAACTGGGTTGAACGAGCATCCTAATGGTCAACCTAAACGGGTCAAAATCTCACTTGAGGACAAAAATCTTCTAGAAGAAGTGACAAAAAGGAGAACGCTGGTTCCAGGAGTAAGCAAAAGTCAAGAATTCGTAATGGCGAAGAAGAACATACGAGCAGAGGTTCTTGCATCGAGTAGAAGCATGGGAAGCTCGCCTCGAAGAGATATGAAATATGCAAATGCTAGTATGTTAGATGTTTTAGATGGACTAGGTTCAACTTTTTGAGGTGTAAGTAAAAGCGGTTAAACACTTTTTTTGGTTCATTTGGTTCATAATATCTATCTAATCTGAAAAAGTACATGTATATGTATATAAATGTTCTTGTATGAGAGGCATGTAGTCGATTATTAAAGGTTGTGATTGCCAAGTATCGGAGATAAAGGGAATGTGGCCTCAGTGTTTCGTTATATAAGCTGATTCATTATTCATGTTGCAGTCGGCTTGAGAAACTTATGTGTTTTGACGTTTGTTTTTATATCCGTGGTATTGTATTGAACCAATTCCTAACTTTGTGTCTATCTATCGACTATCGTAAGTCAACAACACTACGCTCTTCATGTCTTTTCTGATAGCATACGAATCTATAGAGTATGAATAGATTTGATAATGCATAACATGAAACTGTAATTATAGCACCTTGCTGTAGCAACACTGAATTTTGAAGGCAAATGTAAAGATCTTTGGCATATGTTTTTGTATACATTGATGTTACGAGTATTTGCATCTAATTGAACTGAGTATACATTACAGTTGTAAAGTATCAACTAATGAACTAATCGTAACTGAACACTAGTTATAATGCCCGCGCACACGCGGGGTTTTTTCTAATTTTTTTTTTTATAATTTATTATTTTTAATTTTGGGTTTTCAATATTTTTTTCTGACCTATTTAGTGGCTAGTACATGCACCATGAGGGCAATAATCTTGCTCAATAATAATAGGGACCTACACTCTATCCATGGTAAGATCTTCAAAATGCATATCCGCAACCTCTTCGGGTAGCGAATCAGGCCACGTTTTAATCCTAACATCATTCGTCGTGCCTGAAAAGACACAATTTTTCACAAATACTCCCTTCACTGGTTTCTCATCCGGGTTTCTAACCAAACTTCCAACACTAATACCATGGCCCGGACCACATTTGACTCCCTCAATATGCAAATTTTCACATCCATCTCCTATTTAGATGCAATCATCACCGGTTTTGATTATTGAATTGTTGATTGTGATGTGTTTAGACAACCCAAGATGAATTCCATCCGTGTTCCGGCTTTCTTCGGACTTCGGGTGCTAAAATGTTGAAGTTGTCGAATAACTACATTTGTGCATGACAAAACGTTCACGTGGAAATTCTTGCTGTCTTTTGAAGTTATTCCAGTGATCAAAGAATTTTGGATAAAATTGAAGCTAAAATTTTGTGTCATGCAAAAACATATGAATCATACGGGCGCTCAATACCTCGATTCATAAATAAAATAAGTTTATAGAGTTGCATATAGTTAGGATTATATAAGAACCTTATATATTGAACCAGTATTTAACCCATGAAATGCACAATTGCAAATATTGAACCTTAAAACGCAATGCACAACTAATTTTGTAAAAAAAACAATGCACGATTGCAATATTCAAACTAATTTTGAGGTTCTTAATAATCCTAACTAACTCTCTCTCTCTCTCTCTCTCTCTCTCTCTCTCTCTCTATATATATATATATATATATAGAGTTAGGATCAAATAGGAAAAATAATTAAAATAAGAATAATAGACAGTAACCACAATCACATATTTTAGATGCACCTACAAAAGTTGATGCATCTTCCTTCAAATTTTCCCTCCTAATTTGAAATGTGTGGCTAGAATTACTTCTTACACTTCTAATTTTAATTATTCTTCTTACTTGATCCCTCCTATATATATATATATATATATATATATATATATATATATATATATATATATATATATATATATATATATATATATATGATCAAATAAGAAGAATAATAAAAATAGGAATGATAGGAAGTAATCACAACCACACATTTTAGATGCACCTACAAAAATGGATGTATCTTTATTCAAATTTTCCCTTCTATATTAAAATGTGTGGCTAGAATTACTTCTCACTCATCTTGGGACTATTCTATAATTAGAAACGCTTAAAATTCAGACTTTTTTCTTGCTTATTATGGAAAGATTTCAAAATTAATTTGTTAGGAAGCAAGTTGGTTAGAAAGTTTGTTAGAAGGCGATTGGTTGTTCAAACTAAAATTATTTGGTTTAACCATCTCTAATATCTTTGCTTATAAAGCATGAAGACAACTAAACGTGTAACCAAATAACGCCACCGCCGCATTGAACGGTACCGTTCTAGTGTGTGTGTGTATATATATATATATATATATATATATATATATATATATATTGAAGGCCGAATTTATTAATAGCTAATAGGTGGTACTGAAATTGCTTCTTTTAAGAAACTTAGTATTAAAAAAAATAAGTAGACAAACAATTCTTTTAAGAAATTTAGTATTAAAAAAAATGAGTAGATAAACAATTTTAGCATGCAATCCCAAGCACCCTCTTAAGTGAATAATTTTTAACGGCAATTTGTGGCTATATGGCCCCTAGCCCAGAAGGCGTAGCGAACCCACACAACCAGGTTGGGTCCAGCCCATAAAGCAATGGCACCCTTCCCTTTACACACGCGAGAGGAAACCCCTATCGCTCTAGACAAGACTCGAACTTGAGACCTTTCCTAGGAGAGTAAAACCTCCCCCCAAATTGGGTGGCCATCTGAGCTAGGCTCATTTGGTTAAACCGAATGTTTCTTAACCACGGGCAAATCTTGAATCCCCACAATGACGAATCCATTTATTTAAATAATAGGGGTCCAAATAAGTAAAGATGTAAAAATGGGCAATTCCTATAATCTTGAAGTGAGAAAGATGGCTTGGGTGAAATGGGACAAAGTTCTGAATATAGAAAAAGTAGGAGGCCTAAATATAGGTAGTCTAAAAGCGATAAATTGGGCGCTTCTTGCTAAATGGTGGTGGAGATTTCGAGTGGAATCGAATAGACCTTGGGTTAAGATAATCAAAAGTATTCACGGTGAAGATGGAGGTCTCACAAAGTATCTCGGTCCAGGTAAGGGTAATGGAGGGAAGTGGATAGATATAATAAAGATCGGGAAAGATATTGAAAAGACGGGTATTAATTTTTACAAGTCGTTTGGGAAAAAAATGGGTAATGGGTATAATACATATTTTTGGTTGGATTCATGGGTAGGGGACGGGGTGATTCTTAGTGAAAAGTTTCCTAGATTATTTAGGTTGGAAGCTAATAAAAATGTTACAGTGGGGGAAATGCGTGAGTGGAGTGGAGTGGAGTGGATATGGAGATGGAGATGGGTTAGGACACCGAGAGGTAGAGGCGAGGGGAAACTTTTGCAATTGACGAGTTTAACTAACTTTTTTGTACCAAAAGTGTTAGTTGATGACTCCTGGAAATGGTTCCTCGATGACAAAGATGATCACTTTACTGTTAAGAGACTTAGGGAATTGATTGACAACAAGATTCTGGACTCTTCGAATGCTGCTCAAGAAACAAGGTGGAATAAAGCTATTCCAAGAAAGGTGTGTATCTTTATTTGGAGATGCCAACAGAAGAGACTTCCGGTTTGGTCATGGCTCCATCATATTGGTATAGATCTCAATTCTATTCTTTGCCCACATTGCGGTAATGATATTGAAACATTGGATCATTGTTTTATTCATTGCCCTCGGGTCTTCAACAATTGGAAAAAAGTGTTTAAATGGTGGAAGTTGGGGGTTTTTGAAGTTGATACAGTTGACGACATCCTAGCTCATAATGGTCGAAATAACTTTAGCAAGAAACAACAATTTATATGGCAAGCAGTGTGTTGGACGATGCTATATCTTGTGTGGTGTGCAAGAAACAAAAGAGCGTATGAGAATAAAGTTTCAAATCTTACGACTCTTTGTGACGAGCTACAAGTGGTTACTTATAATTGGTTGTCGACAAGATTAAAAGGGTCAAGTGTATCGTGGCTGGATTGGTGCTCAGACCCAAGTACTGCTTGCGAAGTCTAAGTTGAGTTTGGTCAGATCAACATGTTCATCTTTTTTGTGTTAGCGTAGCGTTCTTGGTGTCTCGTTTACATTAGTTGAGCTTTAGTTTTCTAGAGGTTTGTAGTTTATGAAGCTAGATCTCTTGTCTTGTAGATTCTAATGTGTAAGTTTAAGTTCATTGTATTTTTTATTTTTTTATTTAATAAAAATTTTCTGCCTTCCAAAAAAAAATAATCTTGAAGGTCAAATAGGCTTGGGTCAAATTAAGCATTTTTGTATGGGTTGAGAACATTTTTGTTAAAATTTTCAACTTTTTGTTAGTGTGACCTGTAAAAGAAAACAGTATGTGCTCAAATATTCAAGATTTCAATAGCTGCCAATCATTATTTATTATTTCATCAAAGTATAATTAACCCAAGTTTGTACACAAAAATATTTACATCTAACAGGTGGTTCATCCTGTGGTTTCATAGCTGGAAAAGTAGAAATGTATGTACCAAAAAGATAATGCAAAGTTAAATGCTTCAATACCAAAAACACTCATAATGTATGAGTAACATATTAGAAATTTTGAAATAAGCACATACCATGTTATTTAAGAAGTCCGTGAGCAACAAAGCAACTTTGTCAATACTCAATACAAAAACCCATATTAAAATTACATGTTTGACCCAAACCCATATGAATCATTTTGCTAGCTTTAGCACGTGAAGCATACGGGGTTCTTACTATAAACACGATTAATAATCATATTGCAAGTGTATTTGTTTGGTGCTAACTTATAGGTTTTATTATTTATATATTCAGTTCGTCATAAATATTTATGCAATATATATCTGAAGAGGCAAATGATCCTGTGCATATTGTTATAGATTTCATGTAACCCACACACTCAATCGAGCTTTCATTGATGATCTCATAATATGAATGTAATTTATTTCACAACACCTAAATATGTTTAAACAAAATAAAGATCTATACGTTGCATTCATGTAAACATAAAAATTTTGTTCAACCAACTAAATTAAGATTTGAACGCAAGGCACACCTGAGTCATTGTATGTGTGACATTGTAATCATTATTTCTCCTTGACAAAGAAACCTATAAACGACACATTTATACAGAAAATATATAACAAACTTACATAAAATCAACAACTCAACTAATAAAATGCTGCTTATCTCGCTGCCATTTGCTACATCCTTGTAGAACTCATATATGATATCAATGCAAGAATAAGAGGCACTGTGTGTTGTTAGAAACTGATAAGGAATGAAGTGAAAAGCTCCTTAAATATATTACTCTAGTAGTCTTATTCGGAGTCTTGAATCGGATTCTTGGGTTGCAATAGAATATAATGTCCGTTAGAAACAGAACTTGACCTCATAAAGCTCTGTCTGGAATCAGAGTGTATGTCAAATGGGAATAACAATGATGGAATTAAAACAATAGCTCCATCCACCATGCCTTGGCTGCAATACATATTACATTATAGATCATTAATTGGTCATAATTCTCACAAGTTACACGTGTTTAGACAACTGTTTTAACAATTTTTGCTCAAATATGTACATAAAATAGTGTAAAAGCAAATTGGAAATCGTCGTGTACTCTTCTAACTGGTAGAAAATGGAACACTTGTTCGAAATAGTCCAGTAGGATGTTAGTGCTCTCTATGTTGAATATTTTGCACTTTTGCTATAGGAAAATTGGTATTAGTATATTTATCTCAAACTAATAATTATTAGAACCACATTTTAAACTAACAAATATATATCATGTGAGAAGCATAAGATCATGAAGATCATAATTACAGTGAAAATATTAAAAAGGTGTCAAAAGATTAACTGAAAATCCCTAAAATGTATAAAGAACCAGATCAACTTAAAGACTGCACTTGAGTATTGACAAACTTGCTTTGTTGCTCACGGAATATGATGATGCTAAAATGAGTTTATCATGAGTTTGATCAAAACATTCAGCCAGGGCAAACATCTTTTTTGCAGTTGACCAGGTAGTGCAGTTTTCAATAAACATGTACATAAATCTTATACACTAAACTAACCATTTGTTGTACTCAGTTGTGAAAAGTTTTCAATAAACTTGATGCAGTCTTCAAGTTGACCAGGTAGTGCAGTTTTCAATAAATATTGAAAAGTGACTCTTTCTTGATCTGGGTCAAACATGTAATTTTACCTAAACATTATGCTAATTTCATGTGTTTGTGTGTTTATATACACGATGCATTATGTTATGCATTAGTTTGTCTATCACTTAGTATAGTACATTTATGCATAATTTCGTTTTCTTTGAACACCAACAAAACCGTTCTTAGGGTATATTTTTTTCTTCCCTAAATCAATGCCCATAACATGGTTTCATACATTGATAATTATATAAACTAATAAAAAAAAAGAGGTTGACGGGTAGACCCATCCAGACCCTGATACTTTTGTACCTTTTTTGACCCATTATTCAACCCGTCTAAACAACCATTAATCGAATAGGTAGCAGGTATAACTTCATATGTTACATGCATGCAGAGAAGAAAAACAAAAGCTAGTTAAACTATATTATCCCATCAGGGTGATTTAATATTGTATGCTGTTGCTTTTGATTGAATGAGAGCATAGGGTTATTCAGATGACTAAGTTGTCGAATAAATATGTTTGTACAAAGACGAAAAATAAAACCTAGAAATTGGATAGCTGTTATAGAATGAGCAATTGCAGATAGTTCGTGCTGATTAATTGAATGGAATAAATAAACAGGCTTATGATTTGAGTATAATATAAGGATTAAAGTTCGTTTAATTGTAATACAATAAGAATTTGTATTGTATCAGGACTTTGCATTTTTTTAACACAATTTATATTCTAGTCCTAGAATATGCAAATTGATCCATTAAAGTCTCACATACCTTTTTCCAAGAGTAATTGACCCAAACCTATTGTAAGTAATGTTACTGCTCCATATCTTCGGGCTGTAATCATCCCTATTTGAACTTCGTTTCATCTTTGTCTTCTCTCTTACTGTTATGCAACTGTAACTCATATGTAAAAAATAAACCATCACAACACTAACCCAAACACCCCTAAAAACAAAAACAAAAACAAAAACAAACTTGTTTCAAAAAAAAAATTTCGATTCTTTTTAGCTTGATTATCTTTTAAAAACTTTACGTTTATTTAAAGATATAAACACAACATTATATGTTCAATTCCTTGAGAAAGCTTTACGAGTAAATAGCAATCCTAACTTTACTTGTTTTAGTTCTTTGAAAAGCTTTACGTTTGTTTAAGGATATAAACACAGCTTTACTTGTTTACTTCTTTGAAAAGCTTTACGTGTGATTAGCAAATCTAACTAAAGACAATATGTAATAAGCAAAGATAAAGAAAGAAACGATCAAACCACAACACGATTGTTTATCGTGGTTCGGCTACAAGGACTCTTTTTCCTTGCCCTACATCCACGCCCCGAGTTTCCAACTCGAGAGTTATAAGCACTAATCAACAAGCTCCTTTCACCGGCGGAGAAAACCTTTACAACGTCGCTTACACTTTTACCGACACTAAGCTAGATGTCGAGTTCTTTTACAAGGGTACAACCACTCCCATTCGTCGCTTACACTTTTACCGACACTAAGCTAGATGTCGAGTTCTTTTACATGGGTTCAACCACTCCCGTTCGTCGCTTACACTTTTACCGACACAAAGCTAGATGTCGAGTTCTTTTCCAAGGGTACAACCACTCCCGTTACACTATGTATTTTGAGGCTTAAAATACTAACCGATCACTTCTATACAAGATACACATGAAGTATAAACTACCAAAGTCTATACACAACAAAGCTAACAAGTCTTGCAACTTAGAGTTGAAACTTGTGATTTCTTATATGAATATGTGAACTCCTTTGCTACATAAGAGAATCACACAAGTTAGTAGCTACTGAGTATAATGAGAGAATATGCGTAAAATATGACTCTAAGTGATGAGGGATTTCTTGCAAGTCCTTTGGTATTTATACCAAAGAAAGTCAGTAGTCTGGCGGACACGGCGGTACCCTCAGAAGGGGTCCGCCCGTGTTCCTCCAGGGGTCCGCCAGAACTGTTCAACCAAACTTACAATAAATCACTCCAAAACAAACAATGTCACATCTACTAAATACTAGTCAACATGCATTGCACCAAACATGGAATACTTCCAAAGTGTGTAAGAACTTCATGGATAGTCAAACACATAAACAAGCAATGTCACATCTACTAATTACTAGTCAACATGCATTGTACCAAACATGGAATACTTCCAAAGTGTGTAAGAACTTCATGGATAGTCAAATACATAAATAAGCAATGTCACATCTACTAAATACTAGTCAACATGCATTGTATCAAACATGGAATACTTCCAAAGTGTGTAAGAACTTCATGGATAGTCAAACACATAAACTTACCATAAATGCACATTGATGAGATGTGACACTTTCTTATTAAAGAAATACTTTCTTATTCAGGAAATAAAAACCATGTTAAGTTTAAAAAGAAATGTAAAGACTAGTTATACAAGACTTAAACTAAAATGATGTTTTACTACAATCTAAAGTTTGTATTTTGTTATTAACAAAACTTAGCAAAGATCGTTAAAATATAAATAATGTTTTTAGGCGATATTTGTATTAACAATCTCCCCCTTTTTGTTGATGACAAAACATAAACTTTATTTATAAGCAAAACACTAGTTTTAGTGTTAAGTCTTATAAAATTAGTATAAAAACTTGTTTTTGCTAAAAAGATGTGATATGCAAAAAAAATTTTTTTGAAACAAGTTTATATATAAATTCTCCCCCTTTTTGTCGAAACAAAAAGAAAAGTAGCGAAGCGGAATTAAGACTTGCTCCCCCTTGGACGATACTCCCCCTAAATGGAGTGCCAAGAGAGGAGACATGGATTTTGAACCTACAAGAAAAAGGTTAGTTGTTGCACAAGACAAGTCATGAAAGCATTTCATGTCTAGAACACAACTAAGAGTTGTGAAGTGGAATAATGCAACACTCATGCTCCCCCTTGAATATTACTCCCCTAAATGGAGTATCAAGGAAGGAAAACACGGATAATGATCCTACAAAAAGAAAGGTTAGTTCCTAAAACAAAAGATATATGTATGCTACCATAGCAAGGTATAGTTCACTTATTATACCTAAATGGTCAACAAACAATGCAAACCTTGTAGTAGAATGAAATTTATTTCATGTAAAAGTTTGACTCTTAAAAAGTTAAAGACAAGAGATTTGGATGACAACATCCTACTTTTAAAAAGAAAGAAAAACTAAAAATAAACTAAGAGCATAAAAAGCTACAAGGAAATCATCATTTTCCTTAATGAGAAACATTTTCCAAAAACAAGGCTAAGGTTTAAGGATGAAAATGTGTGTTGAGGGTTGTAGCGGGCTTTATTTTGAAGGTTGGGAGGGTGACACGGGATTTGGATTGTTGGTTTAAATGGGAAACATTTTCCAAAAGAAACGGTTTTGTTTCATTTTGGAGACTCTAAACTTGAGACGTTCCACAATGTGGTTTAGGATAAACCTCATTGCATTGTTTAGGGGATTATGGATCTCTTTGTAGATAAGGTGAGACAACAATGGTTTTGGATGGTGATATTCTTGTTGTGGTGTTTGGTTGTGGTTAAAAGACTCATTTTGGTCATGCAATGACCTTGGTTTTTCATTTGTGAAAGGTGGTGATTTTGTTGGTCTTGATGGAAGATCGTTGAGATGCTTCTATTTTCTTATATGAAGAAAATAGAGATTCAAAATGTTGGGAAGGTTCATGTGGTGGTGGTAGTTGAACAAAGTGACAAAGGCTTGGTTTTCCGGATAGATTACCATGAAGGTTTTTGTAAATGGGGTGAAACACAAATGATTGTAGGTGTGTATGACCTTGATCATTTGGAAAAATTTAGGGTCTAGCATAACGGTAAGCTAAACTCTCAAGCAATGACGGTGGATGAGGTGCATTATCCAATGACTCATTTGGTTGAAATATTGGTTGTTGTTGGGTTTCCGTTTCGGCAATGGTGTCAAAGAGTGACAATGATGGAGGGCTTGATGGTTTAGGTGATAGGTTTTCAAAAGTTTCCAATAGTGGATGTGGTGATGTTGGTGGTGTATGGAAAAGTTCCATTGGTGTAAGTGTTGAAGCAGCAAGATTAAGCAAATCTTGAATAGTGATCACATTGGTATTGAAATGTGTTGAGGATGGTGTTGAGGTAGTGAGGTTAAGGAAATCTTGGATAGGTGAAGAAATGTTAAGCGAAGCATCACTTGAAGATGATGAGCTTGACTTGACGGTTTTGTTGAAGCAACAAGGTTTGACACTAATCCTAGTGGTTTTTGAGAAGGATTTTGATGGTTATGGTGTGATTTGAATTGTTGCAAAACTTTCAAATTTATAAGGTTGAAAAGGTGTTGAAATGGGTGTTTGGATTTTATGTTCAACCATTCAAAGAATGAGGTTTCAAATGATTTTCATGACCATGTCACATCATTTGATGTTAATTCAATGGAATAGGGTGGAGTGAAAGATCAACATATGCACTCAATGCTTTGTGATCATGGGATGTGATTTGGTTGAAAATGTTTCAATGGTTTGAAGGATCCTTTAAAAGGGTTCCTTGGGTTAGTTATGTTTGAATTTGAATTTTTGGAGGGAAGTGGCTTCCTAATTGTTTTAGTGAGTGAGAGTTGTTCTAATATGGTTATTGGAGTTGATGGAAGATGTTTCTCACTTAGGATAATGGTTTGACACTTTACAAGTTTTGGACTTAAGAAAAATGACAAAAATTTTCTGCAGGTGACTGGCGGAACCCTCACAATACACAGGCGGAACCCTGTTTTGGGTTCCGTCTGGTCCGTTGGGCCATTTCTGGGTTTCCCAGAAATTACACTGGCGGACCCCAATTTTGGGTACCGCCAGATCCGCCAGGGCTGAAAAAATTGGCAGTCCACGATTTTGACCCGCGAGACGATTTTCAAATTTTTCGAAAACTCCTAAAATCAAAAAGATACTCCATATCTAGTTAGGCAATGCATGAATTGAACATGTAAACACACAATTCATAGGACTTTGACCTTGAGGTCGAGAATTTCACTATACTTAGTGAAAATTTCATAAACATGACAATTTGACAACTTGCCAAATGTTGCCTTCCTGCATCATTGTTAGTTCCTACAAGTTCCAAATAGTACCAAATATCTTACCAACACACAAATACATAACACGTAATGTTTAAATGACCAAATCGTTCAAATAGCACCTAGTGCCTAACACTCCTACACACCTGCTCTCATAGACGGTCAATCTTCTTCTTGAGCATTTCAAGAAATCTCTCGATGTTTTTGAACATCCCCTTTGTTTGCTTGAACTCCGCCGACTCATTTGGAATATCCAAAAGTTGGAAAATGTATTCTAGATGTGGGAGCCTAGAGTTGGGCAAAGCCTAGAATTGGAAAATGTTTACCTTGGGCTTTGTAGATTCTCCTATCACTTAGTGGGACAAAAGCGTGTGGAATAAGAGAGCAGTCTAGGTGAAGACTTCTAGGAGTTGATGGAATGGGAGAGATGAACCTAAAGAGACGGGTCAAGAGCATTCCATATGGCATAGACGTTGTGCCTTGCACGGGAATGTTGGTCATTTTCTTGATCATGAGTAGGCAAGGTTGAAGGGTTGTTTAACGGACAAGGAGTAGAACATGTAGCGAAGGTAAACATTGATGTGATCCCGGTTTCCTATGGTGCTAATTGCATTGACTCTAAGGAGTTCTTCCCATTCCTTGAATTGGGGCTTGAGTTCATTGAATTCCATTCCATATGGGTCCTTGAGGACCTCATTTCCGGTTCTAGTTCTTCTAGTGTTGGTGGTCCTAATGAAGAGGTGGTCACGAAGTTCATCTTTGGACACAAGAGGGGTATCATAGGGATAGATGCGGTCAAAGAGTGTGTCAAGAGTTGAGAGGAAGTGCAAGTTGGAGTAGATGCAAGTACCATGGTTTGGGACACCTAGGATTTGAGCAAACTCCTCGAGGGTGAAGGAGTATTGATGACTACTAGCCCTAAAGTTAATAGACAAGCGACCATACTCATCCTTGGAGAGGGTGACAGATGCATAGAATTCTAAAATGAACCTAGAACAAATAGGCTCGTCGATTTCTAAGAGACACTCTAAAGTTGATTGTGGCAAATTCCGTATAGAGGTTTGTACCTTCTAAGAAGAATGGATCAATGGTTCTACCCTTATGGACATATCGTTTTTCTAAGGCTTTGAAGACAACGATTTGAGTTTGAGCAAGACCTTTGGTTTTGTGGTGTTTGGGTAGGTACTTGATGGTGTCCTTGTGATCGTAGTGAGTTAGAGGAGGCATGATGATTCCTAGAAAATAAAATTTTCACATTTTAGTCTAAGTAAATGACTATTGTAATGTGTATGTTCTAGTGTGTGCCTATATGAAAACAATGTGGAGGTGCGGTTAACTTGACTCATTTAGATGCTTAAAAATGTTTTATAATGCAAGTGATGTTTCAATGACGTTTTTCATTTGTTTTAACAATGTGATGAACGGTGGTAAAGTATGGGTGACGACCGAGAGTGGATATGTGAAATGAAGTGGTGATTGCTTGACAACACTTAAAGCTTGGATATCTTCTTTGCGTTCTTCACTTGCTAGAAAGTGGAAGAGACACATTTCATAATGAAATTCACTTGACTTTTGGCGACATAGACAAATATGTTAATGAGAGTATGGATATGACAATTGCCCTTTGTTTCAAAGAGCGACACAAAGGTGACCATAGGTTTATGTATCATGAAAGGTGGTTTAATCTTAATAGGTTAGGTTATAGTGGGGATGACACACTTGTTTGGTTACATTGTGGAATCTTCTTGTGAAGATGACTAGGTGGAGTTATTGGTGAAGATGATATTGACTCTTGGTTTCTTTGAGGGCATGGAAATAGTGGATGACTCGATATTGATAGGATAAAGGATAACTCGGTTTCTCATTTCACATTGCTTGTTTGAGGTTTGGGTGATGAAAGGTTATGAGGAAGATGCTTGAAGTTTTGCTCATTTTGTGAATCTTATGGGCTGATGGTAAGTTGGAGTTGTGAGTAAAGAGGTGTTTGGTTTTGAACTTAAAAATAAAACATTCTGTGGCTTTGGCGGACCAGGCGGAACCAAAAAGAGGGTTCCGCCCGTATGGTCTGAGGGTACCGTAGGAGCTGCAGGGAAAAATTCTACAGGGATTGTCTTGATTTTTGTGGTTTTATCCTAATGTTCAAAACTAAGGTTTTAGGTCTTATGAGTCCTTGACTAAGCCTAGGGATGATGAATGCTTCTCATTCAAGAGGTTTTGTGAAAACGTTGATAGAATGGTTATCGTATAAGACTTTCTTAGTTAAAATGTTCCTCAATGAACATTTTTTTTACCAAGACGATGATGATGGATCACAATATGTCAATTAAGAACATAATGGATTGAATTGTCGCTGAAGTCGATGCTTCCTTTGTTGAAGTTATAACAATGTTGATAAGATGAATTCCATTGTTGATGCGAGTTTGCTTGTTCAAGTGGAGCTTGTTGATGTGCTTCTCCATCCGATACTAATTTGAGAATCTTACGCGTTTTGGAGAATCATTGGGTAAGTAAGTATAAAAGTGCAAGTACCACTTGTGCTTTTCTTATCAACTTATTACCGACATAATTCCATTTGGCATACACTATGGTTTCTATTCCCGTTCTTTTGGGAGACCATAATCCTAGTTGTGTAGTACCTTTTGATGTATCCACACAAGCTCTTCCTAAAGAGTTGTATTAGGATCTTCTCTAAAACGAGCACATAGACAAACACTAAACATAATGTTGGATCTAATTGTTATGAGAACAAGTAGTATTCCGAACATTTCTCAACGTTTAGTTTTACCTACGGATTTTCTAATCTCATTCTTGATAAGTCATTAATAACTTAACCATTGAGAACAAGAGAGTAACTAGGAATGTCTTTAAGTTAAAATCCCTTGCTTTTGGGGCTTGCTTTTATATTCAAAAGTTCTTTCAAATATTGACACTATACTCACTTGATTACTTTGAAATATCTATTTTGTTTCACTAGTTGTTTTACTCTAAATTCCAAAAATTATTTTTGTTGAATATGTTTAGACACAACTATGACCTATAAATCAAGTTTTATAACTTATGTTAATTTTACTTGATTCAATGTTTGACTCAAGGTGAGAAGATGTTATTTTGTACTTTTACTCCATGCTTGTTTTGCCATTATTGGACTTTCGACTAAGTCATCATCTACCAAAGATGACATCTTAGAAGGAGGAGATTACTCGTTAAATGTTATATTCAACGATTCCTCGACACTTTGGGTTTTCTTACTTAAGAAACTATGAACTCTATTTGTTTTGAAAAAGTCCAAGAGGTACAACATCATGAGACTATGTGTCACATTTGATGTGTAAATCCTAGATGTTAAAAACTCATTTTCTTTCACACATCCTAATGTATGCTAATGTGATTTATTTCACCTTGTGTGTTTTATGTGAGATTATCATAAAGGAGTGATTGAGGAAAAACACAATTAAAGACTCAAAGTATGATGTTTGAGAAAGTTGTTTAACAAAGGTTTGTTTTGCAAGCAACACAAAAGTGTTAGACATTTTAACACTTAGGAAATTCTTAGTTAGCTCACTTGTAAGCAAGAGTTGAGTGAGATTCACTCAAGAGTTTTTCGTGTTTATCTCTAGATGGTTAAAGAACCAAAACACCTTATATCTCCTACTAGTACTAATGACGAAATTCCTTGTTACATAGAGTCTAATCTTAGTTATTACTAATAGCAAGTAAACCCTTTTAGAGTATTACTAATAACACATAATCCTACACATAATGCTGCAAATAAGAGACAATCAAAGCCGAGTTGAAGTAATGCGTACCTTTTAAATTGCATAAAAATGCTATCAAAAGGATAAGCACTTCGCGTAAAAACTTGGTTTGACGACACGCTTTGAAACTCAATAACTCATGTATCCAAGAAGGTTAGACAATCATATAAAAGCATAGAGAATGATAATCTTAATCCTTTTATCATGAATTTCTATTAGAGATTGAATTATCCCTAAATCACTCTTCTAGGTTTGATTAATTTTACTTGCTTTGTTTTATTATTTGATGGTGCTTTTGAGTTAAATCCTGATCCGGTTTTATCTTTAAACAACCTTTGACTCCTCAACAATCTTTCAATAGATTTTGAGCTTTTATCAAATTTAACTAATAATTTTCCTTTCTTATTTTTATTTTTAATCTCATGTTTGTAATCTAGACATAATTTACATTCTAGATCAATTTCAACATTACTCTCAATTCTAGATATTTTATCTTCTAATAAGATTTCCTTTTCAAAGATATTCTTAAAAGATTTTGAAGATTCATTCTTGAAGATAGTTTTTAGGTCCATGTTGCATAAACGTTTAGACTCATTTTCTAGTTTAAAAAACTCTAGGATAAATTTATCAAAGCAAAAGTGTTTGGTTTTAAAGTGTACCTTGCTTGATGTTTTATCTAGTTTAGAATTAGCAAGCAAGACTCCTACGAGCTTGACACGAGTAATCACCGGAACATTATCTTCGTCAACATCTATTTCATTCCAAGATACGCAAGCAGGTTCATCAAAACACACGTACTCATCTTCACTTGTACCTTCATTTAAAACATTTAAACTAGTAGCACATGTATTAACTTTTACTAAGTGTCTATCAATTAGTTTTTCTAAAACTTCTAATTCATATGTAAGATCAAATTGATCATCTTTGACTTGACAAATTCCTTGATGAAAGTTTACCGTATTTTTCCAAACATCATTAGCCTTTTGACGAAAATACATTCTTTCATATTTGGTACTAAAGCTTTGTAAAGCATTGTTTTAGCTTTAGTATTTTTATCAAGTTTAAGATAGTTATCTTGGTTTTCAAAAACTTGTTTTCTTTGGTTTGAAATCACCAAAAGAAATAACATGCCAAAGATCTTGATCAATTGATTTCACATAGTTTTCAAAATTACTTTTCCATTCAAGTAAGTTTTCTTTTTCAAATAGCGGTGGGTTTTGAATAGGTTGCCCTTCTTTTAGATTTTCAAAATCCATGGATCGATCCAAGTTTTAAAATACATTCTATTTTAAAGATCTTGAGTAACGTAGCACCTGATGCCAATTGTGGAAAACTAGAAAGGGGGTTGAATAGTTTACCGCTTTTTCGATTCTTTTTAGCTTGATTATCTTTTAAAAACTTTACGTTTATTTAAAGATATAAACACAACATTATATGTTCAATTCCTTGAGAAAGCTTTACGAGTAAATAGCAATCCTAACTTTACTTGTTTTAGTTCTTTGAAAAGCTTTACGTTTGTTTAAGGATATAAACACAACTTTACTTGTTTACTTCTTTGAAAAGCTTTACGTGTGATTAGCAAATCTAACTAAAGACAATATGTAATAAGCAAAGATAAAGAAAGAAACGATCAAACCACAACACGATTGTTTATCGTGGTTCGGCTACAAGGACTCTTTTTCCTTGCCCTACATCCACGCCCCGAGTTTCCAACTCGAGAGTTATAAGCACTAATCAACAAGCTCCTTTCACCGGCGGAGAAAACCTTTACAACGTCGCTTACACTTTTACCGACACTAAGCTAGATGTCGAGTTCTTTTACAAGGGTACAACCACTCCCATTCGTCGCTTACACTTTTACAGACACTAAGCTAGATGTCGAGTTCTTTTACATGGGTTCAACCACTCCCGTTCGTTGCTTACACTTTTAGCGACACAAAGCTAGATGTCGAGTTCTTTTCCAAGGGTACAACCACTCCCGTTACACTATGTATTTTGAGGCCTAAAATACTAACCGATCATTTCTATACAAGATACACATGAAGTATAAACTACCAAAGTCTATACACAACAAAGCTAACAAGTCTTGCAACTTAGAGTTGAAACTTGTGACTTCTTAGATGAATATGTGAACTCCTTTGCTACATAAGAGAATCACACAAGTTAGTAGCTACTGAGTACAATGAGAGAATATGCGTAAAATATGACTCTAAGTGATGAGGGATTTCTTGCAAGTCCTTTGGTATTTATACCAAAGAAAGTCAGTAGTCTGGCGGACACGGCGGTACCCTCAGAAGGGGTCCGCCCGTGTTCCTCCAGGGGTCCGCCAGAACTGTTCAACCAAACTTACAATAAATCACTCCAAAACAAACAATGTCACATCTACTAAATACTAGTCAACATGCATTGCACCAAACATGGAATACTTCCAAAGTGTGTAAGAACTTCATGGATAGTCAAACACATAAACAAGCAATGTCACATCTACTAATTACTAGTCAACATGCATTGTACCAAACATGGAATACTTCCAAAGTGTGTAAGAACTTCATGGATAGTCAAACACATAAATAAGAAATGTCACATCTACTAAATACTAGTCAACATGCATTGTATCAAACATGGAATACTTCCAAAGTGTGTAAGAACTTCATGGATAGTCAAACACATAAACTTACCATAAATGCACATTGATGAGATGTGACACTTTCTTATTAAAGAAATACTTTCTTATTAAGGAAATAAAAACCATGTTAAGTTTAAAAAGAAATGTAAAGACTAGTTATACAAGACTTAAACTAAAATGATGTTTTACTACAATCTAAAGTTTGTATTTTGTCATTAACAAAACTTAGCAAAGATCGTTAAAATATAAATAACGTTTTTAGGCGATATTTGTATTAACAAGAAGGTCAAAGGTTCCACCTCCACTATTCTATTAGTGACATGCACGGGTTCTAAACATTAAAATCTCTTTCACAATTATGAAAAAAGGACAAGCAATCTTACCAGCTTAGCATCTCCTCTTCTGTTGCAGTTGAAGCAATAATAAAAGCCTGCAGCAGCATAATCCGTGGATATCTTTAAAAGTCTAAAGTAAGTAATATCCTGATTACAAAAAAACATTTTACATTCTAACCAGAGCAAACGAAACGTGGCCATTGATTGAGATCACTGAAAATCATTTGAAAGAAAGATATTGTACTTTTTTAGGCCAATAATTAAGGTAACATAAAAAAACCACTGTTTAAAGCATTAGTAAAAGATGAACTCTCTGTCCGACAATTTTTTCCTGGCGTGGCTTCTTCACCGTGAATTTCTCACTATCCCCACCAAAACTTTTTTTTAATACCAAAATTATTTGTACATTCTTAGGTGGGTGGAAAACATACTTTATATACAATTATACATGCCTTAATTCCAACTTGTGTCGTTTGGCTTTCGCGTTCAGTTGTTTTTCGTTTGCCTTAATTCCAACTTCTGGTCTTGTTGACATTAGGTTCGATCTGTGGCAACAAAGACAATAATGTAAAGAACAGTAAAAATTGGCGATTCAATTCAAACTAATCGACCTACAAACTCATTTAGATTAAATGGGGACACATATCATTAGATGGGTTAAACGTGTTCGGGTTGTGTGACACCAACCCGCCAACCCGAACCTCACATGAATTGCCACTCCTAAGTTGACCCATTTAGTTAAAAGAGATACTAAGAGAGGTGTTTGTGTGTGAAGCACCTTTTTAAGTAGTGCACTGTTAGTGCAAAGCTACAAAGAATAAGTAACCCCAAAGACCCCCTTATTACTTGGAATAAGTAATCCCAATGAGCGGTAAATAGAAAAACAAAGTATTCCCAGAAACCCTTTTATCAGTTGTACTTAATTCACTTAAAGTAGAGAGTGATTATGGGTCAATCTTTTATATAAGGCTCACTATGAATTAAATTCCAAATTAAACAATATAGAACTTTTTCACGTAAGGAATGCACCTTGTTGCCTTTGGTCCCGCTCAATACACATCCTACAACTTAAGCACCAAGACTACTGCTCGCACAACTATTCCTCTGATGGTTGCGCCTCATAGTCTTGCAGGTTAATTAAAATCAGTTGGTATATAACCAGCATAACACCTGAAATACAATCATCACAGTATGAAAAACGCAGTAATCAATTCAACAATACATAAGCAGATAAACCCACAATCAAACAAAATAAATCAAATTACAAAAAAATCAACAATAAAATTGCGTAATTAATTGAAGAGTTGTAAGTAACCAAACATAAAGTTCACACAATCAGTAAAAGTATGGGTTTTCATCACATGTAGTAAACAATGATACAAATCTTCACAAAAATAACTATGGGCAGAAAAGCAATTAGTATAATCGAAAATACAATATATTATTGAAGTAGAAGTAGAAAATTAGACATGAAACCCAAAATCTTACCAAAATTAATTTGAGAATCTATGTGATTGTGATATCGAGTTTGGTTCTTCAACGATTTAGGGTTAGGATCGATTGAATCTGATTTAGGTTTTTGGTGGGGATGTGATTTACGTTTGGTTGGTTAATGTTTTCTTTGATAATTTTAAGTTACACAATAAACTCTTCAGTATTTTTAGATTACCCCGCCTACACAAAGTTTTTAATCTTTCAATTTTTGACACATGTATTTTTTTTAGATATTTTTTAATATTTGAGTATAAAACGTTTTTTATACAATTTTTTGACAAAAATAGAAATATTTAAGGTTATTTTGATAATAAAAATACTTTTAAAAAAATCAGATTAAAAAAATTATTACTAAAAAAGGTATGAATTGATTTTTTTGAAATGAAAAATTCCCAATAGGGGTTTTATTTTATTATATAAAAGATTGTAGTTGTTATAATAATAATAATAATAATAATAATAATAATAATAATAATAATAATAATAATAATAATAATTATTATTATTATTATTATTATTATTATTATTATTATAAACCAAATTTTATTATACTGAAAATTGTTGTTGTTGTTATTACGCACTATTATTATTATTATTATTATTATTATTATTATTATTATTATTATTATTATTATTATTATTATTATTATTATTATTATTATTATTATTATTATTATTATTATTATTATTATTATTATTATTACATAGATTGTCCCTGTGGTTTGCCCAAAGTTTCACCCACAGTCCCTGAAAGTTAAAAGTTGCACGGATAGTCCCTATCTATGAAAAGAATAACACTAATGGTCTTTTTTTTTAACTGTCGTTAAGTGACTTCCGTTATAATTTACACGTTAGTCCCTTTTGGTTAAATATCATTGCATCGTTTATCCTTTATAATAACGGGTGTTTATAATTTAAAGTTATTCGACTTTAGGTACGTTTTTATCCGTTTTCGACCGTTTTTATACGTTTTCGTCCGTTTTTATATATTATTGTCCGTTTTTCATATATTCGTTTTTATGTGTTTTCATGCGTTTTTATCCGCTTTTATACGTTTCGCTTGTTTTCTTACGTTTTCATATGTTTTTGTCCTTTTTCTTACGTTTTTATACGTTTTCATCTGTTTTTATCCGTTTCGGTCTGTTTTTATACGCTTTCGTTCTTTTTTATACGTCTTCGTTTGTTTTTCTTACATTTTCGAACGTTTTTATATGTTTTCGTCCGTTTTCATACGGTTTCATCCGTTTTTATTCGTTTTCATCTATTTTTATCCGTTTTCATCCTTTTTTATATGTTTTCGTCTGGTTTTCTTATATTTTCATACGTTTTATCCATTTTTATACATTTTTGTCCGTTTATATGTTTTCGCTCATTTTTCTTACGGTTCTCACATTCGGTCCATTTTTATACATTTTCGTTCGTTTTTATATGTTTTCATCCGTTTTTCTTAAATTTTCATACATTTTTATCTATTTTTATACATTTTTGTCCGGTTTCATACGTTTTTATACGTTAACGGACCAAAATGTATAAAAATGGATGAAAACGTAAGAAAAACAGACAGAAACGTAAGAAAACGTATAAAATGGATAAAACATAAAAAAATGGATGAAAACGTAAAAAACGGATGAAAACGTATAAAAATGGACCAAAACGTATAATAACGGACGAAAATGAATAAAAATGGATGAAAACGGAAGGAAACTGATAAAAACATATGAAAACATAAAAATAACCGATGAAAATGTATGAAAACGAACGAAAACTTAAGAAAACGTATGAAAACGGATAAAAACATATGAAAATGTAAGAAAAATAGAGGAAAACGTATAAAAACAAATGAAAACGTTTAAAAACGGACCCAAATGGATAAAAACGGATGAAAACGTAGGAAAACAGACAATAACGTAAGAAAAATGAGCGAAAACGTATAAAAACGCATGAAAACGTAAGAAAAACAGACGAAATCGTATAAAAACGCACGAAAACAGATTAAAACGCATGAAAACGGATGAAAACGTAAGAAAATTTTGAAAAACTTTAAATTATAAATGGCCGTTATTATAAAGGATAAACGATAACAAAAAGGGACTAACATGTAAATTATAACGGAAGTCACTTAATGACAGTTAAAAAAAGGACCATTAGGGTTATTCTTTTCAGAGATAGGGACTATCCGTGCAACTTTTAACTTTCAGGGACTGTGGGTGAAACTTTGGGCAAACCACAGGGACCATCTATTTAATTTATTATTATTATTATTATTATTATTATTATTATAAACCAAATTTTATTATTGAAACATAATAAAATTACATAAAACTGGATGAGAGTCTTGTCATAAGCTGTGCTCCCAAAGTGTATCTAAAAACATACTGCATAATTATTACTGATTTCTTTTTATTACTTTTTATAATATGAGGTTTTAATGTTAACTAACTAATTAATAATTCTTTTAAATTTTGTAGTGATAACTTCAAATGAAGGTAATATGGTAAAACTAAATCAATTTTTTTATTTACTTTTATTCGTCGACAACTAAGGTAGTGTTTGATAATGACTTAAAGAGTCTTAATTCATAAATAGGTAAATTTATTAAGTCAATAATTGAGTGTTTGTTTGATGCTTAATTTAAATGGATGACATTCTAGAAAAAACCATGGGAGTAAGGGTCTCTATATTAAGTCATGACTTTTATTCTGCTTTTACATATTTACCATCTCATTTCTTAACCTCTAATTCAACACTTATTTTAAATAAAAGGGTATAACAATAATTTTTCTAAATCAGACACTTTATTCAGCACACAAAACAAACAATCATTTATTCGTCTACAAACAGACATTATATATCCAGACAGATACTTTAATTTAACAGGGACTTAATAAAAAAACTAAACAAACAGGCCCTAAATGTGAATAAATAATTTGATACGGAAGATTTAATTAGTTTTATCTCTTAAATTCAAAGTTAGACTCGGTTTGAATTTTGCATCCCAGTTCCTTCAGTTATTTCCCAATATACTTTTCATGGTGTGGTTGTAATTACATAAGCAAAATATAATATAAATTAGTTTTTTCATTTTAAAATATTAAAGGTCGATGTCTGTTTTTTCTTCCGAATAAGTTAATAATGTTTTTGTTACCGACACGCCAAATTTTGATTTTTCTAACAACAAAACAGTTCAACTTTGATTTGACAAACAAATCTATGTAGATTCTATACTTCTTTCGTTAGTTCTAGAAAAAAGGTATATATATATAAAATATATTAGCTACAATTTATTGTAGCTAATTGGCTACAATTTTAAGCTATAAAATGTGAGTCCCTGATTCTTTTAGTGGGTCCTGATTCTTTTCTGTGGGTCCCTGATTAATTGCTAGTGTAATTTTTGTGAAGGATTGTAGCCAATTGGTTACAAAAATTGTAGCCAAGATATCCTCATATATATATATATATATATATATATATATATATATATATATATATATATATATATATATATTGATCCTAGTCTATGTTGTGACCGATATCGGATAGAATAGTTTTTCACGTTTGTATCAGGATGGATATGCCTAGTCCTTTGTATTGTGAAGTATTGTAATCTGTTTGTGATTGATATATATATATAGTTCACCCTTTGCCAAAAAAAAAAAGAAAAAAAAAAGCCAATCATGTAAAATAAAAGCCACAATCTTTAGAAAATAAAATTTAGATTCGTGGTTGTAGCTTTATTGTCTTGTGGAAATGATTGTCATACTTATAAATTTGATTGAAACACTCAATGTACAAACAGTTTATAATTTACAGTATAATTTTTTAATGCACATTTGTAGTGTCCCAATCAAATATAGGAGAAACTAAAATTATATTGGAAATTCATAAAACTGTGATCAAAGATAACATTTATTGAAGTTTTTCGGGAAGCATATTGAGTAAGTCATTAACCTAGAGTTCCGCCTAAAAAAGCAAGGGCCGCAAAACTGCCATTTGTAGGTCTTTCGGTTAAAAAAGTGAATTTTATAGCGCCAAAATAAACAACTACTGCTTACTGCTTACAGCTTACTGCTACTGCTAACTGGTTACTGCTTACTGCTACTGCTACGTGTCGCCAAACATAGCCAGAGTGCACAATACTGATGTATTTGGGCTAAATGTGCTCAGGAATCCTCCATTTTTTGGCAAAGCTTTAGAAAATGTGGCGTTTTCTAGCAGCAATCCATAAAGCAAAAATCTTTGCTGATGAGTTTGTCGCACTCACACTTACTTTTTTTACTCATTATTTATCTCTTAAATGTTAAAACTAATTAGCTATCACTTTTTCTAGAAACTAATTAACACTATTAACTTTTATAAATTTAACAACTTTTAAATTTTGTCTTCAAACTATCTAGTTATTGTTATTTCAAGAAATCTTCTAATATCAAACTACCTTGCATGCTCAACGATAATAGACTAATGGAGCCATTTTTCTTTCGTCTACTCCTACTGAGGTGCACAAAGCCCGGGACAGGCCGGGCTTGGACCAGGCCGAAAAAAACCAAGACTTAAACTTACGCACAAATTTATATGTTGAATAAATTAGATGTAAATCTATTTGTTTCTAAAATGTAATATATTAATTTTCTTGTCCTTTTTCGCCAAATTATTAATTTTGGTTGACAAGTTTTATATCAATAGATTAAGTTGGAAGTGACAAGGTCACATGTAATTTTTTTTTTAGAACGGCAAAATTTATTAGCAACTAGCAAGAAGCTAGAAAAGACATTACAAGGAAATTAAATGAGGATTTTTCATCCAACTCTCCCAAGAAAAAAACCGATTACATCTACTAGAACACCAATTAAAAGAGCGCATAACTTAATTTGGATAACTTAATGATCCTTTTAATGCAATAATTTTTTTCGCCAAATTATTAATTTTGGTTAACAAGTTTTATATCAATAGATTAAGTTGGAAGTGACAAGGTCACATGCAATGCATACGGTGGACTCGGTATTTAATTCAAGACACCTTAAGATGCCATTGGCCCATAGTATGCAGAAAACAGTTTATAAATAATAAACTTACACATTAATCGAATAACCAGACATCTGTTACAGAAACATCTAGTATAATATTATGTTTGTAAAAAATAATCTATACGAGAATATTAATAGAAAAGTAATAACATACTAGTGCTTGCTAGTTGGATAATTGATGCATATAAAAAATTATTGGTCACAACTCACAATCACATACCTGTTTGTCTTCGTTTGTTTGTGTCAGGAAAAACAATTACGAGTTTAATAATTTGGTTTCATTAAAATATGATTTCTTTCTACGTTTTTGTTTTTGATCATTTTGTTTTGTCTTTTCATTTGTCCCAAGAAAAAAAAAAGTAAAAAAGAAACACAATTACTATAACATAAGATGTTTTATCAGTAAACTACTAAAATCATGAGTATAAAAGTCTATATTAATTAAAATCCATCTTAGATGTTAACATACAAATATTTGATTTTGTACAAAAAATATGAAGCATAAATCATATTGGTACATCAATCTATCCATATGATATTTGAGTCGAAACTATAAAATCAGAAATAAACCACCCCAACAAAATAAAAGACGATGGCAGATGAAGGCCATCTGAACCGTTCAATCCGGCCACAATCCAAACGAAAACCGGTATAAGCAATAAACATAAGTATAGCCGCGACAAGAAAAATTGAAAAAAGAGAACAATCCAATTCTTACAAGAACTTTCATGCTATTATAACAGGAAACTCCTAAGGCTAATTAAAAACATTCATGTACTGACTATGCATATGACAAGCCTAATTCGTTCAGGTTAATTCGTTCATTTTATGTTATTGATACGAGTTAAAGCTTTATTCAACTGCTTAAACCCTACTAAATTCTATAGTACTTAAAAGTATAACGAATACTATCTAATCATATATTACCATATAATTAGTAATATGGTTTAGGGCATATTATTGCAAGATTAATTACTTAACTTTACCAAAATTACTATTGTGTGTAGTTAGCTTTCAAATTTCTTATTAAACGTACGAAACTTGTTTGTCATATTGTTGGTTTTATTGTTTGTATTCAGACAATTAAAACTGTACCATCATGTATTATTCATCTTTAAAAGGAATTTACATTATATTTAATCAAAATACACACAATAAAAGAGGAAAACTAGTGGACTACTTAAAAATTTGTAAGGTTGAGCACATACAATTAATTTTGCTAAAGTTTAACTCGATCATTATGATTGAGCTTAATTTACCCATCAGGGACGGAACCAGAGGTTCTTCCGGGTTCTCGGGAACCTTATGAATTTTTTCGATTTAATGTTAGTTTTTCAAAAAATAAAACATCGATTTTCTTAAAAGTACCCGGCTCATCGAAATGTCTTTCTAGTATTTTTAGTTAGTATACTTACAAATAAAAAATAAACATAAAATGCATCCGATCGTATTTGGTCTTGGTTGCGTTCATGTTACCCATGCATGATACAACCAGTTTGTTTAGCGCGCCTCAAACAATTTGTTTAGCCTCTAAATATAATCAATGATTTATTCTTAGTTCATAGATAGTCAGTGAAAGTATTTGAAGTATTATACTATGTATATAAGAGTTATTGCCAAACATATGGTAGTCCTAAAAAGTAATTGACAATGTCTTGTTTTCTTGAAAATATTTGCTGATAAATGACAATAATATCAATAGTTCAATCTTATTATAAGTAAATAATTGGGTTAATGGCATATAATAGTAACGAACTTTCTCAAATGTTCATATATCAGTTATGAACTCAATAAAATACCACAATACCCATTAAACTTTTAAATTTTAGCTCGATATCATACATTTGCTTACGTGGCATGACCGGCAACCGATTACACCGGTTAAATTGCATACGTGGATTTATTTATTTATTTATCTTTTAAATTAATTACGTGAAGTAAGTTGTTTCAAAATATCCACAAACTTTGTCAAATGTTTCAAAATACCCATCAAACCTTGTTAGATGTTCACTTATCTGACATGAACCCAATCTGAAGTGAATCGTAACGGTACAAATTTATGACGTGGCATATACATTTGTCGCTGACATGAATTTAAAAGGTAAAAAACGGGTTTTTGTTGATATCAACACAAAACAAACAAAGTTTGATGGGTATTTTGTTATTTTGTTGAGTTCATAACTGATATGTGAACATTTGAGAAAAATCGTTGCTATTAAATGCCATTAACCCTAAATAAAAACACAAGTTCCCCATTCATGTACCTCTCTGGCCCCCTCCTTTACTTTCTTATCCAGACAATGATTTTACACTTTACTCGCTCAACGTACTTTGATGACCAATCAAGACTCAGTGTTTTTTGTAAACACGCATTTGCGGTTTCATATTGGGTACTGTATAGCTATTGTTACGAGTTTATCAATAATCGGTTGATCATGAGGAAATGGATTTCGTATTTTTGTTTTCTTTGTTGTTGATTTTGTTTGATATTAAGCGGTTCCTTTTTGCAATTTGAACTCGAGGTTGTTGCGGGTTTTCGTAAATGGTGTTAAGTGGTCGTTTAATGACATTTTATTGAATGAACTTAAAATTTTTACACATGAGTTTGTGTATAACTTTAAGTTCTTTAAACATACATGGGTTGCCTTATATAATTATATGTCAATTTATACCAGAGTTTGTATTAAGTTTGTCTATAACTGTGAACAACATCAGTTTAGTTAATAGAAAAGAAGAAATGGAATTTAAAATAATTTTTATATTAAATTAAAATAGGCAGATTACAAATACAGTAGATCGGCAGAGCAAATACTTTTTTTAAGTGCTACTATTTAGGCAAAAACTCCTATGTAGTTGTGGTTGTACCAGATAACTACTAAATTAAGGAAGTTTGGACTTTTGTATGTTGTGACCAGGTTCCATGCATAAGGTTGATGCTCTATTTAAGGCGACAATAAGATGCCGTTGGTTGGAGGTAACAGAAACTATTATAATATCCCTACTTATGTATATTAACTTATGTATATTAACAAGTGGGAAGGCGCCCGCTGTGTTGCAGCGGGAATTTTTGAGATTTTTTTGTGATAATCAATTATGAATAATGTTTGGGCGGGACTTCTTGTTTTGAGACCGTGTTATGTTTTTGCCGACACGTATTATATTTGTTTTGAATAAATGTTGTGTCAAGCTATATTTGTAGTTGTTGTACGACGTTCTTTTTGGAATGAATGTTGTGTCAGGCATCAGTGTGTTGCGGCGGGACTAATTTTGACTCTTATAGTTTTCAAAAAATCTAGGATAATTTTTGAAGTTATTTGATTGGTTTCGAAAGTTCTTTTATTTAAAAACTATATATATATTGAACTTCAACCTTTTTTATAAAATCGTACGTACGTTAAAAGTATATCAATATTGGGTTTGTTTTGTTCGTTATCAAAAGACCTTTTTGCCAGTATTTTTTTATTCAAGAAACCGTTACATATATGTTAGATATTTGACAAATAAAGTTTGTTATATAAAATGGACGTAAATATTTAAAAGGTCAGGGTGTGTTTACTAATATTATTAGAAAGTAACTTTTTATTTCATTTGTTTATTGCCTGGAAATCGTCCCTATAACGCTGGTCATGAAATATTTTAATCCGGAAATTATTTTTTTATGACGGCACAGATTTCTATTTATCTAAGATAATTTTTAAAGTTATTTGATTGGTTAAAGGTGCATTTTGAAAGTTCTTTTATTTAAAAACTATATATATATTGAACTTTAACATTTTTTATAAAATCGTACGTACGTTAAAAGTATATCAATATTGGGCTTGTTTTGTTCGTTATCAAAAGACCTTTTTGCCAGTATTTTTTTATTCAAGAAACCGTTACATATATGTTAGATATTTGACAAATAAAGTTTGTTATATAAAATGAACGTAAATATTTAAAAGGTCAGGGTGTGTTTTGTAAGTTTTCTTATTTTTTACTAATATTATTAGAAAGTAACTTTTTATTTCATTTGTTTATTGCTTGGAAATCGTCCCTATAACGCTGGTCATGAAATATTTTAATCCGGAAATTATTTTTTTATGACGGCACAGATTTCTATTTCCCCTGCTATAGTATATAGAGGGAATTAATCTCATCCTCTAAGAAACTTACATCTGTAAAGATACATAAGTAAACGTATAATTAAGATAATAGAAAGTATTAACAGAAACGCAGACATCGTTATACAACCTAGCTTAATTGGTTTAAAGATGCATAAGTACGTAAACGTATTATTAAGACAATAGAAAGTAACTTCTAACAGAAACAAAGACATCGTTTTAAAAACAATAGGCGGCAATATAGGTGTAATTACAAAACGTAAGATGACATAAAGGTAAACAGTGAACGCTTCCTTTATTAATGTTTTAAATACCAGAGTCTAACCGAAACAAAAAAGCCAAGCACTCGATGCAAAATAATCATCGTATCCATAACACATCCTGTCACATAATGCTCATAACACAACCTAGACTTGAACATTGAACAACAGAACAAATATATATGTAGAGTACTTAACTATTTTGTTAAATGAAAATAATTTCAACTTAATAATAAATGTAAAAAGGAGGTAATTTATATAGTATGTTACGCTTGGCAAGAAAAGAATCAAGTAACGTGGGACGACCGGAACTGGCGATTGGCGTCGGTGAGATTCCCGGGGCCTCCGGAGCCGGTGACACAGTGACACCCCCACCGACTCATTTCTGACTTTCATTGGTTTATATAAACAATAGAAAATCAATTATTTCATATAATTTCATTTATTCCAACAGATAACCAAACTATTCCCATCTTATTTATAAAATTCTTCATTGATTCCAACGGATAACAAACTTTTTCCATTTGGATAACATATCCACGTATCCATAACAAAATTTCTTCCCTATAAATACCTAAACACATTCACAACCAATCACATATCTAAAATCTTGCACACTCAAAAAAAAAAATCATATCATTTCATTTCAGTTGGCAAACAAAAATGGCTATGCAAACTTCATTTTCATCTTCATTGTTTACTTCACCAGGTTTCAATACTAATTCTAACAAATCATCGTCGCAATCAGGTCCAACATGTGTACAGTATAAAAGATCGACAATCTCAGCTGCTTACGCGACAGCCGAAAGAACATCAACGGAGACATTGTTACGTGGTTCTAGTTCTTCGTCTTTGTACGATGTGCTTGGAGTTCGAGTTGGAGCTGATACACGAGAAGTGAAAGCTGCTTATCGTAAACTAGCTAGAGTTTTGCATCCGGATGTAGGAAGTGGTGACTCATCGGCTGATGAGTTTATGAAAGTGCATTCGGCTTATACTACGCTTTCGGACCCTGAAAAACGAGCGGATTATGATCGGACGCTCTTTCAAAGACGAGTAGTGAGAAGTTCGTCTCCTTTGAGATCTACAAGTGGTTATAAAACCCGAAGATGGGAGACCGATCAGTGCTGGTAGATATAAAAAATGTTCACGAGCTAACAGGTAGCTAGACAATTAAAAGGATACGAGGACAGGCTACCATTGCATGGACGTGTCGGTACATGTTGTATCACTGTAATTTGATCGATGTTTTTTTAGAGATCATAGTTGTGGTTGTAAATATGGAGGAACCAGTCTCACAATACTTTGATCGATTTTTAAGTCATAGTATTTCATTTTTTGGAGATTAGAGTTTCATTTCATGTATGTTAGTGTTTTTCTAGTTGAATAATTTCTTATTACTGTTAATGTTTCATCTTTTATATTTCGAGTTTGTATAATTTTTGTGTCTGTTTTGTTATCATTCAAATCAAGAACGAAATACAGATTCTCCTTTCTTCTTTATGAGTTTAGTTTTTATTCATTTTCACCAAACGCAAGTTTTAATTGAATACTGTAGTTCGCTTAGTGGGTGTTTGGGATTACGTTATAAAATTTATTTTCTGCTTATCAGTAAAAAAACAGATTATCTAATTATTGCAATATGAAACAAAAAAATCAAAGTGTAATTAACTAAGGGCTTATTTCTTTTGAGCACCTTTTGCTTCCTCTCCTCATATAGACAATTTAACCAAAAAAAAAAAAAAAAAAAAATTGTGTGTCGCTCCATTAATAGAAAAAAGAAACACCCTCTAACTAAGTTATTAGAATGAATTATTGAAGTTGTTTATACAATAAAAAAAATTAAAAAGGAAAAAAAATAAATAAATAAAAAAGAAGAAGATATTTATAAAAACTAAATTTCAATAAGTTTGGACTTTTATACGTGTTGTTGCATGCCGGCAGGTCCCATAGATACTATTGGTCCCGGAGGTTGACAATTATACAAATTCATGTCGATCGACAGTTACAACTTACAATATATATCTTCTCATCCAATCAATAATAGACATCTTCCAAAATTATAAAAATTCTCATCCAATCAATGTTACTTGTACTTGTTCTAATAATGATCGAAGTAGAGGTGGCAATTTGTGCCCAAAGTCAAAAAAATGGGCTAAATGGGCAAATTTTTAAAAGATTTGGGTACATTTGGTCCCCCTCTTTTTTTTGAAATGGGCATATATTGCCCATTTAGAAATTAAATGGGCAAAATGGACACATTTTTTTCTCTCGCATTAAATTGTTTTTAATGAAAAACTTATGGATATAATATATTTAGTTACTTAAATATAAATGAGGTGTTACATTTGAGGAATTTTTTTTGTTGTTTTAGGACTTTTTTAAGACGATTCGTATAACATGCGCCCATTTGGCCCGCGCCCGTTTAGCCTGTGCCCGTTTAGCCCATAGTCCGTTTAGCCCGTAGCCCGTTTAGCCCATAGCCCGTGCCCGCCCGGTCCGCCCGTTTTGCCACCTTTAGATCGAAGCTTCGGCAAGATTTGAACTTACGTACAGTTGGAAAATTGATTAGAATATAATTTAGCTCGTAAGCTAAACTTTATTAATGCAGTAATATAATATATAAACTCTTGAAACAACCAAAGGGCAAAAACAACTCTTGAAACTTTTAACAAGATTTTTGAGAATAACTCTTTTATAAGCATTCTTCCACACACGACCGGATGCAATTTGGATTCAGGTATTTGCATTTCACATCTTGAGAATGAGGGATGTTATAAGTGGAATTAGCAATGATGTTGATGCCTAATATTATGCATAAACTTTACATTAATTCATTTACAATTTAACATATCGCTCATGCATTTTCTCTCTTTAAATTTTCACTTTCAGTTTTTTCACTTGTAATCATCTTATTTTTAGTTATATTTTTAAGCGTGCATTTTAGGCATGACAATCATTTTCGAAGTGGAATTTGCTAATAAGTTTAGGTAGTTCGTCTTGCACTTAGTTCGTCTTAGGTAGTTATATTTTTAGGCGTGCATTTTAGGCATGACAATCATTTTCGTAGTGGAATTTGCTTATAAGTTTAGGTAGTTCGTCTTGCACTCTTGTGTTGGTTGGTCTTCCGAGATGGTCTAGCTTAAGGCATCAATTAAGCAGTTTGTCCTGTGTTGTTTTGGTGTTTGTTTTTTCTGTTTTTTGCAAGGCCGGTATTGTTGATTTCGGCTTCTTTGTTTATTCTAGATTTGTAACTATCATAAAAACAATTTATCTACGTAGATACGACGCCAACTAATTAAGAAAATGAAGATTAATGTAACACCCCAACCCGACAAGGTTAAAAGTATTAGAAATATGGCGACATATCAGAAACATGTATGAACATAAATAAGGAAAGTCTTAACTTAAATAACCAAAAGGAAGAAAGTCAACATGACTTCAATTTACATAAGTTCCAAAATAAACTCTAACAAAAAGTAATTGAAAACGAACAAAGTCTTAAACATAATAATAATAATATTCCAAACTAAGATGATCTAAGGTAGGTTCACTCTTCACTCAATCCCATAAGCAACCCCAGCTCCTAGCTTAGATACCTGCCGCGGAAGAAAAGAAATGCGGCTGAGCTTTACAAGCTCAGTGAACAGATATAACAACAAAGTGATATGAAATAGAAACGAATACAGAATATGGTGTAACAGAAATAACTGAAATATAGTTAAGGTAAATGAAACAGATATAAAAGTAAAGTAACAGATAGTCATCTACCACGAGACCAGAAACAGATATCATATCATAATCATAATCACACATAAGGCAACATATGTAGGGAGACCTACCAGAGTTGTGAAGGACGTGCATGCACGCAGCATCAATCACCAGATAACAGATAATAAATACAGATAACAGATAACAGAAACTGATCTAGGATGCATCCATACGCCCCCACAGAAATAATATTGGCCATAATAAACAGATAATTGAGCTCATAACATATAACAAATAAGGGGACGTGGCAGAACATCACTCTACTGCCCTAGAGTCATGTCAGAGGTGCATCACTGACACGGACATGGAACCCCCATGACTAGTGAAAACAGATTTGGCTCGGGTGTCAAACTAGAATAGGTCATACAGAATATCATAAAATGATACAGATCTTAGGTCATAATAATCAGATCATAATACATATGAGAGGTTCATATCATAAGTCCAAATCATAAGGTCAAATCAGAAAGTCAAATCAAAAGGTTCAGATAATTAAAGGTTCATATAGAAAAGGTTCAGAAATATAAGGGTTTCATAGCAATGGCTTAGGGAACCCTAATAATGAAAGATAGCAAACGAAAAGAGATCATGAGAAACCTTTACTGAAAAGGTCAGAATATCTGTACCTTAATTCAAAAGCAAAATGGACAAGTAACTCAGCAACAGAAAATCACTCTCGACTTGCAGAACCTAAAGGAATAATAAACTTAATACTATGAACAGTTTATTTACATCAATTATTGATTTTAAGTTATCTTTTTATTTTAAATAACTTTCCCGAATTAGCATTTTATTACTTTAAGGTTATTATTGACGATTAAATAATATTTAAGGTATAAAATGACCAATATAATAGTTCAGGTCTTAAAGTGTCAATATTATAAGTTTAGGGTCTAAAATATAAATTATCAAAATTAAATATTAAAAAGTCAAATGAAATTATTTTAAACTTTATTTTAATAATTTAATATTAAGGTAATAATTTTGGACCCCGTAAATATAATTTTATGTAATTTATTATCGTACCCACGATATTAATATTTATGCTATGACGACCCAAAATTTTTATCAAATTATGTAAGACTTGTTTATCAAATATCTAGACCAATTAAAGATACCACTATCCCTATCTCAACATGCAACAAAATAAACTAAAACCCAAACAAATACATTCGACACATATAAACCTGATGTATGTTTTTTTTCCAACTCAATATACTTTAAATTAAACCATTAAACCTATTATTGTCCCATGCAAAACAACACACTTAGTTGTCTTCTTTTAACTCAAAACAGCCAAGTAACCAAACTCTAACCTGGACCTCATTCGACAAACATACACTAGCTGTTTTAATCCCATTCGACCAACATAAGATATAAACTACAACCTATTACCTCTACTTTGTATTGCTCGACATACACATGAAACCATCCTTAATTCATCACCATGCAAAACCAACCTTATCCTAGATTATTATTAGCTCGACACAAAATATAACCAACTGTAGCCCAGCAAATTTTAATTCGACATGCATACTAAAAAACTTTACAACCTGCTAGTCCTATTCATTCAAACTTATCAAGGAACCTAGCTCTATTCTAAGTTTATATTACTCGACTTTTAACTTGTTCAAACACTCGACAACATAAAATTACAAAACCATAACCTGTTATCTCTTTATATAGTTCAACACATCAACAAGACTAATACCATCCATCCTAACATGCTACTTATTCAGTTGAGAACCATGATTACTATATACTCAATAATCACCAACAATACCATGCTTAATAGTTAACTTCTTCGACCAACATGAAACCCTAACCACTCGACATCTATAAAGATTAGCACCGAATCTGTTGTACATGCTTAATATGGCTCGACTTACGGGTTTAATACATTCGAAAACATGAAAATAATAGTACCACAACCTGCTCTAATCCATACGATTATCAGTTAATACATGCTCCACCTAGCTCATCTACTAGCAAGTATAATACATTCATAACCTGGAAACAAAGGAACCATAATCTGGTTCACTACCACGTTCCAACAGTTAATATACACATGTTTTCGACCCATATTTTAAAAGTAAATACATATATATATATATATATATATATATATATATATATATATATATATATATATATATATATATATATATATATATATATATATATAGTTTAGATAACATGATTACATGTATATATGTATGTATATGAAGATATCTTTAAGTAAATTCTTAAGTTAACTGTGTTATCTTTACAAGTCAATTAGTAGAAAAGAAAAACAGAAACCTGAGGTTACCTAAGCTCGAATGGAAAGCAAACAACAATCACCACACACTTGACAACTCGACTTGGAACCACAAGAGGAAGAACCGAACTTTCTTGGGAGTTTAGGGTTTTGGAAGAATCGTAAAGTAATACCAGAAGAATAATGAACCGTATATATGGATGTAGGGAAAAGTTTAAGTCGGTTCATGAAGTTTAATGGGCTAAGGAGTCCAAAATCATATCTAGATAAGCCCACATGTGAAATCTTGTAGCCCATCATGTTTTTAATATTACTTATACTTAGTTTTCGGGTCTTTTATCATTTTTTAAACACATGCTAAATAATCCTAAAACATAAAATTATATTTTTATAAACTTCCTTTACTTATTACAATCGTCCTGAATTAAAAGGAAAATTTTTAGAGTTCGTTTGAGATTTTATTCTTATTTAATTATAATTTTAAGTCGTATGGATATTTTGGTCTTTTACGTATTTTAAAATCTCATGTATTACAACTTCTTCCCCTCTAAAAAGAATTTTCGTCCGCGAAAAGTGAAATGAATCAGAACGGAAATGAACAAACATACCAGACTATAAAAAGAACTGAGGATAACTAGCTCGCATGGACTCTTCGGTTTCCCAGGTAGCTTCACGCTCCGGGTGATTCTTCCAAAGAATCTTTACGAATGGAATTACTTTGTTTCTCATGACCCTCTCTTGCCGATCTAAAATAGCTTCAGGTTCTTCAGACAAAGTCATATCAGGTTGAATCTGATCAAACGGATAGGAAGCAATATGTAACGGATCATAATTGTATCCCCTCAGCAGAGATACATGGAAGACATCATGAACATGCGATAACTGCGAAGGAAGTGCTAAACGATATGAAACTTCTCCAATACGTTCCAGAATTTCAAACGGACCTATGTAACGAGGACTGAGCTTCCCCTTTATTCCAAAACATTTTACTCCCCTAAACGGTGATACTTTAAGAAATACCCGATCTCCAACCTGAAATTCTAAATCACGACGATGCTTGTCAGCATAACTTTTCTGTCGAGATCTAGCCTCTTTCAGTTTCTCCCTAGCAACAACTACTTTCTCATTAGTAATCTCAATCAGTTCTGGACCCTCAATCAAACGTTCACCCACTTCATTCCAACAAACAGGTGCTCTACATTTTCTACCATACAGAAGTTCAAATGGTGCTGCCTTGATGCTAGCATGCCAGCTATTGTTGTAAGCAAACTCCACCAAGCACAAATATTCATCCCAATTTCCAGTCCATTCCAAAGCACAAGCTCTCAACATATCCTCTAGAGTCTGAATAGTCCTCTCTGACTGACCATCTGTTTGAGGATGAAATGCTGTACTAAATTTAAGACGAGTTCCCCACGCCTTTTGCAAACCCTTCCAAAATCTAGAAGTAAACCTCGGATCTCTGTCAGATACAATAGACGTAGGAGTACCATGAAGTCTAACAATTTCCTGCTGAAATAACTCCGCCAATTTACCAATACCACACTCCTTTCTAATTGGTAAGAAATGAGCAGACTTGGTTAGTCGATCAACAACCACCCAAATCGCATCATGCTTCTTCCGAGTAGTAGGTAACCCTGTCACAAAATCCATAGATATCTCTTCCCATTTCCATGTAGGAATTTCTAACGGCTGTAACAACCCACTAGCTCTTTGATGTTCAATCTTGACTTGTTGACAGATCATACACTTCGACGCAAAAGTAGCTACATCTTGTTTCATACCATTCCACCAAAAGTACTGCTTCAAATCTCTGTACATCTTAGTAGAACCAGGATGAATGGTAAATGGAGAACTATGAGCTTCTGTTATAACTTTCTCACGAAGTTCTGGATCATTTGGAACACACAACCTATCTTCATACCACACCACTCCATCATCACCAACCTTGAATTCAGTCTGTTTACCCTGTTCAACATTCTGCACTATAGCCCACAATTCACCGTCATCCTTCTGAGCTTCCTTAATCTGTAAAATGAGATTAGACTCTACCTTCATGCTAGCCCAATATCCGCCAAAACCCCGTACACATAATTCAACATCCAACCGCTCTAACTCATTAGGAATTCGGGGTTCAATCTCAATACATGCTACCATTCCAGATTTCCGACTAAGTGCATCAGCAACCACATTAGCCTTACCCGGATGATACTGAATATTAGTGTCATAATCTTTAAGAAGCTCCAACCATCTCCTTTGTCTCATGTTAAGCTCTTTCTGAGTGAAGATATACTTGAGACTTTTATGGTCGGTAAAGATATCACACGTTTCTCCATACAAATGATGTCGCCAAATTTTCAATGCAAAAACCACAACTGCTAACTCAAGATCATGGGTCGGGTAATTCTCCTCATAAGATTTCAGTTGCCTCGAAGCATAAGCAATTACCTTCCCATTCTGCATCAACACATAGCCCAAACCCTTCTTTGATGCATCACTATAGATCTGAAAACCTGCAGAACCCGATGGAAGAGTCAATATAGGAGCAGACACCAACCTCCGTTTCAACTCTTCAAAACTCTCCTCACGCTCATCCGTCCATTTAAACTTCTCACCTTTTCTCATCAGTTGGGTTAAAGGCAAAGCAAGTCGAGAGAAACCCTCAACAAACCGTCTATAATAACCCGCAAGACCCAGAAAACTTCTTACCTCAGTCACATTAGTAGGTCTTGGCCACTTGGTGATAGCCTCAACCTTAGATGGATCCATGGTGATTCCATCTGCAGACACCACATGACCAAGGAAAGCAACTTGCTTCAACCAGAATTCACACTTCAAAAATTTAGCATATAACTCCTTCTGCCTCAAAATTCCCAACACAATCCTCAAATGTTGTTTATGCTCTTCTTCTGACTTAGAATAAACCAAAATGTCATCGATGAAAATGATAACGAACTTGTCAAGATACTCATGGAAAACACGATTCATCAGATCCATAAAGACTGCAGGAGCATTTGTTAGCCCAAAAGGCATAACCAGAAATTCATAGTGACCATAACGTGTACGGAATGCCGTCTTTGGAATATCTTGCTCCTTCACACGAAGTTGATGATAACCGGATCTCAGATCAATCTTAGAAAAGAATTTAGCTCCTTGCAGTTGATCAAATAAATCATCGATAGGCGGAAGAGGATAACGGTTACGAATAGTGATACGATTGAGTTCACGGTAGTCAATACATAAACGCATACTTCCATCCTTCTTCTTCACGAACAAAACTGGTGCACCCCATGGAGAAACGCTGGGTCTAATAAAACCGTTATTCAACAACTCCTCCAACTGCTTCTTCAACTCCTTCAACTCCACAGGTGCCATACGATACGGAGCCTTAGAAATAGGTTCAGCTCCAGGAATTAACTCAATACTAAACTCAACTTCTCTAGCCGGAGGAATACCAGGAAGTTCATCAGGAAAGACATCAGAAAATTCACAGACAACCGGAAGATTTTCAATTTTAGGACTTTCTACAGTTTTATCCTTAACAGAAGCCAGAAAACCTTGGCACCCATGAGAAATCAGGGTTCGTGCCTTCATAGCAGAAATAAACTTAACAGATTTAAGGGGTTTAGAACCATGATAAACAAATTCAGGATTACGCGGATCACCAAAAATGACAGATTTAGAATAACAGTCAATGAAAGCCCGATGAGAAGCAAGCCAATCCATGCCCAGAATGACATCAAAATCGACCATATCAAGAGGATACAGATTTGCAAGACGGATACGATCATCAAAACGTAGAGGACAATTAACATATTCATGGTGGATGGGTACGTGATCTTTCATAGGTGTAGAAATAGATAAATAATTTTCTAATGGTTTGGGGTTCATATTCAGTTTCTTAGCAAACGTAGTAGATATAATAGAATGTGTGGCACCAGTATCAAATAACACGAAAACAGTATGATCATCAATGTAAAGGATTCCGGTAATGGTACCTCAAGAGTGCTCTGCCTATTCACGAGTAGTAGTATAGACACGTCCAGTGGTAGGAGGTGGCTTAATGTAATTCCCAGGCACCGGAGGATTCTTCTTTGGACAATCTTTAATCTTATGAGTAGTAGAGCCACATGAGAAACAACCACCTGTGGCCTTGAAACATGGACCTGGATGGGATTTACCACAGGTAGTACAGATAGGTGGAGGAGGTAAAGCTGCAACAGGCTTCTGCTGACCGGAAGAACCCGAGTACAATTCTGCTGAGTACCCTTAACTGTCTGATCCTTCCACTGCTTGTTGTTGTTGTTGCCATTATAACCCTGACGATCATTACCCAACCTATTAGAAGCTCTGTAATCCTGACCCTTCTGCTCCTGACGCCTATCATGCTGACCCCTGTAACTCTGACCCTGGTCAAATCGACCTCTGTACTCCTGAACCTGGTCAGACCGACCCCTGTACTCCTGATTTCCCTGTCCCCTATGCTGAAACCGGTTACCATCCCTGTCCCTCTTATTAGAAGGCCCACTCTCGTGCAGCAGTTCAATGTTGCGAGCTGCAGCATAAGCCTGAGCAACATCCGGATACTCTGTGTTGACAATCCTATCTAACACCCATCTCTTTAACCCCCACTTGAAATGCCTGGCCTGTCTCAGAGCATCGCCAGCCACTGGCCCCACAAAACTAACCAGCCTCATGAATCTCTGCATGTACTCCACAGAATTCTCCCTCTCTAGCTGATAAATAGAACCATACTCTCTCTCAAATCTCTGTTGCTCAGACACCGGAAAATACCTGTTATAGAAAATCTCACGGAAAGTGGCCCAAGTACAAGTATCCGCATAAGCCTCTCCCCCTGCCTGAGTCTTAAGATGAGCTGTCCACCAGCTCAGAGCATCCCCTTCTAATTTGAACGCAGCCAAACGGGTCTTAAATTTATCAGGACATCCCAGAACTTGAAACACCTTCTCCATATGAGTTATCCAATCTTCTGCTTCAGCAGAGGTAGCAGCAGATCGGAAGGCAAGTGGTTTCAGCTTGTTAAACTCCTTAATCCAACCAAAAATTGTGGTAGGTGGACCACCACCACCACCACCACTACCACCCGATGAACCCGCGCCATTTCGGATATCATTGTAAATCTGGGTCCTGGGTTCAGTGGAAAGGTTAGGGAGAGCATTGGCCAGAGCAGCATTGATCATGGCCTCAAAATCAGGACCATCCCCTTCACCATTTCTGCGTGTGGCCACCATCTGAATGAGTTGAAAAAGGTTAGCAAAACGAAACAAGATAGATAATGAAAGCAAAGTGTGCAGAAGGAAACCTAATGTCTACCCAATCCTCACAGGTCATAGCCTAAGCTCTAAGGGTCACATAACCTGGCTCTGATACCATAAATTGTAACACCCCAACCCGACAAGGTTAAAAGTATTACAAATATGGCGACATATCAGAAACATGTATGGACATAAATAAGGAAAGTCTTAACTTAAATAACCAAAAGGAAGAAAGTCAACATGACTTCAATTTACATAAGTTCCAAAATAAACTCCAACAGAAAGTAATTGAAAACGAACAAAGTCTTAAACATAATAATAATAATATTCCAAACTAAGATGATCTAAGGTAGGTCCACTCTTCACTCAATCCCATAAGCAACCCCAGCTCCTAGCTTAGATACCTGCCGCGGAAGAAAAGAAATGCGGCTGAGCTTTACAAGCTCAGTGAACAGATATAACAACAAAGTGATATGAAATAGAAACGAATACAGAATATGGTGTAACAGAAATAACTGAAATATAGTTAAGGTAAATGAAACAGATATAAAAGTAAAGTAACAGATAGTCATCTACCACGAGCCCAGAAACAGATATCATATCATAATCATAATCACACATAAGGCAACATATGTAGGGAGACCTACCAGAGTTGTGAAGGACGTGCATGCACGCAGCATCAATCACCAGATAACAGATAATAAATACAGATAACAGATAACAGAAACTGATCTAGGATGCATCCATACGCCCCCACAGAAATAATATTGGCCATAATAAACAGATAATTGAGCTCATAACATATAACAGATAAGGGGACGTGGCAGAACATCACTCTACTGCCCTAGAGTCATGTCAGAGGTGCATCACTGACACGGACATGGAACCCCCATGACTAGTGAAAACAGATTTGGCTCGGGTGTCAAACTAGAATAGGTCATACAGAATATCATAAAATGATACAGATCTTAGGTCATAATAATCAGATCATAATACATATGAGAGGTTCATATCATAAGTCCAAATCATAAGGTCAAATCAGAAAGTCAAATCAAAAGGTTCAAATAATTAAAGGTTCATATAGAAAAGGTTCATAAATATAAGGGTTTCATAGCAATGGCTTAGGGAACCCTAATAATGAAAGATAGCAAACGAAAAGAGATCATGAGAAACCTTTACTGAAAAGGTCAGAATATCTGTACCTTAATTCAAAAGCAAAATGGACAAGTAACTCAGCAACAGAAAATCACTCTCGACTTGCAGAACCTAAAGGAATAATAAACTTAATATTATGAACAGTTCATTTACATCAATTATTGATTTTAAGTTATCTTTTTATTTTAAATAACTTTCCCGAATTAGCATTTTATTACTTTAAGGTTATTATTGACGATTAAATAATATTTAAGGTATAAAATGACCAATATAATAGTTCAGGTCTTAAAGTGTCAATATTATAAGTTTAGGGTCTAAAATGTAAATTATCAAAATTAAATATTAAAAAGTCAAATGAAATTATTTTAAACTTTATTTTAATAATTTAATATTAAGGTAATAATTTTGGACCCCGTAAATATAATTTTATGTAATTTATTATCGTACCCACGATATTAATATTTATGCCATGACGACCCAAGATTTTTATCAAATTATGTAAGACTTGTTTATCAAATATCTAGACCAATTAAAGATACCACTATCCCTATCTCAACATGCAACAAAATAAACTAAAACCCAAACAAATACATTCGACACATATAAACCTGATGTATGTTTTTTTTCCAACTCAATATACTTTAAATTAAACCATTAAACCTATTATTGTCCCATGCAAAACAACACACTTAGTTGTCTTCTTTTAACTCAAAACAGCCAAGTAACCAAACTCTAACCTGGACCTCATTCGACCAACATACACTAGCTGTTTTAATCCCATTCGACCAACATAAGATATAAACTACAACCTATTACCTCTACTTTGTATTGCTCGACATACACATGAAACCATCCTTAATTCATCACCATGCAAAACCAACCTTATCCTAGATTATTATTAGCTCGACACAAAATATAACCAACTGTAGCCCAGCAAATTTTAATTCGACATGCATACTAAAAAACTTTACAACCTGCTAGTCCTATTCATTCAAACTTATCAAGGAACCTAGCTCTATTCTAAGTTTACTAGAAAGGTTCCCGCGCGATGCGGGGGCGGATTGTTGGGGTGAAGAGGAGGGATGTGGGCGGTGGAAAGTGGTTGTTGGGGTGGTTGTTGAGGTGGTTATAAATTGTTGGGGGTGGTTGTTGAGGTGGTTATAAATTGTTGGGGTGGTTGTTGAAGTGGTTATAAATTGTTGGGGGTGATTGTTATGGGTTGTTGTTTTCATAATTAGTAAGTAAAAGTCTGAATTTTTAAGCCTTTCTAATTATAGAATAGTCCCAAATACATTATATAGTAGTATAGATATTACTCGACTTTTAACTTGTTCAAACACTCGACAACATAAAATTACAAAACCATAACCTGTTATCTCTTTATATAGTTCAACACATCAACAAGACTAATACCATCCATCCTAACATGCTACTTATTCAGTTGAGAACCATGATTACTATATACTCAATAATCACCAACAATACCATGCTTAATAGTTAACTTCTTCGACCAACATGAAACCCTAACCACTCGACATCTATAAAGATTAGCACCGAATCTGTTGTACATGCTTAATATGGCTCGACTTACGGGTTTAATACATTCGAAAACATGAAAATAATAGTACCACAACCTGCTCTAATCCATACGATTATCAGTTAATACATGCCCCACCTAGCTCATCTACTAGCAAGTATAATACATTCATAACCTGGAAACAAAGGAACCATAATCTGGTTCACTACCACGTTCCAACAGTTAATATACACATGTTTTCGACCCATATTTTAAAAGTATATATATATATATATATATATATATATATATATATATATATATATATATATATATATATATATATATATATATATATATATATATATATATATATTATATATATATATATATATATATATATATATATATATATATATATATATAGTTTAGATAACATGATTACATGTATATATGTATGTATATGAAGATATCTTTAAGTAAATTCTTAAGTTAACTGTGTTATCTTTACAAGTCAATTAGTAGAAAAGAAAAACAGAAACCTGAGGTTACCTAAGCTCGAATGGAAAGCAAACAACAATCACCACACACTTGACAACTCGACTTGGAACCACAAGAGGAAGAACCGAACTTTCTTGGGAGTTTAGGGTTTTGGAAGAATCGTAAAGTAATACCAGAAGAATAATGAACCGTATATATGGATGTAGGGAAAAGTTTAAGTCGGTTCATGAAGTTTAATGGGCTAAGGAGTCCAAAATCATATCTAGATAAGCCCACATGTGAAATCTTGTAGCCCATCATGTTTTTAATATTACTTATACTTAGTTTTCGGGTCTTTTATCATTTTTTAAACACATGCTAAATAATCCTAAAACATAAAATTATATTTTTATAAACTTCCTTTACTTATTACAATCGTCCTGAATTAAAAGGAAAATTTTTAGAGTTCGTTTGAGATTTTATTCTTATTTAATTATAATTTTAAGTCGTATGGATATTTTGGTCTTTTACGTATTTTAAAATCTCATGTATTACAATTAAAGTCTAGTCCATTGAATATCTTAATTGCCGTGGTATTTTAAAAGCTTCTAGTAGTTTACTTTGGAAATAAACTTAAGGTTTGGACTTTTCAATTGTTTACCGTCACGTTGTATGTGACATGTGAGGAGGTCCACTGGAAAAAAATGGACGTCGTTATTATAAATGAATTGAAGGTGAGATGGGACATATATTAAATCAATTTGAATACAACCTTTTACAACTAGAAAATAGTGGATAATATTTTAAATTAATGTTGTAATAACTTTATTTATTTATTTATATTTTTTTCTGCGATTTCCTTAAAATACTTGAGAAAAAGTAAGACAATTTATTCAAAACTAATGGCGTGATTATACTTTTCCAAATATATACATGTCTAAAAGTTTTTCTTAAACTACTACGTATATGTTTTTGCCCGGATATAGTTTAAGTGAAAATTCAAGTGTTGTGATACTTTAGATGTCGATGAATACAGATTTTTGATTATGTGCATATTTACTTTAGGAGAAATCTAAAAAGTATTGTCCTTTCGAATAAAGTGGGAAGACAATTAGACTAACGAGTATCGCCGGTCGAGATTCCTGTAGCAATAAACACGTACCGACACCCATTGTTTGCTGACTCACTTTTTCATTTAACTAATCACTTTTTTACATGCAAACCGGGAGCCAAACTGTACGTACTCGTTTGGATAACTCATATCTATGTCATATCCACGTACTCAACTCCGTTTTATATAAGCCTATATAATCCCCTTCAACAAAATAACTAATCACATTCATATTACGTCAAATACTTCACATCTAACCATGGCTGCTATTTCAATTTCATCTGCATCTTCATGTTCTTTGTTCGCTTCCGCTTTCAATACTCACAAATCATCAACTAAAGCACTTCCAACTTCTCTTAAGTTTAAGAAAGCAAATATCTCAGCTGTTTATGCCACAGCCGAAAGAACATCAACAAAGACCTCGTTCCGTACTGCTACTCCTTCATCGTTGTACGATGTTCTTGGTCTTCGAATTGGAGCTGATACACGAGAAGTGAAAGCTGCTTATCGTAAACTAGCTAGAGTTTTGCATCCGGATGTAGGAAGTGGAGACTCATCGGCTGATGAGTTTATGAAAGTGCATTCGGCTTATACTACGCTTTCAGATCCTGAAAAACGTGCTGATTATGATCGGACGCTGTTTCAAAGACGAGTAGCAAGAAGTTCGTCTCCAGTGAGATCAACAAGTGGTTATAAGTCGCGGAGATGGGAGACTGATCAGTGTTGGTAGAGATATTAATTAGACATCTCTTTTTTTCAAGTGTAAATATTAATTTTAGGATACTTGGCTAGATTTTTGAAGCCATCGTATTGAATTTTCTAGTATCGAATGTAACCCAGTTTAGTTTATTAATTAACATCCGACCTAAACCACAAAAATTCCGGTGTTTTCTTCACAATCTTTGAGCTTATACTTACTTGCACTTGGTCATATATTAGTTGCTTGTGCAAGTAGATTTATTGGATTTTGGTAATGTTTTCGATAGAAACCAACAAAACATGTTTTAATTTTGACGAGATGGACTTTATATACAAATTGTTTTCAAGGCATTACAAGAGTGTTTATGACTGTTAAATTAATAATCTCTCCGTTCTAAAATATATGTCCATGTTTGAATTTTTAAATTTTTTTCTTTCTCACTTTTACCTTAACTATTTTTTTCATATTATATAATACTTGATAAAAAAATATAAAAATAAAAATGCATTTAAAACACAAGTCTATTTATATATTTTGTATCAAGTATTATATAACAAGAAAAAAAAATAATTAAGATCAATGTTTAAATAACAAGACTTTGAAAAAGTTAAAATGAGTTTATATTTTGGAACTGATAGAGTATATTTTTTACATTATAGAAGTATAACGGTTTTACGGACGCTTAAAACTTAATAGATTTTTTTATAAGCATGTGCATCTTGGCAACATGAGTTCTCCAGATCCATAATTAATTGCCTCTTAAGTTCTATGTTGCAATAGGCTTGTTTGTTGTACCGATTATTACATATTCTACTTCCACACTTGGCGTGGCATCTGGTTACCAAAATTCTTCCAGCTGGTTCTAGAAATAACTATGATTTTCAGCTATTTTATAAAAACAACTTGTCAAGGTAGAAACCTCAACAATTTATTGAAAGTGGGAGCTAATAATTATAGTCCATTGACTATTATATTCTAGTGTAAATGTTCTAGACTTCTAATACTTTTATCACATAGAAATTAAATTGTGCACGTCGGAGTTTTCTAAGTCAAGTTGTGTGTGCCATGTGAGAAGTTCCAATGGATAAGAAGAACATTGTTATTAGAAAAGAAGGCGACATGAGACACCATTGGTCAAGGTAGATGTGGAAATTTAACGCTGAGAGTTTGTCATATTTGAAAATGAGGGTGGAGGTACGTGTATGTCCATCAAGTCACTAAACTTCTCTGACTAAAATATTCGTATGTGAAATTCAAGTAATTGATGAGTTCCGTGAGTTTACTCTTCAGTAAGTAGACTCTAAACCATCTCATCAGGCTGATGAATTCAGTGAGTCATACTTTTCATAGAGTGGATTCTGAACGATTTCATCAGGGAGTAGACTCATTAGAGGGTTGAGCTCTTCAATGGGAGAAATCGTCACTGAGTACACTTGCAGAGGGGATGTTTGGCTAAGGGAGGTCTGAAGTTCGAGTACCAGCCATGACTTTTACCCCTTTAGGCGATACAGGAGGAGCAGACGGGTGTCAGCATACTGCCCAATTGAATGTCACTGCTAGACCTGAACTACTAACAACTAAAAAAAAAAAAAAATTATTGCAACTTAATGATCATGATTAATTGGTCATTTAACCACTATTGCTGTTATGAAAGAACATGAGAAGATTAATTGGCCAACTAATTCTCATAATTCCATTGGCTTGAGTTTCATCTCTATATAGGAGGTTCAAATTAATTTGCATCAAAGATGTACGAAAATCTAAAAATGGTTCTTTGAACGGCGTGATTGACTCCCAATTTTAAAGCTGATTTAATTCATCTTTTGTACAGTTGGGAGATCTCCGGGATCTTCCCTTCCAGTACCGTCCGCCGACGCTATCCTCTCTTTCGGATATGTCTGTACCCATCTTTTCTTTAGAGGTTGTACTTTCTAGGTAATAATAGTTTCTTTTTATTTGCCTTTGCTTGGCATCGGAGCAAGTCGCATAACTTCTTATGAGTTTTTGGGTGTTCGTGTGTTCTCGCTCTAAAGCGGGAGAAGACACTTCCCGACCGAGAATGACTAGGTGACGGGGATCTGCCATTTCTCACGTGACCTACGAGACTCAGAACCTAGTCTAGAGAATACACTCCTGGATTGTGACCTTGGAGGCGTCCTCAACCTAGTTTATCATTTATCTTTCCTCTTTTTCTTTTTCCTCTTTGACCCTTGAGGGTCTTGGAACTGGAATTTTTCTTCGGTTTCATGCACGGTGCTTTCTCCATAGTTCAGCAGGTTTCTAGCTTCCCTTAGCATTGCTTTTTTTAGCCTTTTCCGCCATGAAGGAAGTAGTTGCTCACAGTGCCTCTGGTAAAATTTGCGGACCACTTCCGGGGCCGTGAATCCCTACGGAAAGTCATTTTGAGCCGCTTTTCCTTTGTTAGCGGTATTTCGTACGGAACCGTCAACATTGGTGGGGGTTTCTTACCCTTCTTGGTTCATATTTCTAGGACGCAGTTGTGTTTTGGTCTTACAGACGGCGTCACATGATTATGCAAAATTTAGTCGTACTATATGCGCGCACCACACAACAGATGTTGACACGCCTCTTGTTTCTTGAGAAAGATTAGACATACGTGGATGGTCCTGCTAAGAAAAGATACCATTAGTTTCACTGTGAGAGGGATTCCGACAATCAACCTTAGGCTTGAGAGTAAGCTACATTTTTAAGAGGATTTAAAGTTCAAGAGGAATAGCAATAGTGTGTTTATGTGTGTCAAAACCTAAGTTCCAAGTGGCTAAGCACTTAGTATTTGTAGAACCTTAGTGGTGGTGGTGGTGGTGGGGGGGGGGGGGGGGGGGGGGGGTTGAATACGGTCTTTTCGAATTATTTAAAGTTTAAAAACATTAAGTCTCAGAAAGTGTATAAAAGTCTATCGTGTTTTGTGTGATTTTTGAGACTATAGAAGTGAAAGCGTTAATAAACATAGCGACATTATTTAAAGTTTAAATAGGGGGGGGGGGGGGGTTGAATACGGTCTTTTCGAATTATTTAAAGTTTAAAAACTTTAAGTCTCAGAAAGTGTAGAAAAGTCTATCGTGTTTTGTGTGATTTTTGAGACTATAGAAGTGAAAGCGTTAATAAACATAGCGACATCTTTTAAAAGTTCTAAATTGGTACTATTAACTTTTTCTTCCTCAAAATTTATCAGAATCCATTTCTTTGAGTTGAGAAGATTAGAGTATTAATATAGACCAAAGGCCTCTTGGCACACCGGTATGTGAGTGACCAAATAACTTAGAGGTAGTGGGTTCAAGTCTGTTGGAGACATATGTGAGATAGATGGTATAATTTTTTTTTAATTTTGTTTAAATAAACTAAAAATTAGAGATGTGTAAAAATATTGAGTTTGAATATGTGTATAAAAATAAAGAAGCATTGGTGTATTTATAGAGTAAGTTTAATTAAACTTTGAATGATTTTATTTTTATTTTCATTTTTTAAATAAAAATAACCGACAATCAAATTTTTTGAACGTTGGGTGTGTTTTCTTGGTCCAACGACTTAGTTGTATATGCAAACAACTTTATTATTATTTTTTTGTTAAGACACGCTGGGGAGGGAGGGCTGTAACGGGAGGGACGCGTCGTCCTTACGACTGAGTCATTACGGCTGGTATTAGATGTCTATGAATACATAATTTTGATTATCTGATATGTACTTTTTGAGAAATCTGAAACTATTGTTCTTTATGAACAAGAAAGTGAATTTTGTTATACATACGGCGAAAGTAGAAAAACGTGAGAAGAAAAGACTAATTAAAAATCTATAAAGAAGCATTTGGGTATTTATAGAGTAAGTTTAGTTATTAAATTTATAAATCATATTGTTTTTTATTTTTCTTATATTTTTTAAATAAAAATTATCGACGGTCAAATTTTTAACATTGTGTGTGTTTTCTTGGTCTAACAACTCAGCCGTGTATACGAACAACATTTTTTTTTTTTACTAAGACATGTCCGGGAGAGAGGGCCGTAACGAGAGGGACGCGTCGTCCTTACAACCGAGCCATTACGGCCGGTCGACTTTAGATGTCTATGAATACATAATTTTGATTATGTGATCTTTACTGTTGAGAAATCTAAAAAGTATTGTTCTCAAATGACGTGACTTTTGTTATACACACGGCAAAAGTCAAATAACATGGTAAGACAAGCAAGACTAACGAGTATCGCCGGTGGAGATTCCTCATTCCTGTAGTAACCATTGTTTGCTGACTCACGTTTTTCATGGGAGCCAAACTGTACGTACGCGTTTGGATAACTCATCCATGTCATATCCACGTACTAAACTCCATTTTACATTAAGCCTATATAACCCCCTCAAACAAAATCACATTCATATTACATACTTCAAATATTTCACATCAAACCATGGCTGCTATTTCAACTGCATCTTCATGTTCTTTGTTCATTTCCACTTTCAATACACACAAATCATCTCAAGCACTTCCAACTTTTCTTAAGTTTAAGAAAGCAAGTATCTCAGCTGCTTATGCCACAGCCGAAAGAACATCTGCAGAGACATCGTTCCGTAGTGCTAGTCCTTCATCGTTGTAGGATGTTCTTGGTCTTCGAATTGGAGCTGATACACGAGTAGTGAAAGCTGCTTATCGTAAACTAGCTAGAGTTTTGCATCCGGATGTAGGAAGTGGGGACTCATCGGCTGATGAGTTTATCAAAGTGCATTCGGCTTATACTACGCTTTCGGATCCTGAAAAACGTGCGGATTATGATAGGACGCTGTTTCAAAGACGAGTATCGAGAAGCTCGTCTCCGATGAGATCAGCAAGTGGTTATAAGTCGCGGAGATGGGAGACTGTTCAGTGTTGGTAGAGATATTCATTAGACATCTCTTTTTTTCAAGTGTAAATATTAATTTTAGGATACTTGGCTAGATTTTTGAAGCCATCGTGTTGAATTTCTAGACTAGATTGTTAAATGGTTTTGTAGTATCGAATGTAACCGAGTTTAGTTTATTTATTAACATCCCACCTAAACCACAGAAATTCCGGTATTTCTTCACAATCTTTGAGCTTATACTTACTTGCACTTGGTAATGTTTTCGATAGAAACCAATAAAACATGTTTTAATTTTGACAAGATGGAACAAAATACTGGAATTTATAATACGAGTTGCTTTCAATGCATTACCATAGTGTTTATGATTGTTAAATTAATATATTTTTTACATTAATGAAGTATGACGGTTTTAACGATACTTAAAACTTAATAGATTTTTTTATATGCATATGCATCTTGGCAACATGAGTTCTCTAGATCCGTAATTAATTGCCTCTTTAGTTTTATGTTGGCTATGAGTGTTTGTCAAGCAATCTTTGCAATAGGCTTGTTTACCGACCATTACATATTCTAGTTCCACTTGGCATGGCATCCGGTTACCAAAATTCTGCCAGCCGGTTCTAGAAAGAACTTTGACTTTCAGCTATTTTATAAAAACAACTTGTCAATGTAGAAACATCAACAATTTATTGAAAGTGGGAGCTAATAGTTATAGTCCATTGACTATTATATCTATACTATTATATAATGCATTTTGAACTATTTTATAATTAAAAAACTTAAAATTCAGACTTTTACTTGCTTATTATGAAATGATTTCAGAAGTAATTGGTTAGGAAGAGGTTGGTTAGAAAGTTTGTTAAGAAGCAGTTTGGATGTTCAAACTAAAATTATTTGGCTTAACTATCTCTCACATCTCTACTTATAAAGCATAAAAACAACTAAATGTGTAACCAAATAACGCAAAATATAGTCATAAGTATCCGCCGCCGCATTACGCAGGTACCGTTCTAGTACTATTATAAATGTTCTAAACTTCTAATACTTTTACCATAGAGAAATTAAACTGTGCAAGTTAGAGTTTTCTAAGTCAAGTTGTATGTGCCATGTGAAAAGCTCCAATGGATAAGAAGAACGTTGTTATTAGAAAAGAGGGTGATACGGGACACCATTGGTCAAGGTAGATGTTGGAACGTTATAGTGTTTCAGTCATATTTGAAAATGAGGGTGAAGGTACGGAGTTGTCACTAAACTGCTGTTGAAGTAAAACCTTGTGGGTGGGCTCCGTCGTTAGGTTTGTCACTCGGTCTCGTAGAATATCATGCACAAGAGTAGCACACGTTAGGCTCGCCTTGGGTTTTATCCCAAGGCCAACCTCCGGTGTGAGGATGAGTATGTGGAGAGATGAAGGGTTAATAATAAATGCTATTGAAAGTAGTGTGTGTGTTAGTTGAGAAACATAAATGAGGTGAGGGGTATTTATACTACCCACACCTCATTACCTACTTTATCTCGGGAAAGAGCACGCCATACCTAGTAGGTGAGTGTCAGGTCACGTGGCCGACACAATCCCTTAATTTCTGGGATTGTGTTGTGACTCGGCTCAAGCTTCAGTGGTAAAGGGAGATATGTTCCCTTCGGTAATCCTTCGGCTCTTGGTCCGGAGGCGTGTGCAAAGTCCGAAGGGTCCTACCTTACGGACACATACGCCAACATGTCCCCCCCAGTATCGGAACATCGGTTACAAATGGATGATTCGATACTTTAGATTTTATCGATTTACCTTCCGTCTTCTAGATGTTGCTTTTCGGCTGGCATTGTGGCGGTTGGGCTTTGTGGGCTTATCGTGTAAAGTCCGTGGGCCGTTTGAACATATATTATAATAACCCTAACAGCTGGAAACCACTACTATCTCAATACAGTCATCGGACGGTCAGGGTTTTGCCACGTCATCCAGCTACCACGATGTGACGTTTCACATATCCCCACACCGCTACTATATATACATCTTCGTGCCCTTTTCATTTTCACTTTTTACTGTGTGTACTTTTCTTTGCATTCCGCTCGTTCCGATCTATCTTGTGTGGCGTTTGATATCATTTCGAGGTGCGTTTCGTCCTTTCTTACTTGCTATTTTGCCACTTTCTCTTCCGATATTCTTTTAATTATGGCCATGAGAAATTACTATTAAAAGCCAAACCGCCAGGTAAGTTTGACATGCATATGCATACTTCCAAGCTTTCGTAGAGGGACTTAGATGACCTTATTTCAGAATATGGTATTCCGTTAGATCTTAATCTGATGCTTCCTCCGTCAGGAATGATGATGAACGAGTTACCGGACGATAAGATAGGTATATATGTTCAGCATGTGAAGCTAGGAGGTGTTAGGATTCCTTTTTCTTCTTTTCTGCTAGGTGTGATAGGACATTTCAGAGTACATATTTCACAGCTTGTTCCGTTAGGCGTAAATAGGGTAACCTTGTTTGAGATCCGGTGTTATAGCTTAGACGTTACACCTACCATCTCCCTGTTCCGAGTGTTTTATCGGTTGTGTAAACAGGGCCATTGGTTTTCGTTTGAGCATCGGACGGGTAAACAGGCCCGTAAATGTTTTGAGGAAATACTAACTGGATTGAAGCGTTGGAAAGATTTTTTCTTTTTTATCGACCGTAGAGCCATACCGGATGCCATGCCATGGAGGCACAAAGACTCACAGATTTCCGATCGTTTTCCGAGCGGTTATTCGGATAGGGATGCTATGAAATTGGCTAGCCGAACGGTTGTGCTCAGGAAGCCTCCTACCAGCCTTCTATGGGCGTATGGACTTACTAATACGTTCCGGAACTCGGGCCACAAACTGGTTATAAAGAATGCCGAAGGGCAGGGTAAAGCTCAGCTTGCTGTTTTTTTTTTTTTTTTTTTTTTTTTTTTTTTTTTTTTTTTTTTTTTTTTAAAAGAAGGTTAAGCTTATTTTGCCTTGCTCTTATCTGTTTCTTTGCTCTTGTCGCAGTAATTACTATGTCTGACTATTTGGAGCTTCCGGAGCTGGATGGGTCCGTCGTGAGCAAGGGAGATCCCTTATCCGAAGAGGACAAGCGTCCGGATAGAACTACCAAACCATTGTCTCCTGAGAAAGAGATTCCTGCTAAAACTCATGCTCAATTGGTTGTTGAGAAGGAAAATTCAGAGGTGGTAGCCGCTCGAGAAGAAAAAGAAAGGAAGAAGCATATGAAGAGGCCGATCAGCAAGAAAAGGACTGCCGCTGGGTCGAGCGCAGCCCCCAAGAAGAGGAAAAAGATTCAGGGTGATGAGGAGGTTTTGTCTGAAGATCATACCGTGGATGCCACTCCTCTTCACCAAGCTGACCCGTCACATGAAGAAGGCTCTCACAACAGAGCAGATCATGAACAGGATCCTCCGGCTCATACTGCTGAGGAGGAGCATCCCTCCTTGGAAAAAAACTCAAAGTCATCAGCACGGGGGATCGCCTAACCATCCCGTAAAAACTCCATCGGATGGTAATGAAATCCCTCTTCTTTTTCTTCTCTCCTTTTCTTACGTATATGTTTCGTTTCTGTTTATAACGAGGATTCTCTTTTCCTTAGCTCATTCGGAACATCAAGCTTCTCGGTCCAAGGGACCGTCGGCCGGGCATGAACAAGGTCCTCCGTCGCCGTCTCTTGGTAAGTGTTCCTTCGTCACTTTTTTTATTATATATATTATTGTTATAATATACTTCTCCCCCCCCCCCCCTTTTTAAAGGTAACTTACCTTTTTGTTGTTGCCAGGTAATACTAATCAAACCGGAGGGTATTTTATTCCAGGCTGGACCCTCCGGGATGACGTTCGCATGAACTCTTTCAGAGCCTGCCGAGAGATGATGGCTCATCTTGCAACTCCTGCCGAAGAGGAGGCGTTGGCCGGTTTGAATAACAACCAGCTTGTTCGTCAGGCATATATCAACTCGGGCTCAGGGGTTGTTCTTCAGGCTGAGTTGTTGAGGAGGTTTAGCCAACTAAACCGTGACCATAGAGAACTGCAATCGTCCTACCAAAGCTGTGAATCTCTTTCGGCAAAGTTACAGGCCGTTGAAGAAGAGCGGGATGCTCAAATTGCTAAGTTTAACACTTTGATGAAGGAGTTTTGGGCATTAGAAGATGATGAGATTGCTGCCTCCAACCGGGAGAAAGGGTTAATGGACCAACTAGAGGAGATGGAAAAGGAGAAGAATGAAATGCTGAGTGAATCTGCCTCCCGGGCCACCAAGATCCAAGACCTTGAAAGAAGGCTGGAAGAGAAGTCTCAGGAAAATGAGCGCCTGTCGAAGGAAAACAAGCATCTAGTCACACAGCTAGCTACCGCCGAAGTTGTTCACCATAACACGGTGAAGGAACTACTCCCTGTGGCCTTCCGAAGGTTGTTCAATAGTGCCGAATACAAGAAGAGCTTGGGCAGGGTGTACAGCCTGTCTTATTCTGGAGGTTTTATTAATGGTGTGAGGGCGGAGCGTAAGCCGGAGGATGCTCAGAAAATACTTCAGAAGGTTAAGAAACTTAACATGGATGCACCCTCACTTTGGAAGCCGGAATATCACAAGCTCTTTGAAGCCGAATATCCTTATGTTCGGAATCTTGCGGAGTCTTTCCGTCTTCCACTTGGGGATCTTATGAATCTTCTTCCTGAAGAACCGGCTCCTAAGGCTGCCGCCGGACCTGTTGGCCTTTCGACCCAAGTAGGTAATGCTCCTCCTGCCACCACTCCTGATGCCCAGAATGAAGGGACGAAGGCTGTTTAGTCCTTAGATTAGGTCTTAAACGCTTTTCTTTTGACTTGTATTTTGAATTTTGTATGGACGAATGTAACAAACTTCATATTTGACATTATGACATGTTCCTTTAATGATTAATATTGTCTTAGCTTATCCGTGAATTTGATAGTACGTTTTTTCTTCTCTTGAAATATTGCTAACGTTTTATTCAATAAGTGGACGAAATGCTTTAAACAATTCGTTTAACCATAGGACAGAGTGTTTTGCACGTTCCGTTTAATGATTGGATGGAGTGTTTTTGCATGATCCGTTTGATGATTGGACGGAGTGTTTTTGCACGATCCGTTTGATGATTGGACGGAGTGTTTTTGCACGATCCGTTTGATGATTGGACAGAGTGTTTTTGCACGATCCGTTTAATAATTGGACGGAGTCTTGGAAAATTGGTCTTCCATGCTATTGGAGAGACACCTGTAAATATTATATTCAAACCATCGGTTACATAAAACAGTTTCGTAAGTTAATTGTGTGCCAAGTTCGAGGGACCTCTCGGTCGTCCATAGTTGCAAGTTTGTAAGATCCATTCCCGGTACGGTCCTTCCCAATTCGGACCCAGTTTCCCTTGGTTTTCGACCCGGCTGGCCTCATTCTTCCGGTACACAAACTCACCCACTTTGAATGCCATCGGCTTGACTCTCCGGTTGTAATACTGCTCTACTTTTGCTTTGTATTTTGCCTCTCGGATAGCTGCCATCTCGCGCCTTTCCTGAAGCATGTCTAAGTTTAAGCGTTGCTGCGCCTCACTGTCCTCCGGATTGTAGAGCATAGTCCGGTGTGTAGGCATTCCTATTTCAGCCGGTATCACCGTTTCGCTTCCGTAGGTCAAGCTAAAAGGGGTTTCCCCATTACTAGTTTTCAGCATAGTCCGGAAGGCCCACAGAACATTTGGTAGTTCATCAACCCATCCGGCTCTCTCCCTTCCGAGTCTTGCCTTTATGCCGTGCATCAAACTTTTGTTTGCCCTTTCGACCAAACCATTGGCTTAAGGATGTGCAACGACGGTGTTTATCTGCTTTATTTTTAATTTTTCGCACCATCCTTTGAACGGGTCGTTCACAAAGTTCGTCCCGTTGTCCATCACTATTATTCCTGGCAACCCGAAACGACACACGATGTTCTCCCATACGAACACCTTCACGTCTTTGCCGGTTGTTTTAGCCAGCGGTTTGGCTTCTATCCATTTTGTAAAGTAGTCCACCGCTACAATCACATACTTTACTTTTCCTGGTGCTTCCGGGAATGGGCCTAACATATCCAACCCCCATTGGTAGAAGGGCCACGGTGCCATTATAGAGGTCATGACGGTTTTGGGCAGTTTAGGAACCGGAGCGTGAATCTGACAAGAATCGCATTTGTCGATTTCCTCCCTCGCGTCTCTGTGCATGGTTGGCCAATAATAGCCTTGCCTTATCAACTTGGCTACTACTGATCTTGGGCCGGAGTGCATACCACATGCGCCTTCGTGCACTTCCCGAATAATATAATTTGCCTGTAACGGTCCGACGCACCGTAGCATGGGATTTAGATAAGACTTTTTGAAGAGCACCCCGTTTTCCATCACGTACTGAGGGATCTTCATTCGTAAATGTAATACTCCGTAAAATCCCAGGTCATTTATTAATGCTAATTATCAACACTATTCTAAACTAAGCCATTTTTGCGGGCTAATTTGAAATTTTTATATGAAACACTGTTTATTTGACACCCGATTGTTTTGATCACCGTTTGTTTGACACCCGATTATGTTTTGTCACCCGATATCACCCGATTGTCACTCTTGGATGTCACCCAATGAGGTTAACACCAGTAACTCCCACTTGCGACCCGACACCCCATTTGGACACCGAGATATTATTAATATATATGTAGCAATGTGTATATATATTAATTATTACAAAATTTACTATTACCATGTATATATAAGTATATATATACGTATGACGACACCGTTTATATATTTATGGTTTTCACAAACCGACACCGACACCGAAATTAAATTCACAATTTTACTAATCACCGATACCCCGTCATATATGGGCCGACCACAAGCCCACACGGATTCTTCTTTCTTTGATTTACTTGGGCCGAAACACTCTCACAAGCCCACACGTTTTTTTTCTTTTCCTTGTTTCGTTTGGGCCGAGTTTACCACAAGCCCACATGGCTTATTTGTTCCTTTTCTTTTGCGTACCATGCCACACGAAAACAGAAGCCAACTCCCATGCCAACTATATACTTACACACGTTTTTGAATTCCATGTTTCCTATTCACACGACACAAGCATGCCACCCTTCCATTGACTTTGAACCATGCAACAAGGAGCCACCATTGAGCCGTCGAACCCTTGGACAAACACAATACCCACCTTCGAACTATTACCCCATGGATCGCATGTTTCATTACCTCCAACATACTTATACCACATGAGCCTAATCCCAACTGTTTAAGCCTCTAATAGCCTAACCTACACATAAACTACTCCAAGTAATTCATTGTTGCTTCCTTTTATCACCACTCAATTTGACAACACCTTTGAAAGCTAGACAATATTGTCGAGAGAAGTAGAGACCACAAGGGTAGTGTTGTGTCTCTAGGGACATTCGAACCACCCAAAAACTCCCTATATAAATCATATTTAATGCTAAATCTCACACACTCACAAGTCCACCAAAGTTCTCAAACACAAATACTCTAGTGTTTTCTTTCTTGGTTACTGTCGAGGAAATCAAGAGCCATACACAAGGTTTTTGGGTTTTGGAAACGAGTTGGGTAACTCTCGAAGGAAAAGGGATCGTTTGAAGCAAAGGGACACCACGTTTACTAAGTTCTCGTAGCTCACATCACACGACATCCTCACCACCCTAGTTGGTGTTGTAAGTTGATCACTTCTCTTTTCCTTTACTCGTATCATGCACATCACATACGCACAACATGCACCATTCATTTTACAATTGTTACACTTATAGTATATATGTACATGACACCCTTAGGAAAGGGCTCACCATTTCATTTCTATACGTACAACATATCTATATTATTCGATCCACTAGTTCCTTGGCTCACCCTTAATCGAACTAGCACAACATGCAAACCTTACACGACTTTATACCACAAAAACGAGACCAAAACCAAGTCCTAGTCGAACACAATCTTAAAACAAATTAAACCCATTTTGGGCTTTAACTGGGCTAACGAGCCCAATACAAATCCACATGGAACTTTTCGACTTAAAACTAAGATTTTCAAAACGAGATAAAATTTATAAAAACCGATTTTTATAAATTTTAGAAGATAAAAATAGTGACTTTTTATAAAAATAAAAGTTAACTTTCGAAAACTAAGATTTTGGACTATTTTTGCAAAAGTCCCACGTTAAGGGGCTAAAAGTGACAAAAACCCAAACTTGCGGACTAAATTATATATTAACGATTTTTCTTTTGGAATTAAGGGTAGAAACTGTCATTTGGCCAAAGTTAAAGGAATAAAGTGTAAAAAGTACAAAAAGGACTAAAATGTAATTATTTTGACCAAAGGGTAAAAAGTGTAACTTAAATAAAGTTAAGGATTAAATATGACAAAGGTATTTTATAATAAATTATTTTATATAATTTGATTTTATATAAATACGTATATATATCTTGGTAACTTTAAAAAATATATATATATATATAACTTTACTAAAAATATTTAATTATAAATATTTTTAAACAATATTATCTTCACAAACGAGTTAATATTTATCGAACACCGGTTCGTAACACGTTACAAATAACTACGTGAAGTTATTTTGGAATATAATAAGACACCCGAACGGATATCACCGTACACGAGACATATCACATGTCATTTACGACACGAATCTAAAACACCGATTACAATGTATTATTTAGGTCGCAAGTCGGAGGAATTTCATTGCTAGACGTAGCAGTACACCATCACTTTTGAGCACCGTTGTGATTCACACCACCTGTCAGGTGAGTTCATGGTCCCACATTTTAATTGTTGTTTTTAAACCCCGTGGGGAGATACATGCTATAAATCGAACACAAGTATTTTTCTGTATGCTGTTATCACCTGATATTGCCTAAGTTGACACCTGTGCTACAAGTCCCTCATATCACGAACCTTAATCACTTGCGAGTAAGCGCGAATATAGTTGATAGATCTATTGGAATGGCAGCCCACCTCTGTCAAGGTGATCACTTGGCAAGAGGTGTGCTATATTCGAGGTATTATGGAAATTTGGCACATTTCCTGTCACTGAGGGCCCCTTTGTCATTTACATCCGCTGTGGTGTAGATGATTGTTATTATCTTTATGATATGTCAAATCGATGTTAAGGCTTGCGTTTCGTGAGCCTTAGGAGCAATATTACACCAGTTTAGTCAAGACCTGTCTATCTTGGCTTGTTATTTTCAAATGCTTGACTTGTGTTCACACTATTACTATTTAAACTACTATGGATTCACTCAACCTTTGTGTTGACTTTTTAAGCATGTTTATCTCAGGAAATTAGCAAGCATGGCGGCACGGAGCTGGCAAAAGGGCACAGGACCTCCCTTTGATTTCAATAATTATATCATTCTTTACAAACTCATCACTTCTTTTGCTAAACAATTAACATTTTGGAAAAATGTTTGTAACTCTGAATATTTGAGTTTTCATGGAATGATATTGACTATCTTTTGAATTGTTTTCTATGAGTATGACTGTGTACTAAACTGTAATGACCCCGATTAGACTTCCGCTGCTTATCAAAATTTCGGGGTGTTACAGTAAACCTCTTGCTTCGTTTGTGTCCTCCGGCCAGATCCCCTCTTCCAGACATCTGATGATAGGAGTCATCCAATTCTCTTCTTCTTCTTCTTCGACTATGGCTCCCACTCATTTTTCCTCGGTGGAGGGATTTTCTAGCACCTCGACCAAGATTTCTTTGGTCAAGTGATTAAATGCTACCGAAGCTAACTTACTGAGCACATCGGCTTTCTGGTTTTGCGTTCTCGGTATATTATAAATCTTGAACTTCTTAAAGTTGCCTATGTATTCCTTTGCCTTCGCCAGATACCGAATCATACTTTCTTTGGTTGCCGTGAAGTGGCCGTTTATTTGGCTTGCCACCAATTTTGAATCAACTCTGACTTCCAACTCCTCCACCTTCATTTTCTCGGCAATTCGTAAGCCGGCCAAGAGTGCTTCGTATTTCGCTTCGTTATTGGTGCTTGGAAAATTAAGACGGAGGGCATACGTGTGTTCACTATGATCGGGACCAATTAGCACTAATCCCGCTCCTGACCTCTTCTTGCTAGATGCTCCGTCTGTGTATAATATCCAACAGCTCGAATCCGAAACTTCTTGTACCTCTTTGAAATAGGGTTTTCTTCCTGATCCTTCGGATTCAACCGAAACCTCTGAAATAAAGTCCGCGAGGACTTGTCCCTTGATTGCACTCTTAGGTATATAATCTATATCGTAAGCTCCCAATTCCACAGCGTATTTTGTCAACCTGTCGGACGCCTCTGCCTTACTGAGGATCTGCTTTATCGGCTGATCTGTTATGACTTTTATAGGATGAGCTTCAAAATACCTCCTAAGCCTTCTGGAGGCGTGCAATAGAGAAAGAGCTAATTTCTCTACCGGGGCATAATTTCTCTCCGCCTCTTGCAACGTTCTGCTTACATAATGCACAGGGAGCTGCCTTCCTTCCCTTTCTGTCAACAACACCGCACTGATAGCTCCTTCGGCTGCGGCTAGATACATATACAATACTTCTTTTGCTCGGGGAGTTGATAAGGATGGTAGATCTAATATGAGCTTTTTGAGTGACTGGAAAGCATCTTCGGCCTCCTTGGTCCATTTGTATGCATCCCTGTTTTCTTTGGTTATATTTTTCAACGTATCAAAGAAGGGAAGAGACCTTTCGGCGGACCGAGCAAGAAATCTGTTCAGAGCGGCTAACTTTCCACTAAGAGATTGCATCTCTTTCAAGGTTCCTGGGGACTTCATCTGTGCAATTGCCTCCGTCTTTTTGGGATTTGCCCTTATGCCTTCGGATGTTATCATGTATCCCAGGAATTTGCCTTCCTCCACACCAAACGAGCATTTCCTGGGGTTTAACTTCATGTTAATTCTTCATAAGTTTCTGAAGGTTTCAGCGATGTCAGCCAACATCTCTTTTTCTCCTTTACTCTTAATTACCATATCGTCCACATAAGCTTCCAAATTCCGGCCTATTTGTGTCCGAAAGGCAGAATCGATGAGACGTTGGTAAGTGGCCCCCACATTCTTTAAACCGAAAGGCATTTTTGTATAACAATAGGTTCCTTGTTCCGTGTAAAACGCGGTTTTCTCCTCATCTTCCTCTGCTATCTGCACTTGATAGTATCCCTTATACGCGTCTAAGAAGCACTTATACTTGAACCCTACTACCGACTCTATCTTCCAGTCAATCTCCGGGAGGGGATAATAGTCTTTCGGACACGAAGAGTTCAGATTCTTGAAGTCAATACACATGCGCCAGCTTCCGTCACATTTTTTGACTAGGACGGGGTTGGAAATCCAAGTGGGGTACTTTACCGGCCTAACTATCCCTGCCTTTAACCAATCGTCCACTTCCGCCATCACTACCCTGTTCTTTTCGGCAGAAAGGTTTCGCTTCTTTTGAGCAACAGGAGTGTCGTCAACATTTACATGCAAGTGATGCCTTATCAATCGCCTAGGGACTCCTGTCATGTCAGAAGGTTGCCATGCAAACATATCCTTATTTCTTCTTAAGAGCTCAATAAGGTACCTTCGGCCTTCTCCTGAGAACCCTTTCCCGATGATAACCTTCTGCTCCGGAAACGCAGGGTTTACTAGGATCTCTTCGGTTGTTTCTTCCCCGATGGCTTTGGCCTCTCGGCGCTCTTCTTTCATCAGAGTTACAGCCGACTGGTTTTCTTCCAGCCTCCTACATTCCGAAACCATCGCCGGGCGAGCCATTACGGTGGCAATTCCTCCCGGAGTGGGAAACTTAACCATAGAATGGATAGTGGATGGAATAGCCCTAAGCCCTTTCAAACCTGTTCTTCCTAGGATCACATTATAAGGTGAAGGAGATCGCACTACGCAGAATTTCATCATTGTCCTTCGGAAGAGACCATCATCACCGAATTTTACTTCTAGCTCTATTTTTCCCAACGGCCTGTTTGTTTCTCCGGAAAAACCGATCAACGAAGTGTTGGTTTCTTCCAACTTCTCCCTGATGGATGCATCTAGATTGCGGAAACAATGTTCGTACATTACGTTTACAGAAGACCCTTCGTCTACATATATCTTTCGGACCAGATATCCTTCTATGTCTCCTTCTATGATAAGTGGCTCTTCTGACAAATCGCCCATTGATATGGAAGGGAAAACTATAGGTACTTTCATCTAATCTTCCTCATGCCCTCCGTATTTTCTTTTCTGGACGATGGGTGAATTTCGGATCATGTTAATTACCTTATTCTTTCCTCTGTCATCTTTTCTCGGGGTATCCCTATTTCCCCCGGCGTCTCTTTGCCTCCAGTCTCTGAGTAGGTGATCGAGCTTCCCGGATTTCAATGCCATTTCTAATTGTTTTTTGAGCTGGTGATAATCGTTCGTGAGGTGGCCTTTCTCGCCGTGGTATTCACAAAACCTATCCATGTTTTCTGTCCTCGGTCTGCCGACCATCGGTGGAGGCTGAGGCAGATTCAACTGACGTTCGGTAGCCAAGATTACTCGGGGGAGTTTGACCAGTGAACCTATATTCGTACGTTCGGCATTGTTCCGAAATGGTTCCGAGCACTGATAATTACTCCGGCTATTTGTCTCGACGCGACCGGGGTTGGTTCGAGGAGAAACATAAGGTTGGAATACGTCTCTTCATCGTTGATCATGTAACAATTCGCATTTTCAGATTAATTACTATTCCCGGAAAAATTTCACTATTCACTTTTCACTATTCATCTCAGAAATTTTTATTTCATATTCTCGTAAGTTAAACTATTTTAACGATAATCCGAGAGTTTGATGCTCGTCGGATCATTTCTGCAAAAATCACAAAGCCGAGTCCGAGATTTACTTTTAGGTTTAAACGTCCTTCCAGCATCCCGATATATCCATAAAACATTATAAACAATAGAAATATGATTTTCTTTCATTTTATGACAATTCCAAAAGTTTTGGAATTTTACGTTTTTCAGTTCAGCGTTTTACGCGAATTACGCGTTTTAGACCCGTGTTTACAGTTTTTAGCAGGGTTTTCGCACCCGATAGAACCTACCACTCATTTTATATTTTATTATGGACTATATTGACATGTTTAACAATACTTTCAAGTTTCATATTTTTACGATACCCGGTTTTACGTTTTAAGGCTTAATCATTTACGGTTAGCATTTTACGGAGTCAAAATGCACAAACTAAGCAAGATAGCACCAAGACTCATCATCTAGTCACCCTTATCCACCTTGAACCGCCATTTAGGGGGGGGGGAGTCACCATTTTGTGGCTTGATCTTGACCATTGATCTCTAGGATGTTTACAAGTGTCTAAACTAACCATGGTTAATTTCTAACCCAATATATGGTTAACTATTTTTCCTACCCTATAAATACCAAGCTAAAAACACATAGAAAACTTGCACCACACCTTCCTATAACCTTCAAGTCCTAAAACCTAAGGCACTTTTCTTATATTTTGTAAGAAAGTTAACTAGTTTTTGAAAGAAAACTAATGTTTGATCTTCAATCTTGGAAATTTTCTAAGAAAAGTTGTTATAACTTTAAAGTCTCCAAAAAGACGTCGTTATAATCTTCAAATAGCTTTGGACTTCAAGAAGGCGCCGTTATAATCTTCAAATAACCTCGGTTTATCATAGATTGCAAAGGGTGAAGCTTAAGTCTATCAAAGTCCGTACCTTACTAGTTACTTACCTTTCTTTTAGAAAGCCTCAAGTTGTAAGCAAACCCTAACATACTTTCTTGCTTAATTATCATTTTCATGCTCTTTGTGTTCCTTTCATGCTATATATGTTCTTGTTATTGTGTTCATGATGTTTAAAAATGGATAAAACAAGTATTGGTATACATATGTTAACTTATGACAAGTAAACAAGCAAACTAGTGATTTTTATGGAGAACCACGACCAAAATAGTATAACTTTGATATTTGACACTTACTTACTGTTAAAGAGGACTTAACAAGGAAAACATAGCAATTTGAATCACCCAAAACGAGTACCCGAGTCAAAAGTTATGACCATTTGAAGCTAGCGAAACCAAAACGGCAAAACTGCCCAAATAGCATTCTGATCAAATTTTGATTTTTAAAGTCACCCTTCTGGTCCGATTCATCAAAAAGTTAAAACACAAAAGTTGTCCGGAAAGACGTTTTCGTTCAGGAACAAAGAAGCTCGAGCTCTGAAAACGCTTTCCGAGTGATAATTTTCTTCAAAATCTTAACAGCCCATTTTAGACCAAAGTCACTATATTATAGTTATGATTTACTAAGACCAAGAGGTCTTATGACCTATAATCAAGACCACAACCATGGCTAGAGCCAAGGTTGTGTCTCATGACCTTGGAACAAGGACCAAAGGTCCTGGCTAGGCCATGACGAAATGACCATGTAAGATTACTTAGGCGAAAACATGAAACAAGGAATTAGGCGATAACTTGAACAAGCAATTTGGATCTACTTCACTTAAAAAGGAACCATGAGATATTACAAAGAGAAAATGGTCATACAAGACTTATGAAACTATCCCTAATAACAATCTTCATGTACAAATAAACTTTCCTAAGTTTATTCAAATATCGGACATGTAACTTTTCGGATCAAAACTTATACATTTGTTATCAAATACTACAATAGTAGAGAGCCTCATGTGAGGAGTTCATTAAGTAAGCCGTCGAGATAAGTTGTGGATTTACGAGTTAAAGTTTCCTGGCTCCTCGAACGTTTACTCCATGACTTCTGAATTATGTCGGCCCGAACGGTAGTAAGAGATATACAACCTATACATGTTCCATAAACCATTTATATTCAAAGACTTACACTATATACTAAGTACTACATCATGAACATTATGCAAGACATATATAGGCAATTTTTCGTATTCTTAGACGTTACTCCAAACCTAAGTCGCAACGTTCTATTATAGGCTGCTCTTAGTGACTTTCGCGATTCGACTACCACTTTCATTTCACATCACTTAAGCTTAAGGTGAGTCATAGCCCCTACTCTTTTCATACTTGTCTTAACTCTTTGGGGGAGACACATGCTCAACTACTTGTTTACTTGTACAAATACTCAAAACGTTTATACTTGACTGTGTTATACTTGATTGCTTACATACATGACTGTGTTATACTTAATTGCGTTATTCTATTTATTGACTAGTAGTTGTCTTTGGGAAGTGGCTCCCAGTTGTCTTTGGGAATTGACTCCCAGTTGTCTTTGGGAATTGGCTCCCAAAGTGAGGTCTTCGGAGATGAAGTATAGACTCACTTCTAATTGCTTAAATTGTCTTGATGAACTTATACATGTCTTATTCATACTATATATGTTAGCAGTGGGTTGTGAACACACAGGTTGCAAGTCTCTTATGGCGGGACTTGCAACTGAGTGGATTCACGATGCCTTTGCTGTGCGAACATTCTCTTAAGGCTTTTCAATTATTTTAAGACAAACTCTATGAACTCACCAACCATTGTGTTGACACTTTAGCATGTTTGTCTCAGGTCTGTAAGATGATAAGCTGTTGCATGGAGCATAGAGTCGCTTGGCATGTTTTGAAGACTTATGCTTTTATCTTTACCATTCGATATGTCTTAAAACTCTTATGTATTGTATTATGGAACTCAAGTTTGTAACTCGGAATTTATTAATCGAATGGTAACTTTTCAAAACGTCTCATTTAGAGTTCGTTGTCTATACCTTGTACTTTGTATTATGAAGTAGCACCCCTATGACACAGTCTTCCGCTGCGGTATTTTGGGGGTGTTACAGATTGGTACCAGAGCCTTGGTTATAGAGAACTAGGTTGCATTTAGTGCCTAGACTATAAATGATATAAACATTAAGACTCTTCTCCTTATTTTGCCTTACACACACTTCATGCGCATATGCTTATTGCTAATTGTTTGTTTAGGAGAAACCCCAGACAATAGTCAAGTCATCAAAAATTTAGAGCTAAGTAATAATTGTTTAAATTAACTTAATCTTGTGACAGTTCTTGTTTGATAAGACATAAGATTAAGTTAAATAAAGGTTATTAGTTTCCTGTAGAGATTTGATGATTTGCCTTATACTTACTTTATATGATTCTAATACCTAGAAGTGGTTCATATGTCCTAGTACGACACTCAAACCTTTCTACAAGCGCGACTAGTCCTTTTCGTCACATCACCTTCTCTAGATACACAGACTATGTTACCCTTTCACAACTTAAGAGCAGATGATAGAAAGTCTACCCAATTATGTAGTATCAATTGTTGAGATATGTGTGCCTGGTAATATGTATACGTGTGAAAGGAAGCAATTATAATTATGGTGGCCAACATAATTATAAATGCATCACGACTCACGTAGATATATGTGACCATGCTTACATTGATCAACGATTGACTCAAATTGACAAGATTTAAGACTAAGTAGTATAGGAATATCGCCTCATATCTGACGTCGACAAAATGTCCCTCCTTGTAGATATCATGGCACCAAAGAGAGTAACTCGTAGCACTAGCCGAGGTGGTGCAACACCAAGAAGTGGAAGAACTGGTGGATGTGGAGGTAGAGGAGATGCTCACGACACTAGTAACCCTAGTAACGCTGGTGGAAATCCAGATGTCTCCACCATTATTGCCCAACAACTACAAAACCTACTTCCCACTATAGTCACACAAGTTGGCAATCACATGAACAATTCGGGAAACCACGGAAGCATAAATGACGCTACAAATGATGGAGGAAGGAATGACAACAACAACAACAACAACAACAACAACAACCATAGGACTGGATGTACGTATAAGGAATTTACGTCATGCAAGCCAATTGAATTTAATGGTAAAGGAGGTGCATTGGCATATACACGATGGGTCGAGAAGATGGAGTCAGTGATTGATATCAGTAACTGTGCAATCCACCAGAAAGTGAAATATTCTGCATGCTTGCTATCAGAAAAGGCATTGACATGGTGGAACATGCAGATTCAAGCAAGGACTAGAGAAGCAGCTGTAGGCATGACATGGGACGACTTTAAGGGACTACTGAAGGAAGAGTACTGCCCGGTTAATGAAATGCAAAAACTAGAGGACGAGTTTTGGCATCACTCTATGGTAGGGGCTGGTCATGCAACCTACACAGATCGGTTTCATGAACTAGCTAAACTAGTTCCTCATCTGGTTACCCCTGAATCCAAGAGGATTGAGAGGTACATTTATGGCCTTGTTCCCGAGATTCGTGGGATGGTGAAAACAACCGAACCTCCCACAATTCAAAGTGCAATATTAAGAGCAGGGACCCTAACAGATGAGATGGTTAGGAATGGAACTTTGAAGACTAGTGATAAAAGGAAGGGAGCAGGTGAATCGAGTGAGCAAAAGGGTACAATGGTTGATAATAAGAGAGCAAGAGGATTTGCAGCAACAGTTTATGATCAGAAAAAGTATGAGGGTCCACATCCTAAGTGTACTAAATGCGCTTATCATCATCAGAGGTCTGAACCATGCCCTGTGTGTTATAATTGCAAGAAGTCTGGCCACTTTGCAAGTCAGTGTAAATCAATTACAAGGCAGGCGAATGCGGACAATATAGGAAACAACCAAAAGACATGCCATGAGTGCAACAGCCCAAACCACTTCCGAAATACTTGTCCTAAGTTGAATAGGGCACAGGGACAAGTACTGGATAACCCGACTCTAGCAGTAATGCTTGAAGAAAATAACCCAAACCGTGGATACAATGTTAGTCCACCTCGGGGTCGAGCATACTATTTGGGTGCTAAGGAAGACTGCAATGCTTAACGGGTACGTACCTTTTCCTACCATATTATTCTATTCTAAACCTAGCTTTATTATGCCGCTATTAAGATAAGAGACCTAGACACACTAAACTTCGGGACGAAGTTTCCTGAAGGGGTAGAGACTGTAACAATTCGCATTTTCAGATTAATTACTATTCCCGGAAAAATTTCACTATTCACTTTTCACTATTCATCTCAGAAATTTTTATTTCATATTCTCGTAAGTTAAACTATTTTAACGATAATCCGAGAGTTTGACGCTCGTCGGATCATTTCTGCAAAAATCACAAAGCCGTGTCCGAGATTTACTTTTAGGTTTAAACGTCCTTCCAGCATCCCGATATATCCATAAAACATTATAAACAATAGAAATATGATTTTCTTTCATTTTATGACAATTCCAAAAGTTTTGGAATTTTACGTTTTTCAGTTCAGCGTTTTACGCGAATTACGCGTTTTAGACCCGTGTTTCCAGTTTTTAGCAGGGTTTTCGCACCCGATAGAACCTACCACTCATTTTATATTTTATTATGGACTATATTGACATGTTTAACAATACTTTCAAGTTTCATATTTTTACGATACCCGGTTTTACGTTTTAAGGCTTAATCATTTACGGTTAGCATTTTACGGAGTCAAAATGCACAAACTAAGCAAGATAGCACCAAGACTCATCATCTAGTCACCCTTATCCACCTTGAACAGCCATTTAGGGGGGGGGAGTCACCATTTTGTGGCTTGATCTTGACCATTGATCTCTAGGATGTTTACAAGTGTCTAAACTAACCATGGTTAATTTCTAACCCAATATATGGTTAACTATTTTTGCTACCCTATAAATACCAAGCTAAAAACACATAGAAAACTTGCACCACACCTTCTTATAACCTTCAAGTCCTAAAACCTAAGGCACTTTTCTTATATTTTGTAAGAAAGTTAACTAGTTTTTGAAAGAAAACTTGTGTTTGATCTTCAATCTTGGAAATTTTCTAAGAAAAGTTGTTATAACTTTAAAGTCTCCAAAAAGACGTCGTTATAATCTTCAAATAGCTTTGGACTTCAAGAAGGCGTCGTTATAATCTTCAAATAACCTCGGTTTATCATAGATTGCAAAGGGTGAAGCTTAAGTCTATCAAAGTCCGTACCTTGCTAGTTACTTACCTTTCTTTTAGAAAGCCTCAAGTTGTAAGCAAACCCTAACATACTTTCTTGCTTAATTATCATTTTCATGCTCTTTGTGTTCCTTTCATGCTATATATGTTCTTGTTATTGTGTTCATGATGTTTAAACATGGATAAAACAAGTATTGGTACACATATGTTAACTTATGACAAGTAAACAAGCAAACTAGTGATTTTTATGGAGAACCACGACCAAAATAGTATAACTTTGATATTTGACACTTACTTACTGTTAAAGAGGACTTAACAAGGAAAACATAGCAATTTGAATCACCCAAAACGAGTACCCGAGTCAAAAGTTATGACCATTTGAAGCTAGCGAAACCAAAACGGCAAAACTGCCCAAATAGCATTCTGATCAAATTTTGATTTTTAAAGTCACCCTTCTGGTCCGATTCATCAAAAAGTTAAAACACAAAAGTTGTCCGGAACGACGTTTTCGTTCAGGATCAAAGAAGTTCGAGCCCTGAAAACGCTTTCCGAGTGATAATTTTCTTCAAAATCTTAACAGCCCATTTTAGACCAAAGTCACTATATTATAGTTATGATTTACTAAGACCAAGAGGTCTTATGACCTATAATCAAGACCACAACCATGGCTAGAGCCAAGGTTGTGTCTCATGACCTTGGAACAAGGACCAAAGGTCCTGGCTAGGCCATGACGAAATGACCATGTAAGATTACTTAGGCGAAAACATGAAACAAGGAATTAGGCGATAACTTGAACAAGCAATTTGGATCTACTTCACTTAAAAAGGAACCATGAGATATTACAAAGAGAAAATGGTCATACAAGACTTATGAAACTATCCCTAATAACAATCTTCATGTACAAATAAACTTTCCTAAGTTTATTCAAATATCGGACATGTAACTTTTCGGATCAAAACTTATACATTTGTTATCAAATACTACAATAGTAGAGAGCCTCATGTGAGGAGTTCATTAAGTAAGCCGTCGAGATAAGTTGTGGATTTACGAGTTAAAGTTTCCTGGCTCCTCGAACGTTTACTCCATGACTTCTGAATTATGTCGGCCCGAACGGTAGTAAGAGATATACAACCTATACATGTTCCATAAACCATTTATATTCAAAGACTTACACTATATACTAAGTACTACATCATGAACATTATGCAAGACATATATAGGCAATTTTTCGTATTCTTAGACGTTACTCCAAACCTAAGTCGCAACGTTCTATTATAGGCTGCTCTTAGTGACTTTCGCGATTCGACTACCACTTTCATTTCACATCACTTAAGCTTAAGGTGAGTCATAGCCCCTACTCTTTTCATACTTGTCTTAACTCTTTGGGGGAGACACATGCTCAACTACTTGTTTACTTGTACAAATACTCAAAACGTTTATACTTGACTGTGTTATACTTGATTGCTTACATACATGACTGTGTTATACTTAATTGCGTTATTCTATTTATTGACTAGTAGTTGTCTTTGGGAAGTGGCTCCCAGTTGTCTTTGGGAATTGACTCCCAGTTGTCTTTGGGAATTGGCTCCCAAAGTGAGGTCTTCGGAGATGAAGTATAGACTCACTTCTAATTGCTTAAATTGTCTTGATGAACTTATACATGTCTTATTCATACTATATATGTTAGCAGTGGGTTGTGAACACACAGGTTGCAAGTCTCTTATGGCGGGACTTGCAACTGAGTGGATTCACGATGCCTTTGCTGTGCGAACATTCTCTTAAGGCTTTTCAATTATTTTAAGACAAACTCTATGAACTCACCAACCATTGTGTTGACACTTTAGCATGTTTGTCTCAGGTCTGTAAGATGATAAGCTGTTGCATGGAGCATAGAGTCGCTTGGCATGTTTTGAAGACTTATGCTTTTATCTTTACCATTCGATATGTCTTAAAACTCTTATGTATTGTATTATGGAACTCAAGTTTGTAACTCGGAATTTATTAATCGAATGGTAACTTTTCAAAACGTCTCATTTAGAGTTCGTTGTCTATACCTTGTACTTTGTATTATGAAGTAGCACCCCTATGACACAGTCTTCCGCTGCGGTATTTTGGGGGTGTTACAGATTGGTACCAGAGCCTTGGTTATAGAGAACTAGGTTGCATTTAGTGCCTAGACTATAAATGATATAAACATTAAGACTCTTCTCCTTATTTTGCCTTACACACACTTCATGCGCATATGCTTATTGCTAATTGTTTGTTTAGGAGAAACCCCAGACAATAGTCAAGTCATCAAAAATTTAGAGCTAAGTAATAATTGTTTAAATTAACTTAATCTTGTGACAGTTCTTGTTTGATAAGACATAAGATTAAGTTAAATAAAGGTTATTAGTTTCCTGTAGAGATTTGATGATTTGCCTTATACTTACTTTATATGATTCTAATACCTAGAAGTGGTTCATATGTCCTAGTACGACACTCAAACCTTTCTACAAGCGCGACTAGTCCTTTTCGTCACATCACCTTCTCTAGATACACAGACTATGTTACCCTTTCACAACTTAAGAGCAGATGATAGAAAGTCTACCCAATTATGTAGTATCAATTGTTGAGATATGTGTGCCTGGTAATATGTATACGTGTGAAAGGAAGCAATTATAATTATGGTGGCCAACATAATTATAAATGCATCACGACTCACGTAGATATATGTGACCATGCTTACATTGATCAACGATTGACTCAAATTGACAAGATTTAAGACTAAGTAGTATAGGAATATCGCCTCATATCTGACGTCGACAAAATGTCCCTCCTTGTAGATATCATGGCACCAAAGAGAGTAACTCGTAGCACTAGCCGAGGTGGTGCAACACCAAGAAGTGGAAGAACTGGTGGATGTGGAGGTAGAGGAGATGCTCACGACACTAGTAACCCTAGTAACGCTGGTGGAAATCCAGATGTCTCCACCATTATTGCCCAACAACTACAAAACCTACTTTCCACTATAGTCACACAAGTTGGCAATCACATGAACAATTCGGGAAACCACGGAAGCATAAATGACGCTACAAATGATGGAGGAAGGAATGACAACAACAACAACAACAACAACAACAACAACCATAGGACTGGATGTACGTATAAGGAATTTACGTCATGCAAGCCAATTGAATTTAATGGTAAAGGAGGTGCATTGGCATATACACGATGGGTCGAGAAGATGGAGTCAGTGATTGATATCAGTAACTGTGCAATCCACCAGAAAGTGAAATATTCTGCATGCTTGCTATCAGAAAAGGCATTGACATGGTGGAACATGCAGATTCAAGCAAGGACTAGAGAAGCAGCTGTAGGCATGACATGGGACGACTTTAAGGGACTACTGAAGGAAGAGTACTGCCCGGTTAATGAAATGCAAAAACTAGAGGACGAGTTTTGGCATCACTCTATGGTAGGGGCTGGTCATGCAACCTACACAGATCGGTTTCATGAACTAGCTAAACTAGTTCCTCATCTGGTTACCCCTGAATCCAAGAGGATTGAGAGGTACATTTATGGCCTTGTTCCCGAGATTCGTGGGATGGTGAAAACAACCGAACCTCCCACAATTCAAAGTGCAATATTAAGAGCAGGGACCCTAACAGATGAGATGGTTAGGAATGGAACTTTGAAGACTAGTGATAAAAGGAAGGGAGCAGGTGAATCGAGTGAGCAAAAGGGTACAATGGTTGATAATAAGAGAGCAAGAGGATTTGCAGCAACAGTTTATGATCAGAAAAAGTATGAGGGTCCACATCCTAAGTGTACTAAATGCGCTTATCATCATCAGAGGTCTGAACCATGCCCTGTGTGTTATAATTGCAAGAAGTCTGGCCACTTTGCAAGTCAGTGTAAATCAATTACAAGGCAGGCGAATGCGGACAATATAGGAAACAACCAAAAGACATGCCATGAGTGCAACAGCCCAAACCACTTCCGAAATACTTGTCCTAAGTTGAATAGGGCACAGGGACAAGTACTGGATAACCCGACTCTAGCAGTAATGCTTGAAGAAAATAACCCAAACCGTGGATACAATGTTAGTCCACCTCGGGGTCGAGCATACTATTTGGGTGCTAAGGAAGACTGCAATGCTTAACGGGTACGTACCTTTTCCTACCATATTATTCTATTCTAAACCTAGCTTTATTATGCCGCTATTAAGATAAGAGACCTAGACACACTAAACTTCGGGACGAAGTTTCCTGAAGGGGTAGAGACTGTAACAATTCGCATTTTCAGATTAATTACTATTCCCGGAAAAATTTCACTATTCACTTTTCACTATTCATCTCAGAAATTTTTATTTCATATTCTCGTAAGTTAAACTATTTTAACGATAATCCGAGAGTTTGACGCTCGTCGGATCATTTCTGCAAAAATCACAAAGCCGTGTCCGAGATTTACTTTTAGGTTTAAACGTCCTTCCAGCATCCCGATATATCCATAAAACATTATAAACAATAGAAATATGATTTTCTTTCATTTTATGACAATTCCAAAAGTTTTGGAATTTTACGTTTTTCAGTTCAGCGTTTTACGCGAATTACGCGTTTTAGACCCGTGTTTCCAGTTTTTAGCAGGGTTTTCGCACCCGATAGAACCTACCACTCATTTTATATTTTATTATGGACTATATTGACATGTTTAACAATACTTTCAAGTTTCATATTTTTACGATACCCGGTTTTACGTTTTAAGGCTTAATCATTTACGGTTAGCATTTTACGGAGTCAAAATGCACAAACTAAGCAAGATAGCACCAAGACTCATCATCTAGTCACCCTTATCCACCTTGAACAGCCATTTAGGGGGGGGGAGTCACCATTTTGTGGCTTGATCTTGACCATTGATCTCTAGGATGTTTACAAGTGTCTAAACTAACCATGGTTAATTTCTAACCCAATATATGGTTAACTATTTTTGCTACCCTATAAATACCAAGCTAAAAACACATAGAAAACTTGCACCACACCTTCTTATAACCTTCAAGTCCTAAAACCTAAGGCACTTTTCTTATATTTTGTAAGAAAGTTAACTAGTTTTTGAAAGAAAACTTGTGTTTGATCTTCAATCTTGGAAATTTTCTAAGAAAAGTTGTTATAACTTTAAAGTCTCCAAAAAGACGTCGTTATAATCTTCAAATAGCTTTGGACTTCAAGAAGGCGTCGTTATAATCTTCAAATAACCTCGGTTTATCATAGATTGCAAAGGGTGAAGCTTAAGTCTATCAAAGTCCGTACCTTGCTAGTTACTTACCTTTCTTTTAGAAAGCCTCAAGTTGTAAGCAAACCCTAACATACTTTCTTGCTTAATTATCATTTTCATGCTCTTTGTGTTCCTTTCATGCTATATATGTTCTTGTTATTGTGTTCATGATGTTTAAACATGGATAAAACAAGTATTGGTACACATATGTTAACTTATGACAAGTAAACAAGCAAACTAGTGATTTTTATGGAGAACCACGACCAAAATAGTATAACTTTGATATTTGACACTTACTTACTGTTAAAGAGGACTTAACAAGGAAAACATAGCAATTTGAATCACCCAAAACGAGTACCCGAGTCAAAAGTTATGACCATTTGAAGCTAGCGAAACCAAAACGGCAAAACTGCCCAAATAGCATTCTGATCAAATTTTGATTTTTAAAGTCACCCTTCTGGTCCGATTCATCAAAAAGTTAAAACACAAAAGTTGTCCGGAACGACGTTTTCGTTCAGGATCAAAGAAGTTCGAGCCCTGAAAACGCTTTCCGAGTGATAATTTTCTTCAAAATCTTAACAGCCCATTTTAGACCAAAGTCACTATATTATAGTTATGATTTACTAAGACCAAGAGGTCTTATGACCTATAATCAAGACCACAACCATGGCTAGAGCCAAGGTTGTGTCTCATGACCTTGGAACAAGGACCAAAGGTCCTGGCTAGGCCATGACGAAATGACCATGTAAGATTACTTAGGCGAAAACATGAAACAAGGAATTAGGCGATAACTTGAACAAGCAATTTGGATCTACTTCACTTAAAAAGGAACCATGAGATATTACAAAGAGAAAATGGTCATACAAGACTTATGAAACTATCCCTAATAACAATCTTCATGTACAAATAAACTTTCCTAAGTTTATTCAAATATCGGACATGTAACTTTTCGGATCAAAACTTATACATTTGTTATCAAATACTACAATAGTAGAGAGCCTCATGTGAGGAGTTCATTAAGTAAGCCGTCGAGATGAGTTGTGGATTTACGAGTTAAAGTGTCCTGGCTCCTCGAACGTTTACTCCATGACTTCTGAATTATGTCGGCCCGAACGGTAGTAAGAGATATACAACCTATACATGTTCCATAAACCATTTATATTCAAAGACTTACACTATATACTAAGTACTACATCATGAACATTATGCAAGACATATATAGGCAACTTTTCGTATTCTTAGACGTTACTCTAAACCTAAGTCGCAACGTTCTATTATAGGCTGCTCTTAGTGACTTTCGCGATTCGACTACCACTTTCATTTCACATCACTTAAGCTTAAGGTGAGTCATAGCCCCTACTCTTTTCATACTTGTCTTAACTCTTTGGGGGAGACACATGCTCAACTACTTGTTTACTTGTACAAATACTCAAAACGTTTATACTTGACTGTGTTATACTTGATTGCTTACATACATGACTGCGTTATACTTAATTGCGTTATTCTATTTATTGACTAGTAGTTGTCTTTGGGAAGTGGCTCCCAGTTGTCTTTGGGAAGTGGCTCCCAGTTGTCTTTGGGAATTGACTCCCAGTTGTCTTTGGGAATTGGCTCCCAAAGTGAGGTCTTCGGAGATGAAGTATAGACTCACTTCTAATTGCTTAAATTGTCTTGATGAACTTATACATGTCTTATTCATACTATATATGTTAGCAGTGGGTTGTGAACACACAGGTTGCAAGTCTCTTATGGCGGGACTTGCAACTGAGTGGATTCACAATGCCTTTGCTGTGCGAACATTCTCTTAAGGCTTTTCAATTATTTTATGACAAAATCTATGAACTCACCAACCATTGTGTTGACACTTTAGCATGTTTGTCTCAGGTCTGTAAGATGATAAGCTGTTGCATGGAGCATAGAGTCGCTTGGCATATTTTGAAGACTTATGCTTTTATCTTTACCATTCGATATGTCTTAAAACTCTTATGTATTGTATTATGGAACTCAAGTTTGTAACTCGGAATTTATTAATCGAATGGTAACTTTTCAAAACGTCTCATTTAGAGTTCGTTGTCTATACCTTGTACTTTGTATTATGAAGTAGCACCCCTATGACACAGTCTTCCGCTGCGGTATTTTGGGGGTGTTACAGATCATTCCGGCGATCACCCATGAACTTGTTTCCGAAACCTCCTTTGACTATCCGATCACCTTTGGGATTAGAGTAATTTCCTCAGCTCGTGTCCATTCCTTCTCCTTTGGGCAGTTCAGTATCCCGGAAGGCTTTTTCTGATCTTATGTAGTCATCCACTCGTGTGAACATCTCGGTTACCGTTCGCGGCACCCTATCTGAGAATTTCTTAGCGAGAGCTGGGCATTTGTGCGCACCCATAAAGGCCGAAATGCACATGATCTCGGGAACTCCACTGATGTAGCTTGCTTCGTCCGTCCAACGTTCTTTGAAGTCTGGTAACGACTCATGTGCCCTTCGGACAATCTTGGTAATTTCCGTGGGGTCTCTAGTACATTTCTTTCGCAATGAAAACCGAGTCGAAAATTGCTCCCTTAAACTGTTCCAACTATCTGTACTGCCTGGCTCCAATCGTTCGAACCATCCTCCGGCCGCCCCATCCAAAGTTTTTTGGAACATGAGACACCAAGTTGGCATCGGCCATTGTCCTTGGTTGGCGGCTCCGGTGAACCTTGTGAGATGATCATTCGGATCCGTAGACCCGTCATAAAATTTCATGTTCAAAGGCATCACGTAGTTTTTCTCCTGTAAATTCGACTATCCGACGGGTGAATGGAGATCTTAGCACTTCCTTAAAAGGTTTTTTCAGCTCCTCATCGGCTTCTGTTATTTTCTCTTTTCCCTTATCTTTGTCGTTTTCGTCTCCAAAATCCAGACGTATGGGTTGAACTACCCTTCCTCCCTTTGCATTATGTTCCTTAATGAGCTCCGTTAACGATGCCATCTGGCTGAGGATCATCGCCTGGAGATTAGACGAATCGTTCTCCGAATCATCGTGATTGTTCGTATTCTCGTTGTTGTTATTCCCACTTCCTCCGACCTGGGGATCAGGCGTGTGAAAAGGGGGTGGTCCTGACATTCGGATTCTTTAGGTAGAATGAATAACAGGTCCCACGGATGGCGCCAATTTGTTGAAGTAAAACCTTGTGGGTGGGCCCCGTCGTTAGGTTTGTCACACGGTCTCGTAGAATATCTTGCACAAGAGTAGCACACGTTAGGCTCGCCTTGGGTTTTATCTCAAGGCCAACCTCCGGTGTGAGGATGAGTATGTGGAGAGATGAAGGGTTAATAATAAATGCTATTGAAAGTAGTGTGTGTGTTAGTTGAGAAACATAAATGATGTGAGGGGTATTTATACTACCCACACCTCATTACCTACTTTACCTCGGGAAAGAGCACGCCATACCTAGTAGGTGAGTGTCAGGTCACGTGGCCGACACAATCCCTTAATTTCTGGGATTGTGTTGTGACTCGGCTCAAGCTTCAGCGGTAAAGGGAGATATGTTCCCTTCGGTAATCCTTCAGCTCATGGTCCGGAGGCGTGTGCAAAGTCCGAATGGTCCTACCTTACGGACACATACGCCAACAACTGCTCTGACTAAAATATTGGTGTTGTGGGTTTCAAGTAATTGATGAGATTAGTGAGTTTACTCTTTAGCGAGTAGATTCTGAACGGTCTCATTAGGATGATGAATTCAAATATTCAATGAGTCATACTTTTCATATAGTAGATTCTGAACAATCTCATCAGGAAGTAGACTTATCAAAAGGTTGAGCTCTTTAGTGGGAGAACCCCTCAGTGAGTGCACTTAGGGGGTGGCAACCTTGTCTAAGGTTGCCCCAACTTTTAATGCAAACAACCAATTATAGTCCTTCAACACATTTTATGCCTAAAGTTGCCTAAACATTGATTTTAAGTGGCAATCTTGCCTAAGGTCAAGCATTAAATGTTATTTAATTATATAATTTAATAAAAAACAACTATTTTTATTAATAATAATTCAAGGATTATTACATAAAAAACAATACATTTTATTAATAATTCAAAGCAAAATTATATAACACTTATTAACAAATAAAAAAAAAAACAATTTCAACAAAAATAGGAAATCACTAGTCATCGAGGTATGGTAAGTCTTGAGCCGCTAAGTGCTCCGTAAGATCAAGACGATTATGGATATCTTCGTCGAGTAACTCATGTCGCACACTATCATCATAAACTGGCGTTACCGGCGGATCCATTATATGAACCGGTGATATTGCCATCCCATCGTTTTTTAAAATCATATTGCACAATATAATGCACGTATAAACCAGTTGTCGAATCTTTTGAACCGACATAGCTCGGAGAGGACGACTGAGAATCATCCATTTTCCTTTTAGACGACCAAAAGCTCGTTCTCCTAAAATAAAAGGACGACTTTTAATAAAAAAAAATAACGAAGTATATAACTAAAACATTTTAACAAAAATACATAACGAAAACAATTTAAATAACTTAATAACAAAAACAAATTAAAAAAAATAATAACGAAATAATTAAATTAAAATAATAACCTAACGTTCTTCGTGTCGTGTTTAGATAGTCATCAAATCTATCCGGAGGTTCACCCATTACGAGTTCTCGAAAGGCGGATGTACATTTTTGTAATGGCGTTAAACTATTTTGGCCCATCGCGTCTTGACCCGGTTGAAACCATTCGTATTGGGCTTCAATATCATCAACAATTTTTAAAAACAAATTTTTACTCATACGAAAACGATCACGAAAAACGCTTTCGTTAAACTTTTGTTGTTCAACAAAATAATCATTCAATAGAGTTTCTAAAGCTCTTTCACGAAAACGTTGGACATAACCACGGGTGTCGGTAGAGCTAGCCGTGTCTTCAAGAGCTTCGTTTCCGGCTAAAAAGGTTTCAAACGTACTTCCGGATAACCATTCTTCGGACGAATCCGGGGGAATAATGATCTCGTCCGAAGACGAAGAAGATATTGACATGGTTAAATAAATTGTGTATTGTTTTTGTGATTTGATTTGTGAGATTTTTGTGAATGAAAGAATATGTGTTATTAGTGAATATTTATAGGGATTTTTTTCTTTCTTTTTTTTTTTTTAATCAATGCATCCACGTTCTTAGCATTTACTCCTAACGGTAACATTGTGCCTTGTTTTTCTCCCCACCGATTCGGTGATGCATGCCGTTTGAGGCACCGATTTGCCCTTGCCGATGTACTGGCAGCCATGGTTGCCGATCGGTAGCCTTTGCCGATCCATTTTCCCCGCAAGGATGCCACCCCCTTAGAGAGTAAACTTGTTTAATGAGCTAGCTCATGAGCAAGTAAACACGTTGGAACTGAATTTCTACGAACTTATAACGGTTTTGAACTATTGCTATAATGAAGGAACATGATGAGAAGATTAATTGGCCGGTTAATTCTTAAAATTCCATTGACTTGAGTTTTCATCTCTATACAAGATATTCCAAATCTGCATGAAAGATATACAAAATATAAACACTTACAAGAAAAAGAGTTTTTTGAATTTTTGTTTCCATAAAAAAAACTAGAATGAAAAATTGTAATAATGAATGGATGTATGCCATTGTGTATATATCTACTAGTTATAATACCTGTGCACGCACAGGGTTTTTAAAATTTCTTTTTGATTATATATTATTGTCGATTAAGAAATGAATCATTTAACATATTTCAAATGGTTTTACTTTGTAGACTAAAAATAAAAAAAACTACATGTATATATGTTATCATCTACTTATTATTTTAGCATAATACTTTTGGATTAAAAATAATATTTTATTATTCAAGCAAAATCATATGGCGATACTTGACTTGCATAAGATGGTAATGATATATGCTTTTAGTTTTGCTAACCCGTGATATCAATTTACGATATGTTTTGTAATTGTGGTATTTTTTACTTATATTTTTGTTAAAATATGTAGCATATTTAGATAGTTTTGAAGATTGATTCATTTTCTTGATTATGAATAACCATCATATCATGTTTACCAATGTATCTTTTTGTTTAAAAGATTATATTTTCATAAGTTTGTGCTATTTACTTCTCATGTTTGATCTTAAAATTACCAAATTAACATAGATGCTTATACTATAGCTTTTTTATTACATTAAGAGAAACAAAAAAAGATGTAATGGTAGAATACGTTTATGTATAATGTATAATAATAATTTTTCTCTGTGGCCGAAATATATAAGGAAATTATTATTACTTGCATAAGTAAATTATAAATGCATGAAAAACGGCAAATAGTACATTCGCAAGTCTTTTAGGATTGTTTGAATCATTAACGACCTTTCACTTTAATGCAACTTTCTTCACAATTAGCCTAAATCATTAATGTAAAAGACACCCATATTTTAGCTCGTTGGTTGACACCCTTATCAATTAATGACAACAAACACCTGCTAAGTTTCATTAACTCATTCAAAGACACCTGCTAAGAATTCCTACCATAAAGTTTCTCATATAGGCTCTAAAACACATCTTTGGTACATTAAAGTACATTCATGTATTATCTAAATTAGCAACTCAACTTAATTATACATTCATACATTAAGCAGGCGTAGATAATCCTTCTAAGACAATCATGTGTTGATACTTAATCCTCCTCTAAAAAACATACACAACAAATTGCTTTGCATTTTAGCGTGTGCGATAAGATCATAAAACTGCAAACACCACTAACATGTTGCATTATAGTGAGGATAACAACAAAGTTAGTCCTAACATCAAATAGTAAAACTTAATATTATAACTAAAGGGGTGTTTGGATATGCTTATTGAAGGTGCTTATTGGCTTATTCAATTACTATAACACAATAAGTTTGTGATAAAGCTTTAAGCTTTTTTGAGAAGCTTAATTAAAAACCCCTGAACTCACAACTAATTCTATCATAGCTTAGTATGTTTATAGTAAAAACACAAATATTAGGTGTAGAAGTTTTCAATAAAACATTAAAAAAAAGTTACTAAAAGTTGGTGTGTATAAAAAAAAAGTTAAACTATAAAAAAGGTTACTAAAAACTATCAGCTAGATAAAGCATAAGTCAAAGTTCTGTTGAGGTCTCTTTCGCATTCTATTCAGACGCAAAAAGAGGTTAACACATAAATCATACGTATAGAAGAATGGTTGTATCTCACATCCGTGATTACCAACTCAATAATATTATCGCAGTAACGTAATAATCTGATTAATATACTTGCTTAATAAGTCCCATGTACATACTTTTAATTCCTCTACAATAACCAACTATTAAGTTTTTTTTTTTTTTTTTTTTTTTTTTTTTTTTTTTTATTTTTTTTATGAAACGTCACGTCAATGAATAAAGTTAGGTTACACCCACGTAGTTTTTCTTTTTTTGATTTAGGAGGTGATTGTTATCAAATAAGGATTGTGATGCATGCATTTTTTTTTTTTTTTTTTTTTTTTTTTATATATATATAATTTAAAGAGAACACCTTCATTAAACAATGACTATCTAACACATGTGTTTGTTTGTTTTCTTAATAATTAGCTTTGTATAACGTTTTTAACTGACAGACATGTTGAGGTTGAGGTTGATGTTGTTGTTTAACTTTAACTATTGATAGCATGTTGTACAAAATATGCGAGTTTAGTAGCACATAATGAGCGTTGATAAAGTTAAATTATGCTCAATAAAGTTTTTAAAATGTTTTTATGGATATCCATATATAATTTTCAATAGCAATTTCATGAGTCGTTGTTATAAGTTGAACATATCACACTAACTCGTGCTTACCATTTGATATTTATATTCCTGTTACTAATAATTTAGCCGTATTTAATATTCAAACCCGTGTACGCATAAATTAAACTTTTAAATAAAATAACATGAGTCCTTATTAAAAAAAATATATTTTTGAAAAGTCTAAAACTAACATTAGTTTAAAAATTATTTAACTTGTATTAAAACTAATTCGCATATTTAACAAATTTTGTAATTTTAATGATGAAAGTCTAAAAACTAATACTAATAATCATGTAATTTTAAACAAAGTTAATATTATAAAGTAAAAGGGGTACGAAGTGTAAGGGGTTATTTGTATTTTTTCTAAAGTTATTAAAAAACATGAAAACTTGTAATTTTACACTTAGCTCTATATAATTTATTTAAAATTTAAACACCAAACTTTGATTAATTACTTCCTCTTTTTTTAAGTTTTGTTTTCATAAATTTGACACCTATATTTTTATGCATTTTTTTCTTAACCAAATTTCTTCACCAAATTGATTAAGTTTGACCAAAATCAATTTAATTTTAACTTTTTATTAACCAATCATATTGCTCGATTTCGCCTACATGACAAAATCGAGCTCTCCTATTGGTCTAATTTTTTTTTCAATAAGAAGGGATTTGTATAAACACTCCGAAATGATGTAATTCTTTTATTATATAAAAGATTAGCTTATTGTGTGTTAACTTAAGATATAATTAAAAAAAATGTTCTTATGTTTAATATCTTAAATTTAATAAAAAAGATATTATAGTAATTTTAATGTGTTAGCAATTCTACACGTAATTTGTACTTTTTATGTAGTATAGATAATAAGTGTAGTTTTATTGCGAGACTCGCCATGGTCTTTTCAATGGTTCTGGTAGTTTGTACTAATTAAAAGAGATTAAATTTAGTGGTGTTCCACTTTTCTTAGTCACGTTAAATGTGACATGTGAACATGTCCAATGGATAAGATAGATATCGGTATTAAAAATTGAAGTTGGAGACATGTCAGCGACACCATTGGTCCAGCGTAAATTGTTTTTGAAATTGAATATTCAAATTTCCTACTAAAACGCATCTTCTCAGCCACTAGAAACATAGTCTATACGCAAAACAGTAAAACATTAGCATGTACATACTAAAACGACTCTTAAATGTTTAATGTTGGCCATATCGGATATATATCGTTAATTTTAAGTAGTAACAAATATTGGAATAGATTAGGGGTATGATCAAACGATAGATTAGTCGGTCTAATTTCGTTTAATTTGTTAGCGTTATGTCACGGACTTGTCTCTACAAGGTCTTCCGTGCGGCACTTAGTCTCGACTAAGCTCAACCTTGCTCGAACACTCTACGATGTATGCAACTAAGAAAGCTTCAAAGAATGGAACAAGTGGAATGAAAGGAAAACGCTTTGTATTACTAGAGAGCTTTACAAGATTGCTTACAAGAGAACTTCTTGGATGATCTCTACAAATGAGGCTACCATCTATTTATACTACTCCTAGGAAGCTATGTACAAATTCTAGAGAATTCTATGGTAGGAAAGTTCTAGGGCTTCCATGAGCTTCTAGGGCTTTCATGTGATTCTAGAGCTTCCTACATCTTCCATACTTTTTCAAGGGCTTCCAAACTTATCCATAATCTCCCAAGAGAAGTATAGAATAATCCGAAATCCCGATCAACCTCGAAAATAATCGTATCAATTAGGCGGGTCGTGACATCCTCCCCCACCTAAGCTCGCGACGTCCTCGTCGTGCCTTCCTCATGATACTTCTTGATCTTGTCCGCAAATTACCACAATAAATCTTCGGCTTCCCAACTCGCTTCGCTATCGGGCAACCCACGCCACTTGATCAAGTACTCCTTGTAACTCGGCACTCCTCGTCTTCGTATTGTACGATCCGACAAGATCTCTTCAACCTCTTGATCGTACGAAGTTACAACCGCTGTTGATGCCCGCTTGGACACCCCCCATTCCGGGTCTTCCTCGTCTCCATGATAAGGCTTGAGAAAGTTAACGTGAAAGACCGGGTGAATCTTCAACTTGGGCGGTAGTTGAAGCCGATACGATACCTTCCCAACACGTCCTATCACCGGGAAAGGGCCTTCATACCTCCGTATCAATCCCTTATGCATCTTCCTCAATGACTTGAATTGTTGAGGCAAGAGCTTCACCATCACTTGATCTCCGACCTCGAACTTGACGTGTCTCCTTTTTTCATCCGCCCATTTCTTTATTTTCTTAGCCGCTTTGTCTAATGATGCCCGGGCCAAGTCCGCTTGTTCATGCCATTCCTTCATCGTTTTGTAAGCGGCCGGGCTACTCCCCTCGTATGATGCGGCTAAGGCATTGGGACTCAATGGTTGGCGCCCCGTGACCAACTCAAAAGGACTCTTCCCCGTGGCTTCACTCCGTTGCATGTTGTAAAAGAATTGAGCAACATCAAGGAGTTTAGCCCAATCATGTTGGTTGGCACTTATGTAGTACCGAAGATAGAGCTCCAATAGTGCATTCACCCTTTCCGTTTGCCCGTCAGTTTGGGGATGAAAACTCGTAGAGAAGTTTAACTCCGTTCCCATGATCTTGAACAACTCCGACCAAAAGCGCCCCGCGAATCTAGGATCTCGATCGCTGACGATCACATGTGGTACTCCCCAATACTTCACCACATTCTTAAAGAAAATCTTAGCCGTATCGTCCGCGGTAACATCGGGTGGTGCGGCAATGAAAGTTCCATACTTCGAGAATCGATCGACCACCACTATAATACTCCCACATCCTTCCGACTTTGGCAAGCATGTGATAAAGTCCATGGAAACGCTCTCCCATGGTCCCTTGGGCGTAGGTAAAGGTTCCAACAAGCCTCCGGACTTCTTTTGCTCTATTTTGTCTTGTTGGCAAATAAGGCACGTCCGCACGAATGTCTCTACATCGTCCTCCATCCTTGGCCAATAATAAGTTCCTTCAACCAATGCCAACGTCCTCTTGATCCCCGGATGACCGGCCCACTTTGAATCATGACACTCTTTCAAGATTACCCGTCTAAGATCACCCCACTTAGGCACGTAAAGCCGATCTCCTTTTATGAACAACATGTCTCCTTTAAGCCAAAATCTTCGAGTCTTCCCATCTTTTGCTAAGGCCACGATCTTCTTGGCAAAAGGATCATGTTCCAATCCTTCCTTGATTCGATCTTGGAGAAAGAATTGAGCTTGGGTGATTGCCGCAAACTCTGCCTTGCGACTCAATGCATCGGCTACCACATTAGCCTTTCTCGGCTTGTACTCCAATTGGTAGTCGAACTTGGATAGGAAGTCTTGCCAACGAGCTTGCTTGGGACTTAACTTCTTTTGGGTTTGAAAATAACTCGTAGCAATGTTATCCGTCTTGATTACGAATCTCGAATCCAATAGATAATGCCTCCAAATCCTAAAGCAATGGACGATTGCCGTCATCTCTTTCTCTTGCACCGTGTACTTCCTCTCCATCTCATTTAATTTTCGACTCTCGAATGCGATCAGGTGTCCGTCTTGCATTAGAACTCCTCCAATAGCAAAGTCCGATGCATCCGTATGTAACTCGAAAGGCATGGTCTCATCCAGTAGTCTCAACACCGGTTCCTCCATAACTGCCTTCTTCAAACTCTCGAACGCCGCTTGGCACTTCTCATCCCACATCCAAGCTTTGTTCTTCTTCAATATGTCCGTCAATGGAGATGCTATTGCCGAGTATCCAATGATGAACCTTCGATAATAGTTAACCAATCCAAGAAAAGATCTCAACTCCGTCACCTTGGTTGGTGGTTCCCACTCTTAGATATCTTTCACTTTTGCCCCGTCCATCATCAATCCACCGTCTTTGATCTTGTGTCCCAAGAACTCGACTTCGTCTTGGGCGAAGGAGCATTTCTCTAACTTTACATAAAGCTCGTTGTCTCGCAACACTTGGAACACCTGTTTCAAATGCAAGACACGCTCCTCCAAGGTATGACTATAAACAACAATATCATCCAAGTATACCACCACAAACTTATCAAGGAACGGGTGAAATAACTTATTCATGAGGGTGAAAAATGTAGCGGGAGCATTTGTTAAACCAAAAGGCATGACTAAGAACTCGTAGGAACTATACCTCGTGACACATGTAGTCTTAGCCTCGTCTCCCTCCGCTATCCGTACTTGGTAGTACCCCGATCTCAAGTCCAACTTGGAGAAGTATCTCGCCTTTTCCAAATTGATCAAACAAATCCGCAATGAGAGGAATAGGGTACTTGTTCTTGATCGTTACTTTGTTAAGTGCCCGGTAGTCTATGCACATCCGCAAGGATCCATCCTTCTTCCTTTGAAATAGCACCGGCGCACCATATTGGGCCTTCGAGGGTCGAATATAGCCCGCATCCAATAGATCCTTGAGTTGTTTGCGCAACTCCTCCAACTCCGGCGGTGGCATTTGGTAAGGGGCTTTAGCTGGTGGCTTGGAACCCGGTTCCAACTCGATGGTATGATCCACCTCCCTCCTAGGTGGTAGCTTCTTGGGCAACTCCTTGGGCATCACGTCCTTGAACTCATCAAGTACCCGCTCGATCTCCTTAGGTACCTCCACTTTGCCTGACTCGTCATTCGTCTCTAGCCTTGTTACCGCCAAGTAGCAAGGTTCACTCTTGTTGTACCCTTTCTTGAATTGCATGGCCGAAAGGGTCTTCACTCCACACTTAGAATCCCGCTCCGTGCTAACCATGCAAGTGTTTCCACCATCTAGGATACATAAAGTGTTAGCAAATGGCATAGGGAAAGCTCGTACCTTATCAAGGAACTCCAACCCAAGAACCAAATCGAAATCATCCATCAGGACCACCGACAAGTCAACCGTCCCCTCCCATTCTCCAATCTTTACCTGAACATCTCTAGCCACTCCTTCCATTGGCTTAGCCTTCGAGTTTACCGGCTTAAACGTTCCACCAACTTTCATAGCGCTAATCCTTAGCCTCTTGGCTTCATCAATCGACATGAAATTATTAGTGGCACCGGAATCAACTAGAGCACGTACCTTGATCCCGTTGATGAATGCTTCAACGTATTGTAAGCCATTTCCTACAACTTTTGGCACCTCCGTCTTGGCCTTGATTGCATTCAAAATCCTCATCGTACTCATGCATCCACCTTCGCTCGTACCTTCGTCTTCTTGAGCTATCATTCCGTTGAGGCTTGCTTTCTTGGGGCAATCTCGAGCTCTATGAGGTCCATCGCATATGAAGCATCCACCCGTCTTGTAATTCATCTTCAAGTCCTTGCCCTTTCCGGTTGGTGGCTTACGTGCATTATCATTCTTTGCTTGAGCGACTTTCTCTCCCCCACCTTTCTCATGACTCGCCTTTCGATCTTTTGGCTTAGACGAATCTTTCCTTGAACTAAAGTCAATCAAGGCCTCGGCATGAGCAATAGCTGTAGCAAGGTCTTGAACTCCATGTCTTTCCAACTCCGTCTTAGCCCATCCTTGTAAGCCATCGAGAAAATAGAAGAGAGAGTCTTGGTCGGAAAGATCAGGAATCTCCAAGACAAGTGTAGTGAATTCCTTAACATACTCCCGGATTGTTCTGGATTGCTTGAGCTTACGAAGCCGACTCTTTGCCTCGTTCTTAACATTCTCCGGATAGAATTGCTTCTTAAGTTCCGTTACAAAATCAGCCCAAGTATCGATAATACACGTACCTCGCTCAATATCTCCATATCGACGTCTCCACCATAACGCCGCGGTATCCTTCAAGTATCGGGTCGCCATCTTGATCTTGGAATCGTCCTCCGTAATCTTGACGCCTTCCAAGTATTGCTCCATTTCCTACAAGAAATCATCAACCGCCCTAGCTTCCCGCTTTCCCACGAACAGTGATGGTTTAGGAACATCGATCTTCGGAGCATGATGACTAGCTTCTCCACCTCCATTAGCCATGGATCGTTTGCATAGCACCACATCGGCTTGCAAGTCTTCGACGGTCTTACAAATATTGGAGATCTCTTCTCCAAACTCTTCTCGCAACTTCTTGACCTCACCCATGAGCATCTCCTTTAAGTCATGGATTTCACGCTTCATATCACCGTTAAGAGCATTAAGAACGACCCTAATGTCTTCCCTCACGCTCGTAAATTCAGAGTTAAGACCTTCCAAGCCCTCAACTTGGTCCTTCAACTCCGTCACGGATGTCTCAACACCCGTCAATCTCGTATCCAAACTCGACACTACGTCCTTAGACGTTCCTCTCTTCTTGGGGTCCTGACGCCTCTCATCTCGACCTTGCCTCTCATCAATGATTGCACTTCCACTAGCACCAATCTTTTCAGTTACGTTCGCCATCGCCTCGAATCAACCTGTCTCTGATACCACTTGTCACGTACTTGTCTCTACAAGGTCTTCCGTGCGGCACTTAGTCTCGACTAAGCTCAGCCTTGCTCGAACACTCTACGATGTATGCAACTAAGAAAGCTTCAAAGAATGGAACAAGTGGAATGAAAGGAAAACGCTTTGTATTACTAGAGAGCTTTACAAGATTGCTTACAAGAGAACTTCTTGGATGATCTCTACAAATGAGGCTACCATCTATTTATACTACTCCTAGGAAGCTATGTACAAATTCTAGATAATTCTATGGTAGGAAAGTTCTAGGACTTCCATGAGCTTCTAGGGCTTCCATGTGATTCTAGAGCTTTCTACATCTTCCATACTTTTCCAAGGGCTTCCAAACTTATCCATAATCTCCCAAGAGAAGTATAGAATAATACGGAATCCCAATCAACCTCGAAAATAATCGTATCAATTAGGCGGGTCGTGACAGTTAGCCATAAAAAAATGTAAATAATTAGTGTAGTGTAGAGTCTTTCTTGTATTTATCTACTCGCAAAAGTTTATGGTGTGTATTATACGTTAACGATGTTTGTTTAAGTTTAGATGCTTGTGACAATGTGTAGTCATGAAGCTATTCGTACGGTTACGAGACTATGTGCAAGACTAGGAAACATCTTTGTACTTGGTTATACATACCTCCCTCCCCACCTCATTCATTGTGAGGTGGGTGTCACTAGTTACATGTTCTGAGATTCACCTAACTCTCTCACTGTTTTTCTCTTTCAAGTTTTTCATATTTGCACGGTGCACCTATTCTTTCTCTAGATTAATATCATATTTGGGCTTATTACGGGATAACAATTTACATCAAGAGTTAGGATATGATAAATTAATAGATTGTATTGTTAGTTTATTGCTTAATCATCTTTGTTTAACAATTTTATATAGTTGTTAAGATCCCGATCCTAATCTTAGGATCTTACAATTTTATGATTTTACAAAGCAAAAACGATCCGGTACCTACGTAGGATCTTAACAAGATTAAGATCTTATAGGATCCCGATCTTAACCATAGGATATTATGATCTACTCCGATCCGATCTTACTTTTCTCGAACCGCAAACTAAAAAATTACAAATTTATGGTTTATATTTTTGTATAATTTAAAAAACAACATGCAATTCTTCTTAAACATTCTATATTCATAATTTAGGAAAATATTTTCATTAAATATTCATACAAATTCTTGTTTGTAATATATGATAATTTGTATATTTGAATAATATTACAAAGATTATTAAAAAATAACATTATAGTAGGATCTTAGGATCTCGATCTGATTTTACGATCACGATTTTTTAAAGACTAAAACGATCCTATGTAGGATCCTGAACTTTGTAGTGAAGAACCAAAACTCTTCATTTGGGTCTTACGGGTGCCATATCACCTTACACCCTCTTCACAACTAACCCCCTCCTCACCAACAACTAACCTCAACTTACTCATTTAGGGCCCACTACTTACAATTTTATTTTTTTATTCATTTCATTAAATAAAATAAATTCATTTCACTAATAATTAAAAATAATACAACATACTAAATTTACCCGTGAGACCACTTACAACTTTATTATTTTATTCATTTCATTAAATAAAATAAATTCATTTCACTAATAATTAAAAACAATACAACATATTAAATTTATTTCATCAAAATAAAAAACATACGATACAAAAAAAAACATGGGATACGAAAAAAAAGTACAACAAATACTACTAATATGAAAATTAAACATTTTATTCGTTAACGTCGTCATCGATACTTTGGTATTTTTGGTTATCAATGCTTGTCTCTCCGAATGATTTCGGCTCTTATCGGGAAATTAACCACGCTGGCATCTAGCATGAACATCTGCATTTCCTGCATCTCCAACGCCTTTTGTTCTTTCTCATACACTTTTTCTTCCCTCTTCCTCCTCGCCTCATAACAAGCCACTTGAGCGTCTTTTGCTTGCTTATACTTTCCGGATAATTGTCCCGAAAAAGCACTTTTTTGACTACCACCGGAGCTCGCCGCGCTCCGACGTTTCCATCAACTTTTGTTTCTTTCCAACTCGTTTATTGTCTCTTTCGGGACGAGGTCGTTTGTCCGGCTCGAATATATCCTCAAGACATATAATGTCCAGAGGTTCTTCAGCATCCCATTTCGGGTACTATTTCAAGATCTCTCAAACATGAACATAAGTGAAACCCTCGAATCAAAGTGTTCTTTGAAGCTTGTTTTCGCATTATCGATACGATCATGGTCATTTTCACAACTTCAACAGGTTATATGGCGATAAATAGCGTGGAATTTTTGGCAGTCGCCATTAAGCCTTGACCATTTACCGGATACCATAATTTTGGTACGAGGGTCACCAACAGTTCGCTTGTTGAACGCCGCATGAATTTTGTTCCAAAAGAATTCATCGGTTTCGTCATTGCCCATATCTTTGTCTTGGGAAATTTCTATCCACGTTTCAGCAAGAAGCTTTTCTTCTTCCTTGGTCCATCTCCGACTCACACATGTTTGACCTACTTCTTCCAAGTCATCATCATCGTCGGCGTCTAAATCTACAACTTTTTTTGCTTTTTGGGCTTTGGTTTTTTTTCCTCTACCTTTGGCCGGTGATCGTGCCTTAGGTACTTTAAAAGGTTGTTGAGATGGTTGTGATTCGAGTGGTGGTTGTGATAGAGGAGTAGGAAACGTGGATGGGTGATTCGGGTTATAAATTGTGGTGTCGGACATCGTTGGGCTTGATTTGCGTATCCTTGTTGGAACGCTTATTGTTGGTTAAGATAAATTTCAGTCGGATTGAATTGTTGCGAACCATATGGCGATGAAGGGTTTGAATTTTGCGACGAGGGAGTAGAAGAGTTTGACAATGTCCCGTATTGACGTTAGGAGGTTCGTGAAATAGCCCATTTCGTTCGGGTTTTGAGACATTTTCTTTGTTTATTTGGAGTAGAGATATGGAAGTTTTTATTAGTTGGTTAAATTGTAGTGAGAAAATAAAAGTGAATGATTTAGGGTCCGTGATGAGTGTCTAAATACTCATCATTTTATCCCAATTTGAACTGCCAAAACATACAAAAACACTCAAATATGCATCAAAATACTGAAAATATCTTAGAAGTGTGTTTTATATGTTTCAAATGCAAAATAATCAAAAACAGATGAAAAACGTACAAAGTTTGCATTATTGGCAGTTTCAGTCCCTCAAGTTTCAAAAGTTGTCAAAACTAGTCCCTGGTTATTATAAAACTTGAAAAAGTCACCAAAGGTCCTTTTAAATCACAAAGTTACATATTTAGTCCTTTGGTGCAAAGTTTTACAAAATTACAAGTTTAGTCCCTGTGCTTTGCAAAATTGACATAAATGGTCCCTGGGATGTAAAAAACTTTGAGAAAAATAAATTTTGGTCCTTGTGCTATTAATCTTTTGCAGGAATGGTCCTTGGTGTGAAGTTTGGTGAAATGACATATTTAGTCCCTGAAGTTTAGTGAATTGGCAACTTTGGTCCCTGATGTTTAAAATGGGAAAAATTATCAATTATAGTCCTTGGTTTATCACATATGGCAAGAATAATCCTTTGAATATATTTTAGAAACCTGCCATTTCAGACCCTCAACTTTAAATGAATTACAAAATTGGTCCTTATGTTATTTAAACCAAACGGATCCTTAATAAACTAAAAAACCAATCCAGTCCAATCCATACATACCAAGCCCACCCTTTACCCCTTTTTGTCCAAGCCCAAAATACACCAGCCCAATCCACCCTTAGTTATTAAAACCGAGTCAAACGACCCTTTGACCCCCCCTTTCCCTCTCCTTCTTCCACCTCCCACACTGAGTCACCATAGCCACCTGCTATCTCCACCTCAGCTCATCACCCACTTGCCTACCCACTCTCCTCCACCTCCACAACACCCCAAATGCATTTAATGCCTAAAAAAAACCTCTCCACGCAAACTACTGTGGCAAAGACAACTTTGGCGCCAAGTTACAAATTTAAACGGCTAGGATTAAATTGACCATTTCAAGGGCTCAGATGTGTTGGGAAAGTGTCAGAGGGTCCCACTAAACCCTAAATATCAACTACAAAAGGAAGAAGAAGCAGGGATGAAGATTATTAGTTTAGTTTTAGTTTAATTAAATCGTAGGTAGTGTAATCCTTATTTCAATTGTAATTTTCAGCTTAAACCTGTTGTACTCAGTTACTTTAGTGTAATACAAGCTTTCTTGAACCTTAAATTACCTGTTTGTTCATCAAATTCATAATTAGCATTTTTAAGTGAAATCGACAATTTCACTTAACATTGTTATAGGTTGTTGTTTTGGACTAATAAGTTTATAAAAGCTCTTGACATAGCTGATATAAGCTTTTGAAAGTCTAAATTACTCAGTTACTTAGGAAATATAAAAAAATACCAAAAATAATCAATTAAATAGGGAAAAATAAAAAATCAAGGAAAGAACAAGAAGGAGACTGAGCAAGGTATTCCTTTGGATTGAAATAGTTTTAGTGGTTAAGTGACAAGCCATTGGAAGTGAAATTGGTCCCTTGGTTCACTGTTTTCAGCCTGGACTCATTTGTAAGTCATTTCATAATATTTTGTATTTCACTGTGTACTAGTTCATAATATTGCTTATTGCTGTTTTTATACTTCCTTGATGATATTAGATAAAAGTATAGCTTAAACTTGCATACTAGTTAATTAAAATCAATACTTGCTTAGTTTGTGGATTTCATAGTTAAAATAATTTATCATGGATTCTTGTTGTTAGACTGTTGTTGTTAGTATTTTTAGGTTTAAATGAGGTTATTATGTCATGTTGTGTCATTATAAATCAACATCATGGTCTATCTCAGCCTTGTGTTGTGAAAATCACAAGACAGTGATACATAAGGAGGTGTTTGGCTTATGTTTGTTCAGGGTACACCAGGGTGATCTCATTGTTGTTTGTTGTTTCTCTCAGTCACATTAGGTATCATTAGGACTAATCAAGCATAAAAAGTGATAGGTTTAATACACAAAAGTCAAAATCATAAAAATCCATCCATCACAGTTAACTGTGATGTTATTTTGATCCCTAATCCATCCATTTCATTGCATAACTAGGTAATTTAGTTTAAATTCATGTCTCAGTAGTTTAATATAACTTAGTAAGTCATTAGATTAAGATTCAAGTTCAAATAAGTCAAAGTAGTTCATAATTTCAAAAGTCAAAATTGTAGGTTGTTCATTTTTCCAAAAACTCAAGGAATTATTGTGATTTTTCTGTGAAGATCTAGACCTTGTGTTTTTTTAGGTTTAGTAGTCTCCCACCTCTACTTCAGTATTCCATTGTTCTTTCATTTTTAGGAATTTTCTGCTGGGCCCCACACAACCCCAAACACAACTGCAGGGAAGATACTTCCCCAGTATCAGCAGGTTATCACCACCACCACCACTTTGGTGGTGGTTTCTGACCATCTCAGTGGGTCCCACACCATAAACTTAGGTTCTCCCAACCCCCTCCTACCAGGCTCTTGGTTTTGACCTTTTGTTTGACTTGAAACTCAATGGACCCCACCTGATTTAGCCCCTCAATTCTGTCCCATTTCTGAGTTGCTTTTGGTTTTTGCCAATTGCTTATTCAGCTTATTGGCTTATTCAGTGGTCATAAATTGCTTATTCTTGCTTAAACTAGTTCACATAACTTATTTGAATCAGAATAATCCATAGTGGGTCCCACATAAGCTCATTTGAGCTTATTTGCTTAGTTGGTCAAACAAAGTCAACTGTGGAGCTAATAAGCTTCCACAGTGCTTATTATTAAGTTATAAATTAGTTTTTTTTACAAAAGTTAGTTATTTTTAGATATAAAATAGATTTGTAAAAGAAAAATCAAGAAAAACCAATATAAAAATAAGTGATAGTTTCTATTTAATATAATTTAATTTTAATTTTCATTTTTAGATTTTAATTAAGTAAGTTGTATTTTTATATTTTTATTAATTTCCTTTTATATTAAAGTATTTTTAGTAATTTTATTAGATTTTCATATTATCATTTGGTATTTATTAGATTTAATATTAGTTTTATTAATAATTAACTAATAATTAAGTTTTTAATAGCATAATTAGTTTTTATAAAGTATCACCAAGATTTTATATTTTTCCTAGCTTTTATAAGTCATAAAATAATTTTAGAAATTTTCTTGTAATTTTTACTGTTCATTTACTAGTTTTTATAATTTAAATAGTTTAATTGGTAATTAATTAATAAATAGAATAATAATTTGTAAACTAGTTTAAAAATATTTAAAATAAACTTTTTATAATTTTTAGGATTCCTGTGATGGTTAATTAGATTTATAAAAATCTTCTTAATTATCTAAGTCTTTTTAGTATTTATAATAATTTAAATCATATAAATAGTTGATTAATAATTAAATAGTTAATAATTAATAATAAATAGATAAATAGTCTTAAAAATATAATTTTATTTTTAAAATAAGTTTTATAATATTTTAGACTTTTAGAAATTTTAATTTTAATTTTCTAGACTTATTTTACATTTTCTTATTTATTAGTGTATTATTAAATAATTATAAATAGTTATTAAATAATAATAATTAATTTAATAGTTAGTAATTAATAAAATAAATATTTTAAATTTATTTAATTTGCATTTAAGCCCCTAAGGCATACAAATTTCTGCTTTAGTTAAAATCGTTTTTGTTTCGTACGTTTACGTAGAATTAAATTAAACGTACGCGTTTTAGTTATTAAACGTTTTTAAAATACCTAGCTTTCACGTAATCGTTAAAATAGTTTATCTAAGTTATTTTGTTTTATAAAACCTTAGATTAATCACTCACACACACATTTATACCTTTCCTGTTCATAATCACTCGATCACAAATTCGTTTTTAATACCATCACACTTCGTCGGGACATAACGACCCGGGAAAACACTGTATTTCACGGAAGCATTGGCCTAAGCTGTTAGACTATTATAGTTGACCATTCACAAGTGGTTGACCAATAATTATCTGACTGTTTCACGACCAATCAAATTTTGGCGCCGCTGCCGGGGAGGTTGTGCGCGTATTCTAAACGGTTTTGCGTATTAGTGAATCTGAATACACGCTCATTGTATATTTATCCATCCTTGTTCATATTATTATCATATAAAATGAAAACAGTTCCCGAAAACATTTTAAAACTAGTTTTCAATGAACACAAATGCCTAAAAATATTTTCCTTCTTATTATTACTACAAAAATTTTCAAAAACGCCAAAAATATTCACCTGTACCCTCCTACCTATTTGATTCTTCATTTCTCACCCTCCTAAACCGTTTGATTCTTTCTATGTCTCATTCTCACATTCTTGTCTGTCAATGGTGTGGTAGTCCTTATAATGGTGGTAATTGCCCAGTTGTGGCATGGTAGAGTCAGGAAATGGGTCTGTCTATAACCAGAATCCCTATTCCTACCATGATACGACTGATTCTTACCATCAGCTTCCACACCATGAGACCCAACACTTTTACTGTTGTGAGTATTGTGGAGGCCCTCACTACGGCTCTGATTGTCAAACTAGGAATCAGTTTGTCTATGAACAGGTTCCTTGTAACAATCATGAATTTGGTTTTAACCAGCCTTCACAGTACACAAACCCTCAACCACTTCCTCAGGACGAGTTAGCTAAATCTGAAATGATTACTAAAATGATTATGGCTCAAAGTCAATTCAACAAAACCATTCAAGATGGAATAAACAGTCTTAAGGATCTGATTCTTAAGAAACAAAAACCTCTTGTTAACTCATTATATCTTGAGGATGAAAGTGACGAGGATGAACCAATTGAAGACAAAAACTCAAAGGACCCTTCAGATATCTTGATAATGGGGGGCAAGGAAGTCAAAGTAAATCCTCTTGAGGAAATAAATGACCTTGTTCCAATCCCAAAGGTATCTGAGAAACCTTTTGATTCAACTTCAGTTGAAGCTACTTCAGTAGAAATACAGAGAAAAAAGAATATAATTGAATCACTAGCAGTAGAAATAATGGAACTTGTAGATTCCATAACTGCTAGTCCTTCTCATCTCCCTGAGTCTGCTGTTATCACACCCGAGGTTCCCACTCACTCTCTGAGCATGGGGGATGAGCATCTTGACACCGTTCCTCAAAAGGAATCGGACGAATTCATAAAGTCTAGTGTTGAGAACCTTGTCTCAATCCCAAGTGAGTCACAGGGAATTCTTGATCATATGTGTGATATCCCTCCCCCTCTTGTCTTCCCAAATGATCATATTGAGATGTTCTCTGATTCTGATGAGGACTATTCTTTATCTTGTGGAGACATAAGTTATGTGGGGGAATTACCTTCTGAGCTTGTCAACTCAGAAGAAGAGAATGATGAAGAAATAATCCAAGACGAATCTCTTCGTCTTACATTATTAAATGCTAATCTTCTCATTTCTAGAATCGAGTCTTTTAATGAAAAGCCTATTTCATCTCCTATCCCCGTCAAGGATAGTGAGGTTTTGATCAATGATTCTATTTCGGAATTGCAAACGTTCCATTTTGATCAAACGGGAGAGAAGATAAGTCGTATCACCACTTCTCATTCTTATAATTCTCTTCCCGTTTATGAATCATTTACTTTTGAGGAGTTCCCCAGTGAACTCACTCAAATCAATCCCGAATACGAATCATTCACCTTTGAGGAGTTCTCCGGTGAACTTACTCATATCATATCTCCACCGGAGTATGATAATTTCTATTTTGATCTAGACATACCCATAATATGTCTTGATCAAACGAGCTTAAAAGAGGAGATTCATGAAACATGAATTCTCCTATTGAAGATGAGGAGTTAGTCATGATTTTCATCATGACTTTCTTTCTTTTCTTCATATATCCCGTGGCTTCTCCTGTTCTTCACTCTTTTGGGAGTGAAGACATTATCTTTGACCCCGGCATTCTCATTTATAAATTATGAGCCAGGGTCTCTCTATGTATCTCATCAGTGTGGAGCTTTCACGTGCTTCAAATGTTTATCCAAATATCTTGAATGAAAGTCCGACGCAGATTGTTTCTTCCACATCTTACTTCCCCATGAACCAATGAATTCGGGGTCGAGTTAAGCTAGCGACTCGGTAATCAAAAACAGTAGCATGCATACGGGGTTTTCACCCTAAGTATGGGGGAGTTACTAACCCACATGTTGTATATATGTATATATCCTTAAAAAAAAAGAAAAAAAAAAGTGTGTACATAAACTTAAATAAAGGCTATGGAATATTTTCTTTCTTACGTTCTAAGTGTTGGTTTAATACCCGGTACTTTGAATATTGAGGACAATATTCAGTTCTAAGTGTGGGGGGAGATTCGTTATTCTAACGAATTTAAACACATGTTCCATCAAGAACCCCCATTTTAGCCCAAATTTTAAATTTTTTTCTCACTTAGAATGCAATAAATGGTTATCAGTCCGCCATGTCTAACCCACATAAGGATTGGGTAATCCAGGAGCAAACGGTTCTTGGTAAAGATATCTTAAATCCGTTTATGGCTTGCAATTTGCCCAAAATTGTATGGTACCTCAACTCGCCATATCCTAAAAAGCGAATGAGTTGGCTAGCCCGCAAGATTATGGCTTGTGGTAAAGGCAGTGGAAAATCCATAATTGGTAATCAGCTCACCAAGATGTTGACTATTCCATCAAGAGTTGGCTAGTCCAGAAGCAAACGGCTTTTGGTAAAGACAAATCAAATCCGTTGACAGCTGGTGGTTTGCTCAAAATCACACGGTTATCAGGTGTACCACAGTTCTTACATCTGGCTACTCCAGAAGTGATGGCTTTTGGTAAAGAGTTTTTCAAATCCATTAAGTTTTTCTCAAAAGATTGCTAGAGACTAGCAATGTTTTAGTGTGGGGGATTGGTGAGTGTCTAAATACTCATCATTTTATACCAATCTGAACTGCCAAAACATACAAAAACACTCAAATATGCATCAAAATACTGAAAATATCTTAGAAGTGTGTTTTATATGTTTCAAATGCAAAATAATCAAAAACAGATGAAAAACGTACAAAGTTTGCATTATTGGCAGTTTCAGTCCCTCAAGTTTCAAAAGTTGTCAAAACTAGTCCCTAGTTATTCTAAAACTTGAAAAAGTCACCAAAGTTCCTTTTAAATCACAAAGTTACATATTTAGTCCTTTGGTGCAAAGTTTTACAAAATTACAAGTTTAGTCCCTGTACTTTGCAAAATTGACATAAATGGTCCCTGGGATGTAAAAAACTTTGAGAAAAATAAATTTTGGTCCTTGTGCTATTAATCTTTTGCAGGAATGGTCCTTGGTGTGAAGTTTGGTGAAATGACATATTTAGTCCCTGAAGTTTGGTGAATTGGCAACTTTGGTCCCTGATGTTTAAAATGGGAAAAATTATCAATTATAGTCCTTGGTTTATCACATATGGCAAGAATAATCCTTTGAATATATTTTAGAAACCTGCCATTTCAGACCCTCAACTTTAAATGAATTACAAAATTGGTCCTTATGTTATTTAAACCAAACGGATCCTTAATAAACTAAAAAACCAATCCAGTCCAATCCATACATACCAAGCCCACCCTTTACCCTTTTTTGTCCAAGCCCAAAATACACCAGCCCAATCCACCCTTAGTTATTAAAACCGACTCAAACGACCCTTTGACCCCCCCCCCCCTTTCCCTCTCCTTCTTCCACCTCCCACACTGAGTCACCATAGCCACCTGCTATCTCCACCTCAGCTCATCACCCACTTGCCTACCCACTCTCCTCCACCTCCACAACACCCCAAATTCATTTAATGCCTAAAAAAAACCTCTCCACGCAAACTACTGTGGCAAATACAACTTTGGCGCCAAGTTACAAATTTAAACGGCCAGGATTAAATTGACCATTTCAAGGGCTCAGATGTGTTGGGAAAGTGTCAGAGGGTCCCACTAAACCCTAAATATCATCTACAAAAGGAAGAAGAAGCAGGGATGAAGATTATTAGTTTAGTTTTAGTTTAATTAAATCGTAGGTAGTGTAATCCTTATTTCAATTGTAATTTTCAGCTTAAACCTGTTGTACTCAGTTACTTTAGTGTAATACAAGCTTTCTTGAACCTTAAATTACCTGTTTGTTCATCAAATTCATAATTAGCATTTTTAAGTGAAATCGACAATTTCACTTAACATTGTTATAGGTTGTTGTTTTGGACTAATAAATTTATAAAAGCTCTTGACATAGCTGATATAAGGTTTTGAAAGTCTAAATTACTCAGTTACTTAGGAAATATAAAAAAATACCAAAAATAATCAATTAAATAGGGAAAAATAAAAAATCAAGGAAAGAACAAGAAGGAGACTGAGCAAGGTATTCCTTTGGATTGAAATAGTTTTAGTGGTTAAGTGACAAGCCATTGGAAGTGAAATTGGTCCCTTGGTTCACTGTTTTCAGCCTGGACTCATTTGTAAGTCATTTCATAATATTTTGTATTTCACTGTGTACTAGTTCATAATATTGCTTATTGCTGTTTTTATACTTCCTTGATGATATTAGATAAAAGTATAGCTTAAACTTGCATACTAGTTAATTAAAATCAATACTTGCTTAGTTTGTGGATTTCATAGTTAAAATAGTTTATCATGGATTCTTGTTGTTAGACTGTTGTTTATTAGTATTTTTAGGTTTAAATGAGGTTATTATGTCATGTTATGTCATTATAAATCAACATCATGGTCTATCTCAGCCTTGTGTTGTGAAAATCACAAGACAGTGATACATAAGGGGGTGTTTGGCTTATGTTTGTTCAGGGTACACCAGGGTGATCTCATTGTTGTTTGTTGTTTCTCTCAGTCATATTAGGTATCATTAGGACTAATCAAGCATAAAAAGTGAGAGGTTTAATACACAAAAGTCAAAATCATAAAATGCATCCATCACAGTTAACTGTGATGTTATTTTGATCCCTAATCCATCCATTTCATTGCATAACTAGGTAATTTAGTTTAAATTCATGTCTCAGTAGCTTAATATAACTTAGTAAGTCATTAGATTAAGATTCAAGTTCAAATAAGTCAAAGTAGTTCATAATTTCAAAAGTCAAAATTGTAGGTTGTTCAGTTTTTCCAAAAACTCAAGGAATTATTGTGATTTTTCTGTGAAGATCTAGACCTTGTGTTTTTTTAGGTTTAGTAGTCTCCCACCTCTACTTCAGTATTCCATTGTTCTTTCATTTTTAGGAATTTTCTGCTGGGCCCCACACAACCCCAAACACAACTGCAGGGAAGATACTTCCCCTGTATCAGCAGGTTATCACCACCACCACCACTTTGGTGGTGGTTTCTGACCATCTCAGTGGGTCTCACACCATAAACTTAGGTTCTCCCAACCCCCTCCTACCAGGCTCTTGGTTTTGACCTTTTGTTTGACTTGAAACTCAATGGACCCCACCTGATTTAGCCCCTCAATTCTATCCCATTTCTGAGTTGCTTTTGGTTTTTGCCAATTGCTTATTCAGCTTATTGGCTTATTCAGTGGTCATAAATTGCTTATTCTTGCTTAAACTAGTTCACATAACTTATTTGAATCAGAATAATCCATAGTGGGTCCCACATAAGCTCATTTGAGCTTATTTGCCTAGTTGGTCAAACAAAGTCCACTGTGGAGCTAATAAGCTTCCACAGTGCTTATTATTAAGTTATAAATTAGTTGTTTTTACAAAAGTTAGTTATTTTTAGATATAAAATAGATTTGTAAAAGAAAAATCAAGAAAAACCAATATAAAAATAAGTGATAGTTTCTATTTAATATAATTTAATTTTAATTTTCATTTTTAGATTTTTATTAAGTAAGTTGTATTTTTATATTTTTATTAATTTCCTTTTATATTAAAGTATTTTTAGTAATTTTATTAGATTTTTATATTATCATTTGGTATTTATTAGATTTAATATTAGTTTTATTAATAATTAATTAATAATTAAGTTTTTAATAGCATAATTAGTTTTTATAAAGTATCACCTAGATTTTATATTTTTCCTAGCTTTATAAGTCATAAAATAATTTTAGAAATTTTCTTGTAATTTTTACTGTTCATTTACTAGTTTTTATAATTTAAATAGTTTAATTGGTAATTAATTAATAAATAGAATAATAATTAGTAAACTAGTTTAAAAATACTTAAAATAAACTTTTTATAATTTTTAGGATTCCTGTGATGGTTAATTACAGTTATAAAAATCTTCTTAATTATCTAAGTCTTTTTAGTATTTATAATAATTTAAATCATATAAATAGTTAATTAATAATTAAATAGTTAATAATTAATAATAAATAGATAAATAGTCTTAAAAATATAATTTTATTTTTAAAATAAGTTTTATAATATTTTAGACTTTTAGAAATTTTAATTTTAATTTTCTAGACTTATTTTACATTTTCTTGTTTATTAGTGTATTATTGAATAATTATAAATAGTTATTAAATAATAATAATTAATTAAATAGTTAGTAATTAATAAAATAAATATTTTAAGTTTATTTAATTTGCATTTAAGCCCCTAAGGCATACAAATTCCTACTTTAGTTAAAATCGTTTTTGTTTCGTACGTTTACGTAGAATTAAATTAAACGTACGCGTTTTAGTTATTAAACGTTTTTAAAATACCTAGCTTTCACGTAATCGTTAAAATAGTTTATCTAAGTTATTTTGTTTTATAAAACCTTAGATTAATCACTCACACACACATTTATACCTTTCCTGTTCATAATCACTCGATCACAAATTCGTTTTTAATACCATCACACCTCGTCGGGACATAACGACCTGGGAAAACACTGTATTTCACGGAAGCATTGGCCCAAGCTGTTTGACTATTATAGTTGACCATTCACAAGTGGTTGACCAATAATTATCTGACTGTTTCACGACCAATCAAATTTTGGCGCCGCTGCCGGGGAGGTTGTGCGCGTATTCTAAACGGTTTCGCATATTAGTGAATCTGAATACACGCTCATTGTATATTTATCCATCCTTGTTCATATTATTATCATATAAAATCAAAACAGTTCCCGAAAACATTTTAAAACTAGTTTTCAACGAACACAAATGCCTAAAAATATTTTCCTTCTTATTATTACTACAAAAATTTTCAAAAACACCAAAAATATTCACCTGTACCCTCCTACCTATTTGATTCTTCATTTCTCACCCTCCTAAACCGTTTGATTCTTTCTATGTCTCATTCTCACATTCTTGTCTGTCAGTGGTGTGGTAGTCCTTATAATGGTGGTAATTGCCCCAGTTGTGGCATGGTAGAGTCAGGAAACGGGTCTGTCTATAACCAGAATCCCTATTCCTACCATGATACGACTGATTCTTACCATCAGCTTCCACACCATGAGACCCAACAGTTTTACTGTTGTGAGTATTGTGGAGGCCCTCACTACGGCTCTGATTGTCAAACTAGGAATCAGTTTGTCTATGAACAGGTTCCTTGTAACAATCATGAATTTGTTTTTAACCAGCCTTCACAATACACAAACCCTCAACCACTTCCTCAGGACGAGTTAGCTAAAGCTGAAATGATTACTAAAATGATTATGGCTCAAAGTCAATTCAACAAAACCATTCAAGATGGAATAAACAGTCTTAAGGATCTGATTCTTAAGAAACAAAAACCTCTTGTTAACTCATTATATCTTGAGGATGAAAGTGACGAGGATGAACCAATTGAAGACAAAAACTCAAAGGACCCTTCAGATATCTTGATAATGAGGGGCAAGGAAGTCAAAGTAAATCCTCTTGAGGAAATAAATGACCTTGTTCCAATCCCAAAGGTATCTGAGAAACCTTTTGATTCAACTTCAGTTGAAGCTACTTCAATAGAAATACAGAGAGAAAAGAATATAACTGAATCACTAGCAGTAGAAATAATGGAACTTGTAGATTCCATAATTGCTAGTCCTTCTCATCTCCCTGAGTCTGCTGTTATCACACCCGAGGTTCCCACTCACTCTCTGAGCATGAGGGATGAGCATCTTGACACCGTTCCTCAAAAGGAATCGGACGAATTCATAAAGTCTAGTGTTGAGAACCTTGTCTCAATCCCAAGTGAGTCACAGGGAATTCTTGATCATATGTGTGATATCCCTCCCCCTCTTGCATTTAAGCCCTTAAGGCATGCAAATTACTACTTTAGTTAAAATCGTTTTTGTTTCGTACGTTTACGTAGAATTAAATTAAACGTACGCGTTTTAGTTATTAAACGTTTTTAAATATCTACCTTTCACGTAATCGTTAAAATTGTTTATCTAAGTTATTTTGTTTTATAAAACCCTAGTGTAATCACTCACTTACACTTATACCCTTTCCTATTCATATTCACTCGATCACAGATTCGTTTTTAATACCATCCACACCTCGTCGGGACATAACGACCCGGGAAAACACTGTATTCCACGGAAGCATTGGCCTAAGCTGTTTGACTATTATAGTTGACCATTCACAAGTGGTTGACCAATAATTATCTGACCGTTTCACGCCAATCAACGGCGTCAAGAATAACGGGCTGACGCCGTCAAAAAGGGCCGACAGAAAACATGCCTATAAATATAACATCATAACTTCACTTTTTGTAAGCCCTAAACCCTAAGGTCGATTCCTGGGTTTAGGTGGGTGTTTTTCCAGCAACTTAGAGGGTTTCAATCACTCCATAAACATCATGTATTGGTTTGATGATTCTATCTTAATTGTGTTTTCTATTATCATTGTTGTTTGCTCTTCTTTGATGATGATTTGCTAATTCACATTGTGTCTAGTTATGATTATGTGAAACTTGTATATAATTGATTAGATCTCATTGATTTCTTGTTGATGTTGTGTCTATCTCCATCAATGAAGGGCTTGTTGATGTGTGTGTCTATCTCCATCAATTAAGGCGTGACAACTTCAATAGATCTAGTTGGTTTAGTTTATAATTCTTGTTTCCTATTGATTCTTGTTTTGATTGAATGAATTCGATGTTAGGCTTAAGAAAACTGGCAGACTTCCATAGGGTAACATGCTTGAACGTCTTAAGAAACATGAACCGATGTGTACTAGGTTTTTATGGTTGTATTTAATGCATGAGCGAATTCTAGTGATCCCATGTTAGGAGCTTCTTAGCCGGCTCGACATAGGAGTGAAGTAGGAGCTTATAGGATTGGGGAAGTAAGTACGCCACCCCATGAATGGTATTAAGGAATACAACCCGTCAGTTAAAACAAGGTTACAATTCAATAGGTAGGATTGGATAGCTAGCAAGGAGTAACATATCATGGGTAGACATACTTCACTTATCTTGTAGAACCCTAGTTTACTTTTCTTGTTAATTAGTTTAATTAGTAGCTTTTGGGTTAGTTGATTAGCAACTAATTCCGCCCACTCTCCCAATACCCGAGATTTTTACTTGCTTTTCATAAAATATAAAAATACAAAAAGAATTATCCTTCACCTTTAGACTTAGTTAGATTAATTTCAATCCTAACGACACTATTCCTAGCTGAACGATCAATCCCCCGGTACTTGTCACTATACTATACTACAACGATCAGGTACACTGCCTGGTGGGGGTTGTAAGCTTCTCAAGATCCCTTGAGAGGTAAAGCCTGGTGCGATCCCTACGTATCAGCTAATCAACAAATTGCGTTGCAACAAGCGGGGTTCGTAACTCATTCTCAACGAATGTTGCCACCACAAATTTTTAACCCGTCTCAACCATCCTCGTTCCCAGCTCATCAATCACAACCGCAAGTCGAACCACAACCTCAGGTCGAACCTCAATTTAAAGTTCCAAAAGCACGGTCACCGGCCAAAGGTAGAGGCAAGAAAACCAAGGACGTCAAAGGAAAAAAGTCATAAATTTTGATGCCGACGATGACGCCGACTTGGAACTTGCAGGTCAAACGCGTGTGAATCGGAAATGGTCCAAGGCCGAAGAAAAGCTTCTTGCGGAAACTTGGATAGAATTTTCGCAAGACAAAGATATGGGCAATGACAAGACCGACGACTTCTTTTGGAATGAAATTACAGAAACGTTCAACCAGCAAACTGTGGATGACCCTAGAGGCAAGAATATGCTTACCGGTAAATGGACGAGGATGAACGGTGACTGCCAAAAGTTCAACGCTATATATAAGTATTTAGGGCGTCGAAGTGGTGAGGATGAGCATGATCAAATCAACAATGCCAAGGCGAGTTTCGCAAAACGCTTTGGTGCGAGGGGTTTCACGTATGAGCATGTTTGAGAGTTTTTGAGAAATTACCCGAAATGAGATGCTGAGGAGCCGTTAGACATTTCTTGTCTCGAGGATATATTTGGGCTGGACGCACGACCTCGTTTCGAAAGAGCCAACAAACGAGCTGGAAAGAAACAAAAGTCGACGGATACGTCGAGCGCGGCGAACTCCGGTGGAAGTCAAACGAGTACTTTTTCGGGACAATTATCTGAAAAGTATACGCAAGCCAAAGACGCTCAAACGGCTTGTTACGAGGCGAGGAGGAGGATGGAAGAAAGGGCCTTGGAAATGCAGAAAATGCAGATGCTCATGCTAGATCCCAGCTTGGTTACTGACCCGGTCAGAGCCGAAATCATTCGCAGGAGACAAACAAAAATAACAAAGAAATACCAACAACTCGATGAGGATGCCGATGAATAAAATGTTTAATATGCATGTAGTGTCGTTTTTTATATTTTCGTATTGTTTTTTTTAAGTTTCGTATCCTTTTTTTTTTCCGTATTGTAACTTTTTTAATTTGATGAAATAAATTTATTTTGGTGTGGTATTTTTAATTTTTGTGAAATGAATTTAATTTATTTAGTGAAATGAATAAAAAAATTAAGTTGTAAGTGGTGGACTCCAAATAATTAAGTTGAGGTTAGTTATGAGTGAGGAGAGGTTAGTTATGAAAAAGTGCTAGAGTGATGTGGCACCCGTGAACCTCAAATGAGAATGTGAAGCTTTGTCACCACAACCACTCCTCTAACCTATGACTTTCAAATACACGTTGGCATGAGTAAAAAGCGTGGGAAGACCAGACTGACGAATATAGCAGATCTAGATCCGTATGGAAATAAACACCCGTATCGTGGGTGCTGACTCACTCACTTGAGTCTTTTTCTTTTGATAATTACTCCCCATTAACATCCAAACGGATAACCAATTGTTCCATTTGGATAAAACCTAGACATGTCACCTCCACGTATTCACCCCATACTCGTTACCCCTATTTATATCATACCCACAAACCACAAAATCATTAATCTCATTCATATCCAAGAACACATACACACAAATATTTCATTCTCAAAAACAAACAATCAATGGCTACTATTTCATCTTCTATGTTTCCTTCCACTACATTCTCTACTTATGATCAACACAAATCAATTCCAACTTCTATCAAGTATAAAAGAACCTCAATCTCAGCTGCTTACGCAACAGCCGAAAGAACATCAACAGAGACATTGTTACGTGGTTCTAGTTCCTCTTCCTTGTACGATGTACTTGGAGTTCGAATGGGAGCTGATACACGAGAAGTGAAAGCTGCTTATCGTAAACTAGCTAGAGTTTTGCATCCGGATGTAGGAAGTGGAGACTCATCGGCTGATGAGTTTATGAAAGTGCATGCAGCTTATACTACGCTTTCTGACCCTGAAAAACGAGCGGATTATGATCGGACTTTGTTTCAAAGACGAGTAGTGAGAAGTTCGTCTCCATTGAGATCTGCCGGTGGCTATAAGTCACGGAGATGGGAGACTGATCAGTGTTGGTAGAAATGTTAGATATATATCTTTCTTAGAGTACTTGTAAATGCAAATAGTTGGCTAATTTTTGAAGCCATCGTATTGTAATTCTTAGATTGGATCCTTAATTGGTTTCCTAGATATAGAATGTATAATCTAGTTTAATCTATTAACATCCAACCGAAACCACATTCTTCTCATTCTTTGACTTTATCTATTCTTGCTTACTATACTTGCTTGCACTTGTATATATACTGTTGGTTGTGTGAAGCAGAATACATTTTTCTTTTAAAACAGTAATTTTAATTATTTTATAACATTTACATCACAAATATATCTCACATGTTTTAAGCAAGACTTAACCCATAATCATTTAATCGGAGATCTTCTCATATAATATACAGTACTATTGTATTGATATATGTTGGATTAATTTGTAAATGTTGTGAACTTTTGATAAACCACTACAGAATATGTATATATTAGCGTGGTCCACATGATTTAAGTAATCGTGAACATTTCACAATGCGATATAAAGAGATATAATTACTTTGGAGTGGTATCTATAGAGATGGGAATTTCTTAACCCAAAGTAGTGATTTCGAAGCCTAAAATTTTATATAAACAAAACACATGATTCTAGTTTCCGGCTACTCAAGGTGCTGCACTCTCGGATCCTGCTTTTGTGGCGGCAACGACCAGGTCTATCCTGTAACCATTAGTTCCACAAATCGAGATTGGTGCAGTAACATTTGTGATGGTCAAGTTTAGCTAGGTTGTTCAACTTTGGTAGTTTGGATATTCGTTTTTGTTGTGGCATGACTTTTTTGTTTAGACCATTCTGCCTTTCGGACCATTCAAGAAAAAAAGAATTAATTTATGAAAGATAACATTTTGTCCATTGATTTTTAAAAGCCATTTTTTTCTTCATTGCCTTTTCAAAGGTTCTAGTAGTTTTACTATTAAGTTTAGGATAGTTGGACCTTTCTAAATCAAGTTGTGCGTGACGCCGTGACATGTGAGGACGTTCAATGGATAAGCAGGACGTCGTTGTTAAAAAATGAACGTGTCATGGCCCATGAGGCATTATTGGTCCTACGTTGGAGGTGCTTTAAATCAATTTGATTATTCAAATTGCTTTACTAGCTAGATCACATATTCTCTCAGCCACCAAAAAAACAGTGGATATGCTGTGAAGCATTAGCACATGCATACAAAAACGTCCCTTACATGTTTGATGACTAGATCAAATTGGATAAGATCTGAAAATTATAATCGTAGATAAGTGAGTTAAAACTGTAAAAGGAGCTCGGTAAATTTGATATTTAGTTTTTAACATGTTATTAAATTTGAGTTTGTTTAAAATTTAGTAAATAGATTGGTTTTTATAAATAAAGATCAATGCCGTTAGTTTTCTATGTTTTTTAAAATTAGAATTTTGTACTTGATATCTTTGTATTTAGTTTGATAATTTGAATAAAGTTTTTATTTTATTTGTCGAATTTGTTTACTTGTTTTTTCCTTTTGATTACCAACAAATGATATCCGAGCTATGTTCATTTAGCCATGAAGAGAAAGAAAATAAAAAGAAAATAATCGATCGTTGTTCTTGGAATAAAATGAGGATTGTATACAAATTGTTGCTCTTAGTATAGTTCGACAAATTTATTATTTTTTGGGAATTGTTTTGTTATTTCGGCCATTTGTGTTTGAATTTAGGCTATTTTGGTAATTCGAATTTGTGGATCAGTTATGGTAATCATGCTCATTCGCTTGAAGATAGTTTGGAATAGATTATGTATTCATAGATTCATTTGGATTTTACGCAAGGTTGTAAAAATCGCTAGACGCTAGTAAGGCTGTCGAGTAGGGCTTAACGATAATCGGTTAGGCAAGGATTAATCGGGGATTAATCGGATTGTAATTTTTATTCACAAAATTGTAATTTTAGATATTATATTATATTATATTATATTATATTATATTATATTATATTATATGTATGCGATAAGTATAGCGCATCATAGTTCAAATATTTCAAGTGTTCAAATATAAACATAATACATAATTTTTCAAAGTTTAAAGTCAAACATAGATATTACTCGGTTTGTTGACTATTTTAAGCGATCTTTGACTGATTTTGTCCGATTAATCGGTTTGTGGACCGATTTTTAAGCGATTTTGACTGATTTGTAAGTGATTTTGTTGACCCATTTTTAAGCAATTTTGAACGATTAATCCGATTAGACCGATTTTGTCAGATTAATCGGTTTGTTGACCTATTTTTAAGCGATCTTTGACCAAAACGATTAAATAGGCCGATTATGATAAATCAAGGCGCTTAGTGAGCGATCAGCGATTATGCAGGGATTACCATGGCGCTTGTTATCTGAGTATTTGATTTTGATTTTGGGACACAATCTTTATTACATTTTTTTTTGAACGGCTGGATTATAAAAAACTAGCAAGAAGCTAGAAAAAGCAATTACAATATAAAATTAGCAAGAAGCTAGAAAAAACAATTACAAAATAAAGTTAAGTAAGGGGTTTTGAATCCAATTGGACCAAGAAGAGGGTTATCAACTTTAGGAATCAGAGTAATGAATGAAGAATTACAACCTGATGGAAGATTGCCAGTATCAAAGAACTCCCGAACATAGACCATAATATCTGTTTTAAGAATGTCCCAATATTTCTTGTAGAAGGCAAATTTATTACATAAGCGAGTCATTAAAATTATCTGTATCAATTGAGTCATTAGAATTATCAACTTAAACCAATTTGATACTTGGATAATAAATTTGAAATTGAACTGTAATACTTATCAAATAAGTGGTTTATTAGAATTTCAATTTGGTATTTGAAATTTGTTGATATATTTATTGTTTGAAGATTTGATTACATGTCGTTTGGATTTTGTTCAATCGTCGAGAATTGTCAGTTTGAAAATTTTGGATGTTCTTTTGTTGGGCTATTGAAATTTGTTGTAATCAAGAAGAACATGAAATCAAATTATCTTGTAATCAACAAGATCCAAATTATCTTGTAATCAAGATCAACATGAAATCAAATAAGTTTAAAACATAGAGATTGCAGATGATATGTTAAAAACTTACTCTAAAGCTTTTATTAATTTAAATGTTTTACATAATTATAATTATATTCTGAATATTTATATTAGTAAGGGTGCGAATCGTAAGTTAAAAATTATTACATCTTATAGATGGTTTTACATAAATATCTAAGTTTTGAAAGTTCACGTAAGTGGATCCCCCCACTTCAAATCTCGTGAAGCTTAACTGCGATGCTTCTTTTAAGGATTCATCTGCCGCTATTGGGATTGTTGCTTGTAATTGTAATGGCTCTTTGCTTCTATGTTTAGGTGAAAAGTGTCGTAGTGAATCAGTTCTTGCTGCTGAGTTAAGTGCCATTCGGTCAGCTTGCATCCTTGCTGCTATAAACGGATGGAATTATGCTATTATTGAATCTGACTCTCAATCGGCGATTTCACTTGCTTCTACGGAGGATGTGCCACCCTGGGCTTTAGCGGCTTTGGTTTCTGATATTCAATATTGGAAATCTCAAATGAATTTGCAATTGTGTTAGGCTTCTCGAGAATGTAACTTTGCAGCTCACCATGTTGCTAAAGTTGCTTACTTGTCTGATGTAAATTTCATTTGGCTCGATAACTTTCCTTCTGAAATTACCTCCATAGCGAGGAGTGATGCTTTGTAGTGTTTTGGTTTCAGCTTTGTTTTATATAATCTGATGTTAAAAAAAAAAGTATGTAAAAAATAATATATTTATATTTGTATAAACCACAACGAAAAGTACGAATTAGTATGCCTTTTTAAGTGTTTACGTCGATTGGTATCTTATCTTACTATATTATAAAGTATTAGCAGGGTACTCGCGCGTTGCAGCTAGGTGTGCTCACGGTCCAAAAACCGGACCGGACCGACAAAAATCGGTCTCGGTCCGGCCTCGGTCCAAATAGGCTAAATATCCGGTTTTTAAGCCGAACCGGACCGGACCGGACCGATCCGGACCGAGACCGAAATTATGAAAATCCCTATACCGAGACCGGACCGAATGTGGTCGGTCCGGTCGGTTTTGTTGGTCGGTCCGGTCCATCCGATCCGTTTGCTCACCCTTAGTTGCAGCGGCGGGTACCCTGAAATAAAATTTTTCGATGAATAATGTATTTTAATTTATTATGTTTGTTTTGACAATAAATTTACGGATATCAAGAATTTCGTATAGCCCGTGCCCGTTCGGGCTCGAACCCGTTGGCTCGTGCTTGTTCGGGCTCGAGCCAGTTTGGTCCGCGCCTGTTCGGGCTCAAGCCCATTTGGCCCGTTACCCGTTCGGACTTGAATATTTGTATAAGATACTTTATTATTTGTAGTAGTGAAATTTAATGAAGGAATTAAGTTTAATTTGTTTGTACAATATGCTTGATAATTTGTATTTTCTTATGTAAGTGATGTTTTAATAACTGTATTGATTGTATTTATTGACCAGTTAAATAATTGACTACATAAAATACCATTAATGTGTTGTTTTATTGTACACTATGATTCTTGTCTTGTACGTCTGAAAATTATGTGAATTAAAGTGTTGTACACTATGTTTCTTTTCTTGTAAGTAATAGTCATTATAATCATTAATAACATTGACCACTTTAATAGCATTAATGTTGTAAGTCTGAAAATTACATCATGCTTATTTTGTTGTACACTATGCTTATTTTGTTGTAAATCTGAAAATTGGTTGCAGCTATTATACAGTGTGCTTAAATTATTGTAATTTTTTGTGAATGGTGTTTTTAATAGCATTAATGTTGTTTGATAGAATTTTAGTCTTAAAATGACACAACGCTTTATTTTGTTGTACAATATGCTTACTTTGTTTTAATTCTGAAAATTGGGTGCATTAAAGTGTTGTAAACCATGCTTAATTTCGTGTAAGTCTTAAAATTTTAGAGAGATAGTCATTCATGCTTTATATGTAGTATAGCTTAAGGTCTATTTAATATAGAAACTCTTAAAATTAAGCAATATGGGTTATACAGCTAAAAGTACAAGTAATTAAAACACTATTTCTAACATATACAAGTTCTTAAGCTCAAAGTACAACTAATTAAAATAGAAATACTAACATTAAATACAATAATTTTATACTATTTATAATAGAGGAAGGACTCTCTCTCTAAAAAATTCAGATGTACAAAAAAATGATGCATGGTTTACAACACTTTAAAGCAAGCAATTTTCATAATTCCAACAACCAAAGCATTGTGTACAACAAAAACTAGCATGAATCAAAATTCGGATTACTTTCCTTAGAATTCTACATTAATAGCATTAAAAACACCCTTACACCCAATATTATAATCATTTAAACACAATGCACAACTCTTATTTTACATTAATAACATTAAAAACACACATACACCCAATATTACAATCATTTAAACACAGTGTACAACCCTCATTCTACATTAATAGCATTAAAAACACCCCTACACCAAATATTACAATAATTTAAACACAATGTACAACCCTCATTATACATTAATAGCATTAAAAAAACACCCCTACACTCAATTTTATAATCATTTAAATAAAATGTGCAACCCTCCATTTTAACCTAGATACGAACCTGTGACCAAGACACGAGTCAATAAAACTCGACACGATACACAAGGCTGTGAGCTCAAGCTCACGGCATCCCTTGTTTTCGCGACTCAATAACAACGACAACAACAATAAGAAAGAAGATGATACCAAACAATTATTTAGCTTCATATTTATTAGTTTTAATATTTATTTAATAAAAAACTCTTGAAAATTCATGTACTTATCCCCCACCGTCGCTAGAACGACAAAAAGGGTGATGGGTTTTCCTACCTTCGACCACCGGTATCAACAAAACGAGAGAGTGATGGTTTTGGTGATGAACTCGAGTTGTGGTGGTGTCAATCGTGGAGTTGGGAGGTGTTTCTTGGCGCGTGATGTACGTCAAAATAATGGGGAGGTTGTAAGGAGTGAGGTAGTGGTGGTAGTGAGTTTAAGTGGTCGGCGGTGGTGTTTGTTTGGCCGGAAAAACGACTGGAGAAGAAGAAGAAATAGTGTGTGGCTGGTTTGAGAGAGAAAGGTTGTCAAACCCTAAGTGAGGGTATAATTAGGTTTATATAAGAAAGTGTTTTGGACCTTTTGTGAACCCTATTGCACCCTTAGGGACTAAGATAGTAAATATATGCTAGGGTGGGAAGTGTAGTTTACTAAATCTTTTAGTATTTCGTTCTCGAGACAAATTTAGGTGTCGAAATGACTTCCCATGACATTTTTATTAATTCCATCAAAAAATTTAATTTCGAGGTACCCGCCGCTGCAACGCGCGGGTACCTTACTAGTTAATCATTATGTACATAAAATAAAATTAATTAATTGATCAATACATACAATTAATGCAGTTATTAAAACGCCCCTTATATAAAAAATACAAATTATCAAATATATTGTACAACCAACTTAAACACAATTTCCGCATTAAATGTCACTAATACAAATAATAAAGCATATTATATAAATATTCAAACCCGAACGGGAACAAGTTAAACGAAAGTCTTGATATCCGTAAATTTATTGTCAAAATGAACATAATAAACTAAAATATATGATTCATCGGAAAATTTTAATTTATTGTACCCGCCGCGGGTACTGCTAGTTACATTTAAAATATAAATAACTTTAAAAGTTCATAGTAATTTTTTGCTTTTTCGGATATTTTTCTTTCAAATTCAGTTTTTTTAGAGTAATTTTTGCAACATTTTATGACATTTTTTCCCCTCTCAGTTAATAGATTTTTTTTAAAGGGCAAAAATGTCAGAAAATATCGTGAATACCTCAAAAAGAACAAATTAAAAAAAAAAAAAAAAAAAAAAAACATATAAGCAAATTTTTTTGTTCGATATCCAAAAAAATAAACGATATCAAGTGTATATATATATATATATATATATATATATATATATATATATATATATATATATATATATATAGAATTGAGATCAAATAAGAACTTTTTTAAAGTTGTAAAAATGAGAACCAACTAAAATCTCATAAATGACACTCAACTTAAAAGATAATAAAAACATAATTAATTACAATTAAAATTGTTAAAGATTTGATAGGTTTTCTTATAGAAATTAACGTAAACTAAGTGATACACTTTGAATCAACGTGTAATGTGTATTAAGGTTTAGTATTGTGTATCAAGTTTTTAGTGGTTGTTGTGTATTAGGTGTATCAATTTATGTATAAGAAATTAGTTTTCTTGAGATTTTAATGTATATGTATCAAAATTTTAATTGTGTATCAGTAAACCGTTTCTCATGTATGAGTTGGTTATTATTCGATTTAATGTTAACTTGTATTAATATATAATATTTTGATGGATCTTTGCTAAAATGGTTATATATCAATGTTTTAATAGTATTTTAGAATAGTTCTTTTTTTTCAACTTTAAAAAAATTCTCGCAATAACATTCTCATATATATATATATATATATATATATATATATATATATATATATATATATATATATATATATATATATATATATATATATATATATATATATATTAATTTGCCTAATTAAAAATTAGCTTTCAAGTTTTGTCCACATTCATTATGTCTATTTTTTTTTTTTTTTGAACAAACATTATGTCTATTAATTCTACATTTTACAACTGGCTTATCACATCACATATTTTTGTCACGACACATAAATCGTCATTATCCTAATAACATTTGGCAAAACTTTCTATTACATAGGTATAGATATATATGCCTTTCTAGATAGATTGAGATCAAAGCATGGAATGTTCTAAGTATGGCGCCTGATGATCTATGTGGCGATATGTAGGATAGCGTGAAAGTATTTCCCAGCTTTGCTATCAAACAAAAAGAGTCACTTCAAGGCAGATGAATTTGGTGATCATCAAGTGCGGCCAACATTTTGTGGTCTCAAAATTATGTGAGAAGAACATAAAAATTATATATACATAACTTGAAACAAAAAGATTTTATTTAACTTTCACTGCGCCTCATTTTTCCTACACCCTGCTCCAGCGGAAATTGGTATTCTTATCGTTGTTGTTTGAAGGCCTCATTTCTCGCAAAAGTGTTTATAGAATTAAGAATTAAGAATTTGTATCATATAATGCTAAAAGAATGAAACTGATTATTTTCAAGAAAGAAACTCAAACACACAACTACTAGATATACATTTTCACACAATCACGAATGATAGACATATAATACGGATAACATGCTTACTGGGCATGAATTGTATTATATACAACTGGGTCCTGGCCCAACAAACAAACATTACTTGATATTGCCAAAGCCCAAGCCACGAGCTACGCGCGGTCCGGAACACTCAGGACGCACGTGGATCATTCAAGCGGCACTCTCGAAGTAAGCTTGCGGATCAACCCACAGCCCGGAAGATGATCTACGTTCGCCGTCATGATTAAGCTGCAGACCCTCGCCAAACAAGGGTCCCACCCCGACAACTACAATAATATGCGAAATACTAGGAAACCCTAGTATTTCGACCACCTATAAAAGACAACCTTAGTACACATTCGCAATGTTTGATTTTCTCACACATCCTAATACACATATATTCCTCAGACAATATGAATACTTACTCTCACGTCAGAGCTTAATCGTGGGGTCCGTCCCCATGGTAGGGCTAAGTGTTTACTTTATTTGTGTGCAGGGAATTGCTCTATCACTTAGATTAGTGCAAAGCCCATCACACAATCGAGCCCGATCTTTACTAATCACACTTTTTGCACTAACAAGTTGGCGTCATCCATGTGACCTAGTGCATAACTACTGTAACACCCCAACCTGAGAAGGGCTAAAGTGTAACATTATTGAGTCAAATCAGAACACAAGTGAAACGGTACAATACCAATACAAAATCTACAAAGGTTACAAAGGAGAAATCCAAACAAGGTACAAGATACAAAAAAGGGGCAACAACAAACTAAGCCCAAACATAACAGATTCTAAACATCTCTAAGTCCAACAAGTATCTAATAGGGTGAAGTCTTCTAAGCCCAAAAGCAAACAAACTCTTCAATCCAATACCCAGCTTCCTACTAAACCTGCCGCAGGAAAAGAAATGCGGCTGTGCTTACAAAGCTCAGTGAACAGATATGAAACAATAACAAAGCAATACAAAAGAGATATGATAAGCGAAGATAGTTTACATATGGTGTCAATGGATAATCAAGGGTTGCCAAAGTTTAAGTATAAAGGGTAAGATGTAATGTATGTGAAATTCAGTATTTTCCCAGGCCCAATCAATCAATCAATGCAATACAATAGTAGCTCAATATGGAGTAGCTAGCTCCCAATATGTGAGGGGTTGCAATTCACTCACACCCATTCACCAATCAATGTAAAAATAATCAATGTAGTCAATATCACAATCAATCAATCAAATCTAGGATGCATCCATACGCCCCTGCAGGCCAATAACAATCAAAGCAGTAGTCGATAACAATATCAAGGACGGTGTGGTACATCTCTCCAACCACACTAGAGTACATAACATTGGTGCATCAATGCTATGGTTGTGGCTACTCCACAACAAGTAATACCTGGGTAAATACTGAAGGATCATGTAGTCAAGGTTCAATATCAAGTATCAGTGACAAGTCATGATCAAAGGTTCAATGTCAAAGGTTCAATACCAAAGGTTCAGTTTGAAAAGTTCAATATCAAAGGTTCAATATCAAAGGTTCAGTATCAAAGGTTCAATATCAAATGTTCAGTATCAAAGGATCAATGTCAAAGGATCTATATCAAAGGATCGATCAAAGATGTAATATCAACGGGTCAAAATGAAGAGGTCAAAGCCAAGGTTCCAATCCACAGGGTTCATTATTCCAAGTTCCAAAGTCCCATAGTTCATGATCAAAAGGGTCATAATAAGAGTTTAAAACAAAAGATCAATTTAGTAGGTTCCCATCACTTGTTTAAGAAGGTTCGTAGTACAATCCCATTTGAAGGTTTATAACAAAAGTTCATTTAGAAAAGATCTTCCAAAAGATGACATTTATAAAGGTGATTCTTTAATAACGGTTTTCACAAGATATTCTCTAAAAGTGGTCTTCATGAATTTATAAAATCCCATATAAGATTAGTCTTAATTCACATTAAAAGTGTCGTTATAAAATAATTTCTCCTTTAATATTTCCATGTCATAATTTTGAGAAAAGAGATTTCACCTCCCGTTATAATATCCCAAAGAACATTCAAAGTCCCCCAAGGGTTCAAAGGTTGAGGTCACGAAAGGTTACCGAATGGGTCATGTCAACACCATATCATAAGAGTCCAAACGAATAACAATTGGATCACATTACTGGTGGAACACATCAATCATAGGGCCAAGTACGAAGGATCATAACCAAGACCAAACGGAATCACAATACGATAACAACTCAAAGACAAAGTTAAGAGAGAGAAAGTGTGTACTCTTACTGAAAGAGTACGGAATATATGTACCTTCGACGAATCTAACAAAACCAAGATCAAACAAAAGGAGAAGACTACTCCCGCTTCACCGGACCTAGAAGAAAGCGCATATGAATTATGACGAGTTCAATTTGTATAAGTTACCTCTTTTAGTTACCTTTCCATTTTTAGTAACTTCCCATATTTAGCAGCTTTCTATTTTAGGTAACTTTTCATACTTAGTAACTTTCCACTTTAAGTAGTTTAAGCGTTTTAGAAGACTTTCTATTCTTAGTAAGTTTCCTTATTTAGAAGGTTTCCATAAATAGTACTTCCCAAAATAGCAGGTTTTCCATAATTAGCAAATTTCCAAAATTATCAAGTTTCCACATGTTAATATATTCTTATAAGTTAGTTTTATCATTTTATCAAGTTCCATAGCATCATGTATTAAGGACTTCATTTTATAGAGATTTTGTGAAATTAGGGTTTCTTATGTTCACATAATATGTTTTAGGGTTTCATAAACATTAGTTAGGTCTTCACGGCTCGAGGTTAACAATTAGATTAAGTTAGCTAGCATATGAATCCAAAGACATAAAGAATACACCAATAATACAAAAAGACACCAAAGACATAAAGATGACACCAAACACTCCAATTAGCACATAAAACGCATAAGTTACATATACCTTTTGATTGACTGGTTTTTATAATAATTTTTAGCACATTAAACGAATTTACAAAGCATACCAGAAATCCAAAATAAAATTCACCAAAAATATTACAGAAGCATACACATCTTAGGACTCTACTTGAATTTTTTCAGATTTTATTATTATGTGTAATTCCTTTTTAAAAATCGTTTTATGATAACATACTCAGATTCGGATCTGCAGAAACAGCTCAAAATTTTCTAATTAACCACCTAACTTACACCTTTCAGAACATTCTAAAAAAATTCCAGAAAGTTACAAATATCCCAAATATTACCTCAGTAAAAGGAGAGCTCCTAACTCCTTACGGTTTGAAAATGAAAAATCAAAAACCACGACTGAACTTAATTTCTGCAAACGCAGTTTTGACATATCATCGCACAAAATTCAAAAATACGACAAAATCAACTTGAAATCACTCCAAAACAATTGGAAAACTTTACTAAGACATTAAGCTGAGTTTACAAACAAAAATCTTGAATTTAACCTTTACCAAACTTGACTCATAATAATTACAAGTTCGACCATCAATTCTATCCCAAATCAAACAACTCAAAACAAACCCTAATCATTATGCTAATCATCATCAATCATCATCATAAATATGTTATCATCATCAACCATAAAAAAAAAATAAGAATTCATATCATCACATACAAGTCGACATACATACATCCATATTAAATTTTGTATCAATTTAATTAACCAAATTAGTTACACGCTATACCAAATCAATCTGCACATGAAACCAAGCATCCATAACACATAATATTTATCAAATTAACACAAAAATCATCCTTGGTTATTTAATAAGTGGCGGCCATAAATTTAAAGACAAACCAAATCCATTTTGATTCTAACAAATCACATCTAGGTGTTACAAATATTACCACAAATATGTTCTAATCATCATATCATCAAAGTTCATCAATTTTCTTCATAAAATAATTATGGGTCGATTATCATATGTTCATGTATATCAATTCGTATCTTTTTCATTCTTGCGTATAATGATATTCGTAATGAAGGGAATTTAAGGAGATAAACATTAATCAAAATAGAAAATACCAAACCCTTCTATGGGTGATTTATGGGTCGAATGGGAAAGAAGAGCCAAAACCAAGCCTCCAAAAGCTTCTAAACAATCTCCAATGTGCACCAAATCTTCTCACAAACACGTACGATTTATTTCCAAGGATCAAGAGCAAGATTTTTGGTGTGCAAGGTGTGTAGGGGTGATGGAGGAGGCGTACAAAAATTTCCAGGGAGAAGGGAATGGGTTTTATTTTTAGGTTAATTGAAATTAAGGGAAATTGTTGCATTTAAATTTGGTAAATGGGCAAAAATCATGGGATTTGATCCCATCTTCAAAAATTACGGCTAAGGTGGGGGGGGGGGGGGGGGGGGGAAAGAGGTCAAGGTTTTCAATTTTATTAAACAAAATAACTTAGGATAGTAATATATATTTATTTCTAAGGTTGTGTACAAGTTTTAACATTTTTGGACCCTTTTAGGTCACGTAACATGCAACACTTATGTTTTAATCCAAGTTTCACATTCTTGAGTTTATATGATGTTGTAGTAGCTCAAATATTATTTACTTGAAGTTATATGCACATATTTGTGATCGCACAATAATTGTTTTTTATTTAGGGCTTGTTTTGTAAACGTACTTAATTCTTCAAAATTTCTAATTGGAGGGTATTTTAGTCATTTAATCATGATATGAAAATTTGGGTTTTACAACTACGTTCTCAAAAATACACACCATCAGCCATCAAACAAACCCTAATGTATTCGTACCCACGTCCGTCGTGCGAAATACGGGAATAAAGAGTAAAGAAATAGTATTGGAAAGCGATGGTGGACCTACGCCTGACACAGATCTCAAGGATTACTGTGACAAGAATTACCACCTAATATTGCCAATCATTTATGAGAAATATCATAAATAAAAGAAGCAAAAAAAGCTCAAAGAAGTAAAAGCTTACCTGGCCTTCGAGGAGATGTCGCAACAATCCGAGTCTAGGACACCTAACCGGAGAAGGGATCTCAGAAAGAAGGTCGAAGCTAAACGCCCCCGAAGCGCGACTGTAAGCCCCGAGCCGTAGAGTGGTAGATCAAGGTCTCCAAAGGGAAGGGGTCAGGACAAGAGGAGTGTGTTAAAAAGGTTAGAAAATGGTATGTTTCATAGATTCAGAAGCAGAGAAAAGAGTATATCCGTATACTCGAGAGATCCCCCACACCAGTCATACCGTAATGACAAAGAAAGGGGGGAAAGCTATTACCAGAGTTTCTGCTCCCGTGACTCCTGGAGGCATCACAGCCATAGGGAATCCTCCCGGCGTAGGGATGACCCAGAAGACCGGAGTTACAGGACTGAAAGATCAAGGAGGCAAAGATCAAACGTCGAAGATGATGACCTAGCACAGCCGTGGATGTGTCGAGACTCTGATCCGTTCACCCCTCGCATCCGCTACTTTGAAATGCCAAAAAAAACTCGCTTGCCAACTCAAGTCAAGACGTATGATGGAAGCGGAGATCTAGAGGACCATCTCAAGATCTTTCAATCCGCAACCAAAGTTGAACACCAGGCCATGCCAGTCTGGTGTCACATGTTCAATTCCACACTAACACGGTCCGCCCGAGTGTGGTTTGACGACCTTCCGCCAGAAACCATAGATAGCTATGATGAGTTGAAATAAGCATTCATGGCAAACTTTCTCCAACAGAAGAAGTGCATCAAGGATCTCATGGAACTTCATCACATCAAGCAAGGGGAAGAAGAATCCACGGAAGATTTTATGGAAAGGTTCAAAAGGGAAAGCAGGGAAGTGAATCGAGCACCAGAAGTTCTAAAGATATCGGGATTCATGCACGGAATAACAAACCCAGATTTGATCAAACGTCTGCATGATAATTGATGCGGGATTACAAAACGCGCAAAAGTTTTACTTCTCAAGGGATCTTGAGAAGCTTGCAATCCTCCAGGTAGTGTACCTGACCGGTGTAGTATAGTGAGTGGCAAGTACCGGGGGATTGATCGTTCTCTAGAGGAATAGTGTCGTTAGGATTGAAAACTATGTCAACTAGGTCTAGAGGTGAGGGATGATTCTTTTTGTATTTTTATATTTTATGATAGCATGTAAAATAAAAGGTTTTGGAAGAGTGGGCAGAATTAGTTACTAGTCAACTAACCCAAAAGCTACTAATAAACAAAATAAAATAAAATAACAAGAAAAGTAAATGTAGTGAACTTCTATTGATGAGAAAACGTGTTTACTAGGATTTCACTACTCCCTAGTTATCTCCTATTGATTTATTGATTTGTCACGATTGTTTGGATGAAAGGATTGTATTCCTTAATACTATTCGTGGGGGTGTGTACAGCCTTCCCCAACCCTATGAGTTTCTATCTCTTCTTATGTCGACACGTTTAGTATCCTAACATAGCATCATTAATAGTCCCTCACGCATTAAATAGAATCAATAAAACTGTAATACACATCTGATTACGTTTCTTAAGATGTTCAAGCTAGTTACCGTATAGGAGATTTAGCCAATTTTCTTAAGCCTAACGCTAATCAATCAACCTAACAATCAATGACAAATCAACAATCAATAATTAACAACTAGGTTTCATTAGATCTAAGCAAACACTAAGAAATCAAAACTAGCATGTTAAAATAAAGAAAAGATAAACAATTAATCAAACAACACATAGACATATTGAATGATTAAAAGAAAGACTTATCTTTAATTGAACATAAAAGAAAAGAGGGCTTGGAAACCCTAAGGTTGCTGGAAAATTCGTTTAGAGTTTGTTACACACCAAATGTTCGACACAATGAATGAAAAATCAAAAATTATATATAGATTTACAAGTCTGACGACGCCAGGTTATAATTCTTGACGCCATCCGGTCGCCGCTTTTAGGGTTTCTTATCACCCAAGATAGCTTTTGATGCTGTCTCATTGTAAGAGTTCTAGGCCGTCTCATGTAAGCACAAAGCGGGGCGGCCTTGCTTCAAATGCACCTGACGCCGTCAGGTTATAAATTCCAACTTCTTTTCTGGGGCGCCTAGTGTAAAATTCCATCGCATAACATCAAAGGGTGACGACGTCAGCCCCAAAGCCTGACGTCGTGTAGTGTTATTCCCAGACTTTTCTTGGTTTTCTTGTTTTCTGCATTCTTGAGCTTAAAAATGTCCGAAAAGCTCCAAAATGCTCCATTTTCCATAATTCATGTCCCAAGTACCTAAAATGATAAAAGAAACGATTTGAGGTAATATTTGACCATAAAAACACGATTTAGGGCTTAAATGACCCCATAAAAGAGTATCAAATAAATCCTTATCAATAATATCCCTAAGACTGTTGATGAAAAATGCTCCATTTTCCATAATTCATGTCCCAAGTACCTAAAATGATAAAAGAAACGATTTGAGGTAATATTTGACCATAAAAACACGATTTAGGGCTTAAATGACCCCATAAAATCGTATCAAATAAATCCTTATCAACAATATCCCTAAGACTGTCGACGAAATGATGAGAGTAACCATGTCCTTCCTTGGGGGGGGGGGGGGGGGGGAGTAGCTGCTGGAAACAAAGAGTGGAAGAAATCATTCACACCGTGGAGGCAACGGGACGGGGGCCAAAAGCAAAAATTTCGAAAAGGGGGTTTTAAGAGCCAACAAAGAATGGAGAGGAAGCAAGACCGGTTCACCCTCCTCTCTAAATCCCCAAAGAAAATCTTGGCTTTAGAAAAAGCAAAATTCAAACCTCCACATCCGAATAACAAGTTCGATAGAAAAGAGGAACGTCAACAAGTTCTGCGACTTCCACGGAGTGGTAGGACATAGCACAGACGAATGCATACACTTGAGAAAACAAATAGAAGAGCTTATAAGGAATGGAAAGTAGTCACACGTGATCAAGGAGCTAAAATAGAATAGCAGAAAAGATCAACTAAAAACAGTTAAGAAGAGGGAGACATCAACAAAGGATAATGCGCTAGCAATCGTAATCATACAAATATGGCAGAAATCAGCCAGGCAGAGAATAACACAAAGCTTCTCTCCTAACACATAGATATCATTCCCACCTCTAGGAGATAATGAAGGAGACGAAGGACCAATGATAATAGAAGCAGAGATCGGAGGACATTGTGTACATCGCATGTACGTGTGGTGTGTGCTTATTCCCACACCTTTTTATGTCCATATTAATACCAAAATAGACACAAACTAAGCATAAATGCCAAAGATATTGTGTTTTTTTGTTTGTGATCGTGCAGGAATGGATATTTCAGAAATTGGCAAAAATCAGGCTAAAAAGGACAAAAACGAGCACGAGTTTGGAAAACGTGTCAAAAGCCAAAGCCGGGAAAGCAAATTACTACTTTTGAGCTCAGATTGTCAAAATACACCTTGGAGAATCACAAAATGCCAAAAATAGTCCTTGGAGCAAAAGTTTGCCAAATTGGCAGAAATGGTCCCTCAAGTTTGGAATTTGACAGAAATGACCCCTGAGCATTGGAATTGGATGAAAAGTCAACAAAAGTCCTTGGGAATTCACAAGTTGTCAAATTTAGTCCCTGGGTGAAAAGTTTGAAGAAATTACATGATCGGTCTCTCAACTTTCAGAGTTTGGCAGTTTTGGTCTCTGGTATTAAATTATGGAAAACATCTTATGCGTGGTTTTGCAACCTCGCAAAAGGTTTTACCTCTCGAGGGATCTTAAGAAGCTTACAATCCCTACCAGGCAGTGTACCTGACTGTTGTAGTATAGTATAGTGACAAGTACCGGGGGATTGATCGTTTAACTCAAAGAATAGTGTTCGCTAGGGTTAAAACTCGATTAAACTAGGTCTAGAGGTGAGAGATGATTCTTTTTGTATTTTTATATTTTACGGAATGCAAGTTAAAATCACGATTTTTGGAAGAGTGGGCGAAATTAGTTGCTAGTCAACTAACCCAAATAACTACAAATGCAAACAAAATAAAATAAAATGAACTTAAAGTAAATGTGGCGAAAACAATAATAAGAGAAAATTTGTTTACTTAGATTTCACTACTCCCTAGCTATCTTTTATCGGTTGATTAGTTTGTTACAATTGCATGGATGACGGGTTATATTTCTTAATACCATTCGTAGGGCCGTGTACGATCTCCCCTAACTCTATAAGCTTCTACCTCTTCCTATGTCGAGCCGACTAATAGCTCCTAACATGGCCTCATTAGTAGTTACCTATGCATTAAATATAACCAATTTATCGTAGTATGCCTTCGATCATGTTTCTTAAGACGTTCAAGAAAGTTACCAATTGGAAGTCTGCCAGTTTTTTTAAGCCTAACATCGAAATCATTTATCCACAACAATTATAAGCAAACAACCAACAAATAATCAATATCTAAGTTTCATTACATCTAAGCAAATAAAAAGAAAACCTAGCCTAGCATGTTAAAGAGAAGACAAGCATAAGATAGAATCAAACAACACATAGACATATTGAATGATTATTGGAAATCTTATCTTCAATTAAGCATGGATGAAACAAGGGTTTGAAACCCTTAAAAATAAGGTAAAATTCGTCTAGGGTTTTCTCCTCTCAAAGTTGCACACAATGAATGAAAAATCAAAAACTATATATAGATTATAAGGTCTGACGACGTCAAGAGTAAGTTCTGACACCGTCAACTCGCCGCCATAGTTATCATCGTATTGCCTAGATCCACTTATGACATCGTCATGTGTAAACTTCATCTTGGCCGTCACATGCAAATTACTCTTGATGGCCTTGGTGACGCCATCATTTATAACTCGATTTATGACATCGTCATGTGTAAACTTCATCTGGCGCGTCACGTGTAACTTGATTTATCCACCTCTTTGTCAAAGGGTGATGGCGTCACATGCAACTCCTGACGCCGTCAGGTACAATTTCCAGCATGAATTTGAGACTTTGTCGTTTTCTTCACTTTTTCACTCCAAAAACTTCCAAAATGCTTCCTTTTCTAGATTTCCTCTTAAAAGTACCTAAAATGACAAAAAGAACGATTTAGGGCAATATTTGATCAAATAATCTCGACTTTGGGCTTAAATAACCTCCTAAAAGCGGTACACTTTTCGTCTCATCAAATACCCTTGCACTTGAGATTTGCTTGTCCTTAAGGAAATACACTTTTATTCTAATCAAAATACATTCTAGGGGTCATTTAACACTAATATAAAAGTAATTGCAATAAATAATCGTTCCACTTCAACAAAAACAAGCACGGAAATTATACACTAGGACCTTACAAATAGTGTTTAGATACTCACATCTCTCGGGAGTAATAAAGTATATATCACAATATGAAAATGGAAAATATCTCTCACTACCAGTCATAGCAAATAGATTACCATAGGCTTGGGAAAGGATCAAACCTCCACCACTTGGCGTAAGCACCTAGGATAAACTATCAAAGAGGTTTTTAAAAAGGGTTATAACGTGAGGTGTAGGGATATGGTAAACACGGTTTTGTTAGATAAACGTAATATTTAATGGTGGCTAGTTAATCAGCTTGGTTAATTACATGTACAATGTGGCGTTGCTAAACCAAGACTCGACTCGACTTAATCTAATCATAAACTAACAAAAACATAAAAGGAAACGGGATGGTAGTCCGTATGTTTTTTTTTCTATTTTTTTTTACTTTTTCATGATTCTTTCGATTTTTTTATTTTTTTTTATTTTTATTTTATTTCTATTTATTTTTTTTTTGCATACACTCTTACCCTACCATCCAAAATAATACATTATAGGGAATTTACATTCCCCTTACACTTGAACTTTTACATACTTTACAATCAACTATTCTAATGACTCGAATCAAGATAATCAAAACACTTGAAGTACTTTTTAAAGATTAACGCACATATGGGGGTAATATATGATGTTCTTCCCTATTATTCCATAACACTAGTACTTTACCCATGAGTCCCAATCGTCCCAAAACAATATGTACAAGATATGACTCGACTTAGCAACCATGTAATCAATTAGACAATTAACTAAGGGTTTAAACATGTAACAATAATGCATAAAGATGAGTGCACACACGGAAGGCTAAGGCGATTTGGTTTTACATTTGGGGTGGATTGTTAACAAATTCTTCCTTTAAGTAAAATGTTTAAAGTTAGAAACAAAAAAGATAGGCTCGGAGGGGTGTACTAGGGGTATCGTGTACTAAAAATGAGTACAACGCAAAGGTGTGGGAAAAATCAATTGACTTTACTAGTCAAGTAGTTATGACTTCATTTGTCAAGTAATTATGATACGGGTTTAAACATAAGGGTTATCCTAATACCTTTTATCATGTACTAAATCCTACTACACGAATGTAGTCTCACTAGCGGTCTCGGGATGCATCACTAACGCAAGTTCTAGAATCTAAGTACTACCGGTACACTCATAAGTATCTTTTCCTAACAAATCTAGGGGCGAACCTCACATATTTGGGGTGGAAAATTTTGAGTGGTACGATTTTTGTGCTAGTTATACAACTCCTATCCATGAGACGCTCATTAAGGCTAAAGCTTCACTCCTAAATGTTGTAAAAAAATTTAAATTTGAGACTAAAATTGCCCTAACAAGTATTTCTCTTAGTTTTATTACACACCTACTATTGAACAAACAAACTCAAGTGCAATTGCATTCTCTAATGTATCATCATATCATTTACCCTCCCCTTACACTTAGGCTGAACATTGTCCCCAATGTTCAATAAAAAGGATGTAAAAGTAATGAAGGTAAAAAAATGAAACAAATACTCCCCTGATTCGTTCGGTATGGATAAATTGATAACATGGTTAAATCCTCCTCCAAGAAAATGAACGTTGAAAGCTTCCCTCCAGAAATATAAATCATCTTTTTGTCCAATATAGCCTGTTAAACCTGAGAAAACAAACCTCGCGTAAAATCGGCGGCTATCTATAGATATAAAGATATAATGCTTGTGGAATGAATGTTTGCAGATTTTCTGGACTTTATAAAACTAAAGAATTAACAAAAACTTTAAGATTCCGGTAGAAAAACAAAACTTGCAAAATTTTTCAAAATTTTACACCTGACGCCGTTAGGTTATAACCCTGACGCCGTCAGAGTGTTCTGACAGCAAAAACTCATGCCTTAATTCATGGAATTCCTGCAAAACATCATTATGACTCGATACAAGCATTTGACTCAAACACATACTAATATACATGTTCATTTAATATTTTTGTGGTTCATGTTCAATTTTGTTCTTAGAAAACAAATTTAGATTTCTCTTACACTTAGCTTTTGCGAAATACCTTTTTATGAAGTTAAGACAAACAACAAGGTAAAGCATTTTCACAATTTATTTTGAAACATGATCCACAAACAATAAAAATAAAGCACGTATACGGAAACAAATAAAATCAAACAAAAAACAATCAAACAAATAAAACAAATAAAATCTGGGTTGCCTCCCAAGAAGCACTTTTCTTTATTTACGAGTCTTGTAGCTAGACTCAAGGTCACGGGCTATTACGTGACCATGTCTCGCAATATGATGTACCCCTTATCAACAGAATCCATGCTAGTCGGGTGGTAATGTTTCAATCGTTCGATATTCACAGTCATTTCTCTACCCCTTTCGTTGTTCAAGAGTGCTACTCCCTTGTGACCTAAGTTTTTGATCATGAATGGTCCATACCACCAAGAGTTTGATTTATCGGGAGGCTCCTTTATCCCTAAATGTCTTAGGAGTACCAAGTCTTGGGGTATGATCCTCTATTGGCTGATTGCGCTCGAATTTGACATGAACTTTATCACTACTTTTGCATCTCTTAAGCGTAGTTTCTTTGTAGCTTTTAATCCTTGTTTCCCATGCAAGGATTTTTTCTTGAACATGATTATGCGGTGTGCCGGCGTTGTTTTTAAGCCTCCTTTCCATCATGCTTTCTCGCACATATCTTGGGTCATGGGGAATTGAATCTTACTTTTTCCCGACTTAAGTTCAATTTCCCCTTTTTCATACTTGATAACAGCTCTTACTGTGGTAAGGTATGGTGCTCCAAGGATTATTGGCATACACCCATTCTTTTTATCATTGATGATCATGAAATCGACGGGATACATGAAACCTGCTACATTGACCAGCACATCCTCTGCAATTCCTAAAGGATACACGTAAGAGTGACTAGTGAAGGATAGCCTAACACGGGTGGTGGCCATCATTTCTTTGGTGAGTTGGGTATAAATAGTTAAAGGCATCAGGTTCACCTCCGATCCTTGTTCGGCCAAAGCATCCAAATATTGCAATTTCCCAATGCTAGCTGGTATTTCAAAGTTCCCATAAGCCATCTGCTTCGTAGCCACTTTTTGCTTAAGTAGCTTCTCGTATACCGGCCCCCCAGGTAATGTATCATAATAATCTTCCCCTACTTCTTCTCCTTCAGAGATCCTTTTGGAAGATTGGTTACGTCCGTCACCCTCTATCCAGTTGGTTATGGTTTTCTTATTTATATCATGTTTTAGATAGTACCCTAATGATTGAGATTTTGGTGGTTCCTCAACGGTTTGTGCAATAGGGGTTTCCTTTTTTTTCATTGCCCTCGTGGACAATGGATATAGAGTTAACAAACTTGGTAGTGGGGGTGACGCTTTCCTTCTTTAACAGCACCTTTTCCGGAGTTTTTATGTTTGAGTATTCCTCTAATAAGCTCATCATCTCCGCCATTTTCTTTTGCATCTCCTCCTTTTGTCTATAGACTGCCTCCTCGAATTTTGCTAATCGCTCAGAATGGGTTGACATATATTCTCTCATTCGAGTTTTGAATTCCCGGCTGAGGTTTTGAGGAGGTGAGTAGGTCGAGCATATTTTTGAAAAGTTTTGGCATTCTCTCTAAGGGGTGATTCGGACAACGGTATTGGGTTTACGTTTGAGATAGAGTTGATCGATGCACATCTGGGACTTAAAGATTTTTTTTGTTTTTCCATGAGATAATCAACTTTTTCCTCAAGTTCAGAGGTTTTCTTCGGAAAGTTGAGTAGTCCCCCTGATAATGAAATTGCATTGACGGCCAAGTCTACGACATGGGTAACTTCCCATAATTCATTATCATCGAATGCAAGCTCATCAATGATTTCCCACAACTCTTTGGCGTTCTAGTCACGCAATCTACCTCCGGCGGCTTGATCAATGGTGCGTTTGGTATGGAAGTCGACATGGTCGTAAAAAATTTGGATTTAGAGCCAAAGATCTATGCCATGATGAGGGACTTTGTGGAGTAAGTCCTTGAAACGAGTCCATGCTTCATAAAGAGTTTCATCTTGACGTTGTTGGAACAACAAGATGTCATTTCTAAGCTTAGTGGTTCTCCTCGGCGGGAAAAATTAGGTAAGAAAACGAGTGGTGAGATCATCCCAAGAGGTGATGGATCCCGTGGGTAAATGCTCAAGCCATTGACTAGCTTGGTCACGTAGAGAGAAATGGAAGAGACGCAATCGGGTCATCACTCGAGTTTCAACATCAAGGTCTATGGAATCTACGATTTTGAGGAAATCCTTGAGATATTGATTAGGATCTTCAGAACGAAGTCCATGGAATGCACATCCGCTTTGCACCAACCGGATGGTGTCGGATCGCAAGGGAGACACATTAGCTCCTTGAGCGAGCTCAATGGTGTTTCGATAGCCTTGGTGGCTACGACGGGAGTACTCACCTAAAGTTCGGGGTCTAGGAGGTTGGTTTGGTTGTGGTGGATTTTGTGGATGGTTTTGTTGTGGTGGGTTGATGGGATCAAAGAGATTACCACCTTCCATGATGACGGATGGCAATGGTTACGAACAAAGGAAACAAAGAAAAAGATAGACTAAAGAAAACCTATAAAAATCAAAATCAAAATCTTACTAGAAAGGAATCAAGCAAGTAGACCTAATAAAAAGAAATTTCAACCTAGACAATAACTATTCCCTGGGCTACGGCGCCAAAAACTTGATGCGTGGTGCAAAAGGTTTTACCTCTCAAGGGATCTTGAGAAGCTTGCAATCCCCACCAGGCAGTGTACCTGACCGTTGTAGTATAATATAGTGACAAGTACCGGGGGATTGATCGTTCAACTCGAAGAATAGTGTTCGCTAGGGTTAAAACTCGATTAAACTAGGTCTAGAGGTGAGGGATGATTCGTTTTGTATTTTTATATTTTATGAAAAGCAAGTAAAACTCGATTAAACCAGGCAGTGTACCTGACCGTTGTAGTATAGTATAGTGACAAGTACCGGGGGATTGATCGTTCAACTCAAAGAATAGTGTTCGCTAGGGTTAAAACTCGATTAAACTAGGTCTAGAGGTGAGGGATGATTCTTTTTGTATTTTTATATTTTATGGAAAGCAAGTAAAAATCACAGTTTTTGGAAGAGTGGGCGGAATTAGTTGCTAGTCAACTAACCCAAATAACTACAAATGCAAACAAAATAAAATAAAATGAACTTAAAGTAAATGTGGTGAAAACAATAATAAGAGAAAATGTGTTTACTTAAATTTCACTACTCCCAAGCTATCTTTTACCGGTTGATTAGTTTGTTACAATTGCATGGATGTCGGGTTATATTCCTTAATACTATTCGTAGGGCCGTGTACGATCTCCCCTAACTCTATAAGCTTCTACCTCTTCATATGTCGAGCCCACTACTAGCTCCTAACATGGCCTCATTAGTAGTTACCTATGCATTAAATATAACCAATTTATCATAGTACACCTCCGATCATGTTTCTTAAGACGTTCAAGCATGTTACCAATTGGAAGTCTGCCAGTTTTCTTATGCCTAACAACGAAATCATTCATCCACAACAATTATAAGCAAACAACCAACCAATAATCAATATCTAAGTTTCATTACATCTAAGCAAACACAAAGAAAACCTAGCCTAGCATGTTAAAGAAAAGACAAGCATAAGATATAATCAAACAGCACATAGACATATTGAATGATTATTGGAAAACTTATCTTCAATTAAGCATGGATGAAACAAGGGTTTGAAACCCTTAAAAATAAGGTAAATTCGTCTAGGGTTTTCTCTTCTCAAAGTTGCACACAATGAATGAAAAATCAAAAACTATATATAGATTATAAGGTCTGACGGCGTCAAGAGTAAGTTCTGACGCCGTCAACTCGCTGCCATAATTATCATCGTATTGCCTAGATCTACTTCTGACGTCGTCATGTGTAAACTTCTTCTTGGCCATCACATGCAAATTACTCTTGATGGCCTTGGTGACGTTGTCATGTATGATTTTTTCAAAATCTCTCTGGCGCGTCACATGTAACTTTATTTATCCACCTCTTTGTCAAAGGGTGACGGCGTCACATGCAACTCTTAATGCCGTCAGGTACAATTTCCAGCATGAATTTGAGACTTTGTCGTTTTCTTCACTTTTTTCGCTCCAAAAACATCTAAAATGCTTCCTTTTCCAGATTTCCTCTCAAAAGTACCTAAAATGACAAAAGGAACGATTTAGGGCAATATTTGATCAAATAATCTCGACTTTGGGCTTAAATGACCCCTTAAAAGCGGTAGACTTTTCGTCTCATCAACTTCAATTATGGTCCTTGTATTATTCAAATTTGGCAAGTCTCACCCTTGGAATACTTTGGGAAATTTACACTTTCAGTCCCTTAATAATCAAAAAATACAAAATTCGTCCTTGTATTAATTCTAAACCAAACGGATTCCCTTTTAATCCAAAATCCAAGTCCAACATCAAACACAAACCCAAACACAAACCTGATCCACCTTATACCTCCCTAAGCCCAAATCCTAAACACCCAGGCCCACTCCACAAACAACCCACTCCATCTCATTTTAATAATAAACCAGGGTCAAACCACCCTTTGACCATCCCCTTCCCCCCACAACTTGCACTCTGCAAACCCACCTCTGCCACCCTGCAACTCTCACTGTCACCATCACATCCACCGCCTAAGCCACTACTTACCTAACATCACCTCCCCATTTAATGCACCCCCCAGTTGCAACAAAACAGACAAATTTGCCTAAAAAGGATTTCCCGCCAAAAACACATCAAAGGCTAGGATCATTCTGAGCCATCCAACGGCTCATAATTATGATGGGATTGACTCAGAAGACCACTTGGAACCCTAAATTGGCCTATAACAGGAAGAAGAATCAGAAGAGACAATTATCTAGTGTAATTTAGTATAACATATGTCGACTAGTGTAATTTTCAATTATCCATTGTAATTTTAAGCTTTCAAGTTATATTTCCAGTGAATTTAGTTTATCTTAAACCTTTTTCAAGCTTCAATTTCAGTTTATCTTTACAATTTCAGTTTATGCATTTTTAAGCTCAAAATTCTCATTTAGCTTAAATGTTGTTGATACTTGTTGTTATGGACTCACAAGCTCATGTAAGCTCCCTATATAGCTCCTGAGAGCTATTAGAAACCTTAAAACCAGTTGTAGTTGTTAAACTCAAAAATACATAAAAAAATCAAGAAAATAAATCAAAAATAAAAAATCAGTGAAGATTGTGAAGAAAGCAATGGAGTAGGGTTTATTATGGATTGCCCTGGGTTAGAGGCTTTGTGGAAAGCCTATAGGAATTTTCTATGGTCTTGATTCTCTGTCTTAGGTTGGATTGCATATTGTAAGCACAAATTTCAATTTTAGCCTTCTATTGAGTAAAATGCTTATTATTGCTTATTACTGTGTTTTCTGTGTTTATTTAGTTTAACCTAGTCATATTAGAGTTAAATAAGTAGTGCTAGTTCATCAAAATCCATTTTACTCAAAACATCAAGTCACACTGCCATATTAGCATTTTATAGCATCTTGAGTATTTGTGGTATTCTTGTGTTTAAAACAGTCCATTCCATCATAATAAGTGTTTATGGATAAATCTCATGGTCTAAAATAAGGTTATGCTTTGAAATTCCAAAATCACTGCCTTGTAAGGAGTGTTTGGTTCAGACAGTTTCCACATGAGCCCTTGTGCTCTTGTTGTTGTTTTAAGTTTGGACATGCTGCAATAGGTCTATACAGTGCATATCAGTAGTAAAACATAGTACTCATAGCCAAAATAGTCAAAATCTCAATTATAACCTTCACAATAGTTTACTGTTAGGTGTTTAAGTTCATTTTCTCATCAAATCTTTTCATTAGTTGTCAATACAGCTTAAGATAATCTCCTTGTAGCTTAAAATAGCCTAATCAGTTATTAGAATCAGATCAAAGTCCATCAAAGTAAAAGTACGATCAAAAATCAAAAAGTCAAATTTGCATAGTTTGGTAGAAATTCAATTTTTCCAAGAATTTTCATGATTTTAGTTTTCACAGATAAGCCCTGATCTTTTTGGAGGTTAATATATAACAACTTAACTTGTGAAATCTCACTTTGGCTTATTTTTAGGATTTTTTTCCAATGGCTTATTTGACAGCTTGTTTAGGCCTGCAAGGATAAAACATCCCCTGCACCAGGTTTTGACCAAAACTTCATAAGCTTCCCCTGGGCTTATTAATGAGCCTTAAGCCCTGAGTCTTGGTTCTTTGGAAAGCCCCCTAGTTTGGCTTTTTAGAACAACTTTAGTTTAGGCTTCCAATCACCCCTGTGGGCCCCCACACATGCTTGCAAGTAGCCTGTTTGGCCTACATAGGATTCTAGGATTTGGATTTTTGCTTTTTGCTTGATCTGCTTATTTTAGTGTTCTTTTTGGATTGCTTTAGCTTATTCTTGCTTGCTTTCATTGTTATTAGCTTATTAGACCTTAAATCTTAGCTTATAGCTTCTGTGGTTAGGTTTTTAAACATCAAAATCTCATTTTCAAGCCATAAAAGCTCACTGTTGACATCATAAGCTTTCACAATGCTTATTTTTGAGATTTAGAAAAGTTGTTTTCACAAAAGTCACATGTTTTCAGCAGTTAAATAGTTTTGTAAAAGAAAATGCTAGAAAATCCAAAAATAAATTAAGTGATATATTCTATTTAAGCCATTTGGCTTATTTTTCTGCTTATCAAAAAGCAAATTCCAATTTTATATTTTTTTCTAAGTTTCTTATACATTAAAATAGTTTAAGAAAAATTTTCATAATTTTTTGAGTAGATTTAGTATTTATAATAATTAATTTAAGTTTAATTAGTTTTAATTAAAAAAAAAGCCAAAAATAAATTTCTTTTCTGCTTATTTATAAGCAAAAGTATCTTTTTAAATTTTTCATAGCTTTTATAATTAATAAAGTATTTTTAGAAAAAATTTCATAATTTTTACTGTTCGTTTATTATTTTTCATAATTAAATTAGTTAAAATAGATTTTAATTATTAAATAAGTAAATAATTATTAAAATAGTTTAAATATAATTTTTATAAACTCTTTGTAATTTTTTTAGGATTCCTGTAATGGTTAATTAGTTTTATAAAAAATTTCATAATTTTTTAAGTCTTTTAGTTTTTTTTTTAATTTAAATTAATTATTAAATAGTTTTTAATTAATATTAAATAATAAAATAATCAAAAAAATAATTTTCTTTTTGTTAAAATTTTCTTTTAATATAAAGTTTGTAAAAAAGTCATTTTCACCCCTCTAGTTTAAATTTTCTTAAAACTCACCTTTTTCCCAGTACGTAATCGTAATTGTATTAAATTCAGTTTACGTTTATATATATTTGTTTCTTGTAATTGTTAATACTGTTTATTTATCTTAATCTCAATCATTTCAAGTAGTGTAATCCAATCCAAATCATTATTTGTTACTTTCCTAAATCACTGAATCACTCAAACGTTTTCCAAAATACAATTTCAATCTCGCCGGGACATAACGACCCGGGAACACACTGTGCTTACGCCGGATCATAAATTGATCAATCCTCTCCCTTACTGCTTGACTTTGTTGACCAATCGCACTCAGGCTTGACCTGTTGACCATCCTTGGTTAATTTGGGTTGACTGGTTTGGGAGGAGTCAACGTGGATGAAGGATCAGCTTCTGAAATACTGTTTGAACATTGCTTTAAAAGGCTCCGGCCTGAGATATGATGCCAGATGGTCCCGGCCACGACACCCCTTATCGGATTCAGTGGCGAGGCTATATGGCCGATAGGGCAGATCACACTCTTGGTAAAAATAGGAGATGAGGAGCATCCACTTTCGCCTGGATGAAATTTCTTATAATCAGATCACAGTCACCTTACAACGGAATCATAGGCCGACCTGGGGTTCGAAAAATACAAGCGGTACCGTCAATGGCGCATGGTATGCAGAAATTCCAGTTGTGAGGGGAGTACTCACACTACGAAGTAGTTAGATCATTCAGCTTTAATGCACAATTGTTTCCGAACAAGCAAAAGTGACCCCCATGGTCAATCCACTGGCGGAAGAACGAATTAAAGTTGCAATTCACAGAGAATTCCTGGAGCAATCAGTGGCCATAGGCTCTACCCTCACAGAGAAAGGCCGAAAGAAATTATGCGACTTACTCCGAAGCAACCTTGATGTGTTCACCTGGTTTCCGGCAGATATGATGGGTGTCCCGTGGCATATAGCGGAGCATCGCCTAAATGTCCATGAAGGGTACACCCCGATAAGACAGAAAAAGCGAGGCCAGGCTTCGGAAAGAAACAAAGCAATACGTGAAGAGGTTGAATAGCTCGTCGAAGCCGGCATCATGAAGGAGATACATTACCACAGTTGGTTGGCCAATCCGGTAATGGTAAAAAAGCACGATGATAGCTGGAGAATGTGTGTCGACCTCAAAGACATAAACAAAGCATGCCTGCAAGACTACTATCTGCTCCCCGAAATAGACTAGAAAATAGAATCTCTTTGTGGGTATCGCTTTAAATGTTTTTTGGACACTGATGAGGCGAAAAATGATCTGTTTTTAGGGGGTCATTTAAGCCCGTATTTGAATTTATTTGATCAAATATTGCCCTAAATCGTTCCTTTTGTGATTTTAGGTACTTTTGGAGTGAATTCTGGAAAAGGAAGCGTTTTGGACGTTTTTGGAGAATAAAATTGAAGAAAATGGCAAAGTCTTAATTTTCCTTGCTGGGAACAGTACCTGACGGCGTCACAAGGTTCTACATGACGGCGTCAAGAGTAAAACAAGAGGTGAAGTGGATAAAGTCCGTGACGGTCCAGAGAGTTTTACACTAAGGGCATGACGGCGTCACCATAGGCCGTCATGGTCCAAATACATGTGACGGCCCAGAGTATCTTTGCACATGACGACGTCAAACTTGGATCTAGGAAATCCTATATTATTATGGTCGGCGAGTTGACGGCGTCAGATATTTCTTCTTGATGCCGTCACGATGGAAAATCTATATATAGTTTTGCAATTTTCATTCATAGAGTGTAACATTAGAGGGCATAACTTGGAGAAACCCTAGCACGATTTTTACTGTTCTTTCAAGGGTTTTTACCCTTTGAAACCTTTCATGTTTAATTGAGATAAGTATCCTTTCAATTCATTCAATATGTCTATGTGTTGTTTCAATATATCTTACGCTTGTCTTGAATTTAACATGCTAGGCTAGATCTCTCGTGTGTTTGCTTAGATGTAGTGAAACATAGATGTTGATTATGGGTTGATTGTTTGTTTATAGTTGTTACGGATGAATGATTACGATGTTAGGCTTAAGAAAACTGGCAGACTTCCATAGGGTAACATGCTTGAACGTCTTAAGAAACATGAACCAATGCGTACTAGGTTATTATGGTTGTATTTAATGCATGAGCGAATTCTAATGATCCCATGTTAGGAGCTTTTTGCAGGCTCGACATAGAGTTGGGGAAGTACGTACGCCACCCCATGAATGGTATTAAGGAATATGAACCTCTAAAAGATATCTAGGGAGTAATGAAATCTAAGTAAACACAATTCTCCCCATTATTGTTCACACCACTAGTTTAATTAGCTTTATTTTCATTTCTGTTATTTTATTTTGATTGTATCTTAGTTATTGGGTTAGTTGATTAGCAACTAATTCCGCACACTCTTCCAAAAACCCGAGAATTTAATTGCTTTTATAAAAATATAAAAATACAAAAAGAATCATCCCTCACCTCTAGACCTAGTTTTTAGGCTTTCTAATCCTAGCGACACTATTCCTGAGTTGAACGATCAATCCCTCAGTACTTGTCACTATACTATACTACAACGATCAGGTACACTGCCTGGTGGGGGTTGTAAGCTTCTCGAGATCTCTCGAGAGGTAAAGCCTGGTGCAATTCCCACGCATCAAGTTTTTAGCGCCGCAGCCCGGGGAATAGTTATTGTCTAGGTTAGAATTTCTTTTTATTAGGTCTACTTGCTAGATTCCTTTCTAGTAAGATTTTATTTTTTATTTGTAGGTTCTCTTTAGTCTATCTTTTTTCTTCGTGTCTTTGTTCGTAATCTTTACCATCCAACATCATGGAAGGTGGTAACATCCTTGAACCCATCAACCCACCACAACAAAACCACCTACAAAACCTACCACAACCAATCCATCCACCTATAAGTTCCATCCGCTTGCAATCCAGCACCATTCGATTGGTGCAAGTCGGGTGTGCATTCTATGGATTCTTTTTTGAAAATCCAACCCAACACCTCGAGAACTACCTAAAACTTACCAATTCTGTAGGATTAGGTGTTGATACTCAAGAAGGGGAACTCTTAGTCCTCTTTCAATTCTCTTTACATGGTCGGGCTCTTCGATGGTTATGTCAACTACCTGAAAGATCCGTCTCCTCTTGGAAAGATCTTGCTTCCTACTTCTTGACTAGATTCATCTTACCCAAGGAAGTTATCTTGCGACATAACCAAAATAAAACGAAAAATGATGAAGTAAGAAAGGTCAATGAGATGAATAAAGTGAAACCGAGCTTAGGAGTAAAACTTGTAGGAATGGGCCATGGAATGATTATAAAATATTTAGGAGTTCCCCACCAACCCTTGAGGAATCAAGGTATCATAAGTTCCTTCTAAAATGCCCTTGCCCCGCAAAGCGTCGAAAACACCCGTGGATTAGGAAACATAATTCTATGAATCTTAAGGTCCCATGCATGATTGGTCATATGTATAGAGAACACACCTATATCGATTTAAAGGCACCAATGAACATTATGTCTAGACTTTATTATAATTGGATCATGAACGAGAAGTTGAAACCTAGGTGGGACCCTTACAACCCTAATCGCATGAGTAATTTTGTTGAGAGGGTTAGAGGATTACATGTTTTCATTGGGGATTTTGTTATTAGGTGCGACTTCATGATCTTAGAAGATGTTAAGGGAATTATTGATCAGTCCTTATGCCAGATTGTTTTAGGAGAACCTTTTGTCAAAACCTCTAAAATGACTTACAACCATGATGAGGGCACTATCACATTCACAACCAAAGAAAAAAACATTAGATATAGGATGCCCCATAAGGAAGAGAGGTTTAGAGAAGTTGAGGATCTCGATGTTGACAACATCCCCGTGACTAAGGTTGAGAGTGATGAAGAGAGAAACATTAGTGGTTACAAAAAGAAAGAGATTTATTACTCGAAATGTTTAGCTTTAGGCCCTGAATACAGGAAGGATGAGAAATTGATTAAGATGTTTGAAACTGCATTCATGTTGCGGGATAGGAAAACGTATCCCATGACCTTGAGTCTAGCTACAAGACTCATAAATAAAGAAAAGCGCTTCTTGGGAGGCAACCCATGCTTTGTGTGATTTTATTTTGTTTGATTGTTATTTGTTTCCGTATGCATGCTTTATTTTTGTTGTTGGTAGATCATGTTTCAAAATAAAATGGTGAAAATACTTTATTTTGTTGTTTGACTTCGTCTTAACTTTATACAAAGGTATTTCGCAAAAGATAAGTGTAAGGGGAAACCCCAAATATGTTTTTAAGAAACGAAATTGATCATGATTCTCCACAATATTAAATAAACATGTGTATTAGTATTTATTAGAGTCAAATGCTTGTATCGAGTCATAATGTTGTTTTGCAAGATTTTCCAGGAAGTAGGATATAAGTTTTTCCAGAAATTTTCCGGAAACTTAATGTAAAGATTTCTGCATGTCACTTCTGACGGCGTCATGAGTTTACTCTTGACGGCGTCATGTGTAAAATTCTGGAAATTTTTCTAGTTTTGTTTTTCAAACGGAGTGTCACAATTCGTAATTTCAAGTCCTTGTTCAGATGTCGAAATTTCATTATTCATCTCGGAAAGTTACTATTCATCAGTTACTATTCACCGATCACTATTCATCATTTTTTGTGTCAGTTTGAGATTTCGAGAAGCATTCAGAAAATTTACTATTCACATGACACTATTCATTCTGAAGAGAAACCACTATTTATGTACCTTATTCATTTATCGTAAATTTAGTTTATGGATATTTAAATTCGCGTAACCGGTCAGGTTAAGCTGCGAATTCATGCATCGTCAATATTTACATTCGCGAAACCAGTCAGGTTTAGCTGCGAATTCATGAAATCATCGGTAGGGACACTTCATACGGTCTAGAAATAGCTTACATATCATCATAATAGCACTTGCATACTATTCCACTCGTAGGATAATTAAATTTATACTTTTGGTATAATTGACTTTTTACGTATAATTATTTCTAGATAAACGTTAACAAGCGATCAATATTGTGACTAACACGTCCGACACTCCCGACTATGATCCCAATATATTTTTATATTCATTTTAATAATATAAAAATTATAATATTAATTTACCCGGTGTTTTGGAAATTTATTTAATTATTATCGTAAGTTTACTAAAATTACGACGGTTTTCGTAGAAACTAAATAATAATTATCTAAACACTCAATATTTATACCCAACATATTTTTACAATTTTTACGACCTATTATGTCCCGATTAACTCCGTTAAAATTTATTTTTAATTAACTCGGTACCCGGTATTCCCTAAAACTATTAATATATACATAATACTACCAAATATCTACTAACTCTTACACAAAATACCACTTTTCCTTATTTTCTTCACTAAATGCCCCCCCCCCCCCCCCCCCATCCCCATTTCTTACATATCTTGAAATTTTACCTTAGCATTAATGTACCAATTATTTACCTAATATATTTAATATATATATACTAAAAACTTATCTTTTCACCTCATTTTCAAGATCTACAAACAAGAAAACATTTTCTTTTCCTCTCTTGGTGTGGTGCTCGGCCTCAACACAAGAACAAGCAAGAAAGTATTATTTTTCCGAGATCTAGTAATTGTATAGTGTAGTTTGTACTCCTATTTGGGTTTTAAAATATAAACTCAAGGTTTACATAGGTTTTCATCCTCAAAATCTCATTAATCTTTCAAGTAAGTGTATGAAACTCATCTTTATGATCTTACCAAGTTTTTACAAGATTCATATGATATATATACTAGATCTACATGCATATGCTATTTATACCACTCCATTTTAAACATATCTAACTTTTGAGCCCTAGAAATTGATTATAGTTAGATCCTTGTTAGATCCACTTGATTTATGATGTTTAGGAACCCATGACACCCTAAGAAGGTGTATGGTAAGATTAGACTAGTTTTGTGGTGATTGAAAGTGGTTTGGTTGAAGTTAGAACTAGATTGGAACCCTAGAAATGGTTTTTGAAACAATACATATACCTACTGTCCATATTTTTAAAATGTTGGAAACTCAGTAGGTGATGGGTAATTTTTGACCAAGGATTTAGAAAATACTTTCAAAAACGAAGCCGTGGGCGAAAGAACGGATTAAAACGAGCTTATAACGAAGGAGTTATGATTTTTACAAGTTTATTGACGAAAACTATTTTTCTGAAAATTACATGCTGTTGGACGATTTTCGACGGACAAATAGAGGCGTTAGACGTAACCTAGAGGAGCCGAGCTATCGAAAATATATTAATACATACTAAGACGAATCCGTGGATATAAAGAACGAGGAAAATGAACTTAAAACGACAAAGTTATACACGTTTTAAAATCGTCAAAACTATATATATAATTATAGTCACTACTAGAAATAATATAACTACGTACTAAATGCTATATTTTCTAGATTTCTTATTCAAGAGTTATATTCGTAACTAACGAAGTATGTATGACCCAAGGCTTATTTATACAACTACTAGACGTTATTTTACGGTTTTCAAAATGAGGAATATAACACTAACATTATATATACGATATATTACGACAAGTTTCTATACTTCTAATTGGACTTTTTTTGCCTAAGTATGGAAAATACCTACTTTGACGATAACAAGTATTTTCAAGTTACGAGTGGTATAGGTATCATGTGCATGGATATTCACTACATCATTTCATGATCTAAAGTAGATTATATTCATTCATTTAGGTTGCGGCTAGTGTTCGCGCCTTGTTGTCCCGATCATTTCACCACATTGTACTATCACTTCAGGTGAGTTTTCATAGCCCCGTTTTCAATTCAATACTTTGATTTCAAATCCCACGGGGGAGAATACATTGCATCAATTATTTTTGTACGTGCCCAAGTATTAAATTCCATACATTGCTTAAGTTGCCTTACTACCAAGTTAAGTCCCCTTTATTATCATGGACCGTTAATTATAATGCCAAGCGAGAGTGAGTGGATAGATCTATCGAGGGTGACGCCTCCATCCGTCTTTGGGTTGCTCCAACGAATTACGGATGCATTTCATGTCTAAACTATTTGAGTGTCTGGTAAACACTCCTTTGGGGCCAATACAATATTATGTCTAGCTTCGGGGTCATGAGCTTAAGAGACAATGTAGCATTTTGACATTTTTGTCGGTTTACTTTATACTTGTGGCTAGTGTACATACGATTTAACTTACAAACCTATGGAATTCACTAACATTCGTGTTGACATTTTAGCAATGTATTTTTAGGTTGTTAAGGTAGCTCCTGTTTGCATGCATTTGGACCTTCATGGAGTCGCGGAGTCGACACGTCTCACATATATATATTTCCTGCACTTATGAAATGTTTGATCTGGATTGAACTTGTTTTTCATAAACTTGCAACACCTTTTTGGGACCTATGTTTTGTAAACTCTGAATGTTTTAATGATCAAACGATGTATTTTTCCAAATGACACTTTAGGTCATTCAATGTAACTGTAACTGTGGTGCTATGACAGTCACCCCCATGTATTCCATTCCGCTGCCATTCAGGTATTTTGGGGGTGTGACACGGAGTCTTAAAGTTTTTGTTAATTCTTTAGTTTTATAAACTCAAGGAAATCTGCAAACATTCATTCCACAAGCATTATATCTTAAATTGTTTTCTAGGATTTATTAGTATATATAGATTGCCGCCGATTTTACGCGAGATTGCCTTGTTTGTTTTCTCAGGTTTAACAGGTTACATATGACAAGAAGATGATTTATTTTTCTGGGAGGGAAGCTTTGATTGTTCATTTTCTTGGTGGAAGAGCTAACCTTGTTACCACACTATCCACACCGAACGAATCAGGGGAGTATTTGATTTCATTCTTTTACCTATTTCACTTTTACATTCTTTAATTGAACATTGGGGACAATGTTCATCCTAAGTGTAAGGGGAGGGTAAATGATGATACCTTATAGGATACACTTGCACTTGAGTTTGTTTGTTTGATGGTAGGTGTGTAATAAAACTAAGAGAAATACTTGTTAGTGTAATTTTAGCGCCAAATTTAAAATTTTTTACAACATTTAGGAGTGAAACTTTAGCCTTAGCAAGCGTCTCATGGATAGGAGTTGTATGACTAGCACAAAACCATACCATTCAGAAAAATTTTCCACCCAAATATGTGAGGTTCACCTTTAGATTTGATAGGAAAAAGCATTTACTATTAGTGCTTATGAGTGTACCGGTAGCATTTAGATTCTAGAACTTGTGTTAGTGATGCATCCCGAGACCGCTAGTGAGACTACATTCGTGTGGTAGGATTTAGTACATGATAAGAGGCAATAGGATCACCCTTGTGTTAAACCCGTATCATAATTACTTGACCATTTAAGTCATATTACTTGGCTAGTAAAGTCAACTAATTTTTCTCACGCCTTAGCGTTGTACTCATTTTTAGTACACGAAACCCCTAGTACACCCCTCCGAGCCTATCTTTTCATTTCTAACTTTAAGCATCTTACTTAAAGAAAGAATTTGTTACAACTCACTTAAATGTACACCCAAATAGCCTTAGCCTTCTGTGTATGCACTCATCTTTAGTGCATTATTGTTATATGTTTAAACCTTTAGTTAATTATCTAATTGATTACATGGTTGCTAAGTCGAGTCATATCCTTGTACATATTGTTTTGGGACAATTGGGACTCATGGGTAAAGTACTTATGTTATGGAGTAATGGGGAAGAACATCATATTATTACCCCCATATGTGCGTTAATCTTAAAAAGTACTCCAAGTGTTTTGATTATCTTAATTCGAGTCATTAGATTAGTTTATTGTAAAGTATGTAAAAATTCAAGTGTAAGGGGAATGTTCATTCCCTATGATGTATTATTTTGGATGGTAGGGTAAGAGTGTATGGGAAAAAAAAATCGAAAAAAATATTAAGAAAAAAAAAGAAGAAAAAAAAATAGAAAAAAAAAGAAGATAAAAAAACATACGGACTACCATCCCGTTTCATTCTATGTTTGTTTTATGTTTTTGTTATTTTTGATTTATTAGCTTAAGTCGAGTCTAGTTTTAGCTTAGCAACGCCATATTGTACATGTAATTAACCAAGATGATTAACTCGCCACCAGTAAAGATTGCCTTTATCGAACAAAACCGTGTATTCCATATCCCTACACCTAACGTTATAACCCATTAAAAGACCTCTTTGATAGTTTATCTTAGGTGCTTACGCCAAGTGGTGGAGGTTTGATCCTTTCCCAAGTCTATGGTAATATATTTTGCTATGACAGATAGTGAGAGACGTTTTCCATTTCCATATTGTAATATATACTTTGTTACACCCGAGAGATTTGAGTATCTAAACACTATTTGTGAGGTGCTAGTATATGACCTCCGTGCTTGTCTTTGGTCTTTAGTGGAACGATTATTTGTTGTAATTACTTTTATATTAGTGTTAAATGACCCCTAACTTGTATTTTGATTAGAATAAAAGCGCATTTGCTTGAGAACAAGCAAATCTCAAGTGTAAGGGTATATGATGAGGCGAAAAATGATCCGTTTTTAGGGGGTCATTTAAGCCCAGATTTGAATTTATTTGATCAAATATTGCCCTAAATCGTTGCTTTTTTGATTTTAGGTACTTTTGGAGTGAATTCTGGAAAATGAAGCGTTTTGGATGTTTTTGGAGCATAAAAGTGAAAAAAACAGCAAAGTCTTAATTTTCCTTGCTGGGAACAGTACCTGACGGCGTCACAAGGTTCTACATGACGGCGTCAAGAGTAAAACAAGAGGTGAAGTGGACAAAGTCCGTGACGGTCCAGAGACTTTTACACAAAGGGCATGACGGCGTCACCATAGGCCGTCATGGTCCAACTACATGTGACGGCCCAGAGTATCTTTGCACATGACGGCGTCAAACTTGGATCTAGGCAATCCGATATTATTATGGGCGGCGAGTTGACGGCGTCAGATATTTCTTCTTAACGCCGTCACGATGGAAAATCTATATATAGTTTTGCAATTTTCATTCATAGAGTGTAACATTAGAGGGCATAACTTGGAGAAACCCTAGCACGATTTTTACTATTCTTTCAAGGGTTTTTACCCTTTGAAACCTTTCATGTTCAGTTGAGATAAGTATCCTTTCAATTCATTCAGTATGTCTATGTGTTGTTTGAATATATCTTACGCTTGTCTTGAATTTAACATGCTAGGCTAGATCTCTCGTGTGTTTGCTTAGATGTAGTGAAACCTAGATGTTGATTATGGGTTGATTGTTTGTTTATATTTGTTACGGATGAATGATTTCGATGTTAGGCTTAAGAAAATTGGCATACTTCCATAGGGTAACATGCTTGAACGTCTTAAGAAACATGAACCAATGCGTACTAGGTTATTATGGTTGTATTTAATGCATGAGCGAATTCTAATGATCCCATGTTAGGAGCTTCTTGCAGGCTCGACATAGGAGTGAAGTAGGAGCTTATAGAGTTGGGGAAGTACGTACGCCTCCCCACGAATGGTATTAAGGAATATAACCCGTCATCCACGCAATTGTAACAAACTATCAACCCGTAAAAGATATCTAGGGAGTAATGAAATCCATGTAAACACAATTCTCCCCATTATTGTTCACACCACTAGTTTAATTAGCTTTATTTTCATTTCTGTTATTTTATTTTGATTGTATCTTAGTTATTGGGTTAGTTGATTAGCAACTAATTCCGCCCACTTTTCCAAAAACCCGAGAATTTAATTGCTTTTATAAAAATATAAAAATACAAAAAGAATCATCCCTCACCTCTAGACATAGTTTTTTGGGTTTTTAATCCTAGCGACACTATTCCTAAGTTGAACGATCAATCCCCCGGTACTTGTCACTATCCTATACTACAACGATCAGGTACACTGCCTGGTGGGGGTTGTAAGCTTCTCGAGATCCCTCGAGAGGTAAAGCCTGGTGCAATTCCCACGCATCAGACGCATATAAAGGTTACCATCAAATACAAATGAAAAAATATGACTAAGAGAAAACAACTTTCAAAACAAATGAAGGCATATTTTGTTACTCCAAAATGCCATTTGGACTCAAGAATGCTGCAGCAACATAAAAACGGCTAGTGGATAAAGCTTTCTACAAGCAGATCGGCAGAAACCTTGAAGTATAGGACTCCTCCCAAACTAACCAGTCAACAAAGGTGGTCAACAGGTCAAACCTGAGTGAGAAGTGATCAATTTATAATCCGGTGTAAGCACAGTATTTTCCCGGGTCGTCATGTCCCAGCGAGGATTGAAATTGTATTTTGGAACGTTTATGGGATTAAGTGATTTGAGAAAAGTAACAGGAATATGATATTTGGAATAACACTAATCAGAGATAAATGAAAATAAGCTAAATTAACAATATTAACAATAATTGGAAATCAGATACGTAATTAAATCTTAAAAACCTAAGTTTAAATTAAAATAAACGTAAATGCGTACATGAAAAAGGTGAAATTAAAGCAGAATTAATCCTAAGGGGGTGAAAATTACTTTTTTACAAACTTAATAATAAAAGAAAATTTTATAAAAAAGATTTTTTTTTGACTTTTTAATTATTTATTATTAATTAAAAACTACTTAATAACTAATTTAAACTAATTTAAATTATTAAAAATACTAAAATTACTTGGAAAATTATGAAATTTTTTCTAAAATTAATTAACCATCACAGGAATCCTACAAAATTATAAAAAGTTTCTAAAACTTATAAATTAGCTATTTGAGAAATTATTTACTTATTTATTAATTAAAAGCTAATTATACTAATTTAATTGTAAAAAATAGCAAATGAATAGTAAAAATTATGAAACTTTTTCTAAAAATACTTTATAATTATAAAAAGCTAAGAAAAATTTATAAAGGTGCAAATGCTTAAAAATAAGCAGTTAATGATTTTATTTTTTATTTTTTTAATTAAAACTAATTTAACTAATATTAGTTATTAAAAATACTAAATGAAAACAGAAAATTATGAAAATTTTTATACAAATACTTTAATGTGACAGAAACTTAGGAAAAATATAAAAAGTGATAAGTGCTTAATGAAAAAGCAGAAAAATAATCTAAAAAGCTTAAATAGCTTAAATAAAAGTTATCACTATATATTAAAGTTGGGGAAACTAAAACACTAATTACACCCTAGCCCAGATAGCGCTCAAGGTTGGTTTGCTTTTGACCCAGGGAACCAAGAGGTCTCAGGTTCGAATCCCACCTTGGCCCTTTTTTCTGTTTTTATTTTCTTTTTTGATTTTTCTTTTACAAACCCATTTAACAATTAATAATTAACAACTTTTAATAAAAATAACTTTTTAGAATACCAAAATAAGCACTGTGTGAGCTTATTTGTTCACACAGTAAGCTTTTTAAGTTTAAGTGGATTTTTAATTTGAAAAAGCTATTAAACAAGCTACACACTAATTACTTAAGGTGGATTAAGTCAAAATCAACTGAAATGAAATCAAAATAAGCAGAGACAACTGAATAATCACAATGGAATAAGCTAGATACGCAGATAAGCAAAATTAAGCCAAATCCAAAACCAACAAACTAAGCAGTCCAAAAAGGCAAACTGCAAGCCTAGCTTGGGCCTACCAAATAAGCTTGGAAGTCTAAAATGAACCCCGAACCAATAAGCTAGCTGGTTGAGGTCCTCAAAAAGGCAAATGGCTTGGGGTGGGGCCCACAGATAAGCTCAAAAGGGGCTTATGAACTTACCCCTACCACACTGATGGGTCAGTGTGATTAGGTCAAGTGGGCTTAATGCAGGCTTAAAAATAAGCAGCAAACTAGCAGATAAGCACTTGCACAATGAGACTAACTTATGGGCTTTTCAAATCAACAAGAATCTCAGGCTAAGGTTAAGTAATGAACAAGCTAGGGCCTTTGGAAAAATGGCTTGTGAGCCTGGTGCTGGGAAATTTTTGCAAACCAGACCAAATAAAGGCCTTAAATAAGCACTAAAAAAATCTTAAAATTTTACAAAAATAAGGACTTGAAAGCTGAGCTTCTCAACCTTATTCTCCAAAAGTTTCAGATCAAATGGCCAAGAATTGAATGCATGAAAAATCTCACAAAAAATGGATTTCTGAGACTTATGCAAATTTTGACTTTTTATAAGAACACTTAAGTTTGACTTTGGTGAGATTTGAAAGATCCTAGATGACTTAATATGTAATAATAAGCTTTATGGGACTGAAATAAGCTATATTAACAACTAATGAAAGGATTTGAATGATCAAGAATCCTAAAAAACCTAACAGTGAGCAAATATGAGGGATTAAATGTGATATTGACTTTTGATCAAAGGATGCCTGGTTTTTATGGTAGAACTGAGCTATTTAGACCTAATGAATCATGTTTTAACAATAAACAACAACAAAAATAATCTGGATCACAATGATATCAGTAGATCCAAAGATTATAATAAGATGTAATGAGCTTATTTGAACATAGAAACACCACTATAAACTACAAACACTTAAGAATCACTAATACACTATTTTGGCAGTGAAACTATAAAAAGTTAGCACAATGGAATCTAATGAATAAGTACCCAATATTAAGCACTAATATAACTAGCATATACCAAATAAGCACAGAGAACCAAAGATAACCAGAAAATAAGCACTTGTACAGTAGAATGCTAAAAATGAGAAATTGAGCTTACATCTGACCCAAAGCAATTCCAACTGAACCAGACCAATTCCACCTGTCCTATAGCTTCCCAAGAAGCACTAACCCAAGGCCATCCAATATTAACTGATGAGGCGAAAAGTATACCGCTTTTAAAGGATCATTTAAGCCCGAATTCGTAATTATTTGATCAATTATTGCCCTAAATCGTTCCTTTTGTCATTTTAGGTATTTTTGAGGAGAAATCTCGAAAAGAAAGCGTTTTGGACATTTTGGAGCATAAAAGTGAAGAAAATGGCAAAGTCTCAAATTCCTTGCTGGGAACAGTACCTGACGACGTCAAGCCTTAACACATGACGGCGTCAAGAGTGATAAAAGAGGTGGAAGTGGATATTACAACGTGACGGTCCAGAACATTTTTAATGTAATTGGCCTGACGGCATCACCAAGGCCGTCAGGGTCAAAATGCATGTGACGGCCCAGAGTAAATTTACACATGAAGGCGTCAAGACTGGATCTAGGTAATAAGAATTTCAACTTGGCGGCGAGTTGATAGCGTCAGAAGCCAACACATGACGCCGTCAGGATGCTTAATCTATATATATTTTTCCAATTTTTCATTGTAAAGTGTGGAACAAGTTGTGGAATATCAAAACACAAACCCTAGGTCGAATTTCCTGCTTATTGATGGGGTTTCAAACCCTTCTTTCTTCCATGTTTGAATAAAGATAAGTCTTCCAATAATCATTCAATATGTCTATTTATTGTTTGATTCTATCTTACGCTTGTCTTTCTTTTAACATGTCAGGCTAGGTTTTCATTGTGTTTGCTTAGATATAGTGAAACCTAGATGTTGATTATTGGTTGATTGTTTATGATGATGTACCCTCCGATTAGCTCGAAGGATCCCCCTTCGAGTCTGATCGCAACCTACATAATCGAAGGCTCTGGCTAGCCTCCTTAAACTTTCTTTGGCGTAAAACTAATCATCAATGATCTAGTTACCAAGTGGGAATTCGCCAATCGAAGGATTAAGCCCTTCAGGGTATCTCTCGATAAGTTTTAAGGACGGAACGATGCCAAGTCCAAATATTGGTGAGACCAAGTCTTACCCACGTCTCCTCTTTCTTTTTAGCTCCCCCGCTAAACCAGGAGGAGTGGGACACTAAACCCTAGCAGTTACCACAAATCATGGGACGCTGATGAGGCAAAAAATGAACCACTTTTAGGGGGTCATTTAAGCTCGGAATTGAATTTATTTGATCAAATATTGCCCTAAATCGTTCCTTTTGTGATTTTAGGTACTTTGGGAGTGAATTCTGGAAAAAGGAAGCAATTCGGACGTTTTTGGAGCATAAAAGTGAAGAAAACGGCAAAGACTTAATTTACCATGCTGAGAACAGTACCTGACGGCGTCAAGAAGAAAATCATGACGGCGTCAAGAATAAAATCCGTGACGACCCAGTGAAAACCTGAAGGCATCACAACAAGGGCGTCAAGAGTTAATATTGTGACGGCTTGCACAAGGAATACAAATGACGGCGTCAAACCCAGATCTAGGCAGTCCGAGAAATTATTTGGCGGCGAGATGACGGCGTCAGCAATTTGTTCTTGACGCCGTCACCTCAGAAAAACTACATATACTTTATTGATGCTAAATAGTCAACCTAAATTGACCAGGTGATGGTCAACCAAGTCAAACTGTCTAGAGTCAATGCTCCGCAGAAGTACAGTGTTTCCCCGGGTCGTTATGTACCGACGAGGTGTGATGGTTAACAAACGGATTTGTGATCGGGTGAATTTGGACAGAAAAAGGTTTGTGAGTGATTAAACTAGGGAATCTACAAAGAAATAGCTTAAACAAGCTATAAAGATGATTACGTGAAAGTTAGATACCTAAAAACGCTTGAAATCTATAAACGCGTACGTTTACATTTGAAATAACGTAAACGTACAAAATAAAACGTGAAAACTGAAATCTGAAAAACCTCAGGGGGTGAAAATGACTTTATTACAAACTAAAAGATAAAAGAAAATTTTTGGAAAATGAAAATAAATTTTTACACTATTTAATTATTTATTATTAATTAAATACTAATTAAAACTAATTATTAATATTTAAAATACTTAAATACAATATAATATTATTTTAATAGTAGAAAAATAAAATAAAATTTATAAAATTATAAAATAACTAAAAACTAATTTAAAAACTAAAAATAAGTATGTTTGTCTTTTTGTGGTTTTTAAATTAATTAATTACTAATTATATATTAATTACCTAATTAAATTATTTTAAATTATAAAAAATAGCAAATGAACAGTCAAAATTCTAGAAAAATTCCTAAAAATGTTTTATAACATATAAAAGCAAGGAAAAAAATAAAAACTAGGTGTTACTTTATAAAAACTAATTATGCTATTTAAAACTTAATTATTAATTAATTATTAATAAAACTAATATTAAATCTAATAAATACCAAATGACAAAATAAAAATCTGAAAAATTTACTAAAATTACTTTACTATAAAAGGTAATTAATAAAAATATAAAAATGCTAAGTACTTAATAAAAATATAAAAATGAAAATTAAAATTTAAATTACATTAAATAGAAAATATCACTTAAAATTAAATTGTTTTTTCTTGATTTTTCTTTTGGAAACTTATTTTACAACTAAAAACAACTAACTTTTGTAAAAACAAATTTTTTATAACTTAAAAATAAGCAAAGTACAAGCTAAAAGGTGTGACAGTTAACTTTCATTGACCAAAGCTAGAAAATAGCTTGAATGACCAAGAGTGGGGCCCACAGTGGTGAATTCTGATTCAAATAAGTTAAATGAATATGAATAAGCTAGAAAAATCACATGGGGTCCACAGAATAAGCTATAAGATCAAAATAAGCACTTATATTTCCTATTTGAAAGTTGAAAATGGGACAGAGAATTGGGGCAATTCCAAGTGGGTCCCAGGGGGTTTGAGGTCAAACCCAAGGTCAAAACATGAAAAGGGGTAGGAGGGGGGTTGAAAGGAACAAAGATGGGGTAGTGGGGCCCATTGAGGTGGCCACAATGAGCCACCAAAGGTGGTGGTTTGGCTGCTTAGCTGCTGCAGCAGGGCAAACAAACACCCCTGCAGCCTACTTTCTTGGGTTGTGGGGCCCAATAGAAAATTCACAAAAATAAAAGGAATATAGGACAATGGAGTTCAGCTGGGAGACTCAACACCCAAGAAATTTCAAATATTGAAACCTATCACAAAATTCTAAAATATTCTTGGAAATTTAGGAAAATCTGAGGTGTGCACATTTTGACTTTTTTGGTTTGTGAGCTAAATTGACTAATATGAGGTTTGCTTGATCTCAGATGATTGAAAAGGTTGAATTATGCTATATTGATATGAAATTAAGCTATCTAAACAAATTGTGAATGGAAATGATGATATTGCCACCCATAATATCTAACAGTCAACAATTTGATGGGCTTAATGGGTGATTTTGACTTTTTTACTAAAGGGGTACTGATTTCATGCATGCACTGACCTAAACTCATCAAATGCTACCTATCTATGCCAAAAGAACAGCAAAACAACATCAAGATCATAGAATAGGAACCTGATCCAAACAATCCTTTAAGACATGGAAATATGATTTTTCAAAGCTTGTGATGGATTTGGATCTTGAAACTGATTCCAGAGGTCATAATATGATTTTTCAAGCATGACTGAGCAACTAAACATCACTAAAAACAACAATACCTAGGCTTACTACTAGACTAATTAAGCAGCTAAGTTGTGAATACTAGTACCAAGTGAATCTAACAACTAACATGGTATTTTAAACTATAATCTCACTCTGTGGCATTGAATTAAACAGTAAAAACACACAGGTAAGTAATCTTAAGCTCATGAATGGTGAGATGCTCAAATTGACAGAAAGCTTACAAAGAGTTTCCAAGCTGCAACTGAGAACCAAAGCCAACACACCTATCCTAAGGTCTCCCCTGAGACACTAAACCATGTCCTTCCACATTTTAATATGCTCCAATGCTTGGTTCCTCCTTTCCACTTGCTTTTAATTATCTATCTATTTCTCTTGTAGTGTTAGGTTTTTTTTTTTTTTTTTTTTTTTTTTTTTTTTTTTTGGTTTTTATCACTAAACTAACTTATATGCTTTCAAAGCTTATGAAACTGATAAATGGACTGAAATGAACTTACAGGAACTAATACCAACAATTTTTAACAGCATAAGGGTAATTTGAGGTTTTAATTAAAAACTGCCAACATCTTGAACTCAAATGATAACTTGAAATTAAGATTAAATAAACTTGAGAATACAATTAAAAAGTTGATTACAACACTTCTAAACTAAATTTTACAACTGGAATTTGAACTACACTAGAAACGGCATACTATATCTAAGTTATATCTAAATTAGCTAACTACTACCATCTTCTGCCTTTTTTCTTGACTTATAAAGGTCCTAGCAGCTTTCTTTCACATTCCCACTTTGTTTTCTAACCATTGGATGAGTGAAGTTTGATCTCAACCTTTAAATTGGTTTGGCGGGAAAAATTTGTTTTGGCAGGTAATGGGTAACTTGGAGGGTTTGAGGGGCATTAATTGCTCTTGGAAGGTTGTGGGGATAAGGTGTGGGTTGAGTGAGCTGGAGGAGGGGGGAGATGGAGTCTGGAAGGGATTACCAGGTTTCCAAGTGGGGAAGAGGGTGGAGTGGTTGACTTATTTGTTTGACTGTGGTGGTATTATTAAAAAAAACGGGGGAGAGTGTATTTTGTGGGAGTGGGCCGGTTTGTGTTGGGCTTAGGGGGTATTGGGTAGGATGGTGGGCTTGGGGTTATTTTGTGGATTGGATTAGGTATTATTTGGTTTTGGATTTGTTTATTTAAAGCTCAAAAAAATCATAAGGACCATTCATGTAAAAATCTGTAATTGAGGGACTGAAAATGTAAAACCTTTCAAACTTGTTTCATGGTCCTTTCCTGCCACATATCAGTAGTCTAGGGATTTAATTTGAAAATTTCTATGTTTTAAAATTCCAGGGACTATTTTTGCCAAATTTGAAACTTTAGGGACTAATTTTGTAAATTCCTCAAACTTTTCATCCAGGGATCACATGTGATAACTTTTGAGTTTCTAAGGACCAAAAATGACTTTTCTTCCAAAAATTCCCCACCAGGGACCAATTCTGCCAATTTTTAAACTCCAGAGACTAAACTTGTAAATTTCCAAAACTTTTGAGATTTTTCACCAAAGGACTAAATATGACAACTTATGATTTTGAAAGGACCTTTGGTGATAATTTTCCATATTTTGAATGACCAGGGACTAGTTTTGACATTTTTTGAAAGTTGGGGGACTGAAACTGCCAATTTTGCAAACTTTGTACGTTTTTCATCTGTTTTTACTCTTTTTGCATCTAAAACATATAAAACACAATTTTGAAATATTTTTAGTATTTTTATGCATTTTTGAGTGTTTTGTATGTTTTGCAGTTCAGATTTGACCAAAAATGATGAGTGTTTGAGCACTCATCAATCCTCCACACTAAATTATTGCTAGTCCCTAGCAATAACTGTTTTGAAAAACTTGATTGATTTTAAACTCTTTACCAAAATCCATCACTTCTGGAGTAGCCAGATGTATCGATTCAAGTAAGAACTATGGTCCACCTGATAACCATGTGATTTTGAGCAAACCACCAGCTGTCAACGGATTTGATTAGTCTTTACCAAAAACTGTTTGCTTCTGGACCAGCCAACTCTTGATGGACAAAGTCAACATCTTGGTGAGTTGATTACCAATTATGGTTTTTCTACTGCCTTTACCACAAGCCATAATCTTGCGGGCTAGCCAACTCATTCGCTTTATGGGATATGGCGAGTTGAGGTACCATACAATTTTGGGCAAATTGCAAGCCATAAACGGATTTGATATATCTTTACCAATAGCCGTTTGCTCCTGGATTAGCCAATCCCTTTGTCGGTTAGACATGGCGGACTGATTACCACAAAAATTTTGAAGCACCAGTGAAAAATTTTTAAAATTTTTTGAAATTTTGGCCAAAAACGGGGGTACTAGATAATAAAATGTGATAAAATTCGCTAGAATAGCGAAATACCCCCCCCCCCCCCACACACACTTAGAATGAATATTGTCCTCAATATTCAAAATCCCGTCTATTATGCCGACATTTTGAACGTAAAAGGGCAACATTACAAGCTAAGCGTGGAAAATACCATTTTGTTTTTCACCTCATTTGTAACCACAGTGGGGTAACTCCCCCACACTTAGGGTGAAAACCCTATAAGCATGCTACTGTTTTTGTTTACCGAGTCGCTAGCTTGACTCGACCCTGAATTCATTTGTCCTTGGGGAAGCATGATGTGGAAAAGACAATCTCAATCGGACTTTCATTCAAGATGTTTGGACAAAGATTTGAAGCACGTGAAAGTTCCACACCGATGAGATAAGTATCTGGCTCAAGATAATGGTAATGGAAAATGCCGGGATCAAAGATGGTATCTTCATTCCTGAAGGAGAGAAGAAGAGAGGAAGTCACCTTATAGGTGAAGAAAAGGAAGAAAACCATGATGAAAATCATGATTTGATATTCTTCCTCGAGAGCAGGCTCATTAGCCTGAATTTGGATTTCAAGGGTTAAGCTCGTAAACAACCCGGGAGGGTGGGTGGGAACTTACAAATTCTCATGATTGAGTACATCTCCCCCCGGGCTATCAAACTCCGGAGGAGTTATGATATGATGAGTGAGTTCACCGGAGAACTCCTCATGAAGAGAATTATTCACAAGATGTGAATTTGTGAATTCATATTCCGGAATAGACTCATCACAATCCTTATTCTGAATATCAAAGAGTGGATTATCAGAAATCAAAGTGAATTCAGAGTCGAATTCGAATAGGGGTTGGTGAGAGTAGTATTGAATGTTTCGGGAACAAAGAGATTAACATTCTCTATTGGACAGTCGGGATCAGAAGTGAGTGACGGATCATGATATAGGAGACTTTCAATTTCTCCTAGATCGGCTTCAAAGTCAAGGAGACCATCATTACTTTCCAATGAAAGTGGATTTATGTGAGTAAGTTCATCGGCGAACTCCTCAAGAAGAGGATCAGCATCAAACTGTGGGAGTGATGCCTCAACATACTCAATGTCTCCATGAGATGTACAATCATCATTAAAATCTGAGAAAGTCTCAAAATGATCGTTTGAACACTCAAGAGGGGAAGGAATATCACACATACGCTCAAGAGTTCCCTGTGACTCTTTTGGGGTTGGGACAAGGTTCTCACCACTAGACTTTATAAATTCGTCCGATTCCCTTTCAGGAACAGTGTCAAGATGCTCGTCCCCCATGCTCAAAGAGTGAGTGGGAACCTCGGGTGTGATAGCAGTTGTTTGAGATGGAATCTCAACTGCTGGGATATCCACTGATGAACTTGATGAAGCTTTGTAAAATTAAAGGATATCAAGTGTATCTTCATCATCACTGTCATCAGGAATAAAATGAAACTGAGAGCTAGAATTGGCTGCTTTTTCTTTTGCGATTGATTCCCTAATAGATTTTTTATAGGCATCTTGGGACTTTATTCTAGCAGCCTGCTCTTCAGCCAGCAATTCTTCCATGGATTTTTGATGAGTATGTCTTTGGGCAAAGTCTTTAACTAAACCCTTAAGTTCATCAACGATTTTCATCATATTTTGCATTTCTTGAAGAATTGCTTGATTCATATCGTACTGTGGAGGTTGGTCATAGTAAGGTGTGTCAAAATTGTCACAAGGATATGGATTCCCTGTTTGACAATCTGAGCTGAAGTGTGGACCTCCACAGTAATCACAACAGTAAAACTGTTGAGTCTGGACTGGTGAATCATATGGGTATTGGTTATAACCAAAGATCTGAGCATCACCGGAAAACTGTTCATAGACAAACGTATTTTCGGCTTGACACTCAAATCCTTGGTGAGGACCACCACAAAACTCACACAGATATGTCAGTATCTCATGATGTGGTGGCTGGTAGGATGAATCAGATGTGTCATGGTAAGGATAGGGAGCTTGGTTATAGACAGTCCCATCTCCTGACTCTACCATGCTACAACCGGGACAATTCCCGCCATTATGAGGACCACCACACCATTGACAACCACAATGGTGTGAATACGACATAGGAAGAATCAAAGGTTTACAGAGGGGTAGGGATGAAGAATTAAAGATGTGAGAGGGTAAAGGTGAATATTTTTGGGTTTTTGGATAAACATTTTGTACAAATGATAAAGAAAATGTTTTTGTGTTTTTGTGTTCGTTGAAAACTGAGTTTAAAATGTTTTCGGGAACAGTTTTGTTTTTATAAGATAATAATAAAAAAAATATGGACAAGGATGGGTAAATATACAATGAGTGTATATCCCGATTCACTAATCTTCAAACCGTTTAGAATAGCGCGCACACCTCCCCGGCAGCGGCGCCAAAATTTGATTGATGCTAAACAGTCAACCTAAATTGACCAGGTGATGGTCAACCAAGTCAAACTGTCTAGAGTCAATGCTCCACAGAAGTACAGTGTTTCCCCGGGTCGTTATGTCCCTACGAGGTGTGATGGTTAACAAACGGATTTGTGATCGGGTGAATTTGGACAGGAAAAGGTTTGTGAGTGATTAAACAAGGGAATCTACAAAGAAATAGCTTAAACAAGCTATAAAGATGATTACGTGAAAGTTAGATACCTAAAAACGCTTGAAATCTAAAAACGCGTACGTTTACATTTGAAATAACGTAAACGTACAAAATAAAACGTGAAAACTGAAATCTGAAAAACCCCAGGTGGTGAAAATGACTTTTTTACAAACTAAAAGATAAAAGAAAATTTTTGGAAAAAGAAAATAAATTTTTACACTATTTAATTATTTATTATTAATTAAATACTAATTAAAACTAATTATTAATATTTAAAATACTTAAATACAATATAATATTATTTTAATACTAGAAAAATGAAAATAAAATTTATAAAATTATAAAATAACTAAAAACTAATTTAAAAATTAAAAATAAGTATTTTTGTCTTTTTGTGGTTTTTATATTAATTAATTACTAATTATATATTAATTACCTAATTAAATTATTTTAAATTATAAAAAATAGCAAATGGATAGTAAAAATTATAGAAAAATTCCTAAAAATGTTTTATAACATATAAAAGCTAGGAAAAAATTAAAAACTAGGTGTTACTTTATAAAAACTAATTATGCTATTTAAAACTTAATTATTAATTAATTATTAATAAAACTAATATTTAATCTAATAAATACCAAATGACAAAATAAAAATCTGAAAAATTTACTAAAATTACTTTACTATAAAAGGTAATTAATAAAAATATTAAAATGCTAAGTACTTAATAAAAATATAAAAATGAAAATTAAAATTTAAATTACATTAAATAGAAACTATCACTTAAAATTAAATTGTTTTTTCTTGATTTTTCTTTTGGAAACTTATTTTACAACTAAAAACAACTAACTTTTGTAAAAACAAATTTTTTATAACTTAAAAATAAGCAAAGTACAAGCTAAAAGGTGTGACAGTTGACTTTCATTGACCAAAGCTAGAAAATAACTTGAATGACCAAGAGTGGGGCCCACAGTGGTGAATTCTGATTCAAATAAATTAAATGAACATGAATAAGCTAGAAAAATCACATGGGGTCCACATAGTAAGCTATAAGATCAAAATAAGCACTTATATTTCCAATTTGAAAGTTGAAAATGGGACAAAGAATTGGGGCAATTCCAAGTGGGTCCCAGGGGGTTTGAGGTCAAACCCAAGGTCAAAACATGAAAAAGGGTAGGAGGGGGGTTGAAAGGAACAAAGATGGGGTAGTGGGGCCCACTGAGGTGGCCACAATGAGCCATCAAAGGTGGTGGTTTGGCTGCTTAGCTGCTGCAGCAGGGCAAACAAACACCCCTGCAGCCTACTTTCTTGGGTTGTGGGGCCCAATAGAAAATTCACAAAAATAAAAGGAATATAGGACAATGGAGTTCAGCTGGGAGACTCAACACCCAAGAAATTTCAAATATTGAAACCTATCACAAAATTCTAAAATATTCTTGGAAATTTAGGAAAATCTGAGGTGTGCACATTTTGACTTTTTTGGTTTGTGAGCTAAATTGACTAATATGAGGTTTGCTTGATCTCAGATGATTGAAAAGGTTGAATTATGCTATATTGATATGAAATTAAGCTATCTAAACAAATTGTGAATGGAAATGATGATATTGCCACCCCTAATATCTAACAGTCAACAATTTGATGGGCTTAATGGGTGATTTTGACTTTTTTACTAAAGGGGTACTGATTTCATGCATGCACTGACCTAAACTCATCTAATGCTACCTATCTATGCCAAAAGAACAGCAAAACAACATCAAGATCATAGAATATGAACCTGATCCAAACAGTCCTTTAAGACATGGAAATAAGATTTTTCAAAGCTTGTGATGGATTTGGATCATGAAACTGATTCCAGAGGTCATAATATGATTTTACAAGCATGACTGAGCAACTAAACATCACTAAAAACAACAATACCTAGGCTTACTACTAGACTAATTAAGCAGCTAAGTTGTGAATACTAGTACCAAATGAATCTAACAACTAACATGGTATTTTAAACTATAATCCTACACTGTGGCATTGAATTAAATAGTAAAAACACACAGGTAAGTAATCTTAAGCTCATGAATGGTGAGATGCTCAAATTGACAGAAAGCTTACAAAGAGTTTCCAAGCTGCAACTGAGAACCAAAGCCAACACACCTATCCTAAGGTCTCCCCTGAGACACTAAACCATGTCCTTCCACATTTTAATATGCTCCAATGCTTGGTTCCTCCTTTCCACTTGCTTTTAATTATCTATATATTTTTCTTGTAGTGTTAGGTATTTTATTTTTTTTATTTTTTTTGGTTTTTATCCACTAAACTAACTTATATGCTTTCAAAGCTTATAAACTGATAAATGGACTGAAATGAACTTACAGGAACTAATACCAACAATTTTTAACAGCATAAGGGTAATTTGAGGTTTTAATTAAAAACTGCCAACATCTTGAACTCAAATGATAACTTGAAATTAAGATTAAATAAACTTGAGAGTACAATTAAAAAGTTGATTACAACACTTCTAAATTAAATTTTACAACTGGAATTTGAACTACACTAGAAACGACATACTATATCTAAGTTATATCTAAATTAGCTAACTACTACCATCTTCTGCCTTTTTTCTTGACTTATAAAGGTCCTAGCAGCTTTCTTTCACTTTCCCACTTTGTTTTCTAGCCATTGGATGAGTGAAGTTTGATCTCAACCTTTAAATTGGTTTGGCGGGAAAAATTTGTTTTGGCAGGTAATGGGTAACTTGGAGGGTTTGAGGGGCATTAATTGCTCTTGGAGGGTTGTGGGGACAAGGTGTAGGTTGAGTGAGCTGGAGGAGGGGAGATGGAGTGTGGAAGGGATTACCAGGTTGCCAAGTGGGGAAGAGGGTGGAGTGGTTGACTTATTTGTTTGACTGTGGTGGTATTATTAAAAAAAACAGGGGAGAGTGTATTTTGTGGGAGTGTGCCGGTTTATGTTGGGCTTAGGGGGTATTAGGTAGGATGGTGGGCATGGGGTTATTTTGTGGATTGGATTAGGTATTATTTGGTTTTGGATTTGTTTATTTAAGCTCAAAAAAATCACAAGGACCATTCATGTAAAAATCTGTAATTGAGGGACTAAAAATGTAAAACCTTTCAAACTTGTTTCATGGTCCTTTCCTGCCACATATCAATTGTCTAAGGATTTAATTTGAAAATTTCTATGTTTTAAAATTCCAGGGACTATTTTTGCCAAATTTGAAACTTTAGGGACCAATTTTGTAAATTCCTCAAACTTTTCATCCAGGGATCACATGTGATAACTTTTGAGTTTCTAAGGACCAAAAATGACTTTTCTTCCAAAAATTCCCCACAAGGGACCAATTCTGCTAATTTTTAAACTCCAGGGACTAAACTTGTAAATTTCCAAAACTTTTGAGATTTTTCACCAAAGGACTAAATATGACAACTTATGATTTTGAAAGGACCTTTGGTGATAATTTTCCATATTTTGAATGACCAGGGACTAGTTTTGACATTTTATGAAAGTTGGGGGACTGAAACTGCTAATTTTGCAAACTTTGTACGTTTTTCATCTGTTTTTACTCTTTTTGCATCTAAAACATATAAAACACAATTTTGAAATATTTTTAGTATTTTGATGCATTTCTAAGTGTTTTTGTATGTTTTGCAGTTCAGATTTGACCAAAAATGATGAGTGTTTGTGCACTCATCAATACTTTTCTATTTTTCATTCATAAAAGAGGAACTTGTGTGGAGAATACTAGGGTCGAACTTTGTAAACCCTAGGTCGTATTTTACAGTATTTTCAAGGGTTTTCACCCCTTTAATCCTTTCATGTTCAATTGAGATATGTCTTCTCTTAATTCATTCAATATGTCTATGTGTTGTTTGAATATATCTTATGCTTGTCTTGATTTCAACATGTTAGGCTAGATCTATCATGTGTTTGCTTAGATGTAATGAAACCTAGATGTTAATTATATGTTGATTACTTGTTTATAGTTGAATTGGATGAATGATTTCAATGTTAGGCTTAAGAAAACTGGCAGATCTCCATTGTGTAACATGCTTGAACGTCTTAAGAAACATGAACCGATGTGTACTAGGTTTTATTGGTTGTATTTAATGCATGTGCAAATTCTAGTGATCCCATTTTAGGAGCTTCTTAGCCGGCTCGACATAGGAGTGAAGTAGGCGCTTATAGGATTGGGGAAGTAAGTACGTCACCCCATGAATGGTATTAAGGAATACAACCCGTCATCCACGCAACTGTAACAAGTAATTAACCTGTAAAAGATATCTAGGGAGTAGTGAAATCTAAGTAAACACAATTCTCCCATATATTGCTCACACCTCTAGTTAATTTTGTTTATTTTCATTTCTAGTATTTTATTTTGATTGCATCTTTAGCATTGGGTTAGTTGACTAGCAACTAATTCCGCCCAACTCCTTCAAAACCGAGATTTTTACTTGCTTTCATAAATATATAAAAATACAAAAAGAATCATCCCTCATCTCTAGACCTAGTCTTTAGGTTTTCTAATCCTAGCGACACTATTCCTAGCTGAACGATCAATCCCCCGGTACTTGTCATTATACTATACTACATCGATCAGGTACACTGCCTGGTGGGGTTGTAAGCTTCTCGAGATCCCTCGAGAGGTAAAGCCTGGTGCAATCCCTACGCATCAGACGCCCCATGATCTCTCTCAAATGTGTGGCCACTCTCCAGTACCGTTTTCTTCACCTATAAATAGTCATGGACGATGACAAATCTGGTATGCAATCTCTCTTACCTTACTTTACTACATTTATACTTAAACTCTCATACCGATCACTTATTCACATGCCGGAGGTGGTTCGCAGGGTCCATCCCCTGCGCAATCACTTAACGTAGTGTTTTAGTATTTCTTATTTTAGGTTATATCTGAGCTTGGCGTAATCACAACACCCCTCATTTCCTTTGATCACCATCGAAGGCCTGGTAGTGCGAATTATTGTACAATCAGTGGCGCCATCCGTGGGACCCGCTACAATTAGTCCCGTTATTTCCAAGTAGAATAACCAAGTCAAATATATTCGTTATTATTTCGGCATGAATCCAGAAAGAGAAGTTACACCCCACCCGGGTTTCTCGTCTTTAACCCCTTTACCCGTAACTGACACCAACAACCTTCCGCCAATCACGGCCTCCACCTTTACCACACGATCTCACCCTGAAATAACGCCCAACCACCATGCATCCACATCAGCTAATCCAGGGCTCATCATTAGCCCCGCCTTTGTCGATGCTAATTACGAAGAGCTAGAGTCCTTGTTAAGGGCTCAAAGGAGGCAAATCAGAAACACGGAGATGCGAAGGGAGTTAGAATATTCCAGCGATGAGTATGATGAGGAGATCGAGATGGAGCCGAGGCCTTCGGTCCCTAGGACTCATCACCCCATCCTGCGTATTGGGTCTCCTGCGGGTAGAAGGGCTGTAGGAAGGAATGTAGACTTTGAGGGAGTCCCCGAAAGAGCTCCCACAAGGAGGGAAGGAACTGTTGCTGAAGGCTCTAATGGGAGAAGCCAACAGAGGGAAAACATGGAGGTAAACCTACCTTCACTACTAGCGGCACATTTGGGGAGGACCGAAGGAGGAGTTCCACTGTAGCCCTCCCATACATCTGGTGTGGGAGGTAACCCAGGTTCAGTCAACACAAGAGGAAGTCTCCCTCCCGTTAGCTTGTATTCCCAGTTTCTGGTTCAAAGTTACCCTCCAAACCTTTATCCCCCCGTGAATGGGCATCCTGGCAATCAGTATTCCTCACAAACTGATGTACCCTATAACCATCCCATGATATACCCTCCGTATACCATGTATAATGGTTACCCTCCAAACACGAGTACACCTCATCCTTTCTACACTAATCAACCCTCTTCAGGGGTACCCCCTCCTTATAATCCATACCATAATGTTCCCATGAATAGACCACTTTACACCCACTCATACGCAGAGCCCGCAGGTCCTATGACACCCTTTGTAGGATGGATCAAAGACTATCCTTTGCCGGATGGTCTAAAGATGCCTTCACATATAGGTACCTACGATGGGAAGGGGGATCCAGATAATTTCCTACATTTGTTCGAAGGAGCCATAAGAATGCAGAAATGGATCATGCCCATAGCCTGTCACATGTTTACGTATACCCTCCGAGATTCCGCATGTATTTGGTGGAATGGGCAGAAACTGGGAATCATCATCAACCTTGATGATTTGAAGGCTAAGTTTTGATCTCACTTTAGCCAACAGAAGAAGTTCACAAGAACACACCTCACGGTGCACAACATTAAGCAGAAGGAGAACGAAAGCACAAGAAATTTCGTTACTAGGTACACTGACGAAACTCTGCAGATTCTATGCTTACATGAAGAGCAACGCATTTCTGGCTTCGTCCATGGCCTACGCATCTGGAATCTTGTGGAATTCTTATCCACAGATCTTCCGGAAACATACAAAGGCCTGATGGAAAAAATATAAACGTGGATAGAAGCCAAAAAGGTATCTACCAATGGGGCTCTGATGGAGAACAATAAAGGAGCGAAGCTGCCTTCGTGGGAGGGACCGAAGAACAAACACAAAAGCCATAATAGGTTTACTCCATACAACAAGGGTCGGAACCATTGTGTATTGGGAAATCTCATGAAGACTCTTAGAGAGATTTTAGCGACAGAGAAAGCTGTCAAAGCCTTCGAACCACCCCCTCGCATGGTGGGAAAAAGCAAGAACAGAGATACTACTAAGTATTGCCACTTCCATGAAGACTTTGGTCATGAAACAAACAGCTGTCGAGAGCTGAAAAAGTAGATAAAAGAGGCAGTAAAATCCGGGCAATTAACACATCTCGTAAAAGGGATAAGAAAGGGCAAAGAGAAAGCCACTGATACGCAACTGGGAAGGGATAATACCCCTTAGGAAGCTCCTATCCTAATGGATCGATAGGATTCCTCCCAATTGAAAATAAAGGCCTCTGAAAGGGAAACATATGATGTAGGGGAAATAACGTTCCCGTCCGAAGCAGGAGGATTCCCTTCAAAGGATCCAGTGATCATTAATGTAGAATACTAACTATGTAGGAAACATGTTTATCTTGTGATTAGTGAGTCGTTAGAAGTGAGGAGGAGGAGAGGAAAGAAAGAAAGAAAGAAAGGAACCTTGAGAGAAAAAGAGAAATATTAGATTGAGATTAAGTGAAGGTCCAACCCTCTCCACATGTGGAGAGGGGTATTTATACTTACAATATAACGCCCACTCCCGGGCTGTGGATCAGGCATACAGTGGGTGAAGACCCGTCTTTCTTCCACGGTGTTACTTAAACTAAAACTAATTAACTAATAAATAAACTAACTACGAGCTAACTTAATGCTATTACAATCATTAGGTGACCGAGACTTTTACAGGAATATTTGTATTCCTAACAATCTCCCCCTAAGCGAGGTCACCTTTGAAGTTAAGATATTTGGTCTTTAAGCATTCTTTAGTCTTTGTAGCTCGTAGGATCTGATTCTTGTCTTTTCAGCACACTTCGTACTTCAACCAAGCGAACTTGTGATTAGAGTTCCTTTGTGGTGTGTGATCTTTGAGCTTCATTGAGATCATCAGCCAAAGTAAATCTCCAACCTCATCCATAGTAGTATTGCCTTCATGTGATGTAGTGACTTAAGGACCATCATGCTCACACCCTTCTAGATAAGGAGACTTGACTTTAGAGTTGTGGATTAGGAGAGTTTTTCATCAGAGTTGCGGAAACGTTGTTGGTAGTCTCTCAACATTTGTTGTAGCAAGTCTCTCATCTTCATTGATAGTGTGGAGGATGTGTGAGCATGAGGTATGGATTGACCCGATTCAGCTGGAAACTGGAGCCATCAACGTCATCTTTATATGTGTCCCTGAAATAAAACAGTTAGCAATAAAGATAGAGAACGAATATGGCTTTGTCATTCGTTCTGCGAGGACAGACTACCCTCCGGTTTTGTGAAAACCGACCTGTGATCAGGTAGAGTCTCTTTTAAAGAAGACTCTCCTTGACAGGAATTTCCAGCTTGTAGTAATGAATTTTCCAAAGAATCCACTTCGGAATCTTCATACTTAGCATGTTCTCATACCGGAACGTCTCAAAGCAGACAGCACGATAGAGTGAATCGGTGAATGAATATTCACGGATTGATGAGAAATAGATTTATAGAAATCACTCGTGTGTCCTATGATAAACATTTTTGAGACACGACGAGAGTTTTGTACTTTGAATCACATTTCCATCAAAAATACTTTTGTTTGAAATATTGTACACAATCAATGTGCTCAAAAATTTGTTTGTGAGCACACCGAAAGGTTTTTGCAAAAGTATCCGTCAATCCATATCCTGGAACGAGTTTGATTCAATATTGAATCGCACCATTGTTGCTTTCCAGTTGTCACTTGATCATCGATCCAAGATGGATCTCACATGTCACCTACCAAGAGCTTGAGTGATGTTCTCTCTAGAAGGATTTCCATCTTCATTGTGAATATTATCATATCACTCGGATGTTCTGGCAATACCACAAGGATAATGCGTAGGACTCTAAATATTTTATCTTATTTTCCACATTGTGTGAAACAATAAGCATATTTGGAAGTGTGTCCTATTGAGATTTATGGATGATCTCTTTGGCTCTAGACTTAATAGTGCGTTTTGATCCGCTCCTGGAGACTGGGGAGGCGTCTCCTGTTTAGGTATCAACATAGCTCGCAATGAGCGGTCGATACATTGCACAGGGTTCCCCGTGAGAATGAAACAAGCTCTTTTAAGAGAACTTGAGTGGTTGGGAAGTTTGGTGCAGTGCGTCACTGGGTCCGTGACATCTTGTCTTCAATACCGGTGTTACCTTAGTAACCGCCAGTAGATTATGAATTGAACCCGGTTTCTGCCCTAAGGTTGAATATATAGAGGGCTATTTCTTTTCACCCTTTCTCATTATATTTCTTTTTCATTCTTCAACCCCTTCAGTGCTTACCGAGACTTCACCACTAGAACCTTGTTGGGTTTGTTCCAGCCCTAGCTCTATCTCAGTCCGCACTCTTCCCTTTCTCACTTTACTCCTTTTTTCAATCATTCCTAAGGACTTCTAATCTATCTAGAGGATTGTCCCTGGGAAGATCCTTCCGGTTCTGGTGGATCATGGGAATTCATACCTAACCTTAACCAACCTTATAACTCCATGCATAAAGATAAATGGTCGGTCTTTGGTATAACTTCCACAAACGCCTTTTGCCCCCCCTCAATATGTGCATCGATATTCAAAACTGTTTAGCACATACGTGGGAGCATATTTATTGAGTCCAAAAGATCACTTTATGATTATCAGATTTCATATTTAAATCACATTCTCTCCCCCGATCAAAAATTTCAAATCTTTTGAGATTTTGGATCCCAATTGATTTAAATAAGTTAGAAAACGTTTGGGAGAGAAATACGGTTAATTTTTAATATTTTCTGATAAAAGGAACCTTTTTCTTGCTCCCCCTCAATTTTTGAGGGAGGTTGTTATGTGTCAGATTTGAAGAGTTTACAAAAAGATTTGAAGTTTTAACGAAAACTCTTTGAAAATGTACTCATTCTGACACATAACACATCACAAATCATTTTGTTGCAAGGTTTTTTGTACGAAGTGTGGGGAGTTTTGATGATACATAAAATTTTGAGAAATCACTCTCCTACTCAATCAATGACGGATGTTAAAACTGAAATATTTTCATAAAATGTAAAAGTCATTGATTGAGTGAAAATTTTATCAAACTTTTGAGTTCAATTTGATTTTCAATCAAAATCTCATGGTACCACCAAGTTTTGCACAAATACTTTCCGGAAAAATCATAGAAGGGAAAGTATTTGGCGATAAAAAGAAGACTTCTCTTCTTTATCAAGAAATAATGCACTGAAACGTACATTAGATCGAGGAAACATGGATATGAAGTAATCCATGCCTAGGTGAACTTCACCCGGTAAGAGGAACAACCGTCTTTTTGGCGACGTGTTTTCCCCATTTTGAAAAGAGGGTTGCTATCTAAAGTAATAGCAAACCATATTTTTGAAGTGCGAGTTGCAGCCTGAAATGACTACAAGCCATATTTTTAAGTCCGGGTCACAGCCTGAAATGACTGCAAGCCATAATTTTAAGAACGTTTTGAGATACGACATGTTTTTGAAAAGAACTTTATTTGAAACCGAAAAACTCTTGCTCAAGCATATGTATGATTCCGTGTCATTATTGAATGACATTTCTAGAAACGTACATAATATCGATTATACAAGAGACATGTCGTGAGAAGAATATTTTTGAATTTTTGTGATTTTTCAGATTTTTATGGTTTTTATAGGTTTTATATTTTTCTATTTTCTTTTTGATTTGATACTATACAAGGATATGTCAAGCAACCCCTTTACTCCTCTTGATCTTCCTGAAGACAACTGAGATCCTCAGGTGTGAGACTCTTCATACCAAGGCGTGGGAGGATGAAGTGAAACCGTTCCCTAGAAAGTGCTTTGGTGAAGATATCGGCTAGTTGGAACTCAGTCCTCACAAAGTAAAGTTCCACAATTCCTTTCTCAACTTGCTCCCTGATGAAGTGATGTCAAATTTCAATATGCTTAGTTCTTGAATGCTGGACATTGTTGCAGCAGAGTGCAATTGCACTTTTGTTGTCACAGTACATGGGAATCTTATTGCATATGAAGCCATAGTCAGAAAGTTGAGATCGCATCCAGAGGATCTGAGCACAGCATGATGACATAGCAATGTATTCAGCTTCAGTGGAGGAGATAGATGTACTCATTTGTTTCTTTGAAGACCAACTGACTAGCTTATTTCCTAAAAACTGTGCACCCCCAGATGTACTGCGACGAGTGTCTTGACATCCCGCATTATCAGCATCCGAATATGCTGTGAGAGCCATAGAAGTTTCTTTAGGGTACCAAAGGCCCATGTGGATTGTTCCTTTAAGGTATCGAAAGACTCTCTTGACAGCTTCCAGATGTTTCTTGGTGGGTTTGGATTGATACCGAGCACAAATGCAAACTGCAAATAGAAGGTCGGGTCTGCTTGCAGTAAGGTACATTAAGGAGCCAATCATGCTTCTATACATGGTTTAGTCGACCGGAATTCCCACATCATCTTCGTCAAGTTTTGATCGTTCAATCATAGGAGTATCAACTGAATCACTGGAGTCGAATCCAAATTTCTTCAAAATTTCATTGGCGTATTTGGATTGATTGATGAATATGCCATTGGGGTTTTGAGAAATTTGCAGTCCTAGAAAGAATGACATTTGACCCATCATAGACATTTGGAATTCGGAGCTCATCTCTTGGGAGAAACGATCACATTCTATGGGATCAGATGAGGCAAAGATGATGTCATCAACATAGATTTGTACATGTAGGAGGTTTTTGCCCGTTTTTCTGGTAAAGAGTGTAGGATCAACAACGCCTTTGGAGAATTTGTTGGCCAGAAGAAATTTAGACAAGGTGTCGTACCACGCCCTGGGTGCTTGTTTAAGCCCATAGAGAGCCTTCTTTAATCGATACACGTGATTAGGGCGTTCTGGATCCACAAAACCTTCGGGTTGAGATACGTACACCACCTCTTTCAGATCCCCATTTAAGAATGCGGTCTTGACATCCATTTGATAAACAACCATGTTTTGACTTGCAGCATTTGCAAGAAAGATCCTTATGGCTTCTATTCTAGCAACCGAGGCGAAGGATTCTTCGAAGTCAATACCTTCTTCTTGTCGATATCCTTTTGCCACAAGCCTAGCTTTGTTTTTCAATACATCTCCATGCTCATCAAGCTTAACCTTGAATATCCATTTGAGAGCAATGATCATTGCACACTCGGGAGGTGGTACTAGTTCCCAGACATCCAGTCGGTCAAATTCATGAATTTCGTCCACCATTGCAGTGAACCATGAGTGTTTGGACATTGCATCCTTGACGCTTTTTGGTTCAGCTTTAGAAAGAACAGAATTGAAGAAGCACCACAATGCGTCGGTTGCAAGTTGCTTGCGGGTCGATACTGGATGTGAAGGGTTTCCAATAATGTTGTCAATAGGATGATCATTGGTCCATTTTCGAAGGTATTCATGGGGTTGAGAATGTGGAACTGAGGTAGCCGTGTTGGATTCTTCAGAGGATGTTACATCATTTGATAATTCAGGGGCAAAGATGTTAACAAACGGCTCATTATCAGGTGGAGCAAAAGGATTAACTTCAGATGTATTATCTACATTTTCCGCTCGCTGTACAGGTGAAGGTTGGACATTAGACGTGCTAACCGATTGACTGATGGCGGGAGCTTCAGAATCCCATGACAATGAAGTGGATGGACCGTTATTGTCATCTTGATCATTCACCACCCCATCTGGTGGTTGAACCATTGTAGCTTCAGGAGCATTCATCTATTGAGGTTCAAAGTATTCATCAAACATTGGGTCAAACAGTTTCTTCCAATCTTCACTTGTAGGAGGTACAAAAGGAGCAGCAGGGATGGGATTCTATACAAGCCTGGAACTAATTGGTCCAGGAGACAAAAGGTTAGGTACGGGTCCAGAACTTGATTGTCCAGGAACCGGTTGCTCAGTCAGCTCATCGAAAGTAACGTGGATTGTTTCCATTATATCTCTGGTACGTTTGTTGTAGATTCGGTACCCCTTTCGCTCTGGAGCATAGCCAACGAAGAAACCAATGTCGGCCTTGGCCTTGAGTTTCCCAAGGTCTTCATTGTCACTAGTTGGATAGCAAAGTGCACCAAAAACTCGAAGAAATGAAAGATCGGGTTTTCTGCCATGAACCAGTTCATAGGGAGTCTTGCAGTGGAGAGGATGTATCAAGGATCGGTTATGTGTGTAACATGCGGTGGCAATTGCCTCAGCCTAAAGAAATAGAGGAGCTTTGGAAAAGATGAGCATAGTCCTTGCAGCTTCAACTAAGGTGCGATTGCGTCTTTCAACAACTCCATTTTGTTGAGGAGTTCGTGGAATGCTCTTTTGATGACTAATCCCGACACCTTCATAAAAAAGAGTAAGTTGTCTGTTCACAAATTCTGTTCCATTATCAGTACGAATGACTCTAACTGTTTTGTTGAGGCGGACTTGCAACATCTTGATGAGTTTGATGATGGTTTCCGGAGTTTCATCTTTTGATCGTAGAAATTTCACCCATGTGAATCGAGAGTAATCATCAACAATAACCAGCACATATTTCTTTCCATTGATACTTTGAATCCTCATTGGTCCACAAAGATCCATGTGAAGAGTATGAAGAACTTCCATGATTGAATTGACAGTTTTGGGTTTATGGGTATGCTTTTTGCTCTTGCCCATTTGACAGGCGGAACACAGATGGTCTTTTTCATACTTAAGTCTGGGCAAGCCTCGAACAAGATCCTTACGTGTAAGTTCATTGATGGTACCGAAGTTCAAATGGTTTAAACGACGATGCCACAACCATGACTTGTTCTTGGATGCTTTAGAGAGCAGACAAATTGGAGAGGACCGTAGCATATCTTCGATGGAGATGGTGTAAAGATTAGTGCCCCGACTCCCCTTAAGAAGATCAACACCATCTAATTCTCTAACAAAACAGATGTGCTTTCTGAAGGCGACTTCGAGATCTGAGTCACAGAATTGACCAACAGAAAATAGATTGTGCCCAAGTCCTTCCACGTAGTAAACTCTGGAAATAACACTGTCTCCAAAGACGTAATCACCATAACCCATTATAGATCCAAAATGGTCATTCCCAAATCTAACCGTACCAATAAACTTTTCCACGAAATTCTTGAGCCGTGAGCGATCTCCAGTCATATGTTTTGAGCAGCCTGAGTCTAAATACCAAAGGACGATTTGTACGACCTGCATTTGAAACCAGACAATCGTGGATAACTGAAAAAGCTGGAGCCCCACACACACTTGGGGTCCGTTTAGTTAGAACACACAAATATTGGATTATCATAAGTAACAGATATCTCACTAGAGTATTCACATTTTGATGCACTAGAACTAGGAGTGGTATTCATTGCTTCTATTGGAAATAGTCTACCAGTAGGTCTCCACTTCCTAATAGGCACAACTCTAGAGTTAGTAATCCTAGTCACTGGGCACTTTTCCCTCAGAGTGAATTTCCTTCCAGTAGGTCTCCATTGATAACCAACATTAGTGAAAACTTTTCCTGTTTTATTCCATACTTGTTTTGCCCGTTTAACACTAGAAACATTCATAACTGGAGATTTCATAGTGGATTTAAGAAAGGACACAACACATGCATCATGATTACCATAAAATAAGCATTTGTTACACGTCTTACAAATAGCATCAGAATTTGAATTAATTACATCATTGTTAACACAAATGTTTGAATCAACTCGATTCCTTTCACTAAGCAACACTTTATTGTTCCTAGATGATTCTTCTACTTCCTTCATAAGTGAGCTCTTAGCCGGCAAAGTCCTATCATTCTTTGTATTGCACTTAGGATGTGACTTGCTAGCATTAGATACACCTTTTACTCCTGTAGAAGCAATGATTGGAACATTAGTCTGATTAGTTGCTACTTGTTTACTGGTGATCAAGATTGAGGATTGTGACATGGTTTGGGGAAAGTCAACTGTGACATGCTTGTTGCCACTGAGAGGGTGCAATGCAATTGTCCTATCCGACTTGGTATCATTCTTGGGGCATGATCCTATGGCATATTCTAATAATTCCTGGGCCCTATTAGTAAGGAAGCATGCACCAATAATAACATCATCAAGTGGTTTAGAAATCCTCTCATCTTCAATGGTTTCTCTAAGTATGGCCAGACAATCCTTAAGATTTCCAAGATAGTTGTTATGAACTAACTTATTGTTCCTAAGGGGAAGAGAAACATTCACAGCATCGCACGCATATTTATTACAAGCATGTTCATTGGAAATTGCATGATCACATGAAACAGCGGGCATTTTACCCTTCACCATGGTCTTTAGATTCTCAATTTCATTTAACAAAGAAGTGACTCTTTCATTGTTTTGGTCACGTGTTGTTTTAATAGACTCAAACAATTCTTTATAACGTTGTTTAGCGTTAGACATTTCAGCACGAAGCCACTCATTTTCATGTTGTAGTTCATTGATAATGCCCTGTTTTTGAAAGTTTTGAGAATCTATCGACTTCTGGTAATTGGTATTGGTCACATCGCTTCTGTTCGATTTTAATTGTGCAATTTGGACCTTCAACTTCCGAATCGTGTTTGAGTGAGCTTGAATTACTTCATCCTTTTTGGCTAATTCAAAACATGTATCAAACTCAGGAGCATCCGAAGATATCTTGGCATTTGATATTTTTATGCTTTCTTCTAGATGTTGATATTTTAATTGTAGGTTTAGATTATCAATTTCTAGTTTTGAGAAATTCCTGACCATGTTATCATGATCATCGTTTTGAATTTTTTCAGTAAGTTTGTAATTCTCCCCCTCAAGCTCAATCACACGATTTTGGAAGACATTTAAAGCAACCGACATTTCATGAAATTGTAGAGCAGATAGCGCAGAGTCGGTAACAGTATAAAACACATCTTTTGCAATGCAGTTTGCAATCAAATTTTCATTCATGATGAGAATGTTTTTCCTGTCAATTTCACTGTGTTTGAGATCAATAGCTAGTTGGTTACCCTCACTTTCCACTTCATCAAAAGCCTTTTTCATTAGAGTCACATCATCATTAATGGTGTTTTTAAGTCCCTCAAAATGTTCTTTGAGAAGTTTAAAAAATGGCATAACTTCAGTTAGGTAACACTGTTTTGTTTGCTCAAAACCCCTTTCCCCTTCTGTAATCCCTGTAGGTGTAATTCTTATTTTACAGGTTTTCTCAAAGTCATTGAACAATTGACCTAGCACATACAGCCCAATTAGAGTATTACATTGTGTGGGAAGAGTGAAAGGTACAAGGTGCCTAGGTGTGTTCAGGGGATAGGCAGTTGGGTGAGCAATTCTAAACATAGTGCGTGTGTTACCTACAACTCTTTCAGCTTGCATTTTCTCAATGTCAATATTCCAAAACACTTTTTCAGGAAGAATTCTCTTTTGAGGAACAAAAATTGCAGTATGATTGTCATTTGCATAATCATAGTGAAACACAATATTCTTAGCAATGCATTTAGGATCCTTTAAACGTTCAGCAAGTTTTGCCCTAGTTCTATCCTCTGCCTCATTGATGTGGTCATAGGATCGTGTATCAGGAGGGGCATGGTTAGGTTCAAGCATAGTGTTTGCATCATATAATGCAGGTTGTGCACCTAGACCTATTCTAAGGAATCTTGCTTTGGGTTTGGAGGTATCTTGTTCACTAAATTCATCACTTAGCTTCCTGTGGTTTTCCATCATTTGAGCAGATTGAATGGTTTGGCCCTGTGTGTACAACTTATCTTCCAATTTATTTTTCAACATTTTTAATTTTGAGAAATCATTTAGAAGTTTAGTTTCTTTATCTTTGAATTCTAGTTTGATTGTAGTCAAACCTTTTTGAACCTCTAGTTTTTGTTTAATGGTTTGATCCAATTGGTTCTTTAAAGAAACTAGTTCCCTTTTTAATGATTCTTGTTTGGAATTGTTTTCAGATATGTAAGTACGCAGTTGCCATTCCATTTTCTGCTCACGTTCATTCAGCTCAAACTTAGCACGCTGCTCATAAATGTTTACTTGGTCCTTAAGGGTGTTAATTCTAGTGATCAGGGAGTCATCAGGGTTGTATATCGAGTGCTCATATACGTCATGTTCACTAGAATCAATAGACGGCATGTCACTTGGTACAACTGGGGGTCCATTGTCATTCACATACATTTCATATGGGATATTATTGGTATTACCCATATCAGTGACATTTGTGTTGACAATATTCTTGAGTTGTACAGAGTCACATGCCCCCTGTACAGGTGTAGGATTATTCAGATCATGATTAGGAGATGTTGGTACCTCAGAGATAGCAGACGTGATGGATAAATCAGGATGCTGTGAAGAGGATGCTGCTGCAGACAGATTAGCCATGAAAATTGTTTGAGCAGTTGGTTCATCATCCACGTCTGAGTCAAATGCATCACACTCTTCAACTTGAAAGATATTTGGGTCATTAAGAGCCATGTCCTGAACAGGTTGATCATCCACATCAGCATCAAAGGTGTTCCCATCATTACCAGCCAGAAAGAGCAAAGCTTCTTCATCCAACACAGTCCCATTTTCTTGTGCCTGCATCAGCAACATCTTGTCTTTGAAGTACTCAGAGTTTTGGGGACGTTTTGGGAGAGTGCAATTCCTAGCAATATGGCCCAACCCTCCGCAGTTATAGCATTTCGGCTGCTTAGCTTGTGCTTGAAGAGCATTCCCAACTCTGTATTGCCCATTCTCTCTACCAGCATTTCTTTGGTTGAAATTCTGTCTTCCCTGCACATTCTGCACCACCACCCGACCATCTTCAATGACTGCCTGATTACGTGGATTAGATGAGATTCTGAGTTGGTTTTTAGTAGATGGAAGTGTAGCCCTGAACTGTTGAACCAGTAGAGAAACTTGGTTGGAGAGATTATCAATCATCATGTCAGTGTGAGAATACCCAGAATCAAGTTGTGTATTCAAAGCAGATGGTGAGGGAGTTGATGATTGACTATTGGTTGGAGTAGACCTGGAGGATGATTGTGATGGTTGAGGTTGATCATTTGAGGTTTGATTAGGTTGTTGAACATTGGAGACAAAAGCAAGAGATTCATTTGTTGGAGACGGATTGAGTTTTTCTCGCATTAGCCGATCATAAGCAGCATGTTTCTCATGTTGTTGGAGATATGCATAAAGCTGTTCATGATTGGTATGCCTGAGACCTTTGTTGAGCTTAACAGCTGTGACAAACCTATCCCATTCAGGAGCCATGTTATTCACGAATTTGGAATTAAGCTGTATGTTGGGCATTGTCATCTTGATGGCTCTCATATCATTGACCAGCTTGTGAAATCTGACGTAATAGTCAGTGATGCTTTCACTTGGATTCATTTTGAAATGCTCAAATTCATCGTATAGTTGTGACTCACGATCTTCTTTAGTTAACTCAGACCCTGCAAGAAGCATTTTGACATTATCCCAGACCGCCTTTGCTTCAGTGTTGTAGTTGATAAGTTTTTAGACATCTTTGGGAAGGCCTTGAATGATGATATTAGATGCTCTGATGTCTGCATCATAGCGTTTCTTTTCTTCTTCAGACAACTCATTGTAAGTGCGAGGTCTATCAGGACCAAATACGGCCGGTAGTTGATCAGTTGCTTCTGTAACCGTGTCTCTAGTAGTACCCACTTGAAAGGGTCCCTCATCGATGGATTTCAAGATGTTAACCCCATTATCTTTACCCAGACAGTACAGATGTATCTGTTAGCATTAAAAATATGTATTATGAAGTGATGGTCATTCTCATATTGTAACTTTGTGTCGTTTGTTAAGATTAGTAATAGTTTAGTCATTGGGCCTTGGACTTGGCAAGCTAATATGTTATATGCTATGTTTCATAAGCCTTGTTATCTAAACATGTAACCAAGTCCAAGCCCAAGCCCATAGAAAGCCCATAGGGCATCTCATGTTAGGAAGTATATAAACACCTCAAAGGCTCATTTGAGGTGTGTGCTTGTGTGTGTATTGTGTGTGTTTCTCTAATAATATTCTCTCTTCTTTCTTTCTCTACTCTCTCTACTTTCATCTCTCTTTCTACATATACACGAATTACATATAAGTCACCAAGTCACCATCTTTCTTCTTCTAATCTTCTATATTTGTGATAAAGTTGTGTTATTTAAGGTCCTACAAGTGGTATCAATCGCCTAACAATGATTTAGGAGTGTTGGGTGTTTGTGTTTTTTGTTTTTTTTAAGCTTCCTACACGTTATTTTTCATAAAAATTCCTACTTTTCTTGTTTTTTCTTGGTTTTTAACACTTTTTTTATTACAAACTAGTGTTATAAACCTTATCTAACAAGAAAGTTTTAATCTTTTTGAAAATTTCTAGCTTAAAAAATTCGACTTTGGTTTTGTACTTGTTTTCGAGATCTCAAAAAAGTTTGATAAAAATCATCAAGTTTGGAACTTTCTTCAAGTTTTGGTGATTTTATGCATAAAAGTACAAGTTTCTTGGAACACAAACTTGATTTTGGAGTGCTTTGAGCTACACGATTTGGCTACCATTTATCGAGAATCTCATTCTAATTATCATCATACGATTCCGTGGTTTACTCGGTGTTTTTCTTCCTTGTATAAGTTAGAAAAAACACTTCGACTTGGGATAACTTTCTAAATTGTATAATTTAGAAAAGTCTTGGACATTTTCGAAAAGTGAAATTTTTCGAAAAATTTTGCATCACATTTTCGAGATTCCATTGCAAAATTTTATTTTCGAAATTTCCTTTTTTTGATATCTTCGAAATGTACTCTGCCAGTATATTTCCAAATGTCACTTTCGAATATTCTATTATCGAGAATCTTGGACAGCATTTGTTATTTCGAAATTTGTAAAGTTTCGAAAAGGTGTTATTCTCGAAAAGTTGTTCTTTCGAAAACTTGGAATATTATATTTCGCAAATTTGGTCAATTTTTTTTTCGCAAAATCTGACTTTTTTCGAAAACATTGGACAACATTTTTTCTTTCGCAAACCTGATTTTGTCGAGAAAATTTGGACAATTCTTTTTTTCGCAAACTTTATTTTCGAGAAAAACTTGAACCATTTTTTTTCGCAAATCTCATATTTTTGAAAAATTTGGACAATTTTTTTTCGAAAACTTTATTTTCGAGAAAAAACTTGGACAATTTTTTCTCACAAACTTTATTTTTTTTTAAATCTTCAAAGTTTCGCAATCAGGAAAGGTTTCGCAATCAAGAAGTTTCACAATCCAGGAGAATCGCAATCTAAAGTCTCGGAATCACTCAAAACTCTACTCCTATTTCGTTGGAACGATCCTATAATCAACTTTATCCTATTTTTGGCGGGAAAATTTGAGTAAAATTTATTTTTTACAGGAATCTAAACGTTCAATTTTTACGCTAAATTCAAATTTTGGTATAACGGTGAAAATTTTGGCCCGAAATTCAAATTTTTATGTCAAAATTCAAATTTTTTCGGTGAAATTTGGCGTCAAAATTTTTTGAAACTCAAATTTTTCTGTAACCTTAGAATTGCATTTCTAGGTGTTTTCAAAATTCTGGGAAAGAAAAATTTTCAAAATTATATTTTGGAGGGAAACGTAGATCTCACTCGAAAACATTCAAAATGCCTTTTCTAAACAATTTCTTTCCAACAATGGACATGGAACCTCTTGTTCAATTCTTTGCTCCATATCCTAAGACTGACAAGCCGATTACTGAGACTGTGCAACTATGGAATGAGACTGAGAAGCTGTTAACTGATACTGAACAAGACGTTGATGAAAATGAGCTTCCAGAGTATGTAAAATATCTTGACCTGAGATTTCCATTCACACTCGTTGAGCATATGAAGCGACCACCATTGAGTGTAAAGGCACAAAATGGTGAAGTGTCATGTGAACATAAGTCAGATGAACCTGAAAACGCAGAACCTTCATATGACTCCGACACACCAAAAGAGAAGTTGACAATGCAAGTTGAGACTGTTGAACCTAGTTACGATCTCTTTGCAACAACTGATACGGAACTTCCAGAACCAACCTTTTCCCTAGATTCTGAGAATGTGAAGCAGAAGCAGTTGGAAGAGAAACTTGCCTACAAGGCTAGGTTTGATGAAGCAATGTTGAGACAAAAGCAGCAAGCATTTGAGGTTCTAGCTGAAATGTTTCCAACTGACTTTACTCGGAATCAAGGTATACTGGCAAATGAACATGTTATTGGGAATCAACATAGATATGCTACGAGTACACAGACGGGGATTCAGATAAGGGAATATGTTGGAGATCCGATGGATCAGTTTGTGAGTCAGAATGTGGTTAATCAAAATGGGAATGATTGTTTTATGACTTCAATTCAAAAGCCTACATCTGAAATTCACCGCAGTGATGCAATGACGAGGGTAGAAAAGATTCAGTGCTTGATTATGCTAGCCAATAAAGAAGAATCAGGAATACCATTGACTGCTGAGGAACATGAGTTTAGAGCTACAACAAGAGTTAATGACAATTCAGCAGACCTTAATGCAACCTACAACTTTATGGCAAATCAGCAGGCAACAACATCAAGCAGTGATTCTGATCTTCCTCCTACTTATGATTCAGATTCATTCCATGAGGTACCAAATTATAGTAATAATGCTAATCTGTTTGCTCATGAGAAGCCACATTATGTACCACCTGAACCTAATTATGATACATATGTGGGGGAACAAGTTAATAGCAATGTTAACTATGAAACTCCATATATGGATCCTAATGGAGTTCAAGTTGCACAAAATGGTGCTAATGATGAGGAAACACGTGCTTTGTTTGAATCATTATTGAATAATTGTCGTATTGAAATTGAGAATGTGCAAAAGGTCAATCGCGATGTTAAGGCCGCGAATGTTAAATTGACCGCTGAGCTTGAGAGTTACAAATCAACCGTTAAAGCTTTTGAATTTCATAACAAAAGATTGTCTGAATTAGAAACTGGTTATCAAAATTCCGTTTCAGAGAAACAACAATTGCAACTCAAGTTTGACACACTTGATGTTAATTCTTTCAAAAAGATAAAATCTTTAAACACGGAAATTTCTGATTTACAAAACCAACTTTCTAAACAAAAAACAGCTTATTCCAATCTTGAAAAAGAAATGAATGAGTTGAAAAAGGATTTTGCAAAGAAAGAAGACAAACTTTTGGAAGAAATCGTAGAGTCAGAACACATGATTGCTCATTTAGAGGAATTAGTGGTTAAGTCGGGTCAGTCGAGTCAAACAATGAAAATGATTTCAAATCAAATTAATCCGATTTACCATACGAAACATAAAATGGCTCTTGGTAACAACACCCCTTGTAATCTCAAGAAAGCTCAGCAAGAACAAAATGTTTTGTACAATGGTAATGTGATTTATACCAAACATGATCCTCCCGTCGTTCGGGATTCTGTGCTAACGATTGAACATGTCGAAGAGAGCATTTCCAAAATGAAACAAAAGGATTTGAAACCCATTGATTACAACAAATTGAACAAACTTTCGGGAATCACTTTTGTTCCACAAACAGAACCACCTGCGTTTTCCATTAAACGACCATTTGCGAAATTCTTGTCTAAAAAGAAAGTTGTTTCCAAATCTCTTTCAAAATTAGAAAAAATGTCCTCTAACAACACTTTTAAAACAAGTGAGGCTAGAAACATTCTCGATGACGTTAAAATGAGAATTCAAGAACTTCAAAACATTGTTAAATCCAAAACTTCCATTGATATTAACAACTGGCATTCTAGTTTTCACATCGAACAGCAAAAGGTGTTTCAAAACGAAATTACTATTCCACTGAATAACATCAGCGCGAGTGTAAAAAATTTTGAACTAGCTTTTTTAAAAGAAACGGCCAACTTTGTCAAGGACCACAAATCCCTGGTAAACGAAGCTAATGATGCTCGTGAAAACATGAATGTTTTGGAAAACCTAAATGATTCTCTCTTCGAAGCTGTTATGACCACTGACATTATGTCCATCATTTTACAAACATATTCTGTTCAAGACGATGAACGACTAAGAGCTGAGACCTCCGCAATTGTTTCAAAATATGAAAATGCTCTTATAAAGCTTGAAAAAGAAAATGTGTCATATTTTAAACAACTTGATCGGAAACAGGAAGAATGCAAGTATGACAAATTGTCGTATGAGCGTGCCTTAAAGAACATGAAAGAGCAAAATGATCTTTTGAGGGCTCAGCTTGAAAGTCAAAAAAGGAAGGGTGAGGAAACTAAGTTTGCAAAACCATCAACTTCGGAGAAACCAAATGTTTCAAACACGGTTCAAAAACCAAAAATGTCAATTTCACGGTTTGCTCCAAAAGTCGATGCGAAAAAGGATTTGACAAAACCAGTCACTCCAACACCCTTGCCCCAGCAATGTGAAAATGATAAGATTGTTGAAAAACAAAATTTGTTTGTTGAAAGAAACAAAAATGTGATTTCACCTGGCTCTTCTAAGTATAGTACACCAAATAAGACAACAAAAACTGTTAATGAGTCTGTTGGTTCTAATGACATGGTCCTCAATCATCATCTAGAAGAAGCTAGAAAAAAGGCACAACATCGAAAAAATGGAATTTTAGGTGCAAAACCTAGTGTGATGAATTCTACAAGATTCCAAAGCACCGCTAGTAGTAGTAAACCATTACCTAGGAACTTTCTACAAAATACTAGGGATTGGCTTGCATCTAAGAGTAGGGACACAAAAGAGTATGCTAGGAATGTAGAATGCAACACAAAGAATTCCAAATCAAGTGTCAAGACACAATCCACTAAGACACCAAATCAAAACAAACCCGTTGATAAGCAGCAAGAGGTTAAGAAACCTAATAGGTGGATATCTAAAGAATGTAGTTTTTCCAAGACTGAGACTTCCGCTGCATCTGATAAGAAGACTACATCTAGATCTTACCTTAGGTGGATTCCCACGGGAAAAGTTTTTAATACTGTTGGTCTCAGATGGATTCCCACAAGGAAGATTCTTGATAGTTGCACAAAGACTAATGATAGTGTTCATCATCATGATAAGGAAGTTGAAACCACAACAACCGTTGATAGCAAACACCCTCTATGTGAGGAAACATGTACTTCTAACACTGTTATTTGTGCAAACTCTTCTTCTGTGGATGCAGGTACTTGTGAAAGTGAAGAGAGTGCATACACCCAATATGGTAAAGAGGAACTTTACGCCAACATCGCATATGGACATCCTTTTCTAACTCCACTCTTAACCCCACTTTTACTTGTTCAAGCTTAATTTTTTCTTTCTTCAATTCTTTGTAAATATTTTTGAAAAACAAAATACAAAATTTGAAAAACCATCAAAAACAAAATACAAAAATATAAAATTTTCAAAAATCCAAAAACATTATAAAATCAAAAATCCAAAAATATTCTTCTCACGACATGTCTCTTGTATAATCGATATTCTGTACGTTTCTAGAAATGTCATTCAACAATGATACGGATATGTACAGATGCTTGAGCGAGAGTTCTTTAAAATGTTTCTTTTCTAAAACATGCCGTTTCTCAAAAAATTTCTTCACTATGGCTTTCGTATACTTCAGTACGAAACCCGGACTTCAACAACGACTTCTTAGTATTTCAGCTAAGGACTCGTTCTTCAAAGAAAGGAAAGTGCTTAACAAAAACAAGGTTTTAAATATTTCTCGAGCACTTATCCTAAAAACAATAATTCTCTTTTATTTTGAGCACCAACTTTTCAAGATTCTTCAAAAAGATTTTCAAAATCTATCAAAATCGGTGCTCATCATCAAAATGACTTGTGTACACCTTACAGTGCACAACTCAATTTTTCAAAGAAAGGAAAGTGCTACGCAAAAATGATTTTCATCAAAAAAGTGCACTTGTCCTAAAAATGGACACTGTTGTACGCCTCAGTGCGATATTCCTATTCAAACAAAGAGAAGTCTTTGTTTTTCATAAAACCTTGATGCAAAATTCAACAAATCTGACACTTCTTTCTCTTTCAGAATTTTGCTTCAAGAAGACTCCTTCCCTCTAAACTTTAAAAAGTTTAACATTTCTCAAAAACATATGCGAGTTTTGAGGGGGAGTATTTCATAAAAATAAAAATGTTCCGATTTCATGCAAAAACAAATCTGTCTTTCTCTCCAAAAAGTTTTTTCTTAATCTGTTAATATCAAAAATATCACGATATGCTATTTTTGAGGGGGAGAAGACATGATTAAAATGTGATCAAAGATGTTTAAGATTGTGGCTGAATCTCAAAAGAGCTCGACTCAGTATGTACCAATGAATTGACGAAGCTTAAAATGTCAGTAATCGAAAAGACTTGTCCTGGACGGGTAATAATTTCAAGCTAGTCTAACTAGTGATGTAAGCGTGTCTCGAATAGGACTTGTCTAAGTAGAGTGTACCATATCGAGAGACTTTCTTTGGACTTGACCAGGACGGGTAATAACTTCAAGCTAGTCTAACTAGTGATGTAAGCGTGTCTCGAATCGGTCATGTTCGCTGAAAGTGGATCAATTCAAAAAGTGCAAACTCCTCCCACATGTGCAAATTTCTTAAAAATTACATGAGCACATGTGAAGGGGGAGTCCTTCATAAGAAATGCAAAACTCTCGAAGTGTCAACAAAATGTGTTTTATTATCATAAACACTTTGAGAGATTTTTCACAAAAGGTTTTATGGCATGTGATCAACAATAGGATAGTCATGGAGTTATAAGGTGACTAAGGTTAGGAAAAACCGTCCTATGATCCGCCAGAGCCGGAGGGATCTACCCAAGGACAAATCCAATAGATTAGAATTAGAAGTCCTTAGGTATGATTGAAAAAAGGAGAAAATGAGAAAGGAGAAAGAAGGGGTTGAAGAATTAAAAAGAAAAGTTATGAAAAAGGGTGAAAAGAAACAGCCCTCCAAATGTTCAACCTTAGGGCAGACACCGGGTTCAATTCATATGCTACTGGTTGTTACTAAGGTGACTCCGGTATTGAAGACAAAGACGTCATGGACCCAGTGACGCACTGCACTAAACCTTCTTAACCACTCAAGTTCTCTTAAAAGAGCTTGTTTCATTCTCACGGGGAACCGGTGTAATCTATCGACCTGTCTCTTAGAGATGGTTGATATTGAAGCAGGAGACCTCTCCCTAATCTCCGCATAGGAAACCAAATGTGCACTTATCGAGTCTAGAGCCCCGAGATTCATCAAAAGATCTCATAGGAACACATGATATTTCTACACTGGTTGTTCAACATTAAGGACGCCAGATGTAAACTTAAGAGTCCTACGCAGATCTTAGCAATCTGCCAGAACATTTATGAGAGGATTCACTTTTGTGATTCTCAATGATTGAATGGAAATTCCTGCCAGGGTCAACATCAAGCAGCCCTGACAGCAGGTCACTTCGGTAATTCTTTATGGGTTACGCTTAGTGTTCGCGGTGGTTTCAAACGGTCTACAGTCGTGGAGTGATCCCCAGCGACTCACCCAGTCATTGAGCTACTAAGTAGGTCTCGTAAGCTCTCTCGAGAGTATCTGACATGGGAAAGGCCTTGGTAAGGGTTAGAAGGAGTCTTCACACTATGCTGTTGACGATATCTAATTCTTATCTGTAAGTACCGGATGTTTTATTGCTAACTATTTATATGCAGGGACACTTCATCTCCATGGCGACAGATTCCACATGCTCATACATACATCTGGAAGTTAAAGAAAGCTCCCTCAAAGATCTTTACATCACAAAGTTCAAAGAAAGATTCTACGCCAAAAAGAAGAATCTACAAAGTATAAAGACTAAAGATCAAAGTGAAAGAAAGGGAACTACGTGCATATGAATATCCAAGTCCAAAGATGTATGAGCATGTTGGAATGGCAAACAACCACCACAGACGCAGAAGTGACGAAAGGCAGATAATCCCACATCACAAAGGAACAAAGAACGATGAAAAATCAGTTATCAAAGATCACAATGTATGAAGGAACAAAGACTAAAGACTATTCTACAACGACACACAAAGTTAAAGACAAAGAACATGGAAGACCCACTCACGTGGAGCATCATTCGAATGACCACCCCTTAGGGGGAGATTGTTAGCATTAAAAATATGTATTATGAAGTGATGGTCATTCTCATATTGTAATTTTGTGTCGTTTGTTAAGATTAGTAATAGTTTAGTCATTGGGCCTTGGACTTGGCAAGCTAATATGTTATATGCTATGTTTCATAAGCCTTGTTATCTAAACATGTAACCAAGTCCAAGCCCAAGCCCATAGAAAGCCCATAGGGCATCTCATGTTAGGAAGTATATAAACACCTCAAAGGCTCATTTGAGGTGTGTGCTTGTGTGTGTATTGTGTGTGTTTCTCTAATAATATTCTCTCTTCTTTCTTTCTCTACTCTCTCTACTTTCATCTCTCTTTCTACATATACACGAATTACATATAAGTCACCAAGTCACCATCTTTCTTCTTCTAATCTTCTATATTTGTGATAAAGTTGTGTTATTTAAGGTCCTACAGTATCCTTTGAGCCCATGATTCATAGTCAGTTCTATCCAACATCGGAGGTCGGGTGTCAGACCCCGCAGCTTGAATGTCATCGGAAGATGTCGACATCACAAAATAGAAATTACCAAACCAAAAGTGGGAGATACTCGCAATGTAAGGTACTAGTCGCAGGACAATTTAACCACAACTTGACCTAACCGCAGAACACTAACCTCAGAAAATACCAAACCGCAGAAAAGAAATCCAGTCGCAGAATGATCTAACCGCAATCCAAGTGAACCGCAAACCAAAGATACTAACCGCAGAACACTAACCGCAGAAACTACCAAATCGCAGAAAAATCCCAACCACAGACTGATCTAATCGCAACCTAAGTAAACCGCAAAACAAGGATAATAACCGCAGGACACAAACCGCAGAAAGCACCCAACCGCAGAATAGTTAACCACAGATAACTAATCGCAGGCCCAACCGTAGCATAGTTAACCGCAAATGACTAACCGCAGATAACTAATCGCAGGCAGATAACTAATCGCAGTGACAATGGTCCAAAACTGTCACTATCGTTGCGTTTTGTTTGTATTCCCGAAATAGTAAACGCAGCAGGCTAACCGCAGATATCTGAACTTAACCGCAACCAAGCAATGAAACAGTGGACTTAAACGCAACAAAGAAATCCGCCCATAATCAACTCCAAACTTCAAATAGCTTAATGATATGGTAACACAAACTAAACTACAATGTTCTACAAATACTAATGAACATAAAAGTACATCACAAACATGTATAACAACACTAGAGAGATTAAACCAAGATGTTTTCCAAGAAAGTGACTCCAAACTCACAAAACCACTCAAAACATCATCAAATTTGATTCTACAAGGCCCTAAGATGAAACCTTGGCTCTTGATACCAATTGTAGAATACTAACTATGTAGGAAACATGTTTATCTTGTGATTAGTGAGTCGTTAGAAGTGAGGAGGAGGAGAGGAAAGAAAGAAAGAAAGAAAGGAACCTTGAGAGAAAAGGAGAAATATTAGATTGAGATTAAGTGAAGGTCCAACCCTCTCCACATGTGGAGAGGGGTATTTATACTTACAATATAATGCCCACTCCCGGGTTGTGGATCAGGCATACAGTGGGTGAAGACCCGTCCTTCTTCCACGGTGTTACTTAAACTAAAACTAATTAACTAATAAATAAACTAACTACGAGCTAACTTAATGCTATTACAATCATTAGGTGACCGAGACTTTTACAGGATTATTTGTATTCCTAACAATTAAGGTCGTAGTCTCAAATGTGGAGTTTAACAAAGTTTATATGGACTGCGGAAGTTCTTGCGAGGTAATCTACGAACATTGCTTTAGGAAACTCAGCCCTACAATCAGATCCAAATGAGTAGAGTCAAGAATGCCTCTTGTAGGTTTCTCGGGGGAACGATCGTGGCCTTTGGGAGAAATACCTCTGGAGGTAACACTCGGAAGTGGAAAGCTTGCGAGGACCGAAATCCTCAAATTTGTCATCGAAAAATCCAAGTCACCCTACAACATGTTAATCGAACGAACTGCCATGCAAAAGATGGGTATTGTGGTCTCTACGGTGCATGCAACAATGAAATTCCAAACCGCGAACGGTGTCGGAACCATATTCTCTAGTTATCACGAAGGGAAACACCAGGAAACCCAAAAGAATAAGGAAGAAGGTAACCGAAAGCGTACGATGGATATCAGAGAAGGCTCCGGTTCCAAGGAGCATGTGGCACTAGACGAATCTCACTCAGTACGAAAGGTGGAAATGGGGAAGCGACTCCCCGCCACTTTCAGAGAAAGATTGGAAAAACTGCTCGAAGCCTATGAAGATGTGTTTGTAGGAAAATATTCAGACATAACAGGAGTTCCGAAGTTGCTCACAATCGGCGGCAAGCCTTTTAGCACGGAACACAAGCTCAATGAATCCAAACACATCAAACCGGTTAAGCAGAAGCCTCATCAGGTGACACCTGAACGAAGTGCAGCAATTAAGGAAGAAGTGGACAAACTCACAGCGGCAGGGATACTCCAAATGGTAGAAAACCCACGGTGGGTTACTAATCCAATTGCAGCCCAACGGAGAAATGGAGAATGGATAATACAGGTTAACTTCAAAGACATCAACAAAGCTTGCTAAACAGAAAGCTATTTGTCGGTAGAAGAACGACAACCATTGCCTGGAGTTTGTTGGGAATGCTTCCTTAGTACGAATATGGGATGCCATCAGATACAGATGGCGAAAGAAGACGAAGAAAAAACAGCCTTTCATGTAGGCAGAAGGTCCTACTGCTTCAAACAAATGCCCTCCGGTTTACGGAACACCGAAGCCACTGACAATAGGATGATTCGAAGGGTCTTCGAAAAACAGATAGGGAGGAACCTGAGAATTTGTGAAGGATACTTAATCGCGCAAAGCAAGACAAAAGAAGATCTCCTCCATGATGTCGAAGAAACCCTCATGCAGCTAAGGAGGATCAACCTAAAGCTAAACCCAATACTGTGATCCTTCGGTATTGAAAAGGAAGGGTCAAACGAACGCCCGTTCGTAAGGCAAAGGATTCGGACCAATCCAAACAATGAAGAAACCTCCCCAGAGATGCAAACTCAGAAAACGCAAGGGAGGATTCAAAATCTAAAAGTCAACTTGGAAACACTAAAGGCGTTTTTGTCAAAGGGTGTCAACAGGTCTTCTTCTCTTTACAAAGTCCGCAATGAAGTCATCAACAACATATCCTATCAATGGAACAAGGAAGCCGAAACATCCTTCCAAAGATGGAAGAATTGCATGGAGATCTTGCCAACGGTTGTGCCCCCAACCAGAGGAGAAGTGTTGTTCTTACACATAGCCGCGTCCCCTGATGAAATCGGTGCAATGCTCTTCGCGGAGAAAAGACGCATACAGATACCAATATATTTCGTTAGCAAGGCTCTACCTGATGTGGAACAAAGCTACGCAGCATCAGAAAAGCTAATCCTAGCTTTGGTTCACGCCACAAGACGTCTCCGAAGATATTTCAAGGATCACCCCATCAGAGTACTTACGGATAAGCCACTCGAAAGGGCATTCCTGAACCCTGATGGAACACGGAGAATGGTCAAACGGGCTAAAGAGTTGGAGGAATATGACATAGAATATGGAGAAAACGATCCTTTCAAAGGACAAAGTAACGAACCTTTTACACTCCGAATCACAAGCTTCATAGCAATATGCTACCTGTTTAATTGCAAGCATAATAAACAAGGGAGCTTTCTGGAACATACTTCGAGAAAGAATATGTGGAACAAGTCCAAATCAAAAGTAGCGAGGCTTACGCGTTAGCAACCCTCCTTCAGCATACGAATGACTTGCCACATCCTTCGTAAGTCCTACGTACAAGACTTGCAATTTTTTCTTATTATGTATTAAACTCTTCTCTTTCGGGAAAACAGCATTAATGGTAGGCGTCTTAGTGTTCATTTGTATAAATGATGTAATCCTCCCCTACCCACTTAATGATATCACATGTTTCCCTCGAATCTTTTGTTACATCTAACAATAAATATTTGCTCAGCCACGTAATTACAAGTTCAATCTTCGAAGGATGTTACAAGATACTTATGTCTTGTATGCTAATAAACATCCAACACAATTCACATTAACTTTCCTAAATGGTCTTAGGATATGCGAAGCCTTTCGCACTTAAAGGATGGAGACAGAGCGGGTCACAACCCTCTATCAGCAATTAAATTATACGATTGCTATAAAATCTTGGTTCAAATTACACACAATAAGGCTACTTGTTCTAAGCCTTAGGATGTATATTAACGTTTAATTAATAAACGATGAAGAGAAAAACATATAAGCAAAGATGGGAGCACACCTATTGAATTTAACCATTACTAAAATGCAGCATATACTTTACGCTGCTCAAAAGATGATAAATATTGTCTAAGTGCAACATAAACGTAAATTGTTCAGGACATAAGGCCATAGCCTACATAGCATAAATAAACATTGTCTTAAAGGGTACACACCACCCTTGGAGCCAAATTACTGCAAACATTGCAGCCTTCACTTACCAGGGGACTTGGGGCTTTCTTGTTGAACCTGGGATGCCTCGGGGCTGGCTTTGCTAGGGGAAAATGCTTTTACCAAATCAGTCTTCGGAAAGGGGGGCTGCACAGCAGAACCTTTGCCCGGGGACTGGAGCTTCTCAGTGACCACTTTCGGGGATGAGGGCTTCTCAGGAGTTGCTTTCATAGATGCAGGTTTCACAGGGCTATCCTTCCTGCTCACAGACGTTGGCTTCACCCTATGCGGCTTCTTTGAAAGAAGCGTCTCAACTGAGGCCATTAGATCCTTTGTAGCATCAACAAGGAAGGGGTACTCTACAGCTGCGAGGAGGTTGATTGCATGATCATACTCTGCTTTATGAGTGGCACGGTAATAAGCTACCTTAGAGAATTCCACAGGCTTGCCAGTCGCAGCAACTTCCTCCAGTGTAGTGCATTTCCCATGATAGATGGCAGCATTGACAACATCGCCTAACATTTTTCCCACCTCGTCGCTATGATATAACTCCATGGCTATGTATGGAATGACCTTCGAGACAACAGCAACCCTATCTTTTTTAAGCGCATTATACTTGCGCTTGAGGCCATCGAGATCTTCACGTAGCTTGATCTCCAGCTCACCCAACTTTGACCTCTCTTCCTCGAGACTCTCACATTTGACCTCCAACTCAGCAATCTCCTCCTTGTACCCTACAACCTTTGCTTCCTATTTTCGGAGCTTCTTACATTCTGCCTTAACCTTGTTTAGATCCTTTTTCAAGTCTGCGATGTCAATACGAAGGTCTTGAACAAGGGGATTCTGCTTAAGATCCCTCAAAGCCTCTTCACACTTGGCTTGAACCTCCGCAAACTCTTGGTCCTTCTTCTTTTCCCTTGCCAAATCTCATCCATCTTTTCCCTAGCAGAAGCCAGGGTCCACACCACCTCCCTTGTTCGAGAATTGAGATGATTATCCAGCACAGCTTGTCTTGTATAACTCTTATTGTGCAGATCGCACAACTCCTCAATGGGCATGTTTGTTAGCAAAGACCTCCAGCATGGGGGAGTGATGTGCAAAGCAAGGCGGTGGCAGGCCGAAGCATCAGGAAGCTCTCTGGTATTGGGAAGATCTGAGGAATACACAATCAATTAGAAGGCATGTAAAAATATTCTGGTTCAATTAATAGCACGTATACTTACCATAGATTTCTTCATCCAATGCTTCAGCAGCCTTCTTGGTGGTAACTTGACCTTTCTGCCTGGTGTTCCTAGAGGGAGGTGTTAGTAGCACCAATTTCCTTTTGGGAGTGGTCTTTACTGCTTTGGCACTCGTACCTTTCCTGTTTTGAACCCTGTCAGCGATGCCAGGCGATGAGCCAACGATGGTCACCTGGTCATCCTCGGAGAGAGGGTCATCGGATTCAGCAACATTTTCCACCAACTGTGAAGTCTCCTCTGTGGTCACTGGCTTCGATTCTTTCCCAGGCTTGGAAGGCTGAATAGAAGCTATGGGCTCTACCATCTGGGCATCGTCCTCCTGATTGTTAACTAAAACGGAGGGAGAGCCAACCCCATAGCTGACTTCATCAGGGTTCTTCGGAAGGAAGCTCGCCTCTCTGGCACCATCGGCAACAACAAAGTTTCGGAAAGACATTTCTACAAAACGAAAGAAAGAAGATAAATATCATCAGATAAGTTGTTTAAATTTATTTAAATAAGAGTGTACATACTTTTTCCATCACAAACTATTTCAGGCTTCATGGGGGAACCCTCCCAATGGTCAACAATACCAGCCATGTAAAGAATGGGCTCGAGGAATGACTGAACATTCACTGGATGGCGAACAAGACGCTGGTACAATGGATTCCTCCGAACAGTATAAGGTAACTCATCGTTGAAACGTTTTTTTGTCAAACCTGTATGCTTCGTTCACTAAAACAGGGTACTCCGGAGGTATTATCGTATCTTGAATGGAAAAGAAACTCCCTTTCCAGTCCGTAATGTTTGTGAAAGGCTTTAACAGTATGGTTGGAACATCAGGGTCACCTCTTTTTGCCAAAGTCAACCAATCCCCACCCGGGTACAGGTTCATAAAACCCCTAAGCACTGTCAATGTAGGCTCATATCCGTAGGCTTTACACATCACAATGAATGTTGTAAGCTTAGCCAGGCCAAATGGGTTGAACCTAGAGATGTGTACTTGGTAGTATTGCATAAACTCTAGAATCAAAGAGTGGATTGGTATTCTAAAGTTTGACAACTTAAACGCATGGGTGTACAGACCTACATATCCCTCAGGAGCATCAAATATAGTTTGATTTTTACTAGGGAGCATTATCTTAAAATCTTTTGGAATAGGATAATCCTCAAGAAAGGAACGTAATTCATCTTTTGATAAAGTACATTTTTGTTCTTTAATCACAAACTTGTTATTTTTGGCCATATTGATTAAAGAAGAATACTACTTCTACGATGAAATATAGTTTAACGAAGAAGAGATTTACCTTTTTTCTTGCAAGGGTTAATGACAGACGATACTGTGTGTGTTTTGATTGCACGCAGTGAAAGAGATGAAATTTTAGGCGCAGTGAAAAGTAAATTAGGGTTTGGATGATGCGAATTTATACCGCCTTTTGTTTTGTTCCTCATCGTAGACGTGTCCCTCACGTTCTAATCTATTCGGATTTCAAATTGGGTTTAAATTTTGAAGGGACGTATGGGATTACCGATATTTCGGCAAGTGGGGATATAATGTAAGGTAGTTAGATGGTATTTAAGCGCATTTAATGCGTAATTTGCGACGCAGATTTCTTTTGCAGGGTCCTACGAGCTAACACGGTTAGTTTACTTAACAATAGAGTTGAAAGCCACATATTCTTGTGCGCATATCTAACTTTTAACTGGGGGGCTTGATGATGTACCCTCCGATTAGCTCGAAGGATCCCCCTTCGAGTCTGATCGCAACCTACATAATCGAAGGCTCTGGCTAGCCTCCTTAAACTTTCTTTGGCGTAAAACTAATCATCAATGATCTTGTTACCAAGTGGGAATTCGCCAATCGAAGGATTAAGCCCTTCGAGGTATCTCTCGATAAGTTTTAAGGACGGAACGATGCCAAGTCCAAATATTGGTGAGACCAAGTCTTACCCACGTCTCCTCTTTCTCTTTAGCTCCCCCGCTAAACCAGGAGGAGTGGGACACTAAACCCTAGCGGTTACGACGAATCATGGGACGCCCCCATGATCTCTCTCAAATGTGTGACCACTCTCCAGGACCGTTTTCTTCACCTATAAATAGTCCTGGACGATGAAAAATCTGGTATGAAATCTCTCTTACCTTACTTTACTACATTTATACTTAAACTATCATACCGATCACTTATTCACACGCCGGAGGTGGTTCGCAGGGCCCGTCCCCTGCGCAATCACTTAACGTAGTGTTTTAGTATTTCTTATTTCAGGTTATATCTGAGCTTGGTGTATCACAACACCCTATTTTCCTTTGATCACCATCGAAGGCCTGGTAGTGCGAATTATTGTACAAGCAGTTTGTTTATAATTGTTACGGATGATTGTATTCGATTTAGGCTTAAGAAAATTGGCAGACTTCCATTGGTAACTTGCTTGAACGTCTTAAGAAACATGATCGGAGGTGTACTACGATTTTTGGTTGTATTTAATGCATAAGTGAATTCTAATGATCCCATGTTAGGAGCTTTTAGTCGGCTCGACATAGGAGTGAAGTAGGATCTTATAGAGTTAGGGAATATTGTACACGGCCCTACGACTAGTATTAAGGAACATAACCCGTCATCCATGCAATTGTAACAAACTAATCAACCGGTAAAAGATATCTAGGGAGTAATGAAATCTAAGTAAACACAACTTTTCTCATTATTGTTTCCACCACATTAGTTTATTTTCATTTCTTTTATTTTAGTTTGATTGCATTTGTAGTAATTGGATTAGTTGACTAGCAACTAATTCCGCCCACTCCTTCAAAACCCGAGTTTTTATTTGCTTTCATAAAATATAAAAAATACAAAAAGAATCATCCCTCACCTCTAGACCTAGTTTAGTAGGCTTTCTAATCCTAGCGACACTATTTCTAAGTTGAACGATCAATCCCCCGGTACTTGTCACTATACTATACTACAACGATCAGGTACACTGCCTGGCGGGGATTGCAAGCTTCTCAAGATCCCTTGAGAGGTAAAACCTCTTGCGAGGGCGCAATCCCACATATCATTAACCCTGCTCCATGCTTGGTTCTTCTTCTTCCCTGATTTTTTTATTTTTAAGCTTTTTTTTTTTTTTTTTTTTTTTTATTTTTTAGTTTCTTTCTTTAAGTACTTCTTAGGGTTATAAAAGCTTGTAAATAAGCAAAATGGGACAGTTGAGCATCACTTTAACACCTAATATACCTTAATGAGATTTTTAATGGAATTATGCCAAAATGAAAGCTGAACTGAAAATGATTGAGATTGATATTAAATATTGATGAGAGTACAATGAAAACACTGAATACAAACTTCTTAAGCTAAGTCTTATAACTAAAAGTGGAAATTACATAAATACGACATGAAACATTGGCTAAAATCTACTATCTTCTTCTCTGTGCTTCTCTCCTTCTTTATAGTTACAAAATATGGTTGATTGAGCCTAAACGGTCAACCTAAATTGACCAGGTGAATGGTCAACAAGTTCAACTCAAGTCAACCACGGATGTGGTCAATATAGTCAAACAACTTAGGGCCAATGCTTCCGTGGAATACAGTGTTTCCCCGGGTCGTTATGTCCCAACGAGGTGTGATGGTATAAAAACGGGTTTGTGATCGAGTGAATTTGAATAGGAAAGGGTATAAGTGAGAGATTGATTTAAACTAAGGAAATGTAAAAGAAAATAGCTTAGATAAGCTATGGGAATTATTACGCAAAAGCAAATTACCTAGAAACGTTTAAAACCTAAAAACGCGTACGTTAATTAATTACTAATTATATTAATTAAACTAATTAACTAATTTAAATTACTAATAATACTACAAATGACTTAGAAAATTAAGAATTATTTTATAAAACTAATTAACCATCACCGGAATCCTAAAAAAATTATAAAAAGTTTATATAATTTATTTTTAAACCATTTTACTAATTATTAAACTAAATATTAATTAATTACTAATTAAACTAATTAAATTATAAAAATAGAAAATGAACAGTAAAAATTCTAGAAAAATTCCTAAAATTATCTTAAGTGATATAAAAGCTAGGAAAATTATAAAAACTAGGGTGTGCTTAATAAAAACTAATTATGCTATTTAATACTTAAATATTAATTAATTATTAATAAAACTAATATTAAATCTAATAAATAGTAAATGACAATATAAAATTTTGGAAAAATTAATAAAAATACTTTAATATAAAAGAAAATTAAGAAAAATATAAAAATTCAAATTGCTTAATAAAAAGCTAAAAAAGAAAATTAAAAAGATAAATTATATTAAATAGAAACTATCACTTAATTTAAAATTGGATTTTTCTGTTTTTTTTTCTTTTGGAAATCTATTTAACTACTGAAAATAAGAAACTTTTGTGAAGACAACTTTTTTCTAGCTTAAAAATAAGCCAAATGGACACCAAAATGCTTATATAGTTGACTTTCTTTGACTTTTGAAGGAAATGAGCCTTTGTGGGGCCCACATAGGTGGATTTTGGTTCAAATGACTTACTTGGACAGGTATAAGCTAGAAATAACAAAATGGTACCACTGAATATGCCAAAAAGCCAAAATAAATTTTTGGGATACTTGTTTCGAACACAGAAATGGGACAATATTTGCAGCTGTCTAGGGGGCCCACAAGGGTGTTTAAGCTCAAAAGCTTAGTGGAACTAGCAAGATGGCCAGCTTGTGAGCTCAAAGAACCAAGGGGGTGTATGGGGCCCACTGTGGTGTCCTGTGGGACCCACAGAGTTGGACAGATGGTGGTGATTCAGCAGCTACACAGGGCAGACAGAACCCTCAAAGGGTCTGTTTGAGGGCTTGTGGGGCCCACAAGAAAAATCACAAAATTATAATGAATGTGGGATGCTAAAGATTAGGTGGGGGGCTTCAATTGGTAAAAACCACAAGTCCTAAATCCTTACACAAAAATCACAACAATTCCTTGAAAAAATGGGTTTTTGCACATGGTAACTTTGACTTTTTATATAAAACCTAGATTTGACTTGTGTGAGCTTTGGGCTTTAATCTACTGACTGAAAATGATATGATAAGTGAAAATGAAACTAAATCTAGTTATTCTAATTACTTATGAGTAGAAATGATGAGATTGGATCTCTTAAATCCTAACAGTTAGCTAAATAATTAAATGAAAAGCTAATTTTGACTTTTCTTGAATAACCTCTAAATTTTAAAGTTTGACTGTGATAATTTGAACCCAAGAATGATGTCTCTAAAGGTTATACACACTAAAGGTCACAAAAGCTCAGCTAAGCATACAAATCCAAACACCCCTTCTTGAGACAGTTTTGTGACTTAATGAAGCAAAATGAAAATCAGGCTTATGAAACTGCTTTTTTATGACACACTGTGACTTAATGAACTTAATTAAACACAGAAACAAGAGTTCTAAGTGCTATAACCTATGAATCCAACATAAGCTAATTGACAGTGGAAATGCAACAATGAGCATATAGGAAAACTATTAAGCAAACAATATCGCAAAGGCAATACATCAACTTATAGACCCTGAAATAGCATAAAACCTCAAAGATAAACATGTAATAAGCACTTGCACAATAATTTACTAAAATATGGAAAACTACTTACATATCGATCCAGTGAGTTTGAGTCCAAAAACCAAGTATCCAATTGTCCTAATGTCTCCTATGAGACTTCTAAACCCATGAGAATCCAACACTCACCATTCTTCTTCACTTAGTACTGACTTTTGAATTTACATTTATTTTTCTTGTATTTTTTTTGTATTTTTGAAATCTTAAGCTAAACTAGTTTAAAATGCTTAATAAGCTTATAAAAACTTATTAGTAATTTGTGTGAGCTCAAGGAAATAGAAAACAACAACTTTTACAATATCCAAACCAATTTGAGATTTTCACTTTAAAAATTAACACAAGCTGAATTTGCATTTAAAGGCTGAGATTAATTCTTGACACAAATTTAAATTACATTAAAATCACTAGAAATACACTGGAAACTAAATAGTACACTTGGAGATTACAATTTTAGCTAATACGTTATACTAATCTACACTAAAACTAAGCTACAACTATACTTTGTCTCTGCTGCCTCTTTCTTCTTATATAGGATTCAAAAAGGTCTTGTGGGTCCCACAGATCATTTCCCAGCTGTAACCAGAGCCACAAGATTACTATCTTTAAATCTTGGCCATTAGATGCTTTTGGCGCCAAAATGAAATAGTGCAATTTGCACTGACTTGCAGCCAAGGGGGGAAAGTGGCATTTAATAGCTTATTGGAAGGGATAAGGTGGGATGGTAGATGGGTGCAAGTGGTGGTAGTTTTGTAGAAAACCAGGGAAGGAGGTGGGAGAGGGAAAGGGGTATTGGTGGTTTGGTCAAACTGTTTGACCTGGTTTTTATTTTAAACGGGTATTGGGTTGGTATTAACTTGGGCCAGGGATAGGATGTGGGCTGGTTGTGTTGGATTTAGTTTATTTTTGGTTGATTTAATATAAGGGTCCATTTGGTATTAGCTAAAAACACAAGGACCAAAATGTAAAATCTGAAAATTAAGGGGTGGGTTTTGACAAGTTTCCAAAGTACTCATAAGGGTCTATTTTGTCAAGGATGAATAGTACAAGAGTTGTAAATGTTATTTTTAAATTTTGAAAACCCAGGGACTATTTCTGCCATTTTTGAAACCTCAAGGACCAAAACTGTAATTTCCTCAAACTTTTTATCCAAGGGTCAAACTTGATAACTTGTGAATTCCGAAGGACCATTTTTGATTTTATATTCCAAAATAAACTTCCAGGGACTGATTCTGTCAATTTCTGATAGTTTAGGGACTGAAACTGCCAATTGTGCAAACTTTGTTCATTTTTCATCTGTTTTTACTCATTTTGCATCTGAAACATATAAAACACAATTTTGAGATATTTTCTGTATTTTGATGCATTTCTGAGTGTTTTTAAATGTTTTTGCAGTTCAGATAAGGCAAAAATGATGAGTATTTACACACTCATCAAGAGTTCAGTGGGCCCCAATGAGCATTTCCCAACACTAATATGAGCCCTTGGATCATTTGGAGTGATCCTGACCTTTGAATGAAAATTAGCGCCAAAAAAGTAAATTGCAATTGGAGGCCTGTGGAGTGTGGGGGAGGGAAAGCATTTAATGCTGTTGTCCTGTGGTGTTTGGAGGTAATGGGAGAGGTGGAGATGGTGGGATGGGATGGAGGTTGCAGGCAAGTGGGGGTGGTGGAGTTTGGCGGGGAGTGAGGGAGAAGGGTGAGGTTTGACCGGGGTCAACCCCTGGTAAATATTAAGGGTGGTTTGGGTTGTAGTGATGGACTGGGCCAGGGAAAGAAAAAGAGGGAGTGGGCTGGGTTTTTTTATTTTGGGTTTTAATTGTAAATGGTGGTGTTGGGTTGTAATGATAACAAGTGTCCGTTTGGTTTAATTTATCACAAGGACCAATCATGTAATAATCTGAAACTTGAGGGGTGAGATTTGGTAACTTTCTAAAGTTAAACCAAGGGCCAAATTTGCCAAGTTTCAATAACACAAGGACCTTTGTTGAGTATTTTCCAAAATTTAATCCCAGGGACCATTTGTGTATATTTTGAAACTTAAGGAACTGAAACTGCCAAGTCTTCAAACTTTTCACCTAAGGATCAAATATGACAACTTTTGATTTCCAAATGACCTTAGTTAACTTTTCTTCAAAAATGAATGCTCAGGGGTCAATTATGCCAATTTTCAAACTTGAGAGACCATTTTTGCCAATTCTGCAAACTTGTGCTCCAAGGACTATTTCTAGCATTTTGTGATTCCCCAATGTATGTTTTGACAATCTGAGCTTAAAAATGGTAATTTGCTTCCCCGGCTCTGGCTTTTGACATGTTTTCCAAATTCATGCTCGTTTTTGTCCTTTTTGGATTGTTTTATGCCAGTTTCTGAAATATCCGTTCTTGCACGATCACAAACACAAAAACATAATATCTTTGGCATTTATTGTTAGTTTGTGTCTATTTTGGTCTTAATTTGGTCCGAAAAAGGTGTGTGAATAAGCACACACTAGTATATGTGGATGACTTAGTAGTAAAAAGCCTCACAGAAGTATACATTATAAGGGATGTGGAGGAAACGTTCCGAACGTTGAGAAAAATAAACATGAAACTAAACCCTAAAAAATGTACCTTCGGGATGGAAGAGGGAACGTTTTTGGGTTATACTGTCAGAACCAAAGTCATAAAAGCCTGCCCAGACAAAGCGGAAGCTGTTATAAACCTCTCATCCCCGAAATGTTTAAAAGAATTACAAAAACTGAATGAAAAGCTAGCCAACATAAATAGGTTCCTCGCAAAGTCAACGGAGAAATTATTGCCCTTCTTTAAAACACTAAAAAATGCACGAAAAAGAGCGATTTCCACTGGACAAAGGAGGTGGAAGAGGCTTTCCAACAAATGAAAAAAGTAATAGCAAACCTCCCAACGTTAACAGCACCAATGGAGGTGGAAGAACTCATTATTTACCTTGCGGCTGCAAAAGAAGCAGTAAGCGCGGTACTGATGATCGAAAGGGAGGCCAAACAAATGCCAATTTACTTCGTAAGCCACGCCTTAAGAGGTACAGAAATTAACTATACACCCATAGAAAAACTTGTGCTAGCTCTGGTGTATACCACCAAACATCTAAAGAGATACTTCTAGGCACATGCCGTGGTAGTGATCATGGACCAACCAATTAAACAGATCCTGTCAAAACTAGAAGTAGCGGGAAGACTACAAAAATAGAGCATCAAATTAGGGGAATATGACATACATTACCGACCACAGGTATCAGTCAAAGGACAGATCTTGGCAGACTTCATAGTGGAGCGTCTAGAAGACTAACCCACAAAAGAACCAATGGAAGAGGAAGACAAGTTACCAGAACCCTGGACGTTGTTCACGGATTGGTCGCCATGGGTGGACGGCTCTGGGGCCGGGCTGACACTTACTGACCCAAAAGGAACATAGTTATTTATGCCCTAAGATTCACTTTCAAATCAACTAATAACGAAGCAGAATACGAAGCCCTAATAGCAGGTCTAAGGATGGCATAACAAACGGGCATCAAGAATCTGCAAGAAAACGTGGACTAACGACTCGTTGCAAACCAAGTCAACGAATCATACGTAGCAAAAGAAACGGAGATGGTACAATACCTTGAAAAGGTAAAAGAACTCGTGAGCAGCTTTAGAATGTTCTCAATCAAACAGGTACCACGAAGTGAAAATAAAAAAGCTGATGCGTTAAGCAAAATGACATCTACTACTTTCGCACACTTAAGCAAACAAGTACAAGTGGAAGAGTTAAAACAAAATTGAATAGAGGAAACACAGGTGTTAGCTGTAGTCAAAGAGGAAGGAGATACCTGGATGACTCTAATCTATGAATACTTAGCAAAGGACCTACTACCTGCGGAGCAGAAAAATGCAAACGCAGTCAAGAGGAAGTCACAAAGGTTTGCCATTATAAACGGAACCCTCTACAAAAAAATCCTTCCTCGTACCATGGCTGCATTGTGTCGGACCACTCCGTGCAGACTATGTGTTAAGAGAAATTCATGAAGGATCATGTAGTATGCACGCTAGCACAACATCCGTGGTCGCGACAGCCTTGAGAACAGGGTATTATTGGCCTACTATGCATTGGGACGCAAGAAAAATGATAATGGCATGTAAGACTGCCATGTGCATAAGCCCGTCCCAAGAAACCCACAGCAAAAACTAACCCCAATTACTTCTCCTTGGCCATTCTACAAGTGGGGTATTGACATAGCCGGACCCTTTCCGGAGGGACCAGGCAAAGTTAAATTCCTAATCGTAGCTATCGATTACTTCACTAAGTGGATAGAGGCAAAGCCAGTTGCAACCATCACGGGTCACCAGATAAAGGTCTTTTGTTCTCACTTTCGTCCCTTGTGAGCTGATACTCATTGAGGCTTTGTTTCCATGTTTCACAACTTTCAAAAACTTGAGAACAACCCTTCCACTCCATGATAGGATACGAGCAAACGAAATCAGAAGATCATCGAAACCCTACAGGTCTTTTGCTATTAAGCAATTAGTAAATATGTTATGGGTTGTCTCGATTGCATCATTACTAAACACGCAGGACATGTCACACAATTGATATCTATGCTACGAGCATTACATCGGGTAGTACGCTATACATAACTCAAACATGAAATTAATAATAATTTTAAAAACAAATATGCACCTAAAACAAATGTGTAAAAGAGCAGGGTCTTCTCATTGATTTGGGTGGCTATGTGCGAAACTACGAATGAGGCCAGTAAATCACGAAAAGCTTAAATATAATGGAAAATAAAAAGTTAATTGATATCATGCAAATTGTTCCAAGATCTTACATTAACAAAAATCATATAATACGACGAAAAAAAAAAAAACTATAGGTATCCAATTTACGTCTTTTACTCTTTTGAATATGAGTATGGTAATCCTTTATTGGTAGTATTTAAAAGTGGTAACAAGAATTCAAAACACAATATACTTAAACTTAGACATGTATTAAAACTAATGTGGTATAATGGATATATACTAATTAAATTAGTGGTGAGCATTGGGCCGGTCCCGACCCGAAATCGACACAGTCTGAAACCGATTACTTGCAAAACCCAAACCGACTCCCGACCCGAATACATTCGGTTCGGTATCAGGACAGTCCTGACAGGTCGGGTTTGGTTGGTTTTCTTTATTTTGGTTGCGTCTTCTCGGTTTTTGACCCGTCCAGACCCGAAACCGACCCGTCCCTAAATCGACAATCAGAAAAACGCAAACCGATTCCCGACCCGATTACATTCGGTTCGGTATCAGGAAGGTCGGGTTTGATCGGTTTTCGAATGTCAGTCGGTTTTGCTCAGCCCTAAATTAAGGGGGTGCTTGGTGGGGGGATCAAGGGCGTGGGGAATGAGTAAGGAATTCAAAAAAGCCCACCTCACTCAAATTATGGTGCTTGGTTATGGAGTGCAAATGTATTGATTACCCCGTAGTGGGTAATCAACCATTATAGAGTAAATTGAGGGGTAAGGGATTGATTATCCACCCCACTCATTTTTTTGCATTCCCTTTCTCTTTCTCTTTCTCTAATTTGAACCAAGCGGCCTTAAATTAAAAGCTTCTCACAAATGATAACCTTATGTATATGCCTCACTTACACATGATAATCATAGCCCGCTGTAAAGGAGATTAAACTCGACAATTAAAAAAAAAAAAAAATGTAATGCATGTTCTTCATTTAAGGAGACAAATTTTTATACACGTTGGCATGAGTCGAATAACACGGGAAAACCGGTGGAGATTCTGTAGTAACAAACACGTACCGACACCCTTATATTATTTGCTGTCTCACTCTGTCACTGACTTTCATATAACATCCAAATGGATAAACAAGTTGTTCGATTTGGATAACTCACATCCAAGTCACTTCTACGTATTCATTCCCTATATATAACCTTCCACAAAATCACAAATTTCATCCATCTCTAAATCTAAACACACATTTCAAATTCACGACAACAATCAATAATGGCTGCTATTTCAAGTGTATCTTCATCATCCTTGTTTACTTCCACTAAATTTTCCACTTTCAATCCAAACAAATTAACTCCAACTTCTATAAACTTTAAAAGAGCTACGATCTCAGCTGCTTACGCCACAGCCGAAAGAACATCAACGGAGACAATGTTACGAAGTTCTAGTTCCTCGTCCTTGTACGATGTACTTGGAGTTCGAATGGGAGCTGATACACGAGAAGTGAAAGCTGCTTATCGTAAATTAGCTAGAGTTTTGCATCCGGATGTAGGAAGTGGAGACTCCTCGGCTGATGAGTTTATGAAAGTGCATTCGGCTTATACTACGCTTTCTGACCCCGAAAAACGAGCAGACTATGATCGGAATTTGTTTCAAAGAAGAGTAGCAAGAAGTTCGTCTCCAGTGAGATCAGCAAGTGCTTATACGAGCCGGAGATGGGAGACTGATCAATGTTGGTAGAAGTTAAATGAGTATGTTTTTAGAGTGTAAATATAGAGATTAACGTAACACATTTAGGTTCGACTTGTAGAACCAACGTGACAAACATTAGTTTTAGAATTAATGTGAGTTGGTATTATCCGTAATGTCATGACCAAATTACTTTCACTCACTTGCACCTAAGTGTCATATCCGTCGGTTATGATGAGTAGTTTTTTGTCATAACATTTGTGCAAATTAAAGATACAAATTTGAACCGAATTATAATATATGACCAGACACAGACCAGATCGTGAACTTTTGGAAGATTAAAGATTTCAATCGGATCCTAAAGAGATCTTAAATCTATTTTATGTCTAGATTTTTTGTCAACATTTTTAGTTGAATTCAAGTTGAAGGAATATGCAGTACCGTAAGTTTATACCAAACTTAGGGATGGCAAAAAAATCTGTACTCGATGGAGACCCGATCCTCAAACCCGATTTGACTGGGGAATCCCCGAGTTGACCGGGGATAGGGACGGAGATGGGGAATCCCCTGAAATATTAAACCGGGGATGGGGCGGGGATGGGGATAACATAAATCCCCGAACCCGGCCCCGACCCCGATCTTTCTAGTGTATAATTATTTAAAATTTATATGTTTTATCCATACTCGATTAACTTTTATATGTACATGTACATATGTTTATGAGTATCGACATGTATGTTTATATGTATATGTGATATTTATAGGATCAAACACATTTAGATTTAGAAGTAAAACTAACAATTACATATTACTTAACTATTTTGTCCGAATACATAGATATGATTCATATTGTTTTTATATTATCTTTGATGTTACAATGTTTACGATGCTTTAAAGTTGAATTAAAATTCTAATTAATATAACTATGAGCAATGTACGTTTATTGAGGTACTTTATGAGTAAAATTCTTTATATTTTTGACGAGTTCGTGAAATTTTTATGTTATTTCATAAAGGTGGAGAATCCCCGAATTCTCGCGGGGATCCCCGATCCCCATTGGGGATGGGGATGGGGATGTAAAGCAATTCCCCAATGGGGATGGGGACGGGGATGGGGATGGATAGTGTAAAACGGGGACGGGGATGGTAAGTACAATCCCCGACATTTCCCGCCCCGTTGCCATCCCTGACCAAACTTCGTATACCTTGGTCCGCTGGTCGTATCGTATCTATACTACTTATAATTGAGGAAGGACTCTCTCTCCAAAAAATTCAGATATACACAAAATGATGCATAGTTTATAACACTTTAAAGTAAGCAATTTTCATACTCACAACAATCAAAACATTGTGTATAACAAAAACTAGCATGAATTGAAATTCAGACCACTTTCCTTAGAATTCTACATTAATAGTATTAAAAACACCCCTACACCCAATATTACAATTATTTAAACACAATGTACAACCCTCATTCTACATTATAGCATTAAAAATACCTCTACACCCAATATTACAATCATTTAAATACAATGTACAACCCTCATTCTACATTAATAGCATTAAAAATATCCCTACACCTAATATTACAATCATTTAAACACAATGTACAAGCCTCCGTCTTAACCTAGACATGAACCTGTGACCAAGACTCGACTCAATAAAACTCGACTCGATACACAAAGCTGTGACCAGACAAATTTAGGTGTCGGAATGACATCCCGTGACATTTTTATTAATTCTATTAAAAATTTTATTTCAGGGTACCCGCCGCTGCAACGCGCAGGTACCCTGCTAGTGTATATATGATTGTTGCGAAACAATATTTGTGAAACTCCACAAATTTTTTTCAGGACGCTATTTGGGGAAACTCTTTCTTTCTTTAATTAAACTAGACGAATATCCGCGCAAAACGATGGTATGTAACGACGAATAATTATACTTGTGAACTTATGGTTCTTGTGTGACTTTTGATACAACACTTACGGGTTTAATTTTTAGTCATTGTGAGAATATAGTTTATGAATTATAAAAAAAAATGATAAAAATTTAATAATACACTAAAAAAAATGAAAAAATGATAAAAGTTTAAGTATTGAACAATATATAAAAAATTTATTAGCAGAGTTTAAGATAAATTTATGGAAACTATTAACTATGAAAAACAAATCGTGTGTTTGTAAGTTTAAATTTATTGCCAAAATTGCCATATTAATAAGAAGAATCAAAATTGCCATATTAATAAGGAGAATATTAGGAGGGGTATAATAGGGAATTGATTTTACTCATTTTTAATAGATTTTATGTTTTTAAAAATAGAGATATTTATTTCATAAGTAGTAGAGATATGCTATGAATTTTCATCGAAACAATATTATTCTTTTCATTGAAGGTTAATATTTTTTAATAAAGGTTTGAACTTCTATTCACCATGTCTCCAACATGCTATAACAGTATAACTTATATTTACTTATTTTTATGTCTATGACTGTATAAAACTTCTTAAGGGTTCTTTTTTGCATTGTTAAACAATAAATAAAGTCGAAAAGCCAATAAATCATCTTTTAATACTCTTTTCGTGTCAAAATTATTGTCCATATTTTCCATTTATGAAGTCTCAAAATAATTGTCAACTTTCCTTATTAAGTAAAAATTAGAAAACCTAATGGTGAAATCTTACATTTTAGTGGTTGAAAATTAAAATGTTCCCACCTTTATTAAACTTTATGTTTTCTCTCTTATGACAATAATTTTGAGACGGATGAAGTAATATATATGAAGATACACGCTAAAATTCCTCGGGCCGAAGGTGACACCATGGATAGTGATATTGGGCCCAACATATCAATGTCATTGTCTCGTAACAAGTGGTATTTGTCTAGCCTTTGGAAATCGCAAAAGTTTAGTTTCCTATAGTGGCTAGGCAGGAGCATGGTATCAGATTGGTACAGAATCCGTATACAATTAGTGATATCTTGTTCTTTTTCCGAGCAGGGTACCGATACCATACCGGACAGGATTTTGGTACCGGTATCAGTACCTATCCGATTCTTCCCGTCTTTTGTTAAACCAAAAAAAAGTTTCCAAAATATATATATATATATATATATATATATATATATATAACGTGCATTTTCGAGTGATTTTGAACCACAACGTGTCAAAAAACGTAACCAACAATTAAATAAACAAAAAATCAAGATAGTCGTAACTTACAAACATCCAAAACTTATAAAATAGGTTAGGCTTTAATTTTTTAGAGGGTTTATGAAGGATCTATAGTTGACAAAGTAAGTTTTTGGGAAATTTCGTTTTTTTATTTATGCTTTACATGACTAATTTTTAGCATGAAACGAGCTCAATGGTTTCTTTTTTTATATTTTACATGACTATTGATTTCCTTTTTTTATGTTTTACCTAACTATTGTTCACTCATTTTATGTTTATTATTGTATAAAACTTCTTATGGTTCTTTTTAGTAATGGTTAAACAATTAACAAATTGTCGAAAAGCCAATAAATCATCTGTCAGTACACTAACTTCTAATTGGCTTTTACGTAATAGATCACGCTAAAAATCCTCAGGCCAGAGGTGACACCATCGATAGTGATATTGGGCCCAACATGTCAATGTCTCGTATCAAGTGGTGTTTGTTTAGCCTTTGGAAACCCCAAAAGTTTAGTTTTCTCTTTCTGTTAGTCATGGCTAATCGATTTAATAAAAATGGGACGGGGTCACTTTTTAATTGTCTTGGATTTTACTATATGTCATTCTAGAAAGAAAATAAAATAACTCAGTATGTGCTTAGCCCCAATTTTTTTGCTTTGTATAATCCAAAACAAAATGAAATGCACTATGATTTTAGTTGCATGCAAGCTTTGCCAATTATTAGCAGTGGCAAATCTCAAGTGTGTCCGATGTGGTAGAGGTGACAAAATTAATGGATAATTCATTGGATATTCCAGTTTAGATTTTGTGTTGAGATCAAGTTTGGGTTTTCGTTTGAGCACCTTTGGTTATTTTAAAGGATGAAAGAATTTGGTTATATTTTCGAATTTTGTACATTATGACCCATGCAAGGCTGTTTGATAAAACTGAATGGCTCTCAATTCTAAATGATTCTTTGACGCTGAATGAATTTGATTCTGAATCAAAACGTGTTGTTTGCTAGGTGTTCTGTATAAATGATTTGAACGATGGGAAGTTACCATTTTATCCTTATGTTTAATCTAAATAGAATATGAATGCTACATGTATAACTTTAGTTTAATCTAAATAGAATATGAATGCTACATTTATTTATTTATTTATTTATTTACTTATTTTACTGATTAGAAGTCCTAGATTTATAAATGCATTAACTTAACTTCAAAAATAAAAATCAATGTATTAAACAACTAAATGAAAACAGGTATAAAAATTTATAAGTAAATACATCGATCAATTAAATGATGTTCATATGATAAATCATTACTATTAAATTTGAAATAAAAGATGAAAAGGCGTTGGTGGGGGCAAAGTGCACACTGGGAAACAAGACGCATGCTGAATGGTTTGGCATTTCAATAACGCTGAACGATTTTATTGACATCATTCAATTCATAGGGCTACTTTTTTGTTTATCAAACACTTGGGCCTTTGACCGAATAAAAAGGAGCCTCTGAGTTGCTTCAATAAGAGGCAAACAAAACAACACCTGAGTCCTGACTGTTATGAAGTTAGTGTTAAACTTACAAAGTTAAATAAATAAACTAATAAAGTTCATACCAATACAAGTTTATTGTTGAAAATAGAGTTCACTACTGGGCTCATGCAGCCCATGCTAATATATTACACTTTGAAATAGAGTAGACTATTTAACGAAAACTCAACCAGCAAGTATTGTTACAAGTTCTCACTGAATGGATAAAAATTTCTTACTCAGGGCTCCGGACAGGCTGAGTTTTTGACTCGTTGTATCTTGTATACAGTCTAACCAGGATATCCTTGAGATAAATTGTCGCTATAAATCTGTGTTTGGTGATCCTGTGCAAGCTTACAAAAAAGGCCCAACGGTCTTTTCATTACAACCTGATATTTCTTGTTTCGTATGGTAATACACGTGTTTCAGGACTTCATGATTCATGTCATCATGTGTACTCTGGTACATGGCGGACATACTTATGTATGCCCTTGTCACTAGTTTAACAACGATTTTTTTTATTTTTTTTATTTTTTATTATTATTATTTTTTTTGTTACTATTTAAATTTTAATAATAAGTGCATAATCTTCTCAATTTTATTAGGAATGCATACCCAGTCAAAATTCCAGCGTCACCCACCGCTCTTGTATAGATTTCTTGCGTATTTTGCGTTACTCTAAAAAACCCATTATGTCCGTAAACTAACAAACATAAACATCTGTTTACAGCGATGAGCCTTGTGTAAACTATAGTCTATTCTCTTATATTATAGGGCACCACATTTAGCACAATGCCCCTTAAAAAATAATTTCATTTTTGGGCTTTTTGGTGGCCCGTTTGTTTCGCCAGTTTTGGCCAAATGGTAGTTTAGCAATGACAAAATACGGTATCTACAAAAACTATTTAAAGTACGTGCATCTCATATACGGTATCTACAAAAACTATTTAAAGTTCGTGCATCTCATATACCCACTTTTAAGTCACATTCTTTTAATCTCTGCATTTATTGGCTATGGTACAGCTATTACTAGAACCAAATTAGTATACTTATAAATATACTCTCAACATTTGTTAACTTTACATGCATCTAAAAAACAAAATTTATCAACCAACAAACCACGTCGATAACAAAATCAAGAACAACAGTACTAAAAAAAAGGGGGGCACCCCTACATGAAAACTCGAAGTCGTAAAACAAACTAAAATTCAGCCGCCACTCCACAAACAAGGAAACATAAATATATTCAGCGTCTTTAAATACATCAATTCTAACTACAAAAAAATATATACATAAATATAAAAAATTACTTGAAACCAACTAAACATACAAATTATCGCAAAACGATAAATAAAATAAAATAAAATAAATCCCGCTGCGCTGCGCGCCATCTACTTGTTTATTTATTGGGAGGTGATTTGCACACTCCCATATTTGATTGGGACACTCCAAATAGTGCATTAAACAGTTGTACTGTAAATATAAACTGCTTTAACTGTTTGTACATTGAGTGTCCCAATCAATTTTTTGAGTGTGCCAATCAACTCCCTTATTTATTATAGGACATTTGTTTTACATAAGTCTCTTGGGTGTTTTAGTGAGCTGGGCCGAATCATACTATAAGGGCAACTTAGTATATTAATCATACTTTTTGGGCTCTTTATATGAAATCCAATGAACCCACCCCCATGAGTTATTTATTTGCAACATGATTGACTGGTTTTATAATTACCGCCAACAAAAAAACGAGCATGTTACCAGGGACGGAGCTAGGAATTAGGATGACCGAAATTTTTTTCTCAAGCTAACCTGAGTCTCGGTTAAGAACGGCGATGACCTATGTTTCACACGGCGCAAAGTAACTTCAAACAATATGTTCTAATGATCACATACGTTAGGTTAAAAACTTAAAATTTTGATAAGATAGGAGAATCATGTGATTTAGTATTTCTCTGCGTGATATCTTATAGTTGACCTGTATATTCATACAATACACCAATGTTTATTTTTTGGATCCTATATATACCATTCTTCCAACGATCTTTTAAAACGCAAAACATATGCGCTTTCATGATCAAAATTATACACTCTGTTGTGCTTATTCAATGTACAAGTCTTTGAATATATTGAATATAAAATAGTTGAAGTATAACATACATATGATCGCTAAGTAGAAAATTAGCAAAACTTCTTCTAAGTCTTCACTTCAGCCCCGATCCGATTCAGCGTCTGAAAGACAAGCTACAAAGTAGGCGTTCGCTAAGTAGAAACTTATCAGGTTTGACAATACACTTAAGGATGTCAGAAAGACAAGATACTAAGAAAAGATTTTCAAGTATGGAAGGAAGAGATGAGATCAATATATAACTCATATTTGTCATAGAACCAATTAATCAATCATGGCCACTCATTTTTATTTTCTATTTTTTTTTTTAAAACAACATATCTTGCAAACGGTAAATCTTCAAGCTACAAAAAAAATATCATCGCGACGAGAATTAAATCCTCTTTCTATAGATATACATTGATATATACTTTCGACGAACTTTTTTTTTCGACAAACTTATTTTTTTTAAATTTCCGCCCAGAAAAATCATATATGATTCGTAAAAATCATATATGATTTGATTTTTACAAATCATATATGATTCTTACGAATCATATATGATTTGTAAAAATGAAATATGATTCATAAAAATCATATATGATTCGTAAAAACGAATCATATATAATTTTTACAAACGAATCATATATGATTTTTACAAATCATATATGATTTTTCTGGGCGGAAATTTTGAAAAAAAAAATCGTCGAAAGTATATAACAATGCATGTCTATAGAAAGATAATTTAAGTCTCGTCGTGTGATGGTATTTTTTCCACGTAACGATTTACGGTTTGCAAGATATTTATTTTTTAAAAAAATGGTGATTTTTTTTATTTTAATAAAAAAATAAATGACTGAGATTGCTTGATTAGTTCTATAGTAAAACTGAGATCTACATGGAACTTTTGGCAAAGAAGGAAAACTCCAAAAGTAAAAGGGATAAATCAAGTCTGCATGGGAGTCAACACTTTTACAGAATTAGTTATAAAGTGCAACAGTTGCCAACATTGTTCTATAAAAAAGAGTATAGCTCTTATCATATGCTTTTGGAAACCCTAATGTGATTCACGTGTAGTGTAGTAAATGTAATTTTTGCAATTAATGTAATACACATTTAAGAGAGTATTTACTCATTGAATTGAACTTAGCTTTTGAAAGTTTAGTGAGTAAGGAAAAGTTCACACTTAAACCATAACTTTGGTTTGTGTTTAAATTAGAGAGGAGATCATCAAATAAGGATAAGTTATCTTGTTGGAATCATTCACTTGGTGGCTATTCATTGAGAGATTGATAAGTTATATTTCTATCAATGCCTAAAAACGTTTGCTTGTAGCTCTCTTTGACGTTTCTTTCACAAAATTTACAATCACACTCCTCGATCAAAGTCGTGATTATGCTCAGGTTGCGTCTACATTATTTTCCTTCTTTTAAGTGCTTGTATCCATACATTCCAGTTATGTTTGAGGTTCGACACTAGTCTCCTTTGTATAAATAAACCCGGTCTTTTAAAAATCATACATAGTGTTTAGTTTTTTGCAAATTAATCCACCAACGTGAGCATACCCCACACATAAATACATAATGAAATTGCCACTTCAAGTGTTGCACAACTCATAAATTCGTAAATGTAAATATATATATAGGTAAGGATCCAGCGAGAAGAAAACTTAAAATGAGAAGGATGAGAAATAACTATAATCACACATTTGAGATGCATCGACTTGATTTAGATGCATCTCTATTCATTTAGATGCATCCCAATTAGTTACGAAAAGTGATTTGAAGTGAAAACGATGCAAAGTAGTATTAACAACAAATTTGACCCGCAGAGGACGAAAAATGCATAGGATTTGTCTAACTTGATGAAATGCATCTAATATATGTATATGCATCTAATTTTTTGCTAGAAAATATATTATAGTGCATCTAAAAGGTTAGAGATGCATCTAATTTAAGTCGATGCATCTCAAATGTGTGGTTATAGTTATTTCTCATCCTTCTCATTTTAAATTTTCTTCTCATTTGATCCTAAGTCTATATATATATATATATATATATATATATATATATATATATATATATATATATATATATATATATATATACACACACACACGTAAATAATAAATAATATTTAAGAGTACATCATGTAAATGACTAACTTATTCAATTTGTTTTTTCAAACTGAACATATAAGCAGCATAGTCACTTGAGTTATTCAAAAGAGCCGACTTCATACACAAACACAGTGTTCTCCTGATGGTAGTCTAATAGTAGAAAACAATGCATGTTAATATGGAGGTCTAGTCACAAATCTCATGCTCATTTCATGTAAGTGTGGCACGATGGGATTACCTCGTACATGTCGCTTGTATGACCCGTCGATATGAACTGCCTATACGCACCTACAATGTTACAAATATCCAAAATACAACAATTGTTTTTCATGACTGACAGAAACACTTCGGGAAGGTTATGTCAACTTGAAATGAGTTGATAAATAATGTGAGGTAGCCGGTCGATGACATAATATAATTTGTTTTTTTTGTCAAATCCTATTTTGTCATCAATTAATCATGCGAGTAATGTAAAATGACTAAAATCTATCTTAAATAAAACAGACAAAAAGTTGGAATGCTTTATTCCTACAATAAAATCAGGTGAGGCCAAATATATAAGAATAAAAGTCAAAAAGTTACGGGCCAGTGCTCATTTTCACGACAATGAGATATTTTCTGATTGATTGGACATACATATTTGGGAAAATAATTATTGTTTCGTTGATGGTTATTGTTTTGGTTTACGTTTGTGTTTGTGTTTATACTAGGCTTAAAAAACACACGTTTTTAAGCTTGAATTTTGAATTTCAACCGTGAAAATACCCTTTTAATCCCTTAAAAACTTAAAACCAATCCCTTAGAAGCTTTAACAACAAACATTTTTGCAATCTACCCACACGATATGATCAAACCAAATTTTTAAGACAAGAATAAAAACTTCTAGAGAGAGTAACGAGAATTTTAGGCAAAAAAATTAGATTAAAACGTTTACTAATGATCATATTAAGCTAAAAAAAACTAACACTAGTTGTTAGTACAAAACTTAGGCTTGATGCGAGAACTAGTGTAGACTAGCTCTAGATCAGGCTAATCTTGGACTAAGTAAATACTTCAGGGCTTAATCTGCTAAGGAAAAGAACAATGCCGTTAGTCTCACCACGGAAGAGGGACTTTCGCGGTCAACATCGGGCGTGAGAGTAAGCAAGGTTAGAGAGAGAAAGAGTGTGTGTGTATTTGGTGAGAGCGAAGTTACCGTTTGGGAACAGTGGGTGTTCCCCTTTTATAGTTGGACTTTGCTTATCCGGGCCTGGAAGTCACGGGTTATGATAGTGACACTTTTGGGCGGCAAACCTTTCCAAGTCAAACCTTTAGCCTGTCTTATTGACAGTGATGCTTTTGGGCGGCAACTGTGGTATTGCCGTTCTTGGGTCTTCCTGGGTCAGTACCGTGATCCCAGGTAATATTCCTTACTACTTTGATTGATCCGTGGTCCGGACCTTTGTGGATGTTCCAGAGTTAGTATTGTTCAGCGGTTAAGAATGTTTCTCTTGCTACGACCCGGTCTTCTTGGACTGGTGCGGTTAATGTCCGTACTCCCTTTGGGCCTTGGATTGTTATTTGGTGTATTTGGCCCGGCCCTTCATAGGTTGGGGATACTATACATGATCACTAGTAACTCTTAATCTATAATACACTTGGTCTGATACCAAATATTGTCTCATAATTATTCTAAATATATCATAATCTAAAGAGAGAGTGTGTATTCACTTCTTAATCTAGAGAGAGAAATAGAAAGAGAGTTGAAAAGGTAGAAACTTCATAAGTAGAGCACAAACCTCAAAAGTGATGTAGTGATGGGGTATTTATATCGATCATACAAACTCCCATCCTTGAAAACAAACATTCCAAGGGTTGTGACTATGTTATTTATCCTCTCAACTATATAAGTATAAGTGTTGAGAGAGTAGTAACCAACATTACAACTTATTACATATTTAACTATCAATTATTACATAAAAGACCCTACATTAATGTTTAACACTTTTTATGTTCTAACAGTTTGTAATGTAATGTTTAATAAAATGATGCAAGTGTTTTATGCAAGTTCGCTTAATTAAAAACAAAATGATTTGGTTTCATTACCCAAACAAAATATGCATTCTATTAATGGGAGGTTTATGTAAATTCAATGAAGTCAAATTTGAATCACTTCTTCAAGTGAAAGATTCTTGCAAGTTGGAAATTCATCTTTATAAATTATTAAATAAGTTTTTATAAAAATGGTGCAAGTATTTAGTCTGCAATTTATAAAATAGGAAGAGATTTTACAAAATGATGTTTTGATGCGATAAATACAACTTTGATCTTTAGGCGAGTTTAAAATTATATCCATATCTTTGTATGGAATGTAAATTGAGGTTTGAAAAAGAATGATTAAATTGTAAATACTTAATGGCACAAAAATATATTTTAACGTGTGTTGTAGCATTAGAGGATTCGAGACGTCGAAGGTGTCGAGAAAAATATACCTTGACGATTTGTGGTTACGACTAACTTACATATTTTACGATATATTACGAGTTACATATTTGTTCTCATTAAAATATATGAGACCATTTAGTTTAAATATTTTAATATTTGCACTAACTATATCTATGATTGTAAGCATAATTAGTAGTTGTAAGGGTAATTGTTTTGCGTTTGGTACTTTTAAATTAAAATTTTAGAAAAAATGTTGTTCATTAGGTTGATCGTTTAAAATTTTAAATTATCATTATATAAATGTCTTTTTGTTCGATAAAAAATGTCATGAAACTAGCCTGTTCATTAGACAGACTTAGGATGATAATATACTCGGGAGGACCCATAATAAATCCATTTTAACTTATCTTTGTAAATTATTTGTTGCAATTAAGGTTATGAAATATGAATCATATAATCAAAGCTTTGGCTAGTTTACCAATCCGAGAAAAGGAAATTGATTATTCCACAAGTCAAGAGGGTTTGTTCGATTTTCTGTGGCATGAATAATTTGTTTCGGTTTTTTTAACATTCCTTGCTTACAAATTTGTGCCATGTGCTTCTTATAGATGAAGTGACATGCACTGATATGCACATGTGTCTTCCCATCGCTCAATGACTAACTATTACGTCTAACATTTGGAGTTTGTGAAAACGCACACTATCGCACCCTTGCTTGCAGCAAGACGATATTATTAAGTTAGACCTATAAAATACATCGATCAAACTAGATACGCACACGTGTACGTGCAGTGGTGGCGTATAACGTTGGGGATACTATTCGTAGCCCTAATAGCAACATTTAAAAGTTAAAAAGCTACAAAATTGATTGTACATTAAGTTGGTTTGGAGTAGGTATAAACATTCGATCAAGTGCGTATCTGAAAGTTTTATACGTGGCCATTACAACTACGTTTACATTTTTCTAGATTTAATTACCCAAACCGAACACATTAGGTTATGACACAAAACAGGCCAAACCCAATTGCATTGGACCATGCTCCATGTTCATCTATATCTTTATCAATGCACGTTTGTGATTTAAAGGAAGTTGTTTATTTGTTTTTCGTGTAATATGATGTGTTACTATTCATTTAGACTCAATCCATGTGCGCTTTGTGTACGTGTTTCCATGTGTAAATCACAAAACTAGATATAGAATGCACTTAACGATAACACAGATCAAACTGTGGCTAACTCTAAAAGTTTCATAGAACATCACATCAGATATATTATAAGGTATGATAGTTTTAAGGTTATTATTCTCAACTAACATAAGTGTGTGGTCAACAACCTTATCGAGATCAACTAATTAACTTCACAATTTTCCCATCTAATGAGAACCTTCTATCAGTCTCGTACTATGTTTTGAGCATAAAAGAACAGACATACACAAACGAAACTTGATTGTTGAGTGAAAAATGGGGCATGCATTGAACGATTACTTCATTTACAATCAAAGATTGAATTAAAGCCTAGCTAAGTTGGTGCCTTAATTACCTTTTTAGAAACAATTGTAAAATGTCTAAATGACCTACCTTGAGTATATTTAGCAATTAGCATGCCAACCCACTTCTGTGTCTCAAGCTATATAGAGTCCTTTCGCGGACTATGCGGTATCACTATAACGTCGAAGTAGGTACTCTGCCTTTGCTCGAGTCCCTTTCAAGCGTTGTTCCATTTCGTTGTCTAACAACGCGTAATGAAACTGCGCTTCAAGGCTATGTACTTGTATTTATTTGAGAAAATAATTTAGCAAATTATACTTACAAATTATTTTCTATTTGAGAAAACAATTTAAAATATGTTCATTATTGCTGTTGGAATAATTACCATACTTACATATGAGAATGAATTTTTATACAAACAAGTTATAACAATTTTGGTGATTATTGTGTTCGTAACGAGTAGTTGGGTTCCTACGCGTTACGGCTCAACTATTTTGGATATGATATTTGTATTTTTTGAGTGTTAAATTTTTTTGTAATTATTATTATTATTATTATTATTATTATTATTATTATTATTATTATTGTAACATTACCTTTTTATTACGAGATTATCTCTTCATTCAATTAAGACAGAAATACAAAACAAATAATTACACAAATTGTGAATAAGCTCCACGAATCACTATTCAGACAATGTATGATAGAGCTAGGGGGGGTGTTTTGTAAATGTCCCTTTTTCATTCTTATGAAACGACAATGGCTCTGCCATAAAACGACATTTTCCCTTATGAAACGACATGCCCTCTGTACCAAACGACATTGTTCCAACACCTAATGTATGTGTTAGTCCAAAAAGTGTGGCTGGCATTAAGGATGGGCTTAGTTCGCGCTGGGACGATCTTGGTGGATCGTCCGTTGTACGGTTTATGCACTAGTCCAAGTAGAGGAATGAGTTCCTGCACACATAAGAGCACACCGTTAGCCTTACCGTAGGGACGAACCCCACGATTAAGCTCCGGTATGAGAATAAGTACTCATGTCCTGAGAGAAATATTCGTATGTTGGGATGAGTGAGAAAGTCATACCTCGAAAGTATGAGTGAGATTCCCTTTATAGGTATCGGAAATATTAGGGTTTCTTGATATTTCGCATATTGCTATAGTGGCCGAAGTGGGACCCTTGTCGGGCAAGGATCCGTAGCTTAATCGATTGTTGCGGACATAGATGGTTTTCTGGACCGGAGGCCGGTCTGCGAGCGTACTTCGGAAGTGCCACTCGTATACATCCTTTGTTTGTCCGGATCGTGCCATGCTCATGGCATGGGTTTTGGCCATGTCTGGCTTTATTGGCTTGTTGGGCCGGAGCCCAGTTTGCTCTTTTGGCCGGAGCTGTCATCCATATCTTTTTACTTTTGATCTCGTCCTTTATTAGAGTTTTCTTTTGACACGTGTCTTTTCTCTGGTTTATCCTTGGGATAGATGTACTGCGGGTGTAAACCCTTTTTCATTTTTACTCATTTATTTTACCCCATCGGTATTAGGAGTGTTTCTGGTTTTCCTTGTTCTTCTTTATGTATCTTCTGTGTTTCTCGAAGAGTTGTCATGATTGAATTTTGGGATTCTAAATGCAATTTTCTCAGCGTAATTTCTGAGCGAGGATACTTATCCTCTTTATCTTTATCAGGGCAAAGGTAATTGGATATTCTTCTTTTCGGGGTAGGGATAGAATGAGAAGGGGCTTTAAATGAGAAGGGTAGGAAGGATTGTGGGAGTGACATGTGTCATCCGCATGCCACATCATATGACATGTCTCAACCCCCCCCCCCCCCCTCGCGAAAATTTTTTTTTCCCGCCAAAAATTTTTTTTTCTCGCCAAAGAAATTTTTTTTCCAGCCAAAATTTCCTGCATCACGGTTACTGCATCACACTTATAATTTTACTGCATCTCGGTTACTGCATCACGTTTCCTACCTCACTGTTACTGCATCACAGTTATGATTTTACTGCATCACGGTTACTGCATCACACTTATGATTTTACTGCATATCGGTTACTGCATCACGTTTCCTACTTCACTGTTACTGCATCACAGTTATGATTTTACTGCATCATAAATGTGATGCAGTATAAAAAGTTACTGCATCACAGTTATAAATGTGATGCAGTAACTTTATAACCGTGATGCTGTAATTTTGGCGGGAAAATTTTTCGCGGGATTTTTTTTTTGCCAAAAAAAAATTTTTTTGGCGGGAATTTTTTTTTTTTTTTTTTTTTTTTTTTTCCGGCGGGGGGGCGGGTGGGGTGGGGGTGGGGGTGATATGATATGTCAAAGTGACACATGTCACTCCTACAATCCTTCCTACCCTTCTCATTTTAAGAATCCTTCTCATAATATCCCATCTTCTTCTTTTCGTTGTTTGCCCTTTATTTAGTCGTTCATGCATATTTATTATATATATATATATATATATATATATATATATATATATATATATATATATATATATATATATATATATATATATATATATATATATATATTGTTATGCTCACCCCGTTCTTTGTTCTTCTGGTTGCGTTGTTTTTAGTGATTGATGACTTGGATTTGTTTCGACTCAAGGACTCTTGTCAAGTGGAGGTCCGTGGGAGGCCTCTTTGTGACAGAGAATCCAAAGTTTTGGACGTTGCCGTTTGGAGGCTTGTGCCTCTCCTTCCCATTGCTCCTGTTATTTCTGTTGAGCAGATGTCCGAGGATGTTGGTCGGTTGTTTGTTGTAGAATACTAATTAAGTTGGAAACATGATTCCTTGTGGTTTGTGTGGCATTGGAATATCTAGAGAGAGAGGGAGAGTGGAACCTTGAGAGAGAAATAGAATGTTTGATTAAGATTGAATGAAGGTTCAACCCTCTCCACATGTGGAGAGGGGTATTTATACTTACAACATAAACGCCCACACCCGGGCTGTGGATCAGGCATACAGTGGGTGAAGACCCGTCCTTCTTCCACGGTGTTACTAAAACTAATACTAACTAGCTTATAAATAAACTAACTACGAGCTAACTTAATGCTATTACAATAATCAGGTGACCGAGACTTTTACAGGAATATTTGTATTCCTAACAATCTCCCCCTAAGTGAGGTCACCTTTGAAATTAAGCACTTTGGTCTATAAGCATTCTTTCGTGTCTGTAGCTCGTAGGATCTGATTCTTCACTTTACTTCACACTTTGTACTTCAGGCAAGCGAACTTGTGATTAGAATTCCTTTGTGATATGTGATCTTTGAGCTTCCTTTGAGATCATCAGCCAAAGTAAATCTCCAAGCTCATCCATAGTTGTATTGCCTTCATGTGATGTAGTGACTTAAGGACCATCATGCTCACACCCTTCTGTATCTGGAGACTTTGCATTAGAGTTGTGGATCAGGAGACTTTTTCATCAGAGTTGCGGAAACATTGTTGGTAGTCTCTCAACATTTGTTGTAGCAAGTCTCTCATCTTCATTGATAGTGTGGAGGATGTGTGAGCATGAGGTATGGATTGACCCGATTCAGCTGGAAACTGGAGCCATCAATGCCATCTTTATATGTGTCCCTGAAATAAAACAGTTAGCAATAAAGATAGAGAACGAACATGGCTTTGTCATTCGTTCTGAGAGGACAGACTACCCTCCAGTTTTGTGAAAACCGACCTGTGATCAGGTAGAGACTCTTTTAAAGAGGACTCTCCTTGACAGGAATTTCCAGCTTGTAGTAATGAATTTTCCAAAGAATCCACTTTGGAATCTTCATACTTAGCATGTTCTCATACCGGAACGTCTCAAATCAGACAGCACGATAGAGTGAATCGGTGAATAAATATTCACGGATTGATGAGAAATAGATTTATAGAAATCACTCGCGTATCCTATGGTAAACATTTTTGAGACACGACGAGTGTTTTATACTTTGAATCACATTTCCATCAAAAATACTTTTGTTTGAAATATTGTACACAATCAATGTGCTCGAAAATTAGTTAGTGAGCACACTGAAAGGTTTTTGCAAAAGTATCCGTCAATTCATATCCTGGAACAAGTTTGATTCAATTTTGAATCGCACCATTGTTGCTTTCCAGTTGTCACTTGATCATTGATCCAAGATGGATCTCACATGTCACCTACCAAGAGCTTGAGTGATGTTCGCTCTAGAAGGATTTCCATCCTCATTGTGAATATTTACATATCACTCGGATGTTCTGGCAATACCACAAGGATAATGCGTAGGACTCTTAATATTTTATCTTATTTTTCACATTGTGTGAAACAATAAGCATATTTGGAATGTGTCCTATCGAGATTTATGGATGATCTCATGGCTCTAGACTAAAGAGTGCGTTTTGATCCGCTCCTGGAGACTGGGGAGGTGTCTCCTGTTTTAGGTATCAACATAGCTCGCAATGAGCGGTCGATACATTGCACAGAGTTCCCCGTGAGAATGAAACAAGCTCTTTTAAGAGAACTTGAGTGGTTGGAAAGTTTAGTGCAGTGCGTCACTGGGTCCATGACGTCTTGTCTTCAATACCGGTGTTATCTTAGTAACCGCCAGTAGATTATGAATTGAACCCGGTTTCTGCCCTAAGGTTGAATGTATGGAGGGCTATTTCTTTTCGCCCTTTCTCATTTCATTTCTTTTTAATTCTTCAACCCCTTCAGTGCTTACCGAGACTTCACTACTAGAACCTTGTTGGGTTTGTTCCAGTCCTAGCTCTATCTCTGTCCGCACTCTTCCCTTTCTCACTTTACTCCTTTTTTCAATCATTCCTAAGGACTTCTAATCTATCTAGAGGATTGTCCCTGGGAAGATCCTTCCAGTTCTGGTGGATCATGGGAACTTATACCTGACCCTAACCGTCCTTATAACTCCATGCATAAAGATAAATGGTTGGTATTAGGTATTACTTCCACAAATGCCTTTGCTCCCCCTCAATATGTGCATCGATATACGAAAGAGTTTAGCACATATGTGGGAGCCTATTATTGAGTCCAAAAGATCACGTTTGATATCAGATTTCATATTTAAATCACATTCTCTCCCCCGATCAAAAATTTCAAATCTTTTGAGATTTTGGATCCCAATTGATTTAAAGAATTTATAAAACGTTTAGGAGAGAAATGCGGTTAATTTTCAATGTTTTCTGATAAAAGGAACTTTTTCTTGCTCCCCCTCAAACTGTGAGGGAGGTTGTTATGTGTCAGAAATGAAGAGTTTACAAAATAATCAAAATTTTAATGAAAAACTCTTTGAAAATTTACTCATTCTGACACATAACCATCACAAATCACAAATCGTATTGTTGTTAATGTTTTGTGCAAAGTGTGGGGAGTTTTGATGATACATAAAATTTTGAGAAATCACTCTCCCCCTCAATCAATGACGGATGTTAAAAAATATTTTCATAAAATATTAAAGTTATTGATTGAGTGAAAATTTTATCAAACTTTTAAGTGCAATTTGATTTTCAATCAAAATCTCATGGTACCACCAAGTTTTGCACAAATACTTTCCTGAAAAATCATAGAAGGGAAAGTATTTGGCGATAAAAAGAAGACTTCTTTTCTTTATCAAGAAATAATGCACTGAAATGTACATTAGATCGAGGGTGCATGAATATAAAGTAATTCACGCTCGGATGAACGGCACCCTTTGATAGGAACAACCGTCCTTTTGGCGACGTGTTTTCCTTATTTTGAAAACCGGGTTGCTATCTGAAGTAATAGCAAGCCATAGTTTTAAGTCCAGGTTACAGCCTGAAATGACTGTAAGCCATATTTTTAAGATCGGGTTGTAGCCTGAAATGACTACAAGCCATAATTTTGAAGTCCGGGTTGCAGCCTAAAATGACTGCAAGCCATAATTTTTAAAGAATGTTTTGAGGAACGGCATGTTTTTGAAAAAGCTTTATTTGAATCCGAAAAAAACTCTTGCTCAAGCATATGTATGATTCCGTGTCATTATTGAATGACATTTCTAGAAACGTACATAATATTGATTACACAAGAGACATGTCGTGAGAAGAATATTTTTGAATTTTTGTAGTTTTTCTGATTTTTATGGGTTTTTTGTTGTTTTATACTTTTCTATTTTCTTTTTGATTTAATACTATGTACAAAGGATATGTGAAGTAACCCATTTACTCCTCCTGATCTTCCTGAAGACGTACGAGATCCTCAGGCGTGAGACACTTCATACCAAGTCGTGGGAGGATGAATTGAAATCGTTCCCTAGAAAGTGCTTTGGTGAAGATATCAGCTAGCTGGAACTCAGTCCTCACGAAGTAAAGTTCCACAATTCCTTTTTCAACTTGCTCCCTGATGAAGTGATGTCGAATGTCAATGTGCTTAGTCCTTGAGTGCTGGATATTGTTGCAGCAGAGTGCAATTGCACTTTTGTTGTCACAGTACATGGGAATCTTATTGCATATGAAGCCATAGTCTGAAAGTTATGACCTCATCCACAAGATCTGAGCACAGCATGAGGACATGGCAATGTATTCAGCTTCTGTGGAGGAGATAGAAGTACTCATTTGTTTCTTTGACGACCAACTGACTAGTTTATTACCCAAAAACTGAGCACCCCCAGATGTACTGCGACGAGTGTCTTGACATCCCGCATGGTCAGCATCAGAGTATGCTGTGAGAGCCATAGAAGTGTCTTTGGGGTACCATAGGCCCATATGGATTGTACCCTTGAGATACCAAAAGACTCTCTTGACAGCTTCCAGATGTTTCTTGGTGGGTTTGGATTGATACCGAGCACATATGCAGACAGCAAATAGAAGATCTGGTCTGCTGGCAGTAAGATACATTAAGGAACCAATCATGCTTCGATACTTGGTTTGTTCGACCGGGATTCCAACATCATCTTCATCTAGTTTTGATCTCTCAATCATAGGAGTATCAACTGAGTCACTTGAATCGAATCCAAATTTCTTCAAAATTTCATTGGCATACTTGGATTGATTGATGAAGATGCCATTGGGATTTTGAGAAATTTGCAATCCTAGAAAGAAAGACATTTGACCCATCATAGACATCTGGAATTCAGAACTCATCTCTTGGGAGAAACGATCACATTCTTTGGGATCAGAGGAGGCAAATATGATGTCATTGACGTAGATTTGTACATGAAGAAGGTTTTTGCCTGTTTTTCTGGTAAAGAGTGTAGGATCAACAACGCCTTTGGAGAATTTGTTAGCCAGAAAAAATTTAGACAAGGTGTCGTACCATGCCCTAGGTGCTTGCTTTAGCCCATAAAGAGCCTTCTTCAACCAATACACATGATTAGGGCGTTCTGGATCCACAAAACCTTCGGGTTGAGTTACATACACCACCTCTTTTAGATCGCCATTTAAGAATGCAGTCTTGACATCCATTTGATAAACCACCATGTTTTGACTTGCAGCATTTGCGATAAATATTCTTATGGCTTCAATTCTAGCAACAGGTGCGAAGGATTCTTCAAAGTCTATACCTTCTTCTTGTCGATATCCTTTTGCCACAAGTCTAGCCTTGTTTTTCAATACATCTCCATGCTCATCAAGTTTAACCTTAAATATCCATTTGAGAGCAATAATCATAGCACAATCGGGAGGTGGTACTAATTCCCACAGATCCAGTCGGTCAAACTCATGAATCTCGTCCACCATTGCAGTGAACCATGAGTGTTTAGACATTGCATCCTTGACGTCTTTTGGTTCAACTTTAGAGAGGACTGAATTGAAGAAACACCACAATGCGTCGGTTGCAAGTTGCTTGCGGGTAGATACTAGACGCGAAGGGTTTCCAATAATGTTGTCAATAGGGTGATCATTGGTCCATTTCCTAAGGTATTCATGGGGTTGAGGATAGGGAACTGAGGTAGCCGTGTTAGATTCGTTGGAGGATGTGGTATCATTTGACGATTCAGGGGCAAAGATGTTAACAAATGGCTCATTATCAGGTGGAGCAAAAGGATTTACTTCAGATGAATTATCCACAGTTGCTGCTCGTTGTACAAATGAAGGTTGGACATTAGAAGTGGTAACTGATCGACTGATGGTGGGGGCTTCAGGATCCCATGATAACGAAGTAGATGGCCCGTCATTATCAACTGGGACATTCACTACCCCAGCTAGTTGTTGAACCACTGTAGCTTCAGGAGCATCCATATGTTGAGGTTCAAAGTATTCATCAAACATAGGGTCAAACAGTTTCTTCCAATCTTCACTTGTAGGAGGTACAAAAGGAGCAGCAGGAGTGGGATTCTGTACAAGCCTGGAGCTTATAGGTCCAGGAGACAAAAGGTTAGGTACGGGTCCAGAACTTGATTGTCCAGGAACCGGTTGCTCAGTCAGCTCATCGAAAGTAACGTGGATCGTTTCCATTATGCCTCTGGTACGTTTGTTGTAGATTCGGTACCCCTTTCGCTCTGGAGCATAGCCAACGAAGAAACCAATGTCGGCCTTGGCCTTGAGCTTCCCAAGATCTTCACTGTCATTAGTTGGATAGCACAGTGCACCAAATACTCGAAGAAATGAAAGGTCTGGTTTTCTGCCATGAACTAGTTCATATGGAGTCTTGCAGTGGAGAGGATGTATCAAGGATCGGTTCTGTGTGTAGCATGCGGTAGCAATTGCCTCAGCCCAAAGAAACATAGGAGCTTTGGAGAAGATGAGCATAGTCCTTGCGGCTTCAACTAAGGTGCGATTGCGTCTTTCAACAACTCCATTTTGTTGAGGAGTACGTGGAATGCTCTTTTGATGACTGATGCCGATACCTTCATAAAATTGAGTAAGTTGTTTGTTCACAAACTCCGTTCCATTATCAGTACGAATGAATCTAACTGTTTTGTTGAGGCGAACTTGCAACATCTTGATGAGTTTGATGATGGTTTCCAGAGCTTCATCTTTTGACCGTAGAAACTTTACCCACGTGAATCGAGAGTACTCATCAACAATAACAAGCACATATTTCTTTCCATTGATACTTTGAATCCTCATTGGTCCACAGAGATCCATGTGAAGAGTGTGTAGAACTTCCATGATGGAATTGACAGTCTTGGGTTTATGGGTGTGCTTTTTGCTTTTGCCCATTTGACATGCGGAACACAAATGGTCTTTTTCATACTTAAGTCTGGGCAAGCCTCGAACAAGATCCTTACGTGTGAGTTCATTGATGGTACCGAAGTTCAAGTGGTTTAAACGACGATGCCACAACCATGATTTGTTTTTGGAGGCTTTAGAAAGTAAGCAAATTGGAGAGGACCGTAGCATGTCTTCGATAGAGATGGTATAAAGATTAGTGCCCCGACTCCCCTTGAGGAGATCAACACCATCTAATTCTCTAACAAAACAGGTTTGTTTTCTGAAAGCAACTTCAAGATCAGAGTCACAGAATTGACCAACAGAAAATAGATTGTGCCCAAGTCCTTCCACGTAGTAAACTCTGGATATCACACTGTCTCCAAAGACGTAATCACCATAACCCATTATAGATCCAAAATGGTCATTCCCAAATCTAACCGTATCAATAAACTTTTCCATGAAGTTCTTGAGCCGCGAGCGATCTTCAGTCATATGTTTTGAGCAGCCTGAGTCCAAATACCAAAGGACGAGTTGTACGACCTACATTTGAAACCAAACAATGGTGGATAACTGAAAAAGCTGGAGCCCCACAAACAGTTGGGGTCCGTTTGGTTAGCACACACAAATATTGGATTATCATATGTTACAGATATCTCACTGGAATTTTCACATTTTGATGCACTAGAACTAGGAGTGGTACTAGGTGCTTCTAATGGGAACATCCTACCAGTAGGTCTCCACTTCTTAATAGGCACAACTTTGGAGTTAGTGATCCTAGTCATTGGGCACTTTTCCCTTAGGATGAATTTCCTTCCAGTAGGTCTCCATTGATGGCAAACATTAGTGATAACTTTTCATGTTTTATTCCATACTTGTTTTACCCGTTTAACACTCGAGACATTCATAACTGGAGATTTCATAGTGGATTTTAGAAAGGACATAACACAAGCATCATGATTACCATAAAATAAACATTTGTTACAAGTCTTACAAATAGCACCAGAATTCGAATTAATTACATCATTGTTAACACAAATGTTTGAATCAACTCGATTCCTTTCATTAAGCATAACTTTATTGTTCCTAGAGGATTCTTCTACTTCCTTCATAAGTGTACTCTTAGCCGGCAAAGTCCTATCATTCTTTGTATTGCACCTAGGCTGTGACTTGCTAGCATTAGATACACCTTTTACTCCTGTAGAAGCAATGACGGGAACATTAGTATGATTAGATGCTACTTGTTTACCGGTGATCATGATGGTGGATTGTGACATGGTTTGGGGATAATCTAATGTAACATGTTTGTTGCCACTGTTAGAGTACGACGCAAAGGACCTATCTGACTTGTTATCATTCTTGGGGCATGATCCTATAGCATATTCTAATAATTCCTGGGCTCTATTAGTGAGGAAGCAAGCACCAACAATAACATCATCCAGTGGTTTAGGTATCCTCTCATCTTCAATGGTTTCTCTAAGTATGGCCAGACAATCCTTAAGATTACTAAGATAGTTGCTATGAACTAACTTATTGTTCCTAAGGGGAAGAGAGACATTCACAGCATCGCACGCATAATTTTTACAAGCATGTACATTGGAAATTGCATGATCACATGAAACGACGGGCATTTTACCCTTCACCATAGTCTTTAGATTCTCAATTTCGTTTAACAAAGAAGTGAATCTTTCATTGTTTTGGTCACGTGTTATTTTAATAGACTCAAATAACTCTTTGTAACGTTGTTTAGCGTTTGACATTTCAGCACGAAGCCACTCATTTTCATGTTGTAGTTCATTGATAATGACTTGTTTATGAAAGTTTTGAGAATCTATCGACTTCTGGTAATTGGTATTGGTCTCGTCGCTTTTGTTCGACTTTAACTGTGCAATTTGGACCTTCAATTTCCGAATCGTGTTTGAGTGAGCTTGAATTACTTCATCCTTTTTGGCTAATTCAAAACATGTGTCAAACTCAGGAGCATCCAAAGATGTCTTGGCATTTGATATTTTTATGCTTTCTTCTAGAAGTTGATATTTTAATTGTAGGTTCAGATTATCAACTTCTAGTTTTGAGAAATTCCTGACCATGTTATCATGGTCGTCGTTTTGAATTTTTTCAGTAAGTTTGTAATTCTCCCCCTCAAGCTCAATTACACGATTCTGGAAGACATTCAAAGTAACCGACATTTCATGAAATTGTCGAGGAGATAATGTTGAGTCGGTAACAGTATAAAACACATCTTTTGCAATCAAATTTTCATTCATAATGAGAATGTTTTTCCTGTCAATTTCACTGTATTTGAGATCAATAGCTAATTGGTTACCCTCACTTTCCACTTCATCAAAAACCTTTTTCATTTGAGTTACACCATCATCAATGGTGTTTTTAAGGCCCTCAAAATGTTCTTTGAGAAGTTTAAAAAATGGTATAACTTCAGTTAGGTAACACTGCTTTGTTTGCTCAAAACCCCTTTCCCCTTCTGTAATCCCTGTAGGTGTAATCCTTAATTTACAGGTTTTCTCAAAGTCATTAAACAATTGACCTAGAACATACAACCCAATTAGAGTGTTACACTGTGTGGGAAGAGTAAATGATACGAGGTGCCTGGGTGTGTTCAGGGGATAAATGGTTGGGTCAGCAATTCTAAAGATAGTGCGTGTGTTACCTACAACTCTTTCAGCTTGCATTTTCTCAATGTCTATATTCCAAAACACATTGTCAGGAAGAATTCTCTTTTGAGGAACAAAAATGGCAGAGTGATTGTCATTTGCATAATCATAATGAAACACAATATTCTTAACTATGCACTTAGGATCCTTTAATCGTTCAGCAAGTTTTACCCTAGTTCTATCCTCCGCCTCATCAATTTCGTCATAGGATCTCATATCAGGAGGGGCATGGTTAGGTTCAAGTATAGTGTTTGCATCATATAATGCAGGTTGTGCACCTAAACCAATTATAAGGCATCTTGCTTTGGGCTTAGAGGCATCCTGTTCACTAAATTCATCACTTAGTTTCCTATGGTTTTGCATCATTTGAGCAGATTGAATGGTTTGGCCCTGTGTGTACAACTTATCTTCCAATTTATTTTTCAACATTTTGAGTTTTGAGAAATCATTTAGAAGTTTAGTTTCTTTATCTTTGTATTCTAGTTTGATTGAAGTCAAACTTTTTTGAAACTCTTGTTTTTGTTTGATGGTTTGATCCAATTGGTTTTTTTAAAGAAACTAACTCCTTTTTCAATGTTTCTTGTTTGGAATTGTTTTCAGATATGTAAGTACGCATTTGCAATTCCATTTTCTGCTCATGTTCATTCATCTCAAATTTTGCACGCTGCTCATAAATATTCACTTGATCCTTAAGGGTGTTAATTCTAGTAATTAAGTAATCATCAGGGTTGTATATTGTGTGCTCATGTACCTCATGTTCACTAGAGTCAATAGACGGCATGTCACTTGGTACAACAGGCAGTCCATTGTCATTCACATACATTTCATATGGGATATTATTGGTATTTCCCATATCAGTGGCGTTTGTGTTGACAACATTCTTGAGTTGTACCGAGTCACACACCCCCTGCAAAGTTGTGGGATTATTCAGATCAGGATTAAGAGACGTTGGTACCTCAGAGATAGCAGATGTGATGGATGAGTCAGGATGCTATGGAGAAGATGCAGCTGCAGACAGATTAGCCATGAAAATGGTTTGAGCAGTGGGTTCGTCATCTACGTCTGAGTCAAATGCATCACACTCTTCAACTTGAAAGATATTCGGGTCATTTAGAGCCATGTCCTGAACAGGCTGATCATCCACATCAGCATCAAAGGTGTTCCCATCATTACCAGCCAGAAAGAGCAGAGCTTCTTCATCCAACACCGTCCCATTCTCTTGCGCCTGCATCAGCAACATCTTGTCCTTGAAGTACTCAGAGTTTTGAGGACATTTTGGGAGAGTGCAATTCCTAGATATATGGCCCAACCCTCCGCAGTTATAACACTTAGGCTGCTTAGCTTGTATTTGAAGAGCATTACCAACTTTGTACTGACCATTATCTCTACCAGCATTTCTTTGATTGAAAATTTGTCTTCCCTGCACATTCTGCACCACCACCCTACCATCTTCAATGACTGCCTGATTACGTGGATTATACGAGGTCCTAAGTTGATTATTAGTAGATAGAAGTGCAGCCCTGAACTGTTGGACCAGTAGAGAAACTTGGTTGGAGAGATTATCAATCATCATGTCAGTGTGAGAATACCCAAAATCCAGTTGTGTGTTCAAAGCAGATGGTGAGGGAGTTGATGATTGACCATTGGTAGGCGTAGACCTGGAAGATGGTTGTGATGGTTGAGATTGATCATTTAAGGTTTGGGTGAGTTGTTGAACATTAGAGACAAAGGCAAGAGATTCATTTGATGTTGACGGATTGAGCTTTTCTCGCATTAACCGATCATAAGCAGCATGTTTCTCATGTTGTTGGAGATATGCATAGAGTTGCTCATGATTAGTATGCCTGAGACCTTTGTTGAGCTTAACGGCTGTAACAAACCTATCCCATTCTGGTGCCATGTTATTCACGAATTTGGAATTAAGCTGAATATTGGGCATTGTCATCTTGATGGCTCTCATATCATTAACCAGCTTGTGAAATCTGACGTAATAGTCAGTGATGCTTTCACCTGGGTTCATTTTGAAGTGCTCAAATTCATCGTAGAGCTGAGACTCCCGATCTTCTTTAATTAACTCAGACCCGGCAAGAAGCATTTTCACATTATCCCAGACAGCCTTGGCTTCAGTGTTGTAGTTGATAAGTTTGTAGACATCTTTGGGAAGTCCTTGAATGACAATATTTGATGCCCTGATGTCAGCATCATAGCGTTTCTTTTCTTCATCCGACAGCTCATTGTAAGTGCGAGGTCTATCTGGACCAACTACAGCCGATTGTTGATCAGTTGCTGCGACCGTGTCTCTAGTAGTACCCATTTGAAAGGGTCCCTCATCGATGGATTTCAAAATGTTGACCCCATTTTCCTTACCCAGACAATAGAGACTAATCCTTTGTGCCCATGATTCATAGTCAGTTCTGTCCAACATCGGAGGTCGGGTGTCGGACCCAGCAGCTTGAATGTCATCAGAGGATGTCGACATCACAAAATAAAAACTACCAAACCGCAGAGTAGGAGATACTCGCAATGAAGTGCACTAGTCGCAGGTAAAATTAACCGCAACTTGACCTAACCGCAGAAATAGTAAACCACAGATAAGTTAACCTCAGTGAACAATGACCACAGGACGCTAACCGCAGGACACTAACCGCAGAGTGTACCAAACCGCAGAATAATCCAAACCGCAGAATAATCCAACCGCAAACTGAGCAAAACCACAGAACAGTTGAACCGCAAGTGAGGCTAATCACAAGGACCTAATCACAGACCACTTAACCGCAGAAAGCTAAACACAATTGACTAACCGCAGACAACTTAACCGCAGGAGCTAAACTCAATGAACTAACCACAGACCACTTAACCGCAGGAGCTAAACGCAGAGACAAAGGTCCAAAACTGTCACTTTCCTTGCGATTTGTTTGTATTCCCAAAATAGTAATCGCAGTCAAACTAACCACAGATATCAGAAGCTAAACGCAGGCAAGCAATGGAACAGTAGGCTTAACCGCAACATAGAAATCCGCCCAAAACCTAATCCAAACTTCAAATAGATTAAAGATATGGTAACACTAACTAATACACAATGTTCTACTAACACCTATGATCAAAAAAGTACATCACAAACATGTTTAACAACACAAGAGAGATCAAACCAAGATGTTTTACAAGAAAGTGACTCCAAACTCACAAAACCACATCAAATCTGATTCTACAAGGCCCTAAGATGAAACCTTGGCTCTTGATACCAATTGTAGAATACTAATTAAGTTGGAAACATGATTCCTTGTGGTTTGTGTGGCGTTGGAATATCTAGAGAGAGAGGGAGAGTGGAACCTTGAGAGAGAAATAGAATGTTTGATTAAGATTGAATGAAGGTTCAACCCTCTCCACATGTGGAGAGAGGTATTTATACTTACAACATAAACGCCCACACCCGGGCTGTGGATCAGGCATACAGTGGGTGAAGACCCGTCCTTCTTCCATGGTGTTACTAAAACTAATACTAACTAGTTTATAAATAAACTAACTACGAGCTAACTTAATGCTATTACAATAATCAGGTGACTGAGACTTTTACAGGAATATTTGTATTCCTAACATTTGTTGATGAGGTAGATTCTGGATCTGGTGTTCTTTCCGTAGGTGAGCGTGTTGAGGATTCGGGTGATGCGGATAAGAGGAAGGTTGAGGATGTGCCACTTATTGTTGGTGAGTCATCCTGTCCTCCGAAGAAAGCCAAGTATGATGACAGGGTTGCGCCTAAGCCAACTGTTGTTGGTAAGTCTTTGGCCGTCATCCAAAGCTTATTGCATAGTAGTATGTTGGAATGTAAACGTGGAGTTAATCCGTTACCTTCCATCCCTTTTGTTTCTTCTTCTGTGTCAGCTACGCCGGAGTGCGACACTGATACTCGGGGTTAAGATAGTGTTGGAAGTCGCTTTATTGGTCCTATTGAAAGGTTGGTTCTTAGTTCAAATTCTTCATCATCTTGTAGTTTTCGTAATTCTGAGGTGGATTCTTTTCTAGACCTCCAGTTTCAACCTCTTCAGCGGATGTTTTAGTTGTTCCTTCTACCATCCCTGGACCATCTCTAGGAGAGAAGGAGGAGAAGAAGGAAAGGAAGAAGAAAGAGGGGGTTCCAGAGAACCCCTATGGGAGGATCCGTACAGTTGCAGATATGAATTCCCATCAGTTATTGGAAACTTACGTTCCGAACTGGAATTTAACCTGCGGGTCTCGTTTAGATGCGGCACCGGAGTGTCACGAGCTGCATGATTCTTTTGCCCCCAAGGATTTTGAGCGTATTCAGAACATGCCCTTTGATCAGTTTCTTGACGAGCTTAATGTTAATTCCACTCATGGTGCTTTTTGTTCGTCGCCACGGATTCACGCGGAACGCCTTGCCATGGAGGAGAAAAGGTTATCCGATGTCCGTGCTGATGCGTGGTTTTGCAACCTTGCAAAAGGTTTTACTTCTCAAGGGATCTTGAGAAGCTTGCAATCCCCACCAGACAGTGTACCTGACCGATGTAGTATTGTGAGTGGCAAGTACCGGGGGATTGATCGTTCTCTAGGGGAATAGTGTCATTAGGATTAAAAACTACTTAAACTAGGTCTAGAGGTGAGGGATGATTCTTTTTGTAATTTTGTGTTTTCATGAAAGCAAGTAAAAATCTCGGGTTTTGCAAGTCAACTAACCCAAAATTACTACAAATGTAAAAATAAAATAAAATAACAGAAAAGCAAATTGGTGAACTTCTTGTAATGGGAAAACGTATTTAATTAGATTTCACTACTCCCTAGTTATCTCTTACTGATGAATTGATTTGTTACAGTTGTTTGGATAAAGGGTTGTATTCCTTAATACCGGTCATGGGGCTGTGTACGTCCTTCCCCACTTTATAAGCTTCTATCTCTTCCTATCCAGGCCTCGTAAACAGTTACTTATGCATTAAATACAACTAATAACATCATAGTACACATCTGATTACGTCTCTTAAGACGTTCAAGCCTATTACCATGTAGGAGTATGGCCAGTTTTCTTAAGCCTAACGTGAAAATCAATCAACCAAATCAACTAATAACAAATCAACTACCAATAATCAATAACTAGGTTTCATTAGATCTAAGTAAACACAAAGAGAATTAAGCTAACATGTTAAAAGAAAGACAAGATAAACAATTAATCAAACAACACATAGACATATTGAATTATTAAGAAGAAAACTTATCTTCAATTGAACATGAAGGAAAAGAGGGCTTGGAAACCCTAAAGTTACAGTAAAATTCGTCTAGGGTTTTATCTCCCAAAAGTTACACACTTAATGAATGAAAAATCGAAAAATATATATAGATATACAAGTCTGAAGGCGTTAGGCTTTGGCCTCTGACGCCGTCAGATCGCCGTGTTTAGGGCTCTCGGATCACCTAGATCCACTTATGACGTTGTCCCTTTATAGGGGTTCTGGGTCATCTCTGTAACACCCCCAAAATACCGCAGCGGAAGACTGTGTCACAAGGGTGCTACTTCATAATACAAAGTACAAGGTATAGAAAACGAACTCTAAATGAGACGTTTTGAAAAGTTACCATTCGATTAATGAATTCAAAGTTACAAACATGAGATTCCAAAGTATGATACATAAATGTATACAAAATGTTTGGAATGGTAAATGATAAAAGCATAAGTCTTCAGAATATGCAGCTTGACTCTAAGTTCCATGCACTAGGTATCGCCTTACTAACCTGAGATAAACATGCTAAAGTGTCAACACAATGGTTGGTGAGTTCATAGAGTTTGTCTTAAAACAGTTGAAAAGCCTTTAAAGAATGATCACACAGCAAAGGCATTGAGAATCCACTCAGTTACAAGTCCCGCCATAAGAGACTTGTAACCTGTGTGTTCACAACCCACTGCTAACATATAGTATAATAAAGACATGTATAAGTTCATCAAGACAATTAAGCAATTAGTAGTGAATCTCTACTTCATCTCCGAAGACCTCACTTTGGGAGCCAATTCCCAAGGACAACTGGGAGCCACTTCCCAAAGAAAACTGGGAGCCACTTCCCAAAGATATAAGTTTACTGGGAGCCACTTCCCAAAGATATAAGACAGTCATGTATATATGAAATCAAGTATAATGCCATCAAGTATAAGACAGTCAAGTATAAAACAATCAAGTATAAATGTTTTGAGTATTTGTACAAGTAAGCAAGTAGTTGAGCATGTATCCCCCCCCCCCCCAAGAGTTAAAACAAGTACGAAAAGAGTAGGGGCTATGACTCACCTTAAGCTTATGTAATGAGAAATGAAAGTGGTAGTCGAATCGCGAAAGTCTCTAAGAGCAGCCTATAATAGAACGTTGCGACTTAGGTTTGGAGTAACATCTAAGAATACGAAGAATTGCCCATATATGTCTTGCATAATGTTCATGATGTAGTACTTAGTATATAGTGTAAGTCGTTGAATATAAGTGGTCTATGAAACATGTATAGGTTGTAAATCACTTACTACCGTTCGGGCCGACATAATTCAGAAGTCATGGAGTAAACGTTCGAGGAGCCAGGACACTTTAATTCGTAAATCGACAACTCGTCTCGACGGCTTACTTAATGAACTCCTCACATGAGGCTCCCTACTATTGTAGTATTTGATAACAAATGTATATAAGTTTTGATCTTTAAAAGTTATATGGTCTTTAGCCGTGGCTTTGCCGTGACCTTGGTCATTGTTACCATGGTCTTGAGACTCAACCTTGGCTTTAGCCATGGTTGTGGTCTTGGCTTTAGGTCATTAGACCTCTTGGTCTCATCTAATTATAATGATTATATAGTAACTTTGGTCTAAAAATGGGCTGTTAAGAATTTGAAGAAAATTATCACTCAGAAAACATTTTCAGGGCTCGAGCTTTTTTATTCCTGAACGAAAACGTCGTTCCGGACAACTTTCGTGTTTTAACTTTTTGATGAATCGGACCAGAAGTGGGACTTTCAAAAGCAAAATTTGATCAGAATGCTATTTAGGCAGTTTTGCCGTTTTGGTTTCGCCAACTTCAAATGGTCATAACTTTTGACTCGTGTACTCGTTTTGGGTGATTCAAATTGCTATGTTTTCCTTGTTAAATCCTCTTTAACAGTAAGTAAGTGTCAAATATCAAAGTTATACTATTGTGGTCGTGGTTTTCCATAAAAATCACTAGTTTGCTTGTTTACTTGTCATAAGTTAACATATGTATACCAATACTCGTTTTATCCATTTTTAAACATCATGAACACAATAACAAGAACATATATAGCATGAAAGAAACATAATAAGCATGAAAATGATATTGAGCAAGAAAGTGTATAAGGGTTTCTTACAACTTTTGGCTTTCACTTAAGAAAGGAAGTCAAGTATAGAACTAGGACACTAAACCTAATCTTGTAAACCCTTCACCATAACTCTTGTAACCCTTGCTAGCCTTGATCTAACCCTTGTGAAAACCATTTAACTTCAGCCCTAGAAACCTTGTGTAGCTCCAAATTCAACCATGGAATCACCAAACAAACTTAAGAACTAGGTAGAGAATACTAAGACCTTGAACTTTGTAGTGTAACTTGTATATTGAAGATCAAAGGATCATGGTGCTAGGGATAATTGGTGTGGCGTTTGAATGATGAATAATGGAAGGGATTAGCTTGCTATTTATACTATGAATGAGGAGGTTAGGAAGGTTACTAGGAAAGTGCTAAAACTTGGAGACAAAGTTGTAATTAAATATGATCTAATGGCTAAAGTCATGAGATGATGCCACAAGTGTGAATGCCCCCCCTAGTGGCGGTTCAAGAACTTGGAGAACAAGGTGTGGACTTTTGATGGTATTATCCTAAGTATGTAGCTAGTTTTGACTCCGTAAATCGCTAACCGTAAATGATTAAGCCTCAAAACGTAAAACCGGGTATCGTAAAAATATGAAATTTGAAAGTATTGTTAAACATGTCTATATAGTCCATAATAAAATATAAAATGAGTGGTAGGTTCTATCGGGTGCTAAAACCCTGCTAAAAACTGGAAACACGGGTCTAAAACGCGCAATTCGCGTAAAACGCTGAACTGAAAAACGTAAAATTCCGAAACTTTTGGAATTATCCTAAAATGAGAGAAAATCATATTTCTATTGTTTAAAATGTTTTATGGACATATCGGGATGCTAGCAGGACGTTTAAACCTAAAAGTAAATCTCGGACACGGCTTTGTGATTTTTGCAGAAATGATCCGACGAGCGTCAAACTCTCGGATTATCGTTAAAATAGTTTAACTTACGAGAATATGAAATAAAAATTTCTGAGATGAATAGTAAAAAGTGAATAGTAAAAGTGAATAGTAAAAAGTGAATAGTGAAATTTTCGGGAATAAAAGTTAACCTGAAATTGCGAATTGTTACAATCTCTTATAGAGCCAAAGAAAGGCGGCCTTGATCCTGGAACACCTGACTCCGTTAGGTGTTAACCTGACTTTGGTTTCTAGGGCATCACATATAAAATCCACCATCATTCCAGTATAAGGTGATGGTGTCAGCATGTAAAGCCTGACGCCGTCATGTGTGATTTCCTGACTTTTCTTGACTTTTCTTCATACTTGAGCATAAAAACGTCCAAAAGCCTCCAAAATGCACCATTTTCCAGAATTCATTTCCTAAGTACCTAAAATGACAAAAGAAATGATTTAAGGTAGTATTTGATCATAAAAACACGATTTAGGGCTTAAATGACCCCCTAAAAGCGTAACAAATATTTCCTTGTTACGTGCCCAACAAGATGCTTTGTTGAGAGCAAAGGATGATGAAATTAACCTGTTAAGGACCGAGGCATTAAAATCAAGGGATGGAGCGGCCGAAGCGGAGCATCTTCGCGCAGTGTTGGAATCTACTAAAAGTTCATATTCGCTTGAGGTTGCGTCTTTAAAAAGCGCAGGTTTCAGGTTTCAAAGGAGATCTTCAAGTTTCATTAAATTGCCGATCTTCTGCTTTTGAGGAAGGGCATGCCTCTATAAGTACGGCGCTGTCTAGCCTTGAGGTGGCTTTTGTTAATAAGGATTTGGAAATTTCCATCCTTAAAGCTACTGTTGCGGATATTGGTGATAGGAACGGGGACCTTGTCCAACATGTACCTATCTTATGTTTTTGGTTATGTTACTTTTGGCTTCCTTTGTCTCCGTACTTATGCGTGTTGTCCCCCCCCCCCCTCTCTCTCTCTTTTTTGTTTCAAGAGCTTGAGGCTATGACGAATGACCTGAAGGCAGAGTTTGAGAGGATTCAGGCTTCTCAGGTTAAGGGGATTACTGATAAAGTGGCTACTTTGGAGTCTCGGCTCACAGAAGCAACTATCAGTTTTAATAAGGAGTTTTATCCTTCCTTGCTCACGATTATCCGAGCTGCCACTAGTTATTTTCCCATGACTTAAAGCTTTTCTTGACTAAGTGTCTCCATTCTTCTGAGTATCATGATTCTTTGACGAAGGTTTTGTCATGTGCTTATGTCAAAGGGGCGCAAGAAGGTTTGCTTGCCGGTATTGAGCATGATAAGGCTAGTAGGGAGCTTACGGACCTTGTTGCTCATAGGCCTTCCGCTCAAGTGGATTATGATTCTGCCTTGCCTGCGTTCTAAGGAATTCAATTTCCTTTGTTGGATAGCTTAGTATCGCATTAGGATTCTTACGTCGAGGCCATTATGGCACTTCTTTGACTTGATGACCATCTTGCCAAGAAATTGGGCGTGGCCGAGTCACAGCCGGATGTGGGGCAGCTTACTGTTCCTGAGCGCGGGGCTGAGTGTGGTTTGATGGTCAGTGAGACTCCCCTTTCGGGTGCTTTGGGTACTGCTTGTGAGAGAGCCAATAAGATTAAAGGTGTTGTGTCCTCCTGGGAGCCTATTATTGGCAATATCTTTACTCCCTTTGCGAAGCCTTTTCCTGCTGAGTATTTTCTTAGCCCGGATGCTTTCCCCTAGGATGATCCTGGTACCAGTTCAGCTGTCCCCACTTCTACTATTGATGAGACGAAAAGTGTTACGCTTTTAAAGGGTCATTTAAGCCTTAAATCGTGATTATATGATCAAATATTGCTTTAAATCGTTCCTTTTGTCATTTTAGGTACTTTTGAGAGGAATTATGAAAAAGAAAGCATTTTGGACGTTTTTGGAGCATAAAAGTGAAGAATACGACAAAGTCTCAAATTATGCTGGAAACAGTACCTGACGGCGTCACGCATTACTTGGTGACGGCGTCACTTGTTCACAAAGAGGTGGATAATTATTTTACACTAGACGCGCAAGAAAGGAATTTGGAAGTTAAAGAGTAACGGCATCACGTTATAATTCACCAAGGCCATCACGTATTGGAGTAAAAGGAGACGGCCCAGAAAACTATACAAGGTGACGGCGTCAGGAGTGGATCTAGGCCATCAAGGAACCCTAAACACGGCGAGATGACGGCGTCACATCCCATAAGGTGACGCCGTCAAAGTTGTAAAATCTATATATACTCATCTAATTTTCATTCATTATGTGTGGAACTTTAGGGAAACTTAGGGTACGAACCCTAGTCGACTTTTGTAGCTATTTTGAGGTTTCTAAGCATTTTTTCTTCCATGATTAATTGAAGATAAGTATTTTATCAATCATTCAATATGTCTACGTGTTGTTTGATTCTATCTTACGCTTATCTTTCTTTTAACATGCTAGGCTAGGTTTGTTTGTGTTTGCTTAGATGTAATAAAACCCAGCTATTGATTATTAATTGATGGTTTATTATTAATTGTTGTTGGATGAATGATATCAATGTTAGGCTTAAGAAAAATGGCTAATCTCATATTGATAACTTGTTTGATGTCTTAAGAAACATGAATTGGATGGTAACTAAGTCACAAACATGGTGTTACTAGTGATTTAGGTGGCGTATGGTTTAGGATAATAGGAAGAAGAGAGAGAACTTGGAACCTTGAGAGAGAATGTTAGATTAATAATTATGAGAATGTCCAACCCTCTCCCTTGGTGGGAGAGGGCTATTTATACAAGAAATAAAAACGCCCACACCCGGGCTGTGGATCAGGCATATAGTGGGTAAAGACCCGTCCTTCTTCCACAATGTTACTTAAACTAATCTAACTAATAACTAACCTAACTACGAGCTAACTTAATGCTATTACAATAATTAGGTGACCGAGTCTTTTACAGGAATATTTGTATTCCTAACATGTACTACGATTAATTGGTTGTGTTTAATGCATAAGAGAATATTAATGAGGCCATGATAGGATACTAAACATGTCATCATAGGAAGAGATAGGATCTTATAGAGTTGGGGAAGGACGTACACGCCCCCATGAATGGTATTAAGGAATACAACCCATCATCCACGCAATTGTAACAAATCTATCAATCAATGAAAGACAGCTAGAGAGTAGTGAAATCTAAGTAAACTATTTTTTTCTCTATAATAGTTTTACACACATTTATTTTCTTGTCATTTTATTTTTATTGCATTTGTAGTTGATTGGGTTAGTTAACTAGTAACTAATTCTGTCCACTCTTCCAAAACCGAGATTTTTACTTGCTTTCCATAAAATATAAAAATAAAAAAAGAATCATCCCTCACCTCTAGACATAGCTTAAATCATTTTCAATCCTAACGAACACTATTCCCTGTGGAGAACGATCAATTCCCTGGTTCTTACCACTACACTATACTACATCGGTCAGGGACACTTACCTGGCGGGGATTGTAAGCTTCTCAAGATCCCTTGAGAAGTAAAACTTTTGTGTGACAATCCAAATCGCATCAAAGTTTTTGGTGCCGCTGCCAGGGAATAGTTATTGTTTAGGTTGAATTTTATTTTTATTACGTCTACTTATTAGATTCCTTTCTAGTGAGATTTTTATTTTTATTTTTATAGGTTTTCTTTAGTCTATCTTTTTCTTTGTTCCTTTGTTCGTAACCGTTACCATCCGACATCATGGAAGGTGGTAATATCTTTAACCCCGCCAACCCACTACAACAAAACCCACCACAACCAAACCAACCTCATAGAGCCCGCACTTTAGGAGAGTACTCCCATCCTAGCCACCAAGGCTATCGAAACACCATTGCACTCACTCAAGGAGCCAATGTGTCTCCCTTGCGATCTGACACCATCCGATTGGTGCAAAGCGGATGTGCATTCCATGGACTTTGTTCCGAAGATCCAAATCAACACCTCAAGGATTTTCTTAAAATCGTAGATCCCATAGACCTTGATGTTGAAACTCGAGAGACGACCCGATTGTGTCTCTTTGAATTGTCTCTACGTGACCAAGCTAGTCAATGGCTTGAGCGTTTACCCGCGGGATCCATCACATCTTGGGATGATCTCACTTCTCGTTTCCTTGCTCAATTTTTCCCACCGGGAAGTACCACAAAGTTAAGGAATGACATCTTGATGTTCCAACAACGTCAAGGCGAAACTCTTTATGAAGCATGGACTCTGATAAAGCGAAAAGTGTACCGCTTTTGGGGGGTCATTTAAGGCGAAAGTCGAGATTACTTGATCAAATATTGCCCTAAATCGTTCATTTTGTCATTTTAGGTACTTTTGAGAGGAAGTTTACAAAGGGAAGCATTTTAGACGTTTTTGAAGCGAGAAAGTGCAGAAAACGACAAAGTCTCAAAAGCATGCTGGAAAATGCCTTTGACGGCGTCACAATGTGCTAGTGACGGCGTCATGAGTTGACAAAAGGGTGGATAAATCAAATACACGTGACGCGTGATACGTGGGAATCGCACCAGGCTTTACCTCTCAAGGGATCTTGAGAAGCTTACAACCCCCACCAGGCAGTGTACCTGATCGTTGTAGTATAGTATAGTGACAAGTACCGGGGAATTGATCGTTCAACTAGGAATAGTGTCGCTAGGATTAGAAAACCTAAATACTAGTTCTAAAGGTGAGGGAAGATTCTTTTTGTATTTTTTTATATTTTATGAAAGCAATTTAAAATCTCAGGTTTGAAGGATTTGGGCGGAATTAGTTGCTATTCAACTAACCCAATACTAAGATGCAATCAAAATAAAATACTAAAAATGAAAATAAACTAGATTATACTAAAGTTGTGAGCAGTAATTGGAGAAAATGTGTTTACTTAGATTTCACTACTCCCTAGACATCTTTTACACTTTAATTACTTGTTATAATTGCATGGATGACGGATCGTATTCCTTAATACCATTCATGGGGTGGCACACTTAACTCCCCAATTCTATGAGCTCTTATCTCCTCCTACACCATGCCCAGCACAACTATAGGGATTGTAAACAGTGGCTCATGCATTAAATACAACCAATAAAGACCTAGTGCGCGTCGGTTCATGTTTCTTAAGACGTTCAAGCATGTTACCAATTGGAGATCTGCCAGTTTTCTTAAGCCTAACATATAAATCATTCGTCCAAGACAAGAATAAACAAGTAATCAACACATAATCAACATCTAGGTTTCATTAGATCTGAGCAAACACAAGATAGATCTAGCCTAGCATGATGGAATTAAGACAAGAACAAGATATAGACAACCAACACATAGACATATTGAATGAATTAGAAGAACACTTATCTTGATTAAACTTGCAAGGTATCAAGGGGTTGGAACCCTTGAAAAACCTGTAAAGTTACACCAAAATCATACTTAGGGTTTCTCCCAAAACTTCTCTCTTCAAATGTGAAAAATTAGAAAACTATATATAGGAAAAGGGGTCTGACAGCGTCAAGACAAAGCTTGTGACGCCGTCACCTCGCCGCCAAAATTCTTCTCGGACTGCTTAGATCTACATTTGACGCCGTCAAGACTTAATCATTTCTAGGCCGTCATGACTTTTTACTCTTGACGCCCTACCATCATGACGCCGTCAAATCTCTTCTGGATCGTCATGGAATTTTGCTCTTGACGCCGTCAGGAAGTTGCTCTTGACGCCGTCACCTACTGTTCCCAGCATGGAAAATTAAGACTTTGCGTTTTCTTCACTTTTATGCTCCAAAAATGTCCGAATTGCTTCCTTTTCCAGATTTCACTCCCAAAGTACCTAAAATCACAAAAGGAACGATTTAGGGCAATATTTGATCAAATAAATTCGAATTCCGGCTTAAATGACCCCCTAAAAACGGATCATTTTTCGCCTCATCAACGCGCTAGAATGTCTTGTGAAGGGGGTCTGACGGCGTCATGAACAAATATCCCAAGGCCATCAAGAGTAATTGTAACGAGTGACGGCCCAGAACCCATATAGAGTGACGGCGTCAGAAGTGGATCTAGGCATTACGAGTTTAATTTGGTGGCGAGTTGACGGCGTCAAACTTAACTCTTGACGCCGTCAGATTGTAAAATCTATATATAGTTTTCTAGTTTTCATTCATTGTGTGCAACTTTGAGGGAATAAAACCCTAGACGAATTTTCCAGCTTTTTGAAGGGTTTCAACCCTTTGTTTCTTCCATGTTCAATTGAAGATAAGTACTTCATTAAATCATTCAATATGTCTATGTGTTGTTTGATTATATCTTACGCTTGTCTTCTCTTTAACATGTTAGGCTAGGTTTCTTTCGTGTTTGCTTAGATGTAATGAAACCTAGATGTTGATTATTGGTTGATGGTTTGTTTATAATTGTTGTGGATGAATGAATTCGATGTTAGGCTTAAGAAAACTGGCAGACTTCCAATTGGTAACTTGCTTAAACATCTTAAGAAACATGATCGGAGGTGTACTACGATTTATTGGTTGTATTTAATGCGTAGGCAACTGATAGTGATACTACGTTAGGAGCTAGTAGTCGGCTCGACCTAGAATGAAGTACAAGCCTATAGAGTTAGGGAAGATCGTACACAACCCTACGACTAGTATTAAGGAATATAACCCGTAATCCATGCAATTGTAGCAAGCTAATCAACCGGTAAAAGATATCTAGGGAGTAATGAAATCTAAATAAACACATTTTCTCTCATTATTGTTTACACCACAATTTAGTTTAAGTTTGTTTTATTTTATTTTCATTGCATCTTTAGTTAATTGGGTTAGTTGACTAGCAATTAATTCCGCCCACTCCTTCAAAACCCGAGATTTTACTTGCTTTCATTTAAAATATAAAAATACAAAAAGAATCTTCCCTCACCCTTAGACCTAGTTTAGTAGAATTTTAACCCTACCGAACACTATTCCAAGAAAATTGAACGGTCAATCCCCTGGTACTTGTCACTATACTATACTACAACGAACAGGTACACTGCCTGGTGGGGATTGCAAGCTTCTCAAGATCCCTTGAGAGGTAAAACCTTTTGCGAGGGCACAATTCCACGCATCAAGTTTTTGGCGCCGCAGCCCGGGGAATAGTTATTGTCTAGGTTAGAATTTCTTTTTACTAGGTCTACTTGCTAGATTCCTTTCTAGTAAGATTTTTATTTTATTTTTATAGGTTTCTTTAGTATATCTTATTTCTTCGTTTCTTTATTCGTAACCATTGCCATCCGCCATCATGGAAGGTGGTAATCTCTTTTATCCTATCAGCCCACCACAACGAAACCACCCACAAAACCCACCACTAGCAAACCAACCTCCGAGACCCCGAACTTTAGGAGAGTATTCCCGTCCTAGCCACCAAGGCTATCGAAACACCATTGAGCTCACTTAAGGAGCCAATGTGTCCCCCTTGCGATCCGACACCATCCGGTTGGTGCAAAGCGGATGTGCATTCCATGGACTTCGTTCCGAAGATCCTAATCAACATCTCAAGGATTTCCTCAAAATAGTAGATTCCATAGAGCTTGATGTTGTAACTCGAGAGACGACCTGATTGCGTCTCTTCCAATTCTCTTTACGTGACCAAGCTAGTCAATAGCTTGAGCATTTACCCGCGAGATCCATCACCTCTTGGGATGATCTCACCACTCGTTTCCTTGCTCAATTTTTCCCACCGGGGAGAACTACTAAGCTTAGAAATGACATTTTGATGTTCCAACAACGTCAAGGTGAAACTCTCTATGAAGCATTGACTCATTTTAAGGACTTGCTCCGAAAAGTCCCTCATCATGGCATAGATCTTTGGCTCCAAGTCCAAATTTTCTATGACTATATCGATCTCTCCACAAGGCGAACCATTGACCAATCGGTCGGTGGCAAGCTACGTGATCTAAGTGCGGAAGAATCATGAGAACTCATAGAAGATCTTGCTCTCTATGACAACGAAAGTTGGAATAATCCCCGTGATTTGAACAAAACGGTCAAGGCAATATCTTTGCCTTCGAACAATTCAACCACTTCCGACCATAGGATCATGGAACTTGAAGACCAAGTCAAGTTTCTCATGAAATCCTACGAAGCTCCTAAGCCTTTAAGCCAAGTGAACAAAATCACTTCTTCATGCGAATTATGTAGTGGTCCCCACGACACTCGTGATTGCATGGAACTCCCTGAACCAGCTTTCGCGGACTATGCATCTTCGCGTACCGACAGGGCGGGAGACAAGTGGTACACTTTCAAACCCGAGCAAAATCCTTACGGTGATTTATATAACCCCTCTTGGAAAAATCACCCGAACCTTAGGTGGAAACAAAACCCAAGCATGCCCCAAAACAATTCTTCCACTCCACTTAATCAATTCCAACCAAACGGTCCACCCTCTAACTGTACTTTCAACAACAATCCTTCCAACAACTATGGTAGTACCAATAATTTTGAAGGATTGATGTCCAAATTCATGGCATCTCAAGAGACTCGTTTAGCCAAGTTTGAAGCCGATTTCAAACAAAAGCAAAGTGAGATGACCAATAAGATTGACACATTGTTGAAAGTTCTCAATGACCGAGAAATGGGAGCTCTCCCAAGTAACACGGTCAAGAATCTAAAACTAAACGTTAACGCTATATCATCTGTTTCGTCTCCCACTTCTTATCCACAATACTATTCGGTCTATGCCATGAGCACGTGTTTCAAACAAACCCAAATCTTTCAAAAGAATCAATTGAATGTAACACCCAACATCAATTCGGTCAATAGTATAGTTGAAACGCTTCCTACATAAGACCTTGGCGAAGAATTCAAGGAACTTCACCTTGAGCGTCCCGTCATTGATGTCTTAGCCCGTGCTCCCTATTACAATGCCCTTTTAGAAAAATATGAAGAGAAACTTAAGTTGGGTAAGAATGGGACCACCTTCGTTCAAAACAAGTTGCCTGAGAAATTAGATGATCCGGGCATATTTGTGTTACCTTGTAAGATCGGAAATTCTGAGGCTTTTGACATACTAGCCGATCTTGGGTCAAGCCTAAATTTGCTTCCAATATCTCTATACACCACTCTTAAGCCAGGAAAGTTAGATGAAACAGAGGTAATCATAGGACTTGCAGATGGAAGTGTAGCATATCCGGTTGGGGTAGTGAAGGATGTGTTAGTGCATATAGGGAAATTGACAATGTTAGCCGATTTCCACGTCCTTGATATGGTTAGTGACACTACGTGCCCGTTATTAATAGGAAGAGGATTCTTAGCTACCGCAAGTACGATGATTGATTTTAAGGAGTCTAGGATAGCGGTAGGAGAAGGAAAAACTTGGTCGGTCTATGATGTTAAGAAACATGCCTATGATACTAATGAGGAACCAACACCCCATTGGATAGATGTGAATAGGAGACCATCTAGGTATGGAGCTTGGGTTAATGGAGACTTCATAGGACCTCAACACCCATTTTATCTAGAAGATGAGTTTATAAAAAAAACGCATTCGGTAGAGCAACTCATAGTTAGGGATGAAGAACTAAACCCATTTGAGGATCCCTTAGTTTTTAGGAAAATGATTGAGTTCCTAGGAGTGATGCCTATCAAATTAGGAATGAAAAAGTGAAAAATGGAAGGTGATAAATGTAAGTGGAATTGGGACAAACCACCTAAGGAAGGTGACGGGTCATGGCACATGAAGATGATTCTATATGATCCGGATTGAGAAAAATTTGAGAAGTCGTACCGAACTAAGAAAACCGATAGGAAATTGAAACCTAAGTTGATCCCAAAGACGTCCTCGATGAGGAGCTCACACATATAGGATAGCCCATGACCTTGAGTCTAGCTACAAGACTCGTAAATAAAGAAAAGCGCTTCTTGGGAGGCAACCCATGTTTTATTTGTTTGATTGTTTGTTTGCTTGATTTTATTTGTTTCCGTATGCATACTTTATTTTTATTGTTTATGGCTCATGTTTCATACTAAATTGTGAAAATGTTTTACTTTGTTGTTTGTCTTAACTTCATAAAAGGTATTTCGCAAAAGCTAAGTGTAAGGGAAACCTAAATTTGTTTTTAAGAACGGAAATTGGAACTGAACCACAACAATATTAAATGAACATGTATATTAGTATTTGTTTGAGTCAAATGCTTGTATCGAGTCATAATGATGTTTTGCAGGATTTTCCCGGAATTAAGGCATATGTTTTTCCATAAACTTAACATGAGATTTCTGTCAGAACACTCTGACGACGTCACGATTAACACCTGACGGCATTAGAAGTAAAATTCTGGAAATTTTACAAGTTTTGTTTTTCTAACGGAGTCTTAAAGTTTTTATTAATTCTTTAGTTTTATAAATTCCAGGAAATCTGCAAACATTCATTCCACAAGCATTATATCCTTATATATATAGATTACTGCCGATTTTACGCGAGGTTGCCATGATTTTCTTAGGTTTAACAGGTTATAATGGACAAGAAGATGATTTATTATTTCGGAAGCGAAGCTTTCAACGTTCATTCTCTTGGAGGAGGATTTAACCATGTTAACGATTTATCCACACCGAACGAATCAGGGGAGTATTTGTTTTCATTCTTTTACCTTCATTACTTTTACATCTTTTTATTGAACATTGGGGACAATGTTCGGCTTAAGTGTAAGGGGAGGGTAAATGATGATACTTTAGAGAATACACTTACACTTGAGTTTGTTTGTTCAATAGTAGGTGTGTAATGAAACTAAGAGAAATACTTGTTAGTGCAATTTTAGCGCCAAATTTAAATTTTTTTACAACATTTAGGAGTGAAGCTTTAGCCTTAATGAGCGTCTCATGGATAGGAGTTGTATAACTAGCACAAAAACCGTACCACTCAGAAAAATTTTCCACCCAAATATGTGAGGTTCGCCTTTAAATTTGTTAGGAAAAGCATTCATTATTAGTGCTTATGAGTGTACCGGTAGTACTTAGATTCTAGAACTTGCGTTAGTGATGCATCCCGAGACCGCTATTGAGACTACATTCGTTTAGTAGGATTTACTACATGATAAGAGGCATTAGGATCACCCTTGTGTTAAACACGTATCATAATTACTTGACCATTTAAGTCAATTACCTTGACTAATAAAGTCAATTAATTTTTCCCACACCTTTGCGATGTACTCATTTTTAGTACACGATACCCCTAGTACACCCCTCTGAGCCTATCTTTTCGTTTCTAACTTTAAGCATTTTACTTAAAGGGAGAATTTGTTTACAACCCACCCCAAATGTGCAACCAAATCGCCTTAGCCTTCCGTGTATGCACTCATCTTTAGTGCACTATTGTTATTTGTTCAAACCCTTAGTTAATTGTCTAATTGATTACATGGTTGCTAAGTCGAGTCATATCTTGTACATATTGTTTTGGGACGATTGGGACTCATGGGTAAAGTACTTATGTTATGGAGTCATGGGAAAGAACATCATATATTACCCCCATATGTGCGTAATCTTAAAAAGTGCTCCAAGTGTTTTGATTATCTTAATTCGAGTCATTAGAATAGTTGATTGTAAAGTATGTAAAAGTTCAAGTGTAAGGGGAATGCAAATTCCCTGTGATGTATTACTTTGGATGGTAGGGTAAAAGTGTATGCTGCAAAAAAAAAAAAAAAAAAAAAAAAAAAAAAAAAAAAAAAAAAAAAAAAAAAACGGACTACCATCCCGTTTCCTTTATGTTTATTTTAAGATTTTGTTATTTTTGCTTTATTAGCTTAAGTCGAGTCGGGTCTTTGCTTAGCAACGCCATATTGTACATGTAATTAACCAAGTTGATTAACTCACCACCAGTAAATATTGCCTTTATCCAACAAAACTGTGTTTATCCTATCCCTACATCTAGCGTTATAACCCTTTAAAAGACCTCTTTGATAGTTTATCCTAGGTGCTTACGCCAAGTGGTGGAGGTTTGATCATTTCCCAAGCCTATGGTAATCTATTTGCTATGACAGATAGTGAGAGATGTTTTCCATTTCCATATTGTGATATATACTTTATTACACCCGAGAGATGTGAGTATCTAAACACTATTTGTGAGGTGCTAGTAAATAATTTCCGTGCTTTTTTTTTATTGAAGTAGAACGATTATTTGTTGTAATTACTTTTATCTTAGTGTTAAATGACCCATAACTTGTATTTTGATTAGAACAAAAGCGCATTTGCTTGAGGACAAGCAAATCTCAAGTGTAAAGGTATTTGATAAAGCGAAAAGTGTACCGCTTTTGGGGGGTCATTTAAGGCCAAAGTCGAGATTAATTGATCAAATATTGCCCTAAATCGTTCCTTTTGTCATTTTAGGTACTTTTGAGAGGAATTTTACGAAAGGAAGCATTTTAGATGTTTTTGGAGTGAAAAAGTGCAGAAAACGACAAAGTCTCAAAAGCATGCTGGAAATTGCCTTTGACGGTGTCACAATGTGTTAGTGACGGCGTCATGAGTTAACAAAAGGGTGGATAAATCAAATGCACGTGACACGCCAGAATATTTTGTGAAAGGGGTCTGACGGCGTCATGAACAAATATCCCAAGGCCATCAAGAGTAATTGTAACGAGTGACGGCCCAGAACCCATATAGAGTGACGGCGTCAAAAGTGGATCTAGGCAATACGAGTTTAATTTGGCGGCGAGTTGACGACGTCAGACTTAACTCTTGACGACGTCAGATTGTAAAATCTATATATAGTTTCCTAGTTTTCTTTCATTGTGTGCAACTTTGAGGGAATAAAACCCTAGACGAATTTTCCAGCTTTTCGAAGGGTTTCGACCTTTGTTTCTTCCATGTTCAATTGAAGATAAGTACTTCATTAAATCATTCAATATGTCTATGTGTTGTTTGATTATATCTTACGCTTGTCTTCTCTTTAACATGCTAGGCTAGGTTTCTTTTGTGTTTGCTTAGATGTAATGAAACCTAGATGTTGATTATTGGTTGATGGTTTGTTTATAATTGTTGTGGATGAATGAATTCGATGTTGGGCTTAAGGAAACTGGCAAACTTCCAATTGGTAACTTGCTTGAACGTCTTAAGAAACATGATCGGAAGTGTACTACGATTTATTGGTTGTATTTAATACATAGGCAACTGCTAGTGATACTACGTTAGGAGCTAGTAGTCGGCTCGACCTAGAATGAAGTAGAAGCCTATAGAGTTAGGGAAGATTGTACACAGCCATACAACTAGTATTAAGGAATATAACCCGTCATTCATGCAATTTTAGCAAGCTAATCAACCGGTAAAAGATATCCAGGGAGTAATGAAATCTAAGTAAACACATTTTCTCTCATTATTTTTTACACCACAATTTAGTTTAAGTTTATTTTATTTTATTTTATTTTGATTGCATCTTTAGTTAATTAGGTTAGTTGACTAGCAACTAATTTTGCCCACTCCTTCAAAACCCGAGATTTTACTTGCTTTCATTTAAAATATAAAAATACAAAAAGAATCATCCATCACCCTTAGACCTAGTTTAGTAGAATTTTTTTTTAACCCTACCGAACACTATTCCAGGAATTGAACGATCAATCCCCCGGTACTTGTCACTATACTATACTACTATGAACAGGTACACTGGCTGGTGGGAATTGCAAGCTTCTCTAGATCCTTTGAGAGGTAAAACCTTTTGCGAGGGCGCAATTCCACGCATCAGACTCGTTTCAAGGAGTTACTTCAAAAAGTCCCTCATCATGGCATAGATCTTTGGCTTTAAATCCAAATCTTCTATGACCACATCAATCTCTCCACAAGGCAAACCATTGAGCAAGCGGCCGGTGGTAGGCTACGTGATCGAAGTGCGAAAGAATCATGGGAACTCATAGAAGATCTTGCTCTCTATGACAACGAAAGTTGGAATGATCCCTGATTGGTCCTAAATGGTCAACTAAGTTAACCAATGTGAGTGGTCAACCAAGTCAAACGTCTCAGACCAACTAACCAAGGAGTACAGTGTATCCCCGGGTCGTTTTGTCCCAGCGAGGTGTGCAATTGTATTTGAAAACGTTTAAAGTGATCGGGTGATTTAACAGAAAGGTCAGGATTTTGATTATTATGATTACACTACGAGATTATGATTGAAAATAACTTAGAAACACTATATTAACAATTACTGATGATCAGATAACCCAAAAACGTAAGTTAAACCTAAAAACGCGCGTTTGAATTTAAATTAAACGCGAACGCGCAAAATAAAAAGTGAAACGTGAGCAAATAAAGTCCTACGAGTATGTAAATTATATCTTTACAATCCTAATGTTATAAGAAAATTTTTGGAAAATTAAAATTATTTTTACAACTATTTAATTAATTACTAATTATTAATTACTTTTTAATTAACTAAATTATACTAATTTATAATTAATTATTAAATTTAGCTAGAAAAATGAAAATTAAATTTAGAAAAATCTAAAATATTATAAAACTAATTTTAAAAAAGAATATGTATTTTTCCTACTTTTTAATTATTTGTTACTAATTAAAACTAATTATTTAATAAATTTAAACTAAATTAAATTGTAAAAAGTACTAAATGACAAAAGAAAAATCTGAAAAAATTACTAAAATTATTTTAACCTATAAAGAACCTGAGAAAAATATAAAAATGAGAATTGCTTATAAATAAGCAGAAAAATAAGCCAAAGGGCTTAAATAGAAGCTATCACTTTTCTTAATTTTGGTTTTTCTTAATTTTTCTTTTACAAAACTATTTGTATACTGAAATGAGACAACTTTTATAAAGATACTTTTGGTGGAACTCAAAAATAAGCACAATGTAAAGTTAAATGCTTAACAATTTTAATATTAAGCTTATTTAAAATTTTGATTTTGATTAAGTTGCTATAAAAACTATGCTAGTACACCACAGAACAAAATAAGCTAATAACTAATTAAGTTACACTAGAAGGAAACACAGGGAAGCAAATAAGCACTTAAAATAAGCCACAAATGGCAAATACGCACTTGGGCTTGGGTGACAGGTCAAACAGACCAAAAAGGGCCAACTTGCAGGCCTTGTGGAGTCCACAGGAGGGGGCAAGGGTCCAAACTAGTAGTTTCTCATAAAAGCTGAGCTTAGGGGCTCTCCAAAAATCCAATAAGCTACTCCTATGGTCCACTAATAAGCACTATACAAGACCTTGAAATAAGCTAAAAGTACTGAGGTCTCAGATTGCTGAGGTGAAATGGCCAAACTTGATGAGTCTAGCAGCCCTACTAAATAAGGTACAAACCAGCAAATAAGCACTGGTCTTTGTAGATGGGCTTATTGGCTTTGTAAAAAGCCAAAGAGCATGTTGTGGGACCCACTGGGGAACAAGCAATGGCTTATTAAAACGGGGCCATGTGGACTGAGTCTGAGTGCAGGGCAAACCCTTGCCCTGCAGGCTACTTTAAGGCCTCAAATAAGCCACAAACAAAAATCTAAAAATTAAGCTAATGGTATATTCTTGAAGATAAGCTGAGGGATTTTAACTTCTGAAAGTTTCAATGTCTAATTTTCAGCACAAAATTCACTAAAATTCCCACAAAAAGTGGATTTCTTCCCAATGAGCAATTTTGACTTTTTGAAATAACTTGCAAACTTTGACTAAACTGAGATTACATCTACTCTACTTGATTATTTATGATGTTTTAAGTTACTAAATTACTGAATTAAGCTACTTTAACAGATAATGGAATGATTTAATGAGAAATTTAACTAAAATACCTAACAGTTAAACTAATATGAGAGATCACAATGCATTTTGACTTTTTTATGAAAAGGGTAATGGATTTTATGCTCTAACTAACTAACATTAACCCAATGAGACTTGTGAAAACAGAAAACAGCAACAGATACACCTTGGAACACAGGGTACATACTTGTTCCAAACACTCCCTAATGTAGTTGAAAATGAGATTTTCCAAGCAGGAAGTTGATATTACTTACTTAAATGAAAAATTACTACAGTATTAGCTATAATATACTTAGAGAAGCAGTAAGGAACTCACGCTAAGCAGTCTATAATAAGCTAATACTAATAAGCTAGATGAGCTTATTATGAAACAGTTAATCATGGACTCTAAACCATACCCTTATAAAATGTAATCTAAGCATACTAGACATAAAATAGATGAAATTAATAGGTAGAAACAAAATAAAACACAAATAAGCAATTTGATAAGCTAAGGTATAATTGAGATTTGAGAGATGGCTCACAGTGTGCAATCCTGCCCAATCAATTGAACCAAGAACCAAAATATCAAACCTATTGCTTCCCAAGAAGCTCTAAACCATGCTATCCATCCTCCTCTTGCTTCTTCTGGATTCTATTATTATATTTTTTTGATGTTTTCTTTATTATATTTATTTGTTATTTTTGATGAAACTGAAAATTGCAATAAAACTTGAACATTCAAACTGAAACTTATATTATTCAAGAGAAAACAAGTTACACTAAAGTTTTGCTGAAATCTAAAATTACAATACATTCGACATAACATGAAAAATAAGCTAAAAATCTACCAACCCTTCACTGCTCCTTCTTCTCCTTCTTATACTCCAAAATTAGGGTTTTTGAGGTGTCATTATCCTATCCCATCAATGATCACAGCCCTTGGATGAGTAGAAGCAATCTTGGCCATTCAAAGATTTTTGGAGCCAAATTGGTTTTGGCGTTTTCCCTTTGATAACTTGTGCCAGGGATGTATTCTTAGACTGAGGTGGTTTGTTTGGATTAGCTGGAGGGTTGAAGTGTTGCAGGGGTGAAGGCAGGCTAGGGGTGATGATGGTGAGTTTGGCTGATAGCAGGTAGTGGAGAGGTGAGGTGGAAGGGGTGGTGGTCAAAGTTGAGGTTTGACCCTGGGGTTTAGTATTAAAATAGGGAGTGGTGATGGGCCTGGGGTAGGAGATGGGCCAAGGGGATATAAGGGGTGGGCTTGTGTTTGAGTTTGGATTGGTTGGGTGGGTTTATTAAAAGGTGTCCGTTTAGTTTGTAATAGCAAAACACAAGGACCAATTTTGCAATTTATCCAAAGCTTAGTGACTGAAGTTGTAACTTTCCTTGAATTATCACAAGGGTTAAACATGCCAAGGTTGAATAGTACGAGGGTTGTAAATGTAATTTTCCAATTTTTAAAACCTATGGACTATATTTGCCATTTTGGAAAGCATATGGACCAAATGTGTAATTTTTCCAAAGTTTTCACCCAAGGATCATATCTGATAACTTATGACTTTTAAATGCCTTGGGTTGACTTTTCTTTCATTTTAAACCTTTAGGGACTATTTTGTCAATTTGTGAAACTTGAGGGACTGAAACTGCCACTTTTGCAAACTTTGTTCATTTTTCATCTGTTTTTAAACATTTTGCATCTGAAACATATAAAACACAATTCCTGGGATAATTTCTGTATTTTGATGCATTTCTGAGTATTTTTGGATGCTTTGGCAGTTCAGATATGATAAAAATGATGAGTATTTACACACTCATCAATCCCCCACACTAAACTATGGCTAGTCCCTAGCAATCTTTTGAGAAAACTTAATGGATTTGAATCTCTTTACCAAAAGCCATTACTTCTGGAGTAGCCAAATGTTTCAGTTCAAGTAAGAACCATGGTACACTGATAACCATGTGATTTTGAGCAAACCACCAGCTTTCAATGGATTTGATTTGTCTTTACCAGAAGCCGCCAACTCTTTGATGGAATACAGTCATCATCTTGGTGAGTTGATTACCAATTATGGCTTTCCAATGCCTTTACCACAAGCCATAACCTTGCGGGCTAGCAACTCTTTACTTTTTAAGATATGGTGAGTTGAATACCATACAATTTTGGGAAAATTGTCAGCCATAAACGGATTTGAGATATCTTTACCAAGAGCCGTTTGCTCCTGGATTAGCCAATCCTTTTGTCGTTTAGACATGGTGGACTGGTAACCACAAAAATTTTGAAACAAAGTGAAAAAAAATTTAAAATTTTGGGCCAAAAACGGGGGTACTAGAGGATATAATGTGATAAAATTCGCTAGAATTCCCCCCCCCCCCCCCACACTTAGAATTGATTATTGTCCTCAATATTCAAAGTCTCGGCTATTATGCCAACTCTTTGAACGTAAAAAGATAATATTATAAGCTAACTGTGGAAATATCATTTTTCACTTTATTTATATATACATACAAACACACATTTTTTTTTTAATTCAAAGATATATACATTGCAAACAGCTGTAGGGGACGGCCACTCCCCCACACTAGGGTGTTAGAAAGTAGAAAGAAGTCAGAGACATGGGTGAAAACCCATGTTTATGGTAATGTTTTTGTTCATCGAGGCGCTAGCTTGATTCGATCCCCGAATTCAATTGTTCTTGGGGAAAGTTTGGAGATCCGGGACAACCATGGATGGTATGTCCTCTCCAAAGTAATGTTTCACACGATGCCCATTCACTTTGAAATTCGGTCCGTCATTTTGAGATAATTCGACGGTGCCATAAGGATAAACCTTTGCGATAGTGAATGGACCAGTCCAACAGGTCTTTAGTTTTCCCGAGAAGATCTTGAGTCTAGAGTTGAAAAGAAGGACTCGGTCACCAACGTTAAAAACGCAGTTCTTGATTTTTGAGTCATGAATCTTCTTTGTCTTTTCCTTGTAGATCAAAGAGTTCTCGTAAGCTTGATCACGAAGTTCATTCAATTCATTCATTTGAACTTTCCGATGATCACCCGCAGTTTTAAGGTCGAAATTTGCATGCTTGAGGGCCCAATAGGCTTTATGCTCAAGCTCGATCGGTAGATGGCACGCTTTCCCGTATATAAGCTTGAAAGGCGTACACCCGATAGGTGTTTTGTAAGCTGTACGGAATGCCCAAAGTGCATCAACTAATTTATCCGACCACGATGCACGATTTTCACCAACGGTTCTTTCTAATATTCTCTTAATGCCTCGATTGGAAACTTCTACTTGTCCACTTGTTTGAGGGTGGTACGCAGTAGAGATATGGTGAGTTACACCATACTTTTGCATGACTTTATCAAATTTGTCATTGCAAAAATGCGTACAATGATCACTAATTATAGCACGTGGAGTTCCAAATCGAGCAAAAAGAGCTTTCAAGAATTTCATAACAACTCGGGCATCATTTGTGGGCAAAGCTTTTGCTTCAACCCATTTTTACAAATAGTCAACAGCCACGAGTATGTACTTGTTTTCATGAGATGATGGAAATGGCCCCATAAAATCAATGCCCCGCACGTCAAAGATTTCACAAACTTGAATTGCATTTTATGGCATTTCATTCTTTTGTGAAATATTCCCATGACGTTGACAAGCGTCACAGGATTTGACCAATTCTTGGGCATCCTTATAAATCGTGGGCCAATAGAAACCGGAGTCAAACACCTTTTTGGCGGTGTAATTTGGATTGTGGTGGCCCCCCGTGGCACCAGCATGGCAAGCCTTGAGAATTTTAGTTGCTTCTTGACCATAAACACACCGCCGGATGACTTGATCCGCACAGATTTTAAAAAGGTAGGGGATCGTCCCAGAAGTAATGTTTCACATCTTTAAAGAATTTATTTTTCTGTTGGGACGACATCCCTTTCACTACAAAGTTACCTGCATGGTAGTTTGCAAAATGGGTAAACCATGGGGTAATAGAATCTCCACGAAAGGTAACCGCATTGAGTGTTTTGAGAGGGAAGGTTTCATTAATTTCTTTCCTCTCGAAGACATCTTGGTGGGGGTTTTCCAAACGGGAGAGATGATCTGCAGCTAGGTTCTCAGCTCCTTTTTTTTCACGAATTATGATATCAAATTCTTGCAGGAGGAGAACCCAACGGAGTAGTCTCGACTTTGCATCTTGTTTTGCAAAGAGGTACTTCAAAGCCGAGTGATCCGTATACACTTTGCTTTTGGTCAATATCAAATATGACCGGAATTTTTCAAAGGCATACACCACAGCTAATAATTATTTTTCAGTGGTGGTGTAATGACTTTGAGCCTCGGTTATTGTTTTGCTTTGATAGTATATAGGCTGAAAGTGTTTAGATCTGCGTTCCCCAAAACTGCCCCTATTGCATAATCACTAGCATCACACATAAGTTCAAAGGGCAAGTCTCAATCGGGGGTGATTGATGCTAAACCGTCAACCAAATTCAACCACGGATGTGGTCAAGATGGTCAAACACCCTAGAGTCAATGCTCCACGGAATATAGTGGTTTCCCCGGGTCGTTATGTTCCGACGAGGTGTGTATTGTAATCAAAAAGGTTTTGTGATCGGGTGAATTTGGATGAAAAGGGGGTTTGTGTGTGATTAAGCTAAGGAATCTACAAAGGAATAGCTTAAACAAGCTATATGAATAAGACGAGAAAGTTTGAAAACCCAGAAACGTTTAAAACCTAAAAACGCGTACGTTACGTTTAAATAAAACGTAAACGTACAAAATAAAAAGTGAAAACGGAAATCTGAAAACACCCAGGGGGTGAAAATGACTTTTTTACAAACTAAAAGGTAAAAGAAAATTTTTAGAAAAAGAAAATAAAATTTTAACACTAATTAATTATTTAATATTAATTAAATACTAATTATTACTAATTATTAATATTTAAACAACTTAAATATAATACAATATTATTTAAACACTAGAAAAAGGAAAATAAAATTTCTAAAATTATAAAATAACTAAAAATAAGTTTTAAAATTAAAAATAAGTATTTTTGTCTTTTTGTGAATTTTATATTAATTAATTACTAATTACCTAATTAAACTATTTTAAATTAAGAAAAATACTAAATGAACAGTAAAAATTACAAGAAAATTTCTAAAATTATTTTATAACATATAAAACCTATAAAAAAATATAAAAACAAGGTTTCACTTAATAAAAACTAATTATGCTATTTTAAACTAATTATTAATTAATAATTAATAAAACTAAGATTAATTCTAATAAATACTAAATGATAAAATAAAAATCTGAAAAATTTACTAAAAATACTTTAACTTAAGAGGAAATTAAGAAAAATATAAAAAAGCTAAGTTCTTATTAAAAATATAAAAATGAAAATTAAAATTAAATTATATTAAATAGAAACTATCACTTAAAATTAAAATTGTTTTTTCTTGATTTTTCTTTTACAAACTTACTTTAAATCTAAAAACAGCAAACTTTTGTAAAAACAAACTTTTTATAAACTAAAAATAAGCAAAATATAAGCTAAATGATGAGACAGTTGACCAAAGTTGACCAAGAAGGAAAATGGGCTTGAACCAGCTTGTGTGGGGCCCACTATGGGTAATTCAGATACAAATAAGCTATGTGAACATGTATGAGCCAACTTAAGCACAATGGGACCACTGAATGAGCATATAAGCTCAAAATAAGCTCTTTGAAACTTGTATGCACTCTGAAACTGGGACAGATTTTAGGTGTGGTTTCAAGTGGGACCCAGGGAGTTTCAGGTCAAACCAAGGATCAACATAGGAAGCCCACCAGGGGGGGTTGAAAGGTGCAAAGTTGGGGCCTTGGAACCCACTGGGTTGGCCAGAAATCCACCACCAAGTGGTGGTGGTGGGCAACTGTTATGTGCAGCAGGGTGTATGGCTGCCCTGCAGCCTACTTTGGTTCCATGTGGGGCCCAGGGAAAAAATGTTAAAAATGCAATTAAGCTAGGTCATGAAAGTTAAGCTGGGGGACATTGAGTAGCAACTTGTTTCAACTCCTAAATCAATACACACAATTCTAATTAAATCCTTGAAGTTTTAAAAAAAACTGAAATGCAAACTTTGACTTTTGAATGAAACTTTGCTATGTTGACTTTTATGAACTTTGGGTGATAACTACTGATTGAAAATGAAATTATAAGCTATATTAAGATGATCTAAGGTTATCTAAACACCTAATGCACTAATGCGTATGATCTAGGATCCTAACTGTGTAACAGTTAACTCAAAAGTAAAATCAAAAGGGAACCTTGACTTTATACCTTAATACCTTGAGTTTTAAGATTACAATATCCTAGTATTACCTAAAGTAGTGTAACTAAACTATCCTAGACCACTAATATCACCAAGTGCACTCAGTAAGCTGAGCCAAACACTCCCTTAATACACTGGTTACACTAGGTTTAACAGATTACAACCATATTCCATTAATCCAAAAACTAAACCAAGTCATATAGCATTAATAGGGTCCTCATGAACAGCAAACATCATCAACAAACAATTAAAGCTCATAATCTCAGATTTAACAACACAGGTCAGCTTAGAAGCAACTTAAAGGCATATAAACTTTGAATGAAGTCAACACACTAAAACTCTTGGAAATTTACTAGAACAAGATCAGATAGCAGCTATAAAACCGTGAACTAACAACCAAACATATCTAAGCCATTACTTATGAAAATCAAATTTATACTTGAAAATGTAAAAAGGGACTTACAAATCTTAACCTCTAACTGACATAGGGAGAACAACCAAATCAAAACCCATCTTTAGATAGGCTAGTAACATCACACCAGGAACCATGAATCCACATTAACCAATCCAGAATCATAACCATGAACACCTTTTGACTTTCGTTGACTAAGAACTTTTAAACTATTTCAATCAGAAACTAAGCTTCAAACCTTACCAGAAGCTTATTGTAAAACTTGAGTGAACTTTAAACAACAGTGGGTACCACTTTTAACAACTATGAATGAACTTGAGATGTTTAAGTGAAAATGCAAAAATTGAATTAAGTAAATAGAGGTTTGATTAACTGATAGAAAATGATTTCAAATACACTAGGAATGTTAAAATTACAATTCAGAAGCTTGAAGTTACATTAGAATTAGAAAAAAAAAAATTAAAACTACATTAATATTTTACTACTAAACTATACTACTGCTATATATTCCTCCATTCTTCCTTTTTCTTCATTTTTATAACTCCTGGAGGTCTTTGTTGACTTTCCCAATTCACTCTGAGCCCTAGGATCCTTAGAAATCAATCTTGGCCATCCAATCCCTTTTGGCGGGAAAAAACTAAATTGGCAGTTGGGGCTTGCTTGTGAGATTTTGTGAGCAATTAATGAGGTTTGGAATTATTGGTGAGGTGGAGGGAACAAGGAGTGGGTTTGGCTGAGAAGAGGAGGGGGAGGTTGAGTGTAGCAGTGGGTGTAGCAGGCAAGTGGTGGGGGAGAAGGATAGGTCAAACCTGGTTTGACCGGTTGGGATTATTTAAAACGGTTTGTAAGGTTTTTATTATTAGGTGTGGGCCGGTTGGGAGTGGGCTGAGATAGGGAAGATTGGGCTTGGGGGGCTGTGTTAAGGTTTTGTTGGTTTTGGGTTGTAACTAATAAAAGGGTCCGTATGGTTGTAAGTGATAAAGGAACAAGGACCAATATTGTAATTTTGCAAAAGTGAGGGCTGAAATGGTACAAACTCCAAAGTTATCATAAGGGACCATTCATGCATAGCTTAAATATCCAAAACCATTTTTGCAATTTTTGTACTTTTCAAAATTCCCGGGGATCATTTTTGTAAAATTCTAAACTATGAGGACCAAATATGTAAATTTCACAAACTTTCATCCCAAGGACTAAAAATGATTTTTGTAACTTCCCACGGACCCAAAATGATTTTTCATTCAAAATTATCCCACCAGGGACCTTTTCTGCCAATATTTGAAACTCCAGGGACCAAACTGTAAATTTCCAAAACTTTTCCAATTTTTCACCAAAGGACTAAATATGACAACTTATGATTTCAAAAGGACCTTTGGTGATAATTTTCTATATTTTGAATATCCAGGGACTAGATTTGTAATTTTATGAAAGTTGGGGGACTGAAACTGCCAATTTTGCAAACTTTGTGCGTTTTTCAACTGTTTTTACTCGTTTTGCATCTAAAACATATAAAACACAATTTTGAAATATTTTCAGTATTTTGATGCATTTCTGAGTGTTTTTGTATGTTTTGCAGTTCAGATTAGACCAAAAATGATGAGTGTTTGAGCACTCATCAATCCCCCACACTAAACTATTGCTAGTCCCTAGCAATACTGTTTTGAAAACTTGATGGATTTTAAACTCTTTACCAAAAGCCATCACTTCTGGAGTAGCCATGTGTAAGAACTGTGGCACACCTGATAACCGTGTGATTTTGAGCAAACCACCAGCTGTCAACGGATTTGAGTAGTCTTTACCAAAAGCCGTTTGCTTCTTGACTAGCCAGCTCTTGATGGAATAGGTAACATCTTGGTGAGCTGATTACCAATTATGGATTTTCCACGGCCTTTACCACAAGCCATAATCTTGTGGGCTAGCCAACTCATTTGTTTTTGGGGAGTTGAGGAACCATACAATTTTGGGCAAATTGCAAGCCGTAAACGAATTTGAGATGTCTTTACCAAGAGCCGTTTGCTCCTGGACTAGCCAATCCCTTTTGTCGATCAGACAAGGCGGACTGATTACCACAAAAATTTTGAAGCACCAGTGAAAAATTTTTAAAATTTTTTGAAATTTTGGCTAAAACGGGGGTATTATATAGTAAAATGTGATAAAATTCGCTAGAATAGCGAAATACACCCCCCCCCCCCCACACACTTAGCATGAATATTGTCCTCAATATTCAAAATCCCGGCTATTATGCCGACATTTTGAACGTAAAAGGGCAACATTACAAGCTAAGCATGGAAAACACCATTTTGTTTTTCACTCTTGTAATCATAGCATGGGGGACTCCCCCACACTTAGGGTGAAAACCCTATAAGCATGCTCTGTTTTTGTTTACCGAGTCACTAGCGTGACTCAACCCCGAATTCAATTGTCCTTGGGGAAGCATGATGTGGAAGAAGCAATCTCCATCGGACTTTCATTCAAGATGTTTGGACAAACATTTGAAGCACGTGAAAGTTCCACACCGATGAGATAAGTATCCGGCTCAAGATAATGATACATGAAAATGCCAGGATCAAAGATAGTGTCTTCATTCCCGAAGGAGTGAAGAAGAGAAGAAGTCACCTTATAGGTGAAGAAAAGGAAGAAAACCATGATGAAAATCATAATTTGATCTTCTTCCTCGAGAGGAGGCTCAATAGCCTGAGTTTGGATTTCAAAGGGTAAACTCGTAAACAACCCGGGAGGGTGGGTGGGAATTTGCAAATTCTCATAATTGAGAGCATCTCCCCCCGGGCTATCAAACTCCGGAGGAGTTATGATATGATGAGTAAGTTCACTGGAGAACTCCTCATGAAGAGAATTATTCACAAGATGTGAATTTGTGAACTCATGTTCCGGAATAGACTCATCACAATCCTCATTCTGAATATCAAAGAGTGGATTATCAGAAATCAAAGTGAATTCAGATTTGAATTCAAATAGAGGATTGGTGAGAGTCGTATTGAATGTTTCGGGAACAAAGAGATTAACATTCTCTATTGGACTGCTGGAATAAGAAGTGAGTGACGGATCATGAGATAGGAGACTTTCAATTTCTCCCAGATCGGCTTCGAAGTCAAGGAGACCATCATCACTTTCCAATGAAAGTGGATTGATGTGAGTAAGTTCATCAGCGAACTCCTCAAGAAGATGATCAGCATCAGAATGTGGAACTGACGCCTCAACATACTCGATGTCTCCATAAGATATACAATCATCGCTAAAATCTGAGAAAGTCTCAAATTGATCTTTAGGACACTCAATGGGGGAAGGTAAATCACACACATGATCAAGAGTTCCCTGTGACTCTCTTGGGATTGGGACAAGGATCTCAACACTAGACTTTATTAATTCGTCCGATTCCTTATCAGGAACAGTGTCAAGATGCTCGTCCCCCATGATCAAAGAGTGAGTGGGAACCTCGGGTGTGATAGCAGTTGTTTGAGATGGAATCTCAACTGCTGGGGTATCAACTGATGAACTTGATGAAGTTTTATAAAATTCAAGGATGTCAAGTGTATCCTCATCATCACTGTCATCAGGAATGAAACGGAACAAAGAGCTAGATTTGGCTGCTTTTTCTCTTGCAATGGATTCCCTCACAGATTTTTCATAGGCATCTTGGGAATTTATTCTAGCAGCCTGCTCTTCAGCAAGCAATTCTTCCATGGATTTTTGATGAGTATGTCTTTGGGCAAAGTCTTTAACTAAACCCTTAAGCTCATCAACGATTTTCATCATATTTTGCATTTCTGGAAGAAGTGCTTGATTCATATCGTACTGTGGAGGTTGGTCGTAATAAGGTGTGTCAAAATTGTCACAAGGATATGGATTCTCCGTTTGACAATCTGAACTGAAATGTGGACCTCCACAGTAATCACAACAGTAAAACTGTTGAGTCTGGACTGGTGAATCGTATGGGTATTGGTCATAACCAAAGTTCTGAGCATCACCGAAAAACTGTTCATAGACAAACGCGTTTCCGGCTTGACACTCAAATCCTTGGTGAGGACCACCACAAAACTCACACAGATATGTCAGTATCTCATGATGTGGTGGCTGGTAGGATGAATCAGATGTATCATGGTAAGGATAGGGAGCTTGGTTATAGACAGACCCATCTCCTGACTCTACCATGCTACAACCGGGACAATTCCCGCCATTATGAGGACCACCACACCATTGGCAACCAAAATGGTGTGGATACGACATAGAAAGAATCAAAGGTTTATAGAGGGGTAGGGATGAAGAATCAAAGATGTGAGAGGGTAAAGGTGAATATTTTTGGGTTTTTGAATGAACATTTTGTACAAATGAGAAAGAAAATGTTTTTGTGTTCGTTGAAAACTGAGTTTAAAAAGTTTTCGGGAATGGTTTTGTTTTTATATGATAATAATAAGAAAATATGGACAAGGGATGGATAAATATACAATGGAACGAATTCCAAAGTCACTAATCAGGAAAACCGTTTAGAAAACGCACACAACCTCCCCGGCAGCGGCGCCAAAATTTGATTGATGCTAAACCGTCAACCAAATTCAACCACGGATGTGGTCAAGATGGTCAAACACCCTAGAGTCAATGCTCCGCGGAATATAGTGGTTTCCCCGGGTCGTTATGTCCCGACGAGGTGTGTATTGTAATCAAAAAGGTTTTGTGATCGGGTGAATTTGGATGAAAAGGGGGTTTGTGTGTGATTAAGCTAAGGAATCTACAAAGGAATAGCTTAAACAAGCTATATGAATAAGACGAGAAAGTTTGAAAACCCATAAATGTTTAAAACCTAAAAACGCGTACGTTACGTTTAAATAAAACGTAAACGTACAAAATAAAAAGTGAAAACGGAAATCTGAAAACACCCAGGGGGTGAAAATGACTTTTTTACAAACTAAAAGGTAAAAGAAAATTTTTAGAAAAAGAAAATAAAATTTTAACACTAATTAATTATTTAATATTAATTAAATACTAATTATTACTAATTATTAATATTTAAACAACTTAAATATAATACAATATTATTTAAACACTAGAAAAAAGAAAATAAAATTTCTAAAATTATAAAATAACTAAAAATAAGTTTTAAAATTAAAAATAAGTATTTTTGTCTTTTTGTGAATTTTATATTAATTAATTACTAATTACCTAATTAAACTATTTTAAATTAAGAAAAATACTAAATGAACAGTAAAAATTACAAGAAAATTTCAAAAATTATTTTATAACATATAAAAGCTATAAAAAATATAAAAACTAGGTTTCACTTAATAAAAACTAATTATGCTATTTTAAACTAATTATTAATTAATAATTAATAAAACTAAGATTAATTCTAATAAATACTAAATGATAAAATAAAAATCTGAAAAATTTACTAAAAATACTTTAACTTAAGAGGAAATTAAGAAAAATATAAAAAAGCTAAGTTCTTAATAAAAATATAAAAATTAAAATTAAAATTAAATTATATTAAATAGAAACTATCACTTAAAATTAAAATTGTTTTTTCTTGATTTTTCTTTTACAAACTTACTTTAAATCTAAAAACAGCAAACTTTTGTAAAAACAAACTTTTTATAAACTAAAAATAAGCAAAATATAAGCTAAATGATGAGACAGTTGACCAAAGTTGACCAAGAAAGAAAATGGGCTTGAACCAGCTTGTGTGGGGACCACTATGGGTAATTCAGATACAAATAAGCTATATGAACATGTATGAGCCAACTTAAGCACAGTGGGACCACTGAATGAGCATATAAGCTCAAAATAAGCTCTTTGAAACTTGTATGCACTCAGAAACTAGGACAGATTTTAGGTGTGGTTTCAAGTGGGACCCAGGGAGTTTCAGGTCAAACCAAGGGTCAACATAGGAAGCCCACCAGGGGGGGGGTTGAAAGGTGCAAAGTTGGGGCCTTGGAACCCGCTGGGTTGGCCAGAAATCCACCACCAAGTGGTGGTGGTGGGCAACTGTTCTGTGCAACAGGGTGTATGGCTGCCCTGCAGCCTACTTTGGTTCCATGTGGGGCCCAGGGAAAAAATGTTAAAAATGCAATTAAGCTAGGTCATGAAAGTTAAGCTGGGGGACATTGAGTAGCAACTTGTTTCAACTCCTAAATCAATACACACAATTCTAATTAAATCCTTGAAGTTTAAAAAAAAACTGAAATGCAAACTTTGACTTTTGAATGAAACTTTGCTATGTTGACTTTTATGAACTTTGGGTGATAACCACTGATTGAAAATGAAATTATAAGCTATATTAAGATGATCTAAGGTTATCTAAACACCTAATGCACTAATGTGTAGGATCTAGGATCCTAACTGTGTAACAGTTAGCTCAAAAGTAAAATCAAAAGGGAACCTTGACTTTATACCTTAATACCTTGAGTTTTAAGATTACAATATCCTAGTATTACCTAAAGTAGTGTAACTAAACTATCCTAGACCACTAATATCACCAAGTGCACTCAGTATTAAGCTGAGCCAAACACTCCCTTAATACACTGGTTACACTAGGTTTAACAGATTACAACCATATTCCATTAATCCAAAAACTAAACCAAGTCATATAGCATTAATAGGGTCCTCATGAACAGCAAACATCATCAACAAACAATTAAAGCTCATAATCTCATATTTAACAACACAGGTCAGCTTAGAAGCAACTTAAAGGCATATAAACTTTGAATGAAGTCAACACACTAAAACTCTTGGAAATTTACTAGAACAAGATCAGATAGCAGCTATAAAACCGTGAACTAACAACCAAACATATCTAAGCCATTACTTATGAAAATCAAATTTATACTTGAAAATGTAAAAAGGGACTTACAAATCTTAACCTTTAACTGACATAGGGAGAACAACCAAATCAAAACCCATCTTTAGATAGGCTAGTAACATCACACCAGGAACCAGGAATCCACATTAACCAATCCAGAATCATAACCATGAACACCTTTTGACTTTCGTTGACTAAGAACTTTTAAACTATTTCAATCAGAAACTAAGCTTCAAACCTTACCAGAAGCTTATTGTAAAACTTGAGTGAACTTTAAACAACAGTGGGTACCACTTTTAACAACTATGAATGAACTTGAGATGTTTAAGTGAAAATGCAAAAATTGAATTAAGTAAATAGAGGTTTGATTAACTGATAGAAAATGATTTCAAATACACTAGGAATGTTAAAATTACTATTCAGAAGCTTGAAGTTACATTAGAATTAGAAAAAAAAATTAAAACTACATTAATATTTTACTACTAAACTATACTACTGCTATATATTCCTCCATTCTTCCTTTTTCTTCATTTTTATAACTCCTGGAGGTCTTTGTTGACTTTCCCAATTCACTCTGAGCCCTAGGATCCTTAGAAATCAATCTTGGCCATCCAATCCCTTTTGGCGGGAAAAAACTAAATTGGCAGTTGGGGCTTGCTTGTGAGATTTTGTGAGTAATTAATGAGGTTTGGAATTATTGGTGAGGTGGAGGGAACATGGAGTGGGTTTGGCTGAGAAGAGGAGGGGGAGGTTGAGTGTAGCAGTGGGTGTAGCAGGCAAGTGGTGGGGGAGAAGGATAGGTCATACATGGTTTGACCGGTTGAGATTATTTAAAACGGTTTGTAAGGTTTTTATTATTAGGTGTGGGCCGGTTGGGAGTGGGCTGAGATAGGGAAGATTGGGCTTGGGGGGCTGTGTTAAGGTTTTGTTGGTTTTGGGTTGTAACTAATAAAAGGGTCCGTATGGTTATAAGTGATAAAGGAACAAGGACCAATATTGTAATTTTGCAAAAGTGAGGGCTGAAATGGTACAAACTCCAAAGTTATCATAAGGGACCATTCATGCATAGCTTAAATATCCAAAACCATTTTTGCAATTTTTGTACTTTTCAAAATTCCCGGGGATCATTTTTGTAAAATTCCAAACTATGAGGACCAAATATGTAAATTTCACAAACTTTCATCCCAAGGACTAAAAATGATTTTTGTAACTTCCCACGGACCCAAAATGATTTTTCATTCAAAATTATCCCACCAGGGACCTTTTCTGCCAATATTTGAAACTCTAGGGACCAAACTGTAAATTTCCAAAACTTTTCCAATTTTTCACCAAAGGACTAAATATGACAACTTATGATTTCAAAAGGACCTTTGGTGATAATTTTCTATATTTTGAATATCCAGGGACTAGATTTGTAATTTTATGAAAGTTGGGGGACTAAAACTGCCAATTTTGCAAACTTTGTGCGTTTTTCAACTGTTTTTACTCGTTTTGCATCTAAAACATATAAAACACAATTTTGAAATATTTTCATTATTTTGATGCATTTCTGAGTGTTTTTGTATGTTTTGCAGTTCATATTAGACCAAAAATGATGAGTGTTTGAGCACTCATCAGGGGGCAACAAGAATTGGTGCTTCAGTAAGCTTTTTCTTAAAAGTTTCAAAAGCTTCTATGCACTCAGGTGAGAAGATAAAAGGAGCATCCTTTTCGAGGAGATGGGTCATAGGCCGAGCGATTTTAGAAAAATCTTGAATAAACCTACGATAGAAACCGGCATGACCCGAAAAGCTCCTAATACCTTTGACGGTTGTAGGATGAGGTAATTTTGCAATGACATCAATTTTGGCTTTGTCAACCTCAATCCCATTCCTTGAAATTTTGTGGCCGAGGACAATGCCCTCTTTGACCATAAAGTGACTCTTCTCCCAATTGAGACACAAGTTTGTGTCTTCACATCGTTTCAGCATATTTTCCAAGTGGGAGAGACAAGATTGGAACGAATCCCCAATGACCGAAAAGTCATCCATGAATACCTCCATAGTTTTCCCGATCATGTCGAAAAAGATTGACATCATGCACCTTTGGAACGTGCCAGGAGCGTTGCATAAATCAAAAGGCATGCGATGGTAGGCGAAGGTTCCGTAAGGGCATGTGAAGGTAGTTTTCTCTTTATCCAGTGGATCAATGGGGATTTGAAAGTATCCCGAGAAACCATCGAGGAAACAGTAGTATTCATTCCCCGCTAATCTCTCGAGCATTTGATCCATGAAGGGTAGAGGAAAATGGTCTTTACGGGTGGCTTCATTGAGTTTTCTATAATCTATACATAGACGCCACCCCATAACCAAACGAGTTGGAATTAACTCGTTTTCCTCATTGGTGACAACAGTTATGCCACCCTTCTTAGGAACACAATGAATGGGACTCACCCAAGGACTATCAGAAATATGGTAAATCAATCCAGCATCAAGAAGTTTTAGAACCTCTTGTTTGATTACTTCGTGAATTTTTGGATTTACCCTCCTTTGATGTTGCACTGCGGGTTTAAAGTCGTCCTCCATTAAGATTTTGTGTGTACAAAAGTCCGAGTTAATACCCTTAATGTCGGAGAGTTTCCAAGCAATTGCTTGCTTGTGTGACTTCAGAACCTTTATGAGCGCAGTTTTCTTCTCATCACTCAAATCCTTAGCAATTATGATGGGTAATTTATCGTTACCCTCCAGGAATGTGTACTCGAGATGAGGAGGCAAGTCTTTGAGCTCGACCTCAGGAAAGTCATCAGTTTTTTCAACATTTTTTACTTCCTCTTTATGAAATATTTGTGGTTGAACAGGAAGAGGAGAGGGATCTTCGTTTAATAATTTCTCTAGTAAGAGAATATCCCTCTCAGAGTCAATCTCTTGGTTATCAATTCCATCGGGAATCGAATCACTCTTGAGAAAGGCCTCAATTTCTTCTAAGACGAAGTCACTTCCCTTAAACAGAGTGAGGGAAGGAGAAGAATTGGCAATGATGGGATGAGAAGATTGAGTGAGGTTTTCACTCGAAGAAGCATCAATGAAACCTAAAATCTCTTGAGCGTACTCCTCAGCAGCAATTGTAACACCCCCAATTTAATGATGCAGCGGAATTCAAACTGGGTGTTACTCGACGGCACAACAGTCATAATAATAGAAAATGAACTCTAATTGAGTCGTTTTAAAAGATTTATCATTCAAATTATATAAGTATCAGAGATTACAAAATGAGGTCCCAGATGGTTCCATGTTTACAATTTACATTAAATGAGTTTTTGAATGATAATAAAATTTATAGCCCTCTTGAATATCCGTGCTCCTCCGTGCCAGCCTCGTTCATTATGGACCTGAAATACATGCTTAAAACAGTCAACACAAAGGTTGAGTGGAATTCGTAGAGTTTGTAGTTAAATCATTGAACACAATAATCGTAGTGTGAGCTATAGACTCACACTCAAAGTTAGAAAACAAAACCGTTATTATTGCACTAAGCTCATGCAACCAAAGCATTAACCTCGAACCAAAAATTGGCATTATAGAAGCCCTACCAAGGTAATATTGCCATTATACCTCTAAATATCAAATATAGTGCATTTGTTTGAACTCGTAGTTGTTCAACACAAATGGGATCCGTCAATCCCAATAGATCTATTCACAATATTCGTGCTCACTATAGCTAGTGACTAATGGTTCATGATATAGGGACTTCGAACATGGCAATCGTTACTTAGTGACAATAAAACATAGTCGGGTAAGCATACAGTAGAAAGCATTGTGTTCGAGTAGAAAAATAATAGCATGTATCCCCCCCATGGGTTTGTAAAATAGTTAAACAATAGAAAGTGGGACTACGAACTCACCGTGAGTTATGTAGTAAGTAGTGAAAATGGTAGTTGAATCGCGAAGGTCTCTATGAGCAACCTATAATAGAATGTTGCGACTTAGGTTTGGAGTAATGTCAAAGAATATGACGAATTGCCTATATATGTCTTGCATTTAGTCCATGATGTAGTACTTAGTATATAGTGTAAGTCTTTGAATAAAAATGGTTTATGAAACATGTATAGTTTGTATATCGCTTACTACCGTTTGGGCCGACATAATTCAGAGGCCATGTAGTAAACGTTCGAGGAGCCAGGACACTTTAATTCGTAAACCCACAACTCATCTCGACGGTTTACTTTAATGAACCCCTCACATGAGGCTCCCTACTATTGTAGTATTTGATAAAATATATATAAGTTTTTGATCCGAAAAGTTACATGTCCAAATAATTGAATAAACTTAGGAAAGTTTACTTTTGGATGAAGATTGTTATTTCAATGAGTTTCTTAAGTCTAGAATGAATTTTACTTGCAAAGTCTCATGGTTATTTTGATGGAGTAGATCCAAATTGGGTGTTTATGTTACCATAACACTTTAGTTCATGTTTTCGACTTAGAAGGCCATAAGGTCTTTAGCCGTGGCTTTGCCATAACTTTGGACATGGCTACCATGGTCTTGAGACCCATCCTTGGCCTTAGCCATGGCTGTGGTCTCGGCTTTAAGGTCATTAGACCTCTTGGTTTTACTTAGCCATAACAAATACTTGGTCATTTGGGTATTAAAAAGGGCTGTTAAGAATTTGAAGAAAAATATCACTCGTTATGCGTTTTCAGGGTTCGAGCTTCATTAATCCTGAATGAAAACGTCGTTCCGGACAACTTTCGTGTTTTAACTTTTTGATGAAACGGACCAGAAGGGCGTCTTTCAAAATGGTCAGATCGTTAACAGTTTGTTTTAGGCAGTTTCAGCATTTTGGTTTCGCTAACTTCTTTTGGCCATAACTTTTGACTCGTGTACTCGTTTTAGGTGGTTCAAATTGCTATTTTTTCCTTTTTAAGTCCTCTATAACAGTAGGTAAGTGTTTCATATCATGGTTACTCTATTTTGGTCGTGGTTCTCAATATAAGTCACTAGTTTTCTTGTTTACTTAACATAAGTTAATATATAGTTTCCAAAACTTGTTTTAATAGTTTTTATACATCATGAATATAATAACAAGACCATATATAGCATGAATGAAATATAAATAGCATGAAAATGATATTGAGCAAGAAAGTGTATTAGGGTTTCTTACAACTTTTGGCTTTCTAAAGAAAGGAAGTCAAGTATGAAACTAGGACACTAAACCTATGCTTGCAAACCTTTCACCACAACTCTTGTAAACCCTTGCTAACCTTTACATAACCCTTGTGAAAACCAATTAACCTCAGCCCCTAACACCTTGTGTAGCTCCTAATTCAACCATGGAATCACCAATCAAACTCTTGATTCATGTAGAGACTAACTATGCCTTCAACTTTGGTGTGTAACTTATAACTTGGAAATCAAAGGATCAAGGTTTATGGATTATGTATGTGTCATTTGGAATGAAGAGAAAGGAAGGGATGAGCTTGCTTTTATAGTGTAAATGAGGAGGTTAGGAAGGTGCCTAGGAAGGTTCATTGAGGAGGTTAGTTTTTAGGATATTTTCCAAGACTTGGTGGCCAAGTATACTTGCACAATGTTTAGCTTCCAATGTAAGCTTCCTATCCTTAACTTAGTGACCAAAAAAATGCCCCATGTGGCTTATTAGATGAGATTGGGTGACTAGCTAAGTAAACTTGGTATTATCTTGTGTTACAGAGTGAGTTTTGGTCCCGGTAATCGCTAACGGTAAGTCGTTAAGTCGTGAAACTTAAAATCGGGTATCCTAAAAATATGAAACTAATAAATATGTTAGAACTTATTAATATAACCTATCTTAGCATATTTAATGAGTGATATGTTCTATCGAGTTGTTTAAACGCTGTAAAAACTGGAAACGCGGGTCTAAAACGCGTAATTCGCGTAAAACGCTGAACTGGAAAACGTAAAATTCCAAAACTTTTGGAATTGTCGTAAAATGAGAGAAACTCATATTTCTATTGTTTATAGTGTTTTATGGACATATCGGGATGCTGGAATGGCGTTTAAACCTAAAAGTAAATCTCGGACACGGTTTCGTGATTTTTGCAGAAATGATCCGACGAGTGTCAAACTCTCAGATTATCATTAAAATAGTTTAACTTACGAGAATATGAAATAAAAATTTCGGGAGTGAATAGTGAAAGTGAATAGTAATAGTGAATAGTAGAAATGAATAGTAAAATTTTCGGGAATAGAAGTTAACCTGAAAATGTGATCTATTTAGTTTACCGATTCAGAGTCATAATTGGAGGAGTACCTCGAAGTTTGATCGAGGTTGAAGGTGAAAGCTTCAGTTCCAACATGCAATGTGATTTCTTGCTCAAATACATCGATGAGAGCAAGCCCAGTTTTAAGGAATCCCCTTCCAAGAATTAGAGGGACCCTTGAATCGGCATCAAAGTCAACAATCACAAAATCTGCTGGAAAATGGAACTTTCCCACTTTAACGAACACATCCTCTGCAATGCCAAGAGGGCGTGATATTAAACTATCGGCATGCTCTAAAGTCATGCACGTGGGAGTAAGTTCGGGAAGAGAGAGTTTCTTCCACACGGAATATGGCATAAGGTTAATGCTAACACCAAGATCGGTCAAGGCAAAGCATTCAACCATCCCTGGAAAAATACATGGAATGAGGAATTTTTCGGGATCTCCAAGCTTCTCGGGAAGCTTTTTCAAAAGAACTGCTGAGCAGTTCTCATTTAGAGGAGTTCTAGCCATCTCAAAGAGTTTTTCCTTATTACTTAACAGATTCTTGATTGTTGATGTGAATTTGGGCATCAAGATGATAGCATCCGCGAAGCTAATGTCAAAGTGCAAATCTTGAAAGATTTGGAAAAATTTATCCATTTGGTGACTAGCCTTTTCGCGGAGCTTTTGTTCATTCAAGCGTGATGGGTAAGGAATAGAAGTTTTAGATTTAGGGTTCTCAACTGGAGTCTCAGGTGGATAAAAGACAACTCCAGGTTTTGGCATGGTTTCTGGGACAACCTGAGGGTGGACATGTGCGGTACTTCGTGGACCAGTAGATTGCACCTTGTCCTTTGTCACCTCAGGTTCACGTTCCACTACCTTTGGAGGAAAGGAAGAAGAGGTAGTAGGAATCGCGGGTTCCTTATATGAAACACCACTACGAGTTGTGATCGCTTTTGCATCGCCCCTCGGATTAGCGATCGTGTTGCTAGGTAAAGTAGTACCTGAGCCCGAGGGTCGATCATTTAAAGACTTCTTGATATCAGAAATATGGCTGACCAACAACTTGTTCAATTCTTCTTGAGACTTCATGAATTGTTTTAGCAACTCGTCAGATGAAGGCCCGGTTGGAACAATGGCTTGATTGTTAGGAAAATTTGGAGCACGATTGTTTTGGTTGGGACCTTCAGTTTGGTGTTGGAAATTCCTTTGATTCTGGTTGTTATTTTCATGGAAGTATCCTTGGTTGAGGTTACCCTGACCTTGGTTTCGATTAAAGTTTCCTTGATTTTGGAAACCTTGGTTTTGACTTTGAAAACCGTGATCCTGATTGAAATTACCTTGGTTTTGATAACCTTGGTTCATTCTATTTTGATTCTGGTTACGGTTTTGGACATTTTGGTTTTGACTAAAACCAGGTGGTCTAGGGTAATGGTTGGGACGATAGTTCGGGTCCATAGGAGGGCGGTATTGATTGCCTCCTTGATTTGAAGACCCGGCTATAACATGAGCTTCATATGGGGAACCATCAGTAGCCGTGCAATTGTAGTAGGCATGCGGCCCACCACAAGTCACACAGACTTCCACTTTTTTAACCTCGACAGGTGGAGGATGTTGTGGAAAGGAAACTTTCTTTTGTTGGGCGAGAACCAAAGATTGAATAGCTTCAGTGAGCTTGTCAATCTTAGCATCGGTGCTAGATTGACTCACAGAAGGTGAAGTAGAAGGTCCCGCATTGATTTGAGAAACAACTGGCTTGCTTCGTGTAGAGCGGACCTTGGACTTGTTTTCTATGATTTGCAAAGCTTCTTTGGTGGTTCTACTCAAGAAATTACCTCCCGCGGAGGCATTGAGTGAATCCTGATCAGCTTGGCTCACACCATTGTAGAAAGTATCGAGTTGCATCAACTCTGAGAAACCATGATGTGGACACTTGCGAAGTAATTCTTTGAAACGATCTCACGCTTCACTAAATGATTCATCATATTTCTGAGTGAATTTGGTGATTTCGTTCTTAAGACTCGTGGTCTTAGAAGGTGGGAAGAATTCATTCACAAATTTTTTGACAAGATCTTCCCATGTCTCAATAGATCGAGGAGGTTGTTTTTCAAGCCAAATCCGGGCTTGTCCCTCGAGGGAGAATGGGAAGAGAAGAAGTTTGATTGCTTCACAAGGGACATTCTTGTACTTGATGGTTGATGCGATTTTATTGAACCATCGAATGTGAGCATGAGGATCGTCCCCTTCAAAACCGTAGAATTGACTTGAGTTACAAGATTGAGTAACCCGTTTTTTAGCTCAAAATTATCAGCCACGATGGCTGGAACTACAATAGCATCTCCATAACCCTCAATGAGGGCTTGGAGAAGCTCACACATGGGGCGGTCTTCCGCCATGATGACAGCTGGAGTGGAAACAGTACGGATCTCAGATCCGACTGTTGGTGCTGAACGTCTATGAGGTCTTCTAGGTAGTCTTACAAGCTCACGTAATGGGCTCGTGGACCTAGAAGAACGAGTGCGCATGCACTAGGGATAAAAACCAATCAAAACAAAATCGAGGTAAATCAACAGTGAACTTAAACCAATAATCACAAATGAATGGCTTTTTTAAGAAAGGTACACCACTCACAAGGATACAAAGGCAAGTTTTAATCTTTTGTTTGGGAACTTATTATGTTCACACCCCGAGTTGGTAAGTGTTCTGCCTTGGTTTGTGACGGTTTATTTTTATGTAATTATTATTCACAAGAAAGAGACGAATGTTTTTGGATTTTTGTGTATGGGTTAAAAACTTTTGGACAATATTTTTGGTATCGTTTCATTTACCAAAAATCGTATCTCTTTAAGAATCACCTTAAAAGAAACACGATATAGAAAACGTAACGATCTGTTCTGTTTGTTTGGTTTTGGTTTTTTTTTTTTTTTTTTTTTTTTTTTTTTTTTTGGTGTTGTTAACACTTTAGGAAAAGTGTTAATGATGTTTTTGTTTTATGATTAAGATTTACAAAAGGTGGTGGTGTTTATACAATGATGAATGAAAAACCAATAATCTCTAAAAAACGTTTTAAATACGCAGCTACCTCCCCGGCAGCGGCGCCACATTTTGATTGGTCCTAAACGGTCAACTAAGTGAACCAATGTGAGTGGTCAACCAAGTCAAACGTCTCAGACCAACTAACCAAGGAGTACAGTGTATCCCCGGGTCGTTATGTCCTAGCGAGGTGTGCAATTGTATTTGAAAACGTTTAAAGTGATCGGGTGATTTAACAGAAAGGTCAGGATTTTGATTATTATGATTACACTACGAGATTATGATTGAAAATAACTTAGAAACACTATATTAACAATTACTGATGATTAGATAACCCAAAAACGTAAGTTAAACCTAAAAACGCGCGTTTGAAATTAAATTAAACGCGAACGCGCAAAATAAAAAGTGAAACGTGAGCAAATAAAGTCGTACGAATATGAAAATTATATTTTTACAATCATAATGTTATAAGAAAATTTTTGGAAAATTAAAATTATTTTTATAACTATTTAATTAATTACTAATTATTAATTACTTTTTAATTAACTAAATTATACTAATTTATAATTAATTATGAAATTTAGCTAGAAAAATGAAAATTAAATTTAGAAAAATCTAAAATATTATAAAACTAATTTTAAAACAGAATATGTATTTTTCCTACTTTTTAATTATTTAATACTAATTAAAACTAATTATTTAATAAATTTAAACTAAATTAAAATATAAAAAGTACTAAATGACAAAAGAAAAATATGAAAAAATTACTAAAAATTATTTTAACCTATAAGGAACCTGAGAAAAATATAAAAATGAGAATTGCTTATAAATAAGCAGAAAAATAAGCCAAATGGCTTAAATAGAAGCTATCACTTTTCTTAATTTTGGTTTTTCTTAATTTTTCTTTTACAAAACTATTTGTATACTGAAATGAGACAAATTTTACAAAGATACTTTTGGTGGAACTCAAAAATAAGCACAATGTAAAGTTAAATGCTTAACAGTTTCAATATTAAGCTTATTTAAAATTTTGATTTTGATTAAGTTGCTATAAAAAACTATTCTAGTACACCACAGAACAAAATAAGCCAATAACTAATTAAGTTACACTAGAAGGAAACACAGGGAAGCAAATAAGCACTTAAAATAAGCCACAAATGGCAAATAAGCACTTGGGCTTGGGTGACAGGTCAAACAGGCAAAAAAGGGCCAACTTGCAGCCCTTGTGGAGTCCACAGGAGGGGGCAAGGGTCCAAACTAGAAGTTTCTCATAAAAACTGAGCTTAGCGGCTCTCCAAAAAGCCAATAAGCTACTCCTATGGTCCACTAATAAGCACTATACAAGACCATGAAATAAGCCAAAAGTACTGAGGTCTCAGATTGCTGAGGTGAAATGGCCTAACTTGATGAGTCTAGCAGCCCTACTAAATAAGGTACAAACCAGCAAATAAGCACTGGTCTTTGAATATGGGCTTATTGGCTTTGTAAAAAGCCAAAGAGCATGCTGTGGGACCCACTGGGGAATAAGCAATGGCTTATTGAAAAGGGGCCGTGTGGACTGAGTCTGAGTGCAGGGCAAACCCTTGCCCTGCAGGTTACTTTAAGGCCTCAAATAAGCCACAAACAAAAATTTAAAAATTAAGCTAATGGTATACTCTTGAAGATAAGCTGAGGGATTTTAACTTCTGAATGATGGTGGTGGCGGTTATATTTGGTGGTGCTAGAGGGAGCTACAAGGCGCGTGTGTTATGTAGAAATGACGGGGAGGTTGAAAGGAGTAAGGTGGTGGTGGCGGTTATATTTGGTGGTCGACGGCGTTATCTCCGGTGGCCGGAAATGCAGGGGGGGTCGGAGATGAAGATGTAACAAATGACGAAAGTACTCTTAAGAAATCCAATTAGTTATGCGTTATGACAAAAAGACACAAACTTACTTAAGCATTTTGACAATAAAAAAAGTACATTATGTATAATGAGTTAAATTAAAAGTACGTCATGTATTTATGACTTTTACCAAGAAATCTACATGAGTTACTACTATGTTCTTTGGAGATTTTTTTTAACAATGGAATGGCAGTCTAGGGGTGTAATCGAGCCGAGACAACTCGCGAGTAACTCGAGATCGACTCGAAAAATACTCGATTCGACTTGATTTTAAACGAGTCGAGCTCGAGCTCGAGCTACTCGTGTAAGATGTCGAGTCGAGTTCGAGTTCTATGTTACTCGGCTCGTGAAGCTCGCGAGCCTTAACGAGCTTTTCTATAATTACATATATGCCCTTCAAGAATATACGAGCCGAGCTCGAGCTTGAATTTTGAGCCGAGCTCGAGCTTTTCTATAGTGACTTTTTCAAAAACTTGATTTTATTTAATATATACGAGCCGAGCCGAGCCGAGCCTCGAGCTCGAGTTTTAGTGATCGAGCCGAGCTCGAGCTTGAATTTTGAGGCTCGGTCGAGCTCGAGCCGAGCTTCGAGCTCGAGTATTATATGTCGAGCCGAGCTCGAGCTTGTCAATACTCGACTCGACTCGGCTCGTTTACACCCCTAGGAATGCATATGAAAAAAACATAATTAAAAAATCTTAAATCATACGTAGTTTAGGAATAAATATCACTAGAAAATCGGGACTTTCAAAGCCTTAAAGCAGCCGTTTACTATTTTACTTGCGCCGCCTAAGCCATCCTCGTCTATAAATATTCATTCACCGCCTTCCCACTACCAAATTCACAACTTTTTATGAAAACCACCATCATCATAACCCTTACAAGAATGGCAAAGCTACATCTATCATTATATCTTCTAACATTAACAATCTCACAATTCTTCATTCAGGGTAACAATAATCTCAATATATGCCTATAGTTATTGTTTGTTTTTATTTTTATTTTCTTGTATCTAATTAGTTTGTTTGATACTATTAGGTGTGATTTCATCCGCAACATTTACATTCGTGAACAAATGTAATCAAACAATATGGCCAGGAATATTGTCTAACGCAGGGATAGCCGCTTTAGAACCAACTGGTTTCGCCTTACAAAAAGGCGAAACCAAAGTACTGACCGCCCCAGCATCCTGGGGCGGCAGATTCTGGGGCAGAACACACTGCACCCAGGATTCCAACAACAAATTCACCTGCGGAACGGGCGACTGCGGCTCTGGCAAATTAGAATGCTCCGGAGCCGGAGCCGCCCCTCCCGCCACTTTAGCCGAGTTCACGCTCGACGGAGATGGCGGGATGGATTTTTTCGACGTCAGCTTAGTCGACGGATACAATCTCCCAATGTTAGTGGCCCCCACAGGGGGCACCGGACATAACTGCACTTACACCGGGTGCATGGTTGATCTAAACGGCGCGTGTCCTACACCGCTGAAGGTAATGAGCGACGACGGCCAGGGGGTCGCGTGTAAGAGCGCGTGTGAGGCGTTTGGTGACGAGGAGTATTGTTGTAGCGGCGCGTATGGTACACCGGATACATGTAAACCATCATCCTACTCGCAGCTGTTCAAGACAGCTTGTCCACGCGCTTATAGTTATGCTTATGATGATAAAACCAGCACCTTTACTTGCACTGGTGCTGATTATCAGGTCACTTTTTGCCCACCATCAACCACAAGGTATATATTTGCTAAAAAGTCCCTTAAATTTATATTACCTGACATAAATATCCCTTTAATTTGAGTAGGTTTATAAAAATGCCCCTTTATTTTTTTAGTATATTTACGACACGTTGTGTACATACCACGTGAAAAAAGCCTGTCATGTGTAGTTAAACGTTAACGTATTATTTTGTCAGTGTAACGGTCATTATTTGTTGTGAAAATGCATTATTGTCCTTGCCAACTAATTAGGTTGCTTAACAATATCTTTGACTTTAAAATAGTCAAAATGATACTTTTGTAACGGTTAAGATTTGTAGGATGGGTGATATTGTCATTTTGTGTATATCTAGATATTTATGCCGACTAACGGCTAATTTCATGAGAGTTAATTTGTACACTTATATATTTGATTGGGACGCTCAATTATACAAGCGCATATTGTAAATCTTGTACAAGTATATATAAAATACAATAGAATATCCCGATCAAACGTATGAGTGTGCAGATCAATTCTCAAATTTTATTATAACAACGGTAACTATTCTAGATATTTTACCATGCGCAACAGAAACTTTGTCATTTTGTGGAGGTATTCATTGTTCTTATGTGTAAAGGTAATTGTCATTATCGTATCTAGATATTTACAAGACTAACGGCATATTATAGGTTTGACACGCAACGGTAACTTTTCTAAATATTAGCAATTTAGCACATGCAAAATAAACTTTGTTGGAATTAAAACATGTAGCAATTCTCTGAAAGTATCATTTTGATTATGTCATATATTTATAGGCGATGTATGAGAATCTTTACGTTTGGAACATACCTTTTAATTTTTTTAACACTATGTTGTTTATTAGCGTGACAAAAATTATTTTTTGTGAATGCAGTAAGAAATCAACAGATGGGCAACAAACACCCGCAATAACCACGACACCACAATTCAACGACGGAATGGTATACGAAGGCGCAGACGCTGTTGACAGCGGAGTATCGCAACGACATAGCTACATTTTCGTGGCCATCGTCGTAGCGCTTTTAACATTTGCGTCCTTATAAGCCAAAACATATCGAGTTGTGCCCTTGAGTTATTCATTTACCGTTACATTGTCTAGTTTCAGACCGGTTTCCTATTACATATTCGTATTCGTTCATTTGTCCTCTCGACCTGATAAGGGCCCAGACGTGACATGGATTTGAGTCATCGTGAAAAGCTACCTCCCACCAAAAACATCTCACTTTATGCTTGCGGATCCTCTTTCTTTTTCGGATTCGATCTGAAAAACAAAATTATATTTCAAGAGCTTCAATTATCCCCATCCTGGATTGCATTATTGGTTTGTACGACTAGTTGAGGAAGTAGTGGCTGATATTATTATTATTATTATTATTTTTTTAATTTTTATTTTGGATTTTTCATAATTAAAATAGGATATTAGATAGAGATTTTTTATGGACTTATTAGGTGTATTGATGCAACATGTAAACCACTCTTTTTAGTGGGGAAATTATGACAAATTATTGATCTATTTATTTTATATTATTAATAGTAGTAGTATATAAAGTTAGAGGATAAGATGAATTAATATATTGGAAAATATAAATAATGGATGTTGAGTCCACAAATACTGTCGACCCAGCTTACGGTTCTCGTGTAAAGCACAGCTAATGTCGTATCATTTTTGCTTTAATGTTAATATATAATTATATCTTTTAGTTCGAATATTGAACGAGTCGAGTGGAAACATGCTGATCATTTGAAAAACTGGTTATGGACTTTTTTGTATGTTCTTATTTTGTCCTGCTTATATAAAAAGGTATGGGCATTTTTTTATTTTTATTATTTTTTTTTTCTTTCTCATATGCTATTAACAAGTAGAGCACCAAATTTCATAAACTCTTTATAACCTCGATATGTCATTGTTCGTAATATTGTGGCATGTTCGGTTATATTTTTATTATTAAAAAGTTGTTAGATATCTCTGTTTTTTCAAAAAAGAAATATATGCTAAAGTTTAAACTTTTTTTTTTTTTTTTTATAAAAGCACACGCATGTCAAAAGTGTGATAATATTAAATTTTTTCTCTATTTTATTGCGTAAACGTTTTTAGCGGTGTAAACTTTAAATATTTGTTATATATTTGGTAAATAAACTTTTATAGAGCCGTACGTATGTCAAAAGCATATCAATATTGAGCTTGTTTTGTTCGTTATCGAGATACCTATTTGGCAGTAATTTTTTTATTCAAAAACGGCTAAAGATTTATTAGATATTTTGTAAATAAAGTTTGTTATATAAAAAGTTGTAAATATTAAAAAGTTCAGAGTGTATTTTGTAATTTTTTTTTAATAGTAGTCAAGTAGTGTATTGGTCTTCCGCATCATGCGTAAAGATAGTAGGAACATAAGCCCGACCCATAAAATTTGCAAATAAATATTACACTATTTTATTGCGAAAACCTTTTTTTAAGCAGACACGGAAACCGAGTCGGTGTGCTATAGTATTTAGAGGGAATTTGGTATAAAATTGAGATCTTTTAGAGCCTACAACCACACCGGTCTTCAGCTCGTCATCATACTAACCCACGCCGTTATTATTATTATTATTATTATTATTATTATTAGTGTTAACTGCACAAATTGTTTTTAAAGTTTAGCCAAATTGCATGTTTCATCCAAAACGTTTATGAAAGCGCTAGGATCGTTTTTGTGGGGAAACCTTTGGTGCAAGTATCGTCCTCACAGGACGATGCTTGCACGAAATGTTTTTTCAAAAAAGACGATACTTGCACCAAATGTTTTCTTACAGGGACGATCCTTGCACTTTCGTAACGGTTGGGACGAAACATGCAATTTGGCCAAACTTTAGGGACGATTTATGCAATTTACTCTTGTTGTTGTTGTTGCTGCTGTTGTTTTCATTTTTTCAAATAAAACCATATATTTAACTAAAATTAATTTGACTAATAAAATACACATTACATTAAATAAAAAACAAACATAAAAGAAAAGAGGACATAAAAATATAAACCTGCAAAAGATTAACTTTGAAAAAAAAAAAAAAAAAAAAAAAATGTAAAGTTGTAAACTAATATATTACAAGGTTATAAAGCACAAGAATAAAGCACCATGGGTGTAAACTAATATGTGATTTAAATATAGTGAGGATCAAATAAGAAATAAAAGTTAAATGAGAAATAACTACAGACGCACATTTTAAATGAACATTAAAAATAAGATGCATTTCTTATAAATTTTTGTCATTTCATTTGAAATGTGTGGCTATAAATATTTCTCATTCTTTTTATTTCATATTTCTTCCTCACTAGATCCTTTCAGACTAATGATCAAATGAGAAGAAATCTTAAAATGTGAAGAATGATAAATAACAATGACTACACATTTAAAATGCATCGATTTGAATTGGATGCATCATTAATTTTTTGTATGCACCATAATATATTTTTTAGCTAAAATTTATGTGCACATACATATATTAGATGTATTTCATAAAGTTTGAAGAATCATATGTATTTTTCGTCCTCTACAGGTCAAATTTGTTGTTAGTACTACTTTGGATCTTTTTTTTATTTCAAAATCACTTTCAAAACTACTTGGAACGCATATAAATGAATAGAGATGCATATACTCAAGTCGATGCATCTTAAATATATAGTTATAGTTATTTCTCATTATTCTTATTTTAAGTTTTCTTCTCGCTACCATGTATCATTTCATATGTAAAGCAACACGTGATGTAAACTAATATACTACTGGGTCATTTTCTTCCCCATCTACATTTGAAAAATAATAATAATAATAATAATAAGTGGCTGGTGGCTACAGCGCCACAACCCACCAGCCGACCTCCGGTGTAGCATATCGTGCCATACACTTGCACCGAATCCCATGGCTTGAGCTAACAGCCATCCTACGGCACTTAGTGTTCACATTATAATACTTTGGCCTAATTATTTGTGGATTTGGTTGTGCTTTTTGTCTTGTCTCGTGTTACTGTCTACTCTAATAATGTGTTAAACAAGTGGATCAAATAGGGGAACAAGTGTTTATTGCAAGTGGTTTGCCAACCATATACTTGTCCAATCAGTCTTTTTTTTTTTTTTTTTTTTTTTTTTATTATTTTTTTATTTGTTATTATTTTTTTTTACGATGACCAAAAATATCATGCATATAAATTTCTAGCGCTCTGCATAATTGGATGTGATATGTCTAAAAAAATCTGCATATCAGAATGGCTATAACATACTCTATTATCTAATAATCGAAATTTCATTAGCCTTCACTACATGCTTTAATTTGAAGGGGTTTTTTAACTAGTGTTTTAGGGGCACAAGTTAATGTTAGTTTTAACGGATAAAAATTAATGAATATGTCCGGACTCGAACACGGGACTTTGGGATTGCACATATTACGTATGAGTTTCAATGTATTAATGATTATTATATTGAATTATGAATAATTATTAATTTCGCAAACAAGACACGTAACGGTCGTTTGTAGTTAACGGTAATTGGACTAAATGATCGTTGGAGGAAAGATGAAGGACTGAACTTAAAATAGAATTCAAGAAAAACATGGAATGGGCTTGTAAAACCCATGTTTGGCCAAACCCAACCCATTAGGGTGTAGGGTTTGTGTCTTGTGCTCCAAGATGTTGATTAGTATATAAACAAACCCCTTTGTTCATTCTAATCATCCATTGGTTCACTTGCAAACCAAATCTCCTTCTCTTTCTCCTATTGAGTTAGAAATCGAACTACACCCTTATAGGGTTCCTACTAGATTTCTAAGCTCAAAACCATTCTTGTTTAGTTGATCAACTACACCCTTCTAGGGTTCCTACGCGATCTTCTAAACATTGTGTTTGGATTGCTTGTGAATTAAGAACCTAGCTTTTCTTATTGAAACGCTACTAATACGTGTGTTCAAGAACGAAGTGTTGGCATACTTTTGCTAACAAGGTGATTTGCCCTATTCGACTAACCCTAGTCGATCCACCATTAAACCCAATTAGGGTTTATAGTTCTTGTTCCATTGGTTTCTTGTTTTTGCTAGAAATCACAAAGAGGTATGCATCCATTTATATTCGGTTAATTTATTATTTGTATTTGATCTATTCCGCGCGCGTACTCTTTGATGCTTATATGTTTATAGTTTATTATTATTCATATATTCCAACAGTGGTATCAGAGCCAGGTTAATACATTATAATGAATTACCGAAACACAAAAAAATTGAATCGTTTGATTAATCACATGCTTGGTGTTCTTATGTTTTTATATTTTTCATAAACCCTAGATTTTTTTTATTTTTTCAAAATTTATTTTTTTTATAAATGTCAAATTTTTATATTTAAAAAAAGGGAAATTAGGGTTTGATGAATTATGTGATAAAAACTTGTAGAAACCCTAGGTTGCATGTAATTTATGTGTATATAAATGGATATTGGTGATATGCCGTTTGGTTGCGTTCCTTGATTGACATGATTATTTGTTATAATATGTGCAATATGGGCATCCATGACAAACCATGCATGTGTTGTCTTGGATTATGATGATTTGGTTTTAAGATTTCATGCTTATTATACGATTCTTTTATAATTGATAAATTGTTTAGTAAATATTATGAATAAAGATTACTAAAATTTGATTAATTATAAGATTAGGGAAGACCCTATTAATCGTGTATTAAATCAATTGTGTGTTTTAAATTGATTTTGATTTGCATGTCCATTATTGTTGTTGTTTGTTTATTTTATTTATTACTTTTGTTTTATATGTTATTGTGACATGATAGTAACAAAGGGTAATTTCATAAATAAAATATTAAACGGACTTAATAATGGTGAAATCTTGTTTTGAGCTTATATATAAATCTTGAACTTTTGGTTGATTGATCGCGACTGTATTAAGCGGTTGTAAGGTGCAACTATTTTGACAAACTAAAAAGTGGGTATAAGGATGGCTTAGCATTAAATTGCGGCCTTAGTGAGCCTCCATTCTGGCTTGCCGCTCGCCTGTGAGTCAAATTTAGTTTTACCTAACATCCATGATAACTACGAAGCACTTAAGGCAAAGTTGTAAGTTTCTCAACGCCTCAATCAAAACTTTGGAGATTTAAGCTCGTAAAGAAACTAAATGAGTAAAAGTTTTTTTACATGAAACATATGCTACAAAATGAATGCATGACATCTTTGTACATATATTTGATTACACACATCAAATTTACTACCCTTTAATTTAAGTTATATGCCATCCAATGAAACGGAAACACCTAAAATTGGATCTACGTCAGGGCGTAACCTGGCTAGATTGCAATGGAGGGGCAAATTACATGATTTCATCACTAGCAGATCAACTGGTGTGGTGTAATTATGTAAGTTTGCTGTTTCTTAAGTTGGTTAACTTAATTGAGTTGATAGCGGGTTCTGATCACTCAAGGCATAAGAAGATGGGGATAAAACATGTTTACATTGCAACTGCGGTTGGCAAATATGTAAATCCCATCGATTCTAGGAATTGCAATTGAATATTGGCAATTGAGGTTCGACTCGTACCTTATTGAATACCGTCATCACTAGCAGATCAACTGATGTAATGAACCTATGTCAATTTGGATCCAAGTTTTTCAGTGAAAATTAAATGGTTATTTGATTATGAACCATGGGTATTTAATTTTCTTGAAAATTTAATTATCGAAAATACTAAAATTGAATTTTGTAATTCTTTTTAACGTATTAATGCAACATTAAAGCCGTAAACGTGGTTTGGGCTTAAATTGGTAAATTGATATAATTCTGCTTTCAAACATAATGTTTGATTGAGAAAAATTTACCGAAATGAAAGAAAGTCTATTTTCCATAAGAGAAGAATAAGACTAAATCCTATTCCTTTTCATGATTAAGAAAGGTATGATAGGAACATAAGAATAAGACTCAATCCTAAGTCTATTTTCCATGAGAAAAGAATAAGACTCAATTCTATTCCTTTTCATGATTGAGAAAGGTATGATAGGAACATTAGAATTGTCTACATTCTAATATATAACTCATAGCAATCTTTAATATTTAAGGATATAGCACATCTTATTTTCCATAGAAATTTTATTACTCTTATTTGGTGAATGAATTATTCTATAACAAACAAGGCATTTGGTTAAATGGAAAATATGAGTTATTAGAAGCTGGACAGATTACCGCAAAATTGGTAAAAAGCAAAGCTAGTATTTTATCTAGTTGTTGTGCTTTAAAGGTGCTACATACCATTATGGGGATGGTAGGCCTATTAAGGAAGAAGCTGCATGCTCAAATTCTTCAAGTTAATATCATTGATGGATAATCCATCATAAACATAGTAGAATACACATTTTAGAACCTGAGTAATTATTACGTATGGGTTTTTCTAAATGTGTAGGAAAGTAAAAACAAGCAAATTGTTTTCACTGGTTATGAAACACGTACAATGTTGTCAAATCCAGTGGGAGCTTTGTGTTGTTTACTGAATATAGAGTTATTGTTATGTTCTCTAATTCAGTGGGAGCTACAAGACTTAATTTCTGCATGGTAGCCCAAATTATCTTCAAGATAATTACTTTCAAATTGTAGACACTCATGTTCTTAGGATAGTCATATGCGTTTCCTGATAAGACAAAGTAGTCCTACATCTACTTATGACACAAATCATATTGAATCACATAAACAAACTTATGTTGTGTTGTTTATATACTACATGATATTGTTCAATGCACAAGTGGGAGAATTGTTTATTGTGTGCAAAGGAATAATACATAGAAATATGATGATAGGATTCTCTTAATTGCAAGGTAAGAGATCAATGTTCTAATAGGACTTATACATTTAATGTGTAAGATTATCTTATGTAGAACATGTGTCATGATTATAAGACTACTTTTATGTCTTATGATATTCAAATTAAAAGAAACGCTTGAATTTACAATTTACGTCAGGGTGTAACCTGCCTAGATTGCAATAGAAAGGTAAACTACATGATTTCATTACTAGCAGATCAACTGATGTAATGGAATTATGTGAGTTTGCAGTTTCTTAAATTGGATAATTCATGAAATGACATAAGCAAATGAAGTAGTAAATTAACTTGAAATTACTATTGAAACCAAGTGGTGGTGTTCACAAATACTTTAGTTATTTATGTTTATATCTTCTTATAAACATGAAGTCTTTTAACTATTACAAGACTTATAATAAAGTAAGACGTTAAACTTGTTATGTTTCAAATAAGAAATCATTGAGTTGATCAAATGATGTACAACGTAAAGTGGGAATATAACAGTTTATGTCTTCTTAAGACATGAACATGAAGTAACTTGTTCAAAAGGTACTTATGTTATATAGCATGCAATTGGCTTGGAAATTCTATTGTACCATTAAGTTGACTTAGTTGGTAAATAGGTAAGCCAAAGGGAATAAGTTTATCTTACATATTGTTAGTTTGTCTCACAATATTAATTCTAATGAAACATCACAAGTTGGTGGTGTGTTCAGTTAGGAAAAATCAAACTCTTGTTATATTGTTTGATTAAAAGATAAATATGACTTATTTTCTTCCAAAAGTTATCAAGGTTAGAAAATTGAGTATGGATTGAATATACTCAATAAGACTCCAACCTAGAAGATTAAATAAGACATTATGGAATGTGATGAATCACATTAAAGTCTTAAAATGAAGTTCTGATTTTGTTAATAAGTAGTTTTAACAAACAAGAGTCAGGAACTGTAAAATATTTTTGTAATATCCCAAATGAGAATGATTTAGTGTTGCTCATCTTGCTAAAGTATTTATAAAATATAAAAGGCAAGTGGGAGTTTTGTTTAGATCTTGAAAGATCAAAATTACAAAATATATAATCTTCTAAAACCACACTAGTAAAAATCATGATGAGGTTTGAAATGTAAAGGTTAAATCTCAACATGATGAAACTCTTATTCATAGATCCGTAGGGATGTCTCAGATATTTAATTAATATGCTGAGAATTATGAATTACAGGATCAAAGTAAGTCTGTTAAACATAATGACGCATTTACTAATTATGGTAAATTGCTCATACTATGAATGTTAAGATGTTGTCCATAAAGATAAGTCAACTTTGAAAACTTGGTTTATCTTAATGAAGATGAGTTTCTGCAAGAGAAGAAAAACCCTAGAGGTTTAAATCTTTGCATAAAGAATCATATGGACAAAATTGTATACATATTTTATTGTATGTCTTATGACAAGATTATTAATCATACTTAAGTAATTAACTATGATTGAATACTCTTTCCTAAGCACATTAAAAATACAAAGATGGTAATTGTCATACTCATTTGTATGAATATGAAATTTGACAATGGATTATAAAACCTCTTTCTTATATAATTACTTAAGCGAGGATGATGAGTAATTAAGAGTTTTATGAATTCATTTAATCTTTGAAAGTATACAAAATGCAAGAATCCAAGTATGGATAGATGCATGCATCAAGGAGATAAATCTTATGTTTAAATATTAAATCTATGTTTTGATTTATAATTTAAAATAAGATAACTCCTAAGTAATTCTGAAAGCTAGTGGGAGTATTATGGTTACTTATTTAAATCATATATGTTGTATAACATATAGGAAGTAACATTCTATATAAGTTAAATGGTAAGTCATAACTTGGAATGAAACTTTACTTGAAAGATTTAATAAGTAAAACATACAACCTTGAATATATGTTTATTGATGTAAACATGTGCGGTAAATGAATCTAATAGAACATGATATATCATTTAGAAAGTTTAAATGGATATGTAGTACATGAATGAAATTAAGTTGGACACGAGAATTTTTCATGTACATCATGTTATTGTTATATCATGCTTTGATAAAAGATGATTTGACAACATTGATATCCAATGAAAGATATTAGATAAGTTGTGTAATGAATATTCTAAAGGAATATATTTGGATATAAAATCACATCCTCAGCCTGGAACAATTTCTGGATTCTATAAATGAACAATTTGTAAAATTGTCACAGCCAACAAACTTGAAAGTTTGGAAGGAATAAAACATTACACATTGAAGTTTACGGAAAAGAGCATATTGTTGTTTGCATACAATGATGCTAATATAAATTGAGATGACACTCAATACTAGTCATGAAAGGATTTCATCCTTGTTAATAGCCATGTGTACTAGTTATGCTTAACGAAAAGCATAGTTGCATTATACGTTAAGGAATAAGTATACTTTAAACTTTAAAAGGTTTGGAAGTTTAATTATCATAAATTGCATGTTGAGGATGTCATACACATTTTATGATGTATTATGTGGTTATATCAAATTATTTGAATGCACATATACAAGAATTTAGTTATCGAAATAAGTATTCTCAAAATTCCGATAGATCAAAGTTAGTTGAATAATGCCTTGTCAACAAGAATGATTACTTGAGGTATAATTGTCAACAAGTGTGATTGGTATTACTTGAGACAAAATTCATTAACGAGAATTTTCATGCATTGATCTATTTAGTATTTGGATAAGGGATGTTAAGCAATTATTATTTAATAATGAATTAAAGTACTGAGTACGTTTGTTTTCATTAATAATAGATTGTATCCCATATTTGCATGTTTAATCCATGAATAACTTATGTTATTCTAAATAGTCCGTTGTCAATTAATGATATGGGAGTATCATTGAACTAAGACAAATCTGAGTTTTGGTATCATATATAAAAATATATTGATGCGTAGACATGCCAAATTCACATGATATTCAATACTGGATAAATTGGATATAGGACAAAATCTCAATTACATGATTGTACTTATGGATGTTGTCATTAGAGTAAATCATGAATATTTATCCTCAGACTTGAGATACCAGGTAACTACTGTGGATGTAGCTCATTTTCTGTGAGATAATCTAACGCTATCCCTAACTGGTAGTTATAAGGATTATTTTCGGAGGTGATGCGAAGTTCATAGGTTATGCTTGTAGTCAATACAGGATTTGGTTCCTTCAAATTTGTTTTGAAGTATAATACTGTTTGGCCACTCGTAGGATTAACAAGATGTTTGCATGGCCATGCCCAAGGTCTATCTGGAATGCGTTCAGAAGAATTGGTAATCTTGCTTGATCATAAATAACGAGAAACATTAGTTAATTATGGAATGACTTCGATCCATATCCATATTAACATAGTATTAGAATCAAAAGGATAAGTATGATGATGAATCATCAAAGGTGGTTTTTTCCAGGAAACCATACTCGTGATCGTTCTGGGGACATTGACGTGTTATGCTAGACTAACCATTGTCATTATTACATTAATGTATATCCGAGTGGGAGCTGTTAGTTTTAACGGATAAAAATTAATGAATATGTCCGGACTCGAACACGAGACTTCGGGATTGCACACATTACATATGAGTTTCAATGTATTAATGATTATTATATTGAATTATGAATAATTATTAATTTCACAAACAAGACACGTAACGGTCGTTTGTAGTTAACGGTAATTGGACTAAATGATCGTTGGAGAAAAGATGAAGGACTGAACTTAAAATAGAATTTAAGAAAAACATGGAATGGGCTTGTAAAACCCATGTTTGGCCAAACCCAACCCATTAGGGTGTAGGGTTTGTGTCTTGTGCTCCAAGATGTTGATTAGTATATAAACAAACCCCTTTGTTCATTCTAATCATCCCTTGGTTCACTTGCAAACCAAATCTCCTTCTCTTTCTCCTATTGAGTTAGAAATTGAACTACACCCTTATAAGGTTCCTACTAGATTTCTAAGCTCAAAACCATTCTTGTTTAGTTGATCAACTACACCCTTCTAGGGTTCCTACGCGATCTTCTAAACATTGTGTTTGGTTGCTTGTGAATTAAGAACCTAGCTTTTCTTATTGAAACGCTACTAATACGTGTGTTCAAGAACGAAGTGTTGGCATACTTTTGCTAACAAAGTGATTTGCCCTATTCGACTAACCCTAGTCGATCCACCATTAAACCCAATTAGGGTTTATAGTTCTTGTTCCATTGGTTTCTTGTTCTTGCTAGAAATCACAAAGAGGTACGCATCCATTTATATTCGGTTAATTTATTATTTGTATTTGATCTATTCCGTTGCGTACTCTTTGATGCTTATATGTTTATAGTTTATTATTATTCATATATTCCAACAGTTAAGCACACCAAAAAGACATCTTTTTTAAAAAGTGTACTTTTCTATAAGTCTAGACATCTTTTTTTGTGAGTCCTATCGTCCTTTTAGTGTGCTTAACTTGTGCCCCCAAAACACAAGTTAGAAAAACCTTAATTTGAATACTCCCTACAAATTAGCTCGTAAGTTACTGAGTGCAAATTACGATTATGTAAGGGCCCGTTTGGTTCCCACCTGTGGGGTTAGATTTTGGATAGTAAAGTGAAAAAATATGTTTGGTTCAAATTTGGGAACATGGATTCGGATACATAACACAAACAGTAGCACTATTACAAAAGGTATCAACTGGGTGGGGATTTGAGAATATTAGTGGGCCTTTCACTTTTTTATAAATTTTTTTTATAGTTTGATATATAATTTTTATAAAATAATAATTTATCTTAACTATTTATAATAGAGAAATGGTCAAGTGAAATGTTGAGTTTTCAACACTTGGTCAAATGAGAGAGAAAGTTACTAATCATATCAATCAGTATTTATTTTGATTAAATCAGTAATGAATAGTTTCCTAAAACTAAATTATACTGTAATTAATACTCTTATTAAAATACCCAATTACTTAAAAGTATAATGATTTATTCATATTGTACAACTAATTAAAAGCATATATATCAAATTAAATACAACCAATTAAAACACCACTTACTAAAAAGTACAATAAAATTTTTATGATGTACAATTTAAATAAGTTACAACATAATCCATATGAAATAATTAAACACACTAATTAATGTTATTTTTAAACACCCTAAAATGAAAAGTGCATGCTATTATACACATTATACAAACTAATAAAACACACAAAGATTAATACAACCTAACAAGTTGATGGTACATATAGTTTTGAAAACTGGACGAGACAAATGGGTTCAACCGGGAACTGGTGTCGCCACCGGTTCGGCTAACCAATAAAATCCATTCGAAAATGAACCAGAGAGGACCCGTGAAACCGATACAAACTGGTGAATCAGGCCTCATCGAGATCTATTTCTCCGGTTAATCATCACAGGGTACCCGAAGGAAAAAATGAAAAGTGAAAAGTTGAAATTAAAAAGGGAAATGTTGAAAACATATATTTCAAAAGGAAACTATTAATACAAATCATAAACCGGGTTGACCTGGACGCTCCGACGGGTTGAACCGGTTTAATTTGACCTGTTTTCGACCAACCTAGCAAGTTGAACCGGTTTAAATCGATCCATTTTTCGACTGGAATGGTTCAACCGGTTGAACTACCCGGGTCGAACCGGGTTTTAAAACATTATGTTTAATCCCAAATCTTCAAAATTTTATTATTTTTTGTTTATAACCTATAAACTTTTTTTATCAATAAACTATTTGTCGCTATAAAATCCCGTTGCTTTGCACGGGTACTCGTCTAGTAACTAATATGTAAATTAAATAATATTCATTAAATAATATATTTTCTCACTCTCACTTATTTTAATATTTTTTTCTCTTTCTACATCAAATCAAAATTCAAATCCTAATCCATAACTTTACATTTGAATCAAAATCCTAATCTAAACCCATCTACAAACCAAACGGGTCCTAAATCTGTTTAAATGTGTAATACTGGTGCAAATTAAATGCGTGAAAATAAATTTTCATCCATATATCATGCAAAAACCCACCTAACGTCCAGAAACGTACAAAATACCTGACATAACAATGACACAGCTTATTAAATCCCATAATCAGACAACTTTATGACTTGTTCATAAGATGTGGTAAAAGTGGATACAATAACATCTGTTTAGGTATCCAATGGAGTCCAGGTTCTCACATTGTAACACATGCCATCACTGCTATTAATGTTCTAGGTGGGAGATGGAGAAATTTAACAGAAAAAATTAGAGCAAATTGCCGAACTAGCCCAAAATCTAAACTGTAATGCAAGATCTAGCGCAAAAGAAACTAAACTTTTCAAAATAAACCAGTGATAGTGGACGATCGTACGACTCCACTAGATTTTTTACAGGTGTCAATTTTTTAATAATAAAATATATTAGGTATAAGAGTGTTGTAAGATACTATTTTATGATTGAATAATACTAGATCCACCAAAAGTTTACACAATTTCATCCACTCGCTGACGTGGCGGAGTGTTGATTGGTTGGTTTTCTGTGGGCCACAGAAAACCAACCAATCAACACTCAGCCACGTCAGCGAGTGGATGAAATTGTGTAAACTTTTGGTGGGTGTACCACACCTCTTTATGATTAGCTGATGTATTTTTTGTGTGACTGATGGCTTATGTTAAATTTCTTATGTGACCGGTAGATACAAAGTACACTTTTACTTTTTTAAGCTTCTCAATAGTTATTTATTTTATATTTTATCATACGAGACTACGAGTAGCTTGTTTACAACCTAAAGTCAAACTTACTAATTCCCATAAAGACTTTCTAGTTGCTACAATGTTACTGATTTTCATGATTAGACCACCCGCAATAAGTGATTTTTCAGCTTGTGGCGGTGCGGCCCGGGCTCATGGTCACAATTGTAGGTGAATCATTGTTAACTCATGGTGGTGGATTTTGGTCTGGACACTGAGATTTGGTCTTTTTTAAATCGTATGTGGATGTAATGACTGTCACAAGGTAAACTTGATGAGATAGTGATGAGAATGTTAGCTCATGAGATATTGAATTGACAACATCAAAGTTGTCATTTTTTACTATGTTGCATAACATTTTTTTTTTCTATCTAATATACTGATGTTGCCAATCTTGCTATTGTATGTACTAAACGGGGTGATAACAGGAGAATGGTGACATGACACAAGTTGACCTTTTGACGCTGTTTTCTTTCGTCGAAACACACTTTTATTCATCAATACATAACACCTATTAAATGAATGTGATCATATCAAATAAGTATATTTTATTGGCATCATTTATCCTATGTTATTCGCTTGTTTTATATTATTTCATATGAGAATTGATACTTAATCGCTTACTTTTATAATTCTCAGTTATAAACAAGCATTTGGTGAAAGTTAGTTGTTTTGGACGTAAACTTGAGCAAAATGGATCAAGTTGGAAAATTCTACTGAACTGAAGGAAGATAGGTCGTATCATTCTAGACGGATACGCCGTATATAAAGACTTAGACGAATATGAAGACCATTGCTTGACCTTGAATCATGTGCCGTTGGACTTATCAAACATGCCGTATTTGAAACCTTGGTCAACGAGAATATCTGACTTGTTTTACTCTAGATACGCCTTATCACATTCCATATATGCGGCGTATCAATCTCAAGACTTCAGCAAGATAGTCCAAGATACTGAAGAACATGCACCGCATGAAGACCGAAGTAATCATTAAGTGTTTACACACCTGTAATTAGGACTCCACTGAGAGAGAATATATTTTAGCACTTATTTTATACAGCTATGCAACTAAACATGTGACAAATTTTCCTACTATCGGTCAGGCCTCTTATCTGTATATGTCTTCTATTTGTGTACGTGTGTGTCATTCGTTCCCTTGTCTTGTTTTGTTTATTGTTTTATTTACTATTCACCTAATTTACACAATCGTGCAAGCCTCTCAGGCTGAAAAACCCCCTTGCATTAGATTAGGTTATTAGAACTAGCTTAGGATTAAAATATTACTCCCTCCGTCCCATTTAAAGTGTCCACAATGGAATCTTTGCATGTCCCATTTAAAGTGTCCACTTGTACCTTCTAACCAGTAAGATGAGAGTTTAGTGGGTAAAAGTAATATTTTATTGGTGGAGAGTTTAGTTAGTGGAATCTCCTAAAACTTTGTGCATTATGAAAGTGGACACTTTAAATGGGACGGAGGTAGTAGTAGATATCAAGGTGTTATCATTTCACTCTTAGTGTTCGACACTCTACTTACCAACTAGCTACATTGATCGGTTACACTGCTTGTTAGTGTGTGTAATAGGATAAGTCGGCTAAATATAAATTTAAAACTTGATAGATATAATCTATTCTACAACGACATAAGCACGCATCATGTTTTTGACGCCGCTGCCGGAGAGTGAATTGTTTAACACTTGATTATCTGTTAATATTTTAATTTAGAATTAACTTGATTAGATTTTATTTATTAACTTTGTTGTGTATTTGTATTATTTGCATTCATTGTACGTTTCTGCATATTTTCGGTTTTAATGTTTGTTTGTTTACTGTAAATTTTGTTTGATTCTTGTTTTTTCTGTTTTTTTGCATTGTAACTGTCTGCTGTAATTTGCTGAACTAAACGATACGGCGTATTTATTTATATAAATATAGCATTTTTATTTTACATACAACATATCTTATTTAATAATTTGAGGATGATATATCTATCCCCTAGATACGGCGTATTCTATTTTTAATTGAAATTTTTTCAAAACCCTAAACGACATACGGCGTATGAGTTTTTCTCATATGACGTATCTATTAATTATTATAAACATATTCGAATTCTTTAAATAAACAAGAAATGGCATATCGATTTTTGTCGATACGGCGCATTAATATCAAAAAGTTTGTATTTTGAAACGTAACAAACGTACGGCGTATACGCATCTTCGTGTATGGTGTATTTATTTTTATATTTATAAGCGATTTGAAAATTAATACGTACGGCGTATTGATCTCTGTTGGTCCGGAATAACTTGAGCAACTCATGAATTGATAAGATAAAGATAAACACGTGGCATTTTTACATGGAACATATAACGAGTTTATGATTCATGATACAACGGAATTACCATGGTTACTCAAGAACCCACTTTGATACTCTAATAACTTGGCAATTGGCTTTTCAACGAGAATACTTGCAGACGGTATCCCCGACGAGAGACAAATTAAGGAACACAAAGAAGCAAGCTAGACAAGGCTTTGTTTCTCAGTGTGTTGAGAATACTAACACTCTAATTATGCTAAGATATTCTCACTTCTTACTCTCTATGAATGCGCACTTCCAACCTTGGTTGGAATGGGTTTATATAGCGGTGAGATTACTGTTGTTTCATGTGGGAATAGTGATCCTGCCAACTGTTCGTAGATAGGCACATACCTAGACATCTAGCCTTGATGTCCTTTTGGTTTTCCAGAGTTGACAGCACCGATTTCCCATGAGCTTCTTTTGTTCTTGGGAAGGAACACATATTTATCTTTCCAAGAGTTTTCCCGCTTAAACTTTGTTGACTCACCTACTTCCTTGGTCTTGATTCAAGGAACTGATATATCATCAAGGTATTCCTGCCTTGATGTTTCTATGGTCTCGAGCTAGAGTCTTTAAGTGCAAATCAGCTGATCGGTAGTTGGTAGATTTACACGACTCCAGGTTTCGAACATTACTGGTTCTCTATGTCTCTGAATCACTGAGTGTTGGTGAAGTTATGCTGATCACCATAACTTCATGACAGTTATATTGGTAGTTGGTGATGTGGTCATTTATGTGATGTAAGGTCATCAGGGATAAAGTGAAATTTGTCAGATCTCAGTGCCCTGATGCTACTCAAGTACCTTAATCACTCGCCTACAACAGTGACTAAAGCGCATCTTCAGTTGGTTGCTTCTACCAACTATAAGAAGATGCCACTGAGGTTCTCCCTTGAGGTAGGGGGAAGACAAGTGATGCGCTTCAACAAGCTTTAAATTTATAATACAAGAATTACAGGTTAACTAGGAACACATACGAGCCAGTATACTCGTCCGTGTGTAGTAAGGGATTGGTAAGTTAAGGTCGTCCCAAGAGACTTGGTTGTACTCAAGTGTTGTTTGATTGTTTAAGCAAGTAACAAGTTTGCTAGTTATGACTGTCACGGATCAAACCAACAAGAAATGCAATATGGAAATCATGATGTAAGCAAGGATATTAGGATGTTTAATTTGGAAAACATATTACCATTGGTAATCCTTTCGACATATAGAACCAATTATAATAGTTTAGTGCTTTATAAATCAAATATACATAAGTCTTAATCAATTGGTCATGTCATAAAGACTCATGCCTAAACCAACAACAAACAAAGAGTTCTTTCGACCCATAAACTTTGGTGTCATTATTTGTGGAGTACCATTTACTTGAAAGATGATGAGAACACATATTCAAAAGACTACTTTCGACCTATAATCTAATCTAAACTTTCACTTGTTATGTTTATTAATTCTCTTGCACAATCGTCACAAAGTTCAAAACCAAAATCATTCGTCGACCAATGAATTGGAACTAACCATTATGAGAATCCTTTCGGCCTATAGACTCAATAATGATCAACCATATCAATAAACAATGACAATTTCCAATTTAACCAAATATGATGTCTTTCATTATAATTCCAACAAACACTAATCATATCCAAACATCCATTTATCATAAGTTCTCATAATAACCAAACAAGCATTAAGAGATAATTATAATCGAACACATCACATGAAACACAAAGAAACCAATCATGAAATATAAAGTTCAACATCTTGATAATAATAAGGTTTACCCAATTAGCAATTACAATGAGTAAAGAATGGGATTTAGAGCAATCATACGAGCCTCTAATCAACCGATACATGCTCTAACTCCACTGGAGAATCACTCCAATACTTCTTGGTGATACGTCCTCCGTGAATGGTAGGGTGAATAGGGTCTTTCGGGTTTTAGAGAGTTGTAGAAAATCTGACCATATGGTATAAGGGAGAGTTTTCCATTTTGTTTGATGATCAAATGGTGATTTGATGCATAAGAAATACTTAGCCAAACACTCTTATTTATAGTTGAATAATCCTTGGTCATCAAGCATGTTTCTTGGGCACAAAGTGTCATAAAAATGCAGGAAAAATGAGTTATGGAGGTATATGATCGGTTGGTGGTAATGGTACTTAATTCCACACTTAAATGTAACTTTGGAGGACTTTAAGTGCAGCAACCCGCAGTTCAGATTTCTCAGAAAGCTGTGAACCTCCGCGGTTGAATCTCAACCCTCGGTTGAGACTTCAACCTCAGGTTGAGGTTTGAACCTTCATCTTCAACCTTGGGTTGGAAAATATTTTTCATAATAATTTCAACCTTGGGTTGACATAAAACTCCATCCTTCAATAAACATCTTTGACACTTATTCTTAACTCTTTCCTTTATCGAATAACTTCATAATCTTTACTTGAACTTGGGAAATAATCATAGCATGAAAATAAAATTTTATTTGCTAATATTGTAAGGAATTTATTTATTTAAATTTTGATAAATATGAAAATAAACATTTAATTTGAGACGAGGTTATATTTAATGATTTTGAATTAATACGAGCAACCTTGTTGAATAATGTTGGAAGAGAGTTATTTTAAATACCAAAATTTTCTTACATAGCAAGGGACTCATCCCCACCATCCATCTAAAAAGAAATCAATGGTTGAGATTAAAAGCATTTTAATATTGGGATAATCACCAAAATATACCGGGCAACCATGATGAATTCGGTTCCTGCCCCCAGATCCAAAAATGTCGTTTTTAGACAGGGCAACTCGACCCATATGATGACAGTGCCCCCAGTTGCCCAAAAATTGGCGGTTGTTGCCCAAAAAACTAACAAGTTGCCCAAAAAAAACTGACAGACAATCAACACTTGTCACTTGCAGAAAGTGACACTTCATCAGTTGCCCAGTTGCCCTGTCTAAAAAATACGTCTTTTGATCTGGGGGCAGGAACTGAATTCACCATGGTTGCCCGGTCTATTTTGGTGATTATCCCTTTAATATTTCACAAATTTTTTATAATTTAAATATCTTTTAAACCGTTAATCGTTAAACGAAAATAATTACACCATCGCGACGAGCATTTAATTATCTTTCTATAGACGGGCACTTTAATATACTTTCGTCAAAGAAAAAAAAATCGTTTTTTTCACGTTTTTTTCGTTGCCGAAAAAATCATATGTGATATGTGATATTAGTGTAATATCACATGTGATTTTTTCGGCAACGAAAAAACCGTGAAAAAAATGAAAAAAAAAAAAAAAAAAATTTGTCGAAAATATATCAAAGTGCCTATTTATAGAAAGATAATTAAATGCTCTTTGTAACGGTATATTTTTTTCGCTTAACAATTAACAGTTTAAAAGATATTAATATTTAAAAAAAATAATGAAAATTGGTTTTTTAAATTGTTTGGATTAATATTATCAATTAGATCAAATAAAAATAAAAGATGAAGACGTTAAAAAAGTTTGATCCTCAAATGATATGAAATCATAATATCGAGAATGGTGTAGTCAAACAAAAGGTACTGATATTACCCGGCACGTTTCCTAAAACAAACATTTATTTATTTTCCTTGTTACTTTTCTACTTTCGTTTATTTATTTATTTTCCTTGTTACTTTTCTACTTTCGTTTATTTATTTATTTTCCTTGTTACTTTTCTACTTTCGTTTTATTTAATTAGGGAAGTGATGCTTACACCACTTTTTTTGATGCACACATCACAATTATACATATAGCATGTTGTAACATGTGCATTAATGATGTAACATTGTGGTGTATGCATCAAAAAAAGTGGTGTAAGTATCATTTCCCATTTAATTATATATACTTCTATTACTGAGACAACTATTTTCTTGGATAAGATATATATGGATTGAAAATGTCGTCCAAGGTTGACAATGTCCATTAGACATCTTTTATGGCCAAGAAGACTGGCTGAAATATTTTATAGATATTCAAAAGTGAGATATATATTTATTTTATTTATTATTTATAAAGTATATCATAATGTTACGGCATCAAATGATATATTGAAGTTATGGTTGGCGTAAATAGTTGCAGCTTATAGTTGGTTGACTTGTAGCAGAAAAGAGCTGGATCTTAAGATGTGAATTATAGAGGCATCAAAATAAAGATATTAACAATATTTTGAAGCATTAGTGCAATTAACCATTTCAAAAGGTTCTTATAGTTTTCAAAAGCAACTTCGACTAAGAGCTTTTGAATTTCATAAGCACTTTTTTATTTCGTTGCCAAGCAAAACTTATGTAAAAAAAACTTTTTTTAAAAGCTTATTATCTCATAAGCGCTTCAAAAAAACCATCAGCCAAATTAGTCCTTATTTAGATCATATTGGAGCAATGTAACTAAACTTTGTCAGTTCATTAGTTGAAGAAGTTGGGCTTAACCACAGTTAATCGCCCATAACATCAAACTTCAAGAAATTGGGCTTAACCAAGTTGATTCATAATGTATCAGTACTTCAGTAGTAGGTGCAAATTCTTTCTGGCCCAACTTTAATCCTTGATAAACCTGATTTAAACCCATTATGTAATATATTACAGTTCAACTAGGCTGCAAGCCTGCCTTAAAACATAACAGTTAATCCAGAATCAAGTTTGGGCTTAACTAGGCTTAATCGCAGACTTGAGTACTTGACCGTTATCCACCAAGAAAAAATACTTACAAAAAGAAACAGACATAAAATGATAAAAACAAGAAAGGCACCGCCAATTCACCCCTCACTCATCTCATTTGATACAGAACCGAGAACTTATTGTTTTATTGGTGTAGATTCAGGAACGATTTATGGATATAGGGTTTGATCTAAGGGAAAGTCATCGGTATGTTTTGGTTAGGAAAGATGACGCGTGTCTATGTGCCGGAGAAATCTAGAACATCGGCATCCCCTTTTTTATTATTCTAAACAATGGGCTTGGCATATTGTTGGGACAAATGGGCTAAGATGTACAATGGGCTTACGAAGCAAATGGGCTAAGATTACTGTATTTTGAACGATGTCGTTTCATTTCACGTTTAATATCTATACTACCTTATAATGTATTTATTTAGGACATGTATACTGAGAAGTCTTAAAATGTTTAAGACCAAAAACATTTATTTAATAAGAAAGATGCATGTACACCAATTTAATGCACATAATTTTCAGACTTACAAGACAAGAAACATATTGTATACCACTTTAATGCACATATTAAAAGAAAATACCACATTAATGATATTTAATATAGTCAATTAATTAATTGGTCAATAAAATATAATTAATACAATTATTAAAACACCCCTTACATCACAAATACAAATTATCAAACATATTGTACAAACAAATTAAACACAATTCCTACATTAAATGTCACTAATACAAATAATAAAGCACATTATACAAATATTCAGGCCCGAACGGGCAACGGGCCAAATGGGCTTGAGCCCGAACGGGTGCGGGCCAAACAGGCTCGAGCCCGAACGGGCACGGCCTAAATGAAATTCTTGATATCCGTAAATTTATTGTCAAAAAGAATATAATAAACTAAAATACATGATTCACCGGTAAATTTAATTTCAGGGTACCCGCTGCTGCAACGCGCGGGTACCCTGCTAGTATATAGTAATGGCGTTTTAATTAACCATATTTTATGATTCAGGTGGCCGATAAGACCATTATAAGTTTATATTAAACCATGTGCGAACGGTGCCATTTTGCTTGGGCTTTTCCCGCCAAATTTCTTGGGCCAAATCTAATCCATCGCCATTGATCCATCTCACATCGCCATTGATCCATCTCAACTCAATTATTTGATGATATATGTGGAAGATGCTTCTTCCGTCTTCCAGAAACATCCCAACAAACACGACAGATTTTTAGATCTGTTCTTCAACTCCAAAATTAGTTACTATTTCATGGTGTTTCATGTACCCGGCTGTTAGGCGTTACAGAAGGATGTGCCTACTCAATCAACTGTGGCCGACGATTTAGTCATGAGGTTTTGAACGCCGTTCTGCTGTCGTTATTGGCTAAAGTAGAAACTGGGTTTTGTTGTTCATGTAAGCACGAGGGTATTTTAATCATCAGGTAGGTTTTTTATTTACTTAATTTATGTCTTTTAGATTCAGATTATATTTTAATTTTGGTTTCCTATGAACAACAAGATCAATAAGCAATTTATAATGAAGAAAGACCCAAATTTTTTGTTTTTCTTTTTTCCTTATGTAGCTACTCCGTATAATTTATCTGATTTTGTTCTTTTGGTTTTTTTAAGGTTAAAGTAGCAGTGGACCAAGTTACTGGTTCTTCAGGTAAAAAAAAAGTTACTACTTTTTTTTAGTGAAACTATATATATGATCATTTTTAAGATAAAGTATTGTTGTGATGGTATGAAAAATGTTAAATCTAGCATATTTTTGGGCGTGTAGGTCTTTGAGATTGCTTATTGAAATTATTTTATGGTTATTGTGCTTTGCTGCTGCAGATAAACGGTTTTGTAGTGTTTGGGATTTAGATGCGTTGACCAGGAAGTGGCAATTCAAAAAATAGTAAAGGTTGTATGTCATGCTTCCACCTACAATTAAAACAATACTTTTTCTTTCCACTTTTTACAACATAACGAAATATCTATATGTAGGTATGCGAAAGTTTACAGTCAAGCAACATGGTCGGGTTGAAAAAAAAGACCAGTGATGATTGGGGATTGATCTGTGAGAGTGCTTTGTAGGTATATGTAAGTTCTATCTTGATATTCATATGGGTTTTAGTAGTTTTGACAAAAAATTTGTTGCATAATCTATCATATATCTGTAGGCAATAGCGGGATTTAAGGTGTCAGAAGTGGTGGATTCAAATGGACGATAGATGAGCATTGGGTCGGCATAACTCATGTTAGTGGTGGTGTGCCGTTAGAGAGTAAAATGATAAGCGAAAAATGGACGTCTATTCAAAGAGTTGTTCTAATATGTACAGTAACCGTTACGATGTAACTTCTGATTGCTGTTATCATTTTAGGCATTGGCATGCGACCAACACCCACTTCCGAATATCAGCATTCGTCTATTCCTGCTACCATAAAGAAGATTCTCAACTTGCCGTCGAACTTTTTAACTCATAAGGATGCTTAGGCTGGAACTTTTGACCAAGTTGTTGGACAACTGACCTCTCCGAGAACCGATTGCCCTGGTAAGATTCGTGAAATTTAAGGGTATGTTTGGATGTGCATTTTGAAAGTGATCATCTAATATGAAATAACTATATTATGATATTGTTAGGTTGTGATTATACTGTCTCAACTCTCAAGTTGTGGACAAATATTTATATGTTAAATGACGCTAAATACTTAGCTTATTGTAATTAGCTGTGTTGCGCCTACTCAAAAACTGATTTAATTAGCACAATTAATTTTTGAAACCATAGCTAATCAGAACCAGTGGCGGTCTCACAATGCCAAAACATAAGGCAATAATAATCATTGAGGAATGCGATAGTCAGCTAATCACTCTCAAATGGATTTTAGGTCATGATTTTCAACATATATCTAATGTGAGGTAATGTTGTAAACTAATTGTTGGTTGCAGAGGTGTTGCCCGAAGCTGCACCATTGAGAAGAACCAAGCCAGATGAAACAAGGTGTTATCTGAGTTTCAAAGTCAAGTAGTTCAATTTGCCGCAATTCTTAATTGTGACCATTTCTTGAGCAGTTTTCTAGACAAAATGGGCAAGAAAATGAGTGTAAAGGAAGCACATACGTACGTACAAGGTGCAGTTTCATGGTTCATAATAGCTAGCAAAGAAGCTATAAACTTGGGTGATCAAATAGGACACAAATGGATGTGTTTGGGGACTGAAGTGGGGGCTAAAATGGGTCAGTTTGGTGACTGAAATGGATGTAGAATTGGGGGCTGAAATAGGGGTTGCGACGTCTGCATTTGAGGGCTGAAATGGGTGGATTTGTAGTCATGAAACGTGGCTGAAATAGATGTTTTACAGGGCTGAAGTATGGGCTAAAATGGACAAAATATGTGTTTCTGTCAGAAGACATTTGTAATGACTGGAATTGGCCAATATATACGCAAACAACCTGTGGGAAGACATTCATAGTGATTGGAATCACCAAATATACTTTAGCAGATATTTATAACAATGTACTAAAGGTAATCACTGTCTTGATTTATAATATACTAATATTTATGGCTTATGTTACTTAATATTTGTAGCTTATGTTACTAGTATAGATTACATAGTTTTGTTATGTTGGCTCTTATGTGGCAAACACCATAATTTGATACTGATATTTCTACAAACTAAAGCTTATGTGTTTCTGTTGGTCCCTTTTACTTGGTTAATTATAACTACAAAGCTAAAGTAACCAAGTTATATGACTTTAAACAAAGATGTATAAAACGATTAACAATAAAGAAACGTAAACATAAGAGACAATATTTTTCAACGTTTAATTCTTTATTAGAAGTTAATCAAAAAGAATCGTACCCAAGTGTTTGCGGAATAACACTTGGGATTGAAAACGACAAGTATGGTATTGACTCCTCACTAAACTCAATCTATGTTGAGTGACAACTTTCAGGACCCACTGAGCTATCTCAGGGGTGTGTTGTTCTTTGGAGGAGTAAAAGTGGTTTGTGAATGCTTTGCATTAATTGCACAAACTTGTCAACTTTTACTCCTCTCTTATGCTACCTATTTATACACAAGTATAGAGCAACTAGTTATACATTGGACATAAAGCTTCCTTAACAATATCTTGAAAGATATTATTCTTCTGGCAAGGAACCTTCATTGAGTTAAGTCCAAAAGGCACTTTCTGATGACAGACTGGTTTTAACCATTTTGGGAAAGTTTGACATTAAAGTGATAAAGCACTTTAATAATGCAGCTCAGACTTTCCCGCCCAGTCCCGCCAAAACTTCAGGCTTCAGGTCATCAGTCATCAGTACCATGGTAGTTGTTGAGGAGTCTTGGGGTTCAGTGAGTTATTGTCATCCTCACTGAACCCATCACCTTCTTCTTGGCTTAGATCACACTTCACTGAGTTTCGCCTCACTGAATGGAGAACCTTTCTTCTTAGGCTCGGTCTTAGCATCCTGAAGGTGACTCACTGAGTTACTGTTCACTCAGTGACTTGCTTACACTTAGGGGATTTTACGTTCAAATCCTTGTTAGAGAAAGATTGGGGAATTCAGTGACCCAACAATCTCCCCCTATTTGAACATACAAATAGCCTAAGTGTTTCTTGATTCAGCATGAATTGTCAGGGTTCTTCTTCTCTTGCTGAATGTTTGTTGTAATTGAAGTAGGACATAACTTTTTAAACAAAACATCAGTTTATTCATAATTATTACAATTCCTACAAATTACAAAAAAAAGATAGTTGTTGCAGATCAGATGTTCAGATGATAGCCAAGTGCCTCAAGCTTAGCTTTCTTTGATCTCAGCAGGTGTCTCTCAGGATGCTCCTCAATCATAGCCTTAAGGTCCTGACAGAACCTTTGGTTTTCAGTAGACCTTATAGGAGAAGCTAACATCAGGTATACTAACATTGCCTTGACCCCTGCCCTGTCCATATCAAACCATCTTTGAAACCCAGGGTTTCCATACTCATCCATAAAGCATAGACCTCTTTCAGGGTGTTCAAGCACAACGTTGTTCACGAAGGTGATTCCTTCAGGAACGAACCTATCACAATCCAATCCTGGGACATTGATCTCAGGCTCGAATTCAATGTGCTTCCTCTTTCTCCTTATGGCTTTTGATGAAGCAGTTCCAGTTGTTGAAGCAGGAAGAAGGGAGGGAATGTTGAGGGCTTCAGGCATTGCACTCAGTCTGTCATATCTTTCCTTCAGTGACTTGAGAAGGTCAGGTACCACGACATTGTTTTTCTTGGCAATGATGGGACGGAGCTCATCAAGTTCAGTAATCCCAAAGTCAGCAAATCTGAATGGGTTATGAATGTCAATAATTCTTTTATCAGCCCCCCTGAAGACCGTGACCATTGCGGGTTTGGTGTTTCTGTGGATTTGAATGTCAGTGATGGTTTCAGGTTTCAGCCTTTCCTTCATCACCCAATGATACCTTTTGATCCTGTTCTTCCTTATTTGAGCGTCCTTCCTGAGCTTGTTTTCCCTTTCCCTCTTAAGAGCATTCATTTCTTCTTCCTGAGCCTTTTTAAAGGCTGCACCAGCTTGCTCATATGCTAATGCTTCAGTGTCCAGACCAATCTTTTCAGCTTCCTCATGAACAACCTGTATTAGTTCAGGCTTGCTCATTCTCTCTTCTTCAGCTACCTTCGCCATGTACTCAACTCTTTCCATATGGGCTTGTATTTGGTCATTGGTGAGTTGATATACTTTTCCATTGATTTCATACGGGACCCTGATGGGTTCATCAGGATCTGTTTTGACAATTGTGGAAGCAGGTTCGAGCACTATTTCAGGTTCAGAGGTGGTGGCAATCATTTTTCCTCTGTCCTGTATGAGAGTAGAGGAGGCTGGTTCTTCTTCTGGAGGAACTTCGGTGATTGGTGTGGCTTCAGTGACATGCACCCCTCAGTGTGAGAGGGTTGTCCAGCTTCTTGTTCATCAGTAATAGGGGTTTCAGGAACATTCTCCCCCTCAACAATTGCCGGAGCTGCAGTGATGGCAAGTGTTGGAGTTACTGAAGATGAAGTAGAGGTACCCTTGAAGACTTGAAACATTTCCGTCATCATTGACTTGATCTCCGCAGTATCCTGATGGATGATAGATACCTTGGAGTCAAGTGCAGCCTGAGAGCTTTCAAGGGCAGTCATTCTGGATCCCATTGTCCATGCCAGAGAAGTGGACTTCAGGGATTGAGCTGTCACTGATGCTTCCAACTGAGTGAAGGAAGATTTGAGAGACTTCACCATGGAGCTGAGATTCTGAACATTGGAACCCTTTATTAAGCCAAGTAACTCAGTGAGAGCCACCGTGTTTACCTGGTATGTCTCAGATGCCTGAAGTAGTTTCTTGTTGAGCTCAGGAACATCCTTGACTGATTCTTGAACCGACTTAACCCCATTAGTCAGCTCTTTAAGGGATTCCAAAAATGAGTTGATGTGAGAAGCCATTTGTGTCAGGGAGTAGGTGACATTAGAATTTTGCTCCCTGACATCATCGTTGTATTCTTCAACAGCATCTTTGAGGAGGTGATAGTGGACTGCTTGCTCAGTATGCATGTCAAACACCGCTTCAGTGACCCCCCTGTACAAAACATTGGTCATTTTTTTGATGAATTTTGTGAAGGCTTTTTCAGTGAGAGGAGCTTGATCGTCTCCTGAGGTTTCCGGCTCGGAATGTGTTTCAGCTTCTGCATGGTTAGAGGCTGAAGGAGACTGATTGACAGGTTCAGGGACTGTCTCCTTAACCTCCATATCATCTCCGGCCGTGAAGAATTCCTCATCACTGTTGTATTCATCATCTGAAAATAAGACAGCCTGAGCATCTGCCAGGGAGGTTATCTGCAACTGGAGGTTATCCGGCTCCTCTTCATAAGAAGATTTGCCTTCGTTTTGGCCAGGTCCTGACCCCTCAAATCCGGTAGGTTGGGTTTTACCTACCTGGTCTTCAAGGCCAGTTCCCAAGTTATGCGCACCTCCGGGAGTGGTTATGGGTTCCATATCAGCGGGTGGTTTATATCCCTCTGAATCTTTGTCCCCCGTGACCCCTTCAGACACTGGTGGGTATTTCTCAGTGTCATCCTGAGGAGTCGTGAATGTTGTGTCCCTATCAGCGGGTTATTTGTTTCCCACTGAGTCTTTGGGATGAGTTTTTGTGCCCTCGGACAAAAGCGTTGTTTTGCGAATGTCCTCATCAGGCACCTGAGTGGTTATGTCCCCCTTTCCAACAGGCTTGTTCTGGCATGTCGAAGGTTTAGGAACGTGAACTCCCTGATGCTTGGGTTGTGATTGACCCGAGCGTTTAGTGGGATGTGATTGTTTGTGGACCCCCTTCTCAGTGGAGTAGTGCTGCCCCACCGAGGATTTAGGATCCCTTACTCCCTAAGACTCTGGTTGTGATTTGCCAGAGCCTTTAGCAGGATGTGAAGGTTTGGTTAGTTCCGGCTCCACTGTCTTGTTTATGACAGTAGAGTCTTTGGGAACGGGTATGCCCGAGGACACTGAGTGTGATGTCTCAGTGCCCTCCGTTGGATTTTATTGCAGGCCTAGTGACTGTGTTATGATTCTCATGGTGTCAACAGTCAAGGGCGGTTGTGGTTGCCTCCTTATGGTAGGCTTGGGATCAGAGGTCTCAGTGTCGAGTGACTTGGGTTGAGCCATCTTCCTGGACCCCTGTCCCTTCTTCCTCTTTACCTTTTTGGTGGGAGAGGGGACTGGTGAAACTTTATTGTCACCCTGGATAGCAGAACGCATATACATTGTCAGGGTGACAGGTGTAACCTCAAGAGGGTCACGAGAGTAATTTGCCTTGTGTAGGACATCAGGCTCAAAACCTGCTATGTCAGGCTTAACATACTCAGACCCAAGCAAGTCTTGTAGGGCACAGGAAACGAATCTAGGGTATGACATGTGTTTTTGCCTAGACTTCCCCCTAACTTTGCTATGAGGTCCCTGAAGATGATTTCTCCAAGGTCAATCATTTTACCCTCAATGAGACAGAACACTATCATTGCCTGAGTAGTGTTCAATTGCTCAGTAGAGGATTTATTTCCCCAGAGAACGTGAATGTCAAAAGTCATTAGAATCCTCCAGGGAGCTGGGAACCAGGTCTTTATTATAGGAGCTTTGGATAAGAGGGACCCTGGTGTCACCTCAGGGTGATTTTTGTCATAGGGTCTCAGTTCCAGTAAGACCTCCTTCACCTCTTTCTCAGAGGGTTGGGTAGTGAAGGTCGTGGTGTAGTCAAGGCCTGTGGCTTTGACAAAAGTTTTATAGTCAAGAGTTAGGGACTTGGTTCCATTCTTGACTGTAAACTTTATTTTGGCCTCTTTTGGCACATCAGGGTTTTCAACCACCGCTGTGCACCAAAATTCCCTCAAATAGTCAAGATAGATGAGTGAGGGGGTTTTTGTGAATGAGGTGGTCAGAAAGCAGTTCTGAAGGAACTTCACCACCTCCCTGTATTCAGGGTACCCTTCAGAGTAGGCAAAGTTCCCCACCGCATTGTTCTTTGTAAGGTCTACGCTTTCCATTTGGAAATGCACATTGGGTGCGTATTTTATGACCTTAGAAGAAGCCATTTGGGTTAGATAAAAGCCTGTTTTTTTTTTTTTTTTTTTTTTTTTTTTTTTTTTTTTTTTTTTTTTTTTTGAAAAATAGGTATCAGTGAGGGAAACACACGCAGTTTTGAAAATTATTTGCAAGAGTTTTGTTAAGTTTTAAAAAAAAACGTGTGTGTTTTTCCCTTTTTTGTGTGGGGGTATTTATAGGGTGGGAATTAGGGTAGTGATGTTGCGGATACCAAAGGTTTAATTTATTTAACCGAAACGGCATAATAATGTTGGTTTGATATCCGCATTAAATATCACGATTCCCATTACCCTATTTTCTCTCACATCGTGGGTGAACAGTTGTGCGGCTAAGCAAATAATGCACTTTTTCAGAGTAAAAATCATCACAACATTTGTGTGTGAGGGAGCATTTAATGCTCAGTGGTGTTTGGTGAGAGAGATGTGGGGGCCCAAGGAGTGGATGCCAGTTGTGTAAGTGACATATATTCCTATATTTAATAGGATTCAGTTACCTACCTGGGACATTAACTAACTAAGTACTTAGAGCATTTAGTTAGGGTATTCAATGCCATTTTTCATCCTGAGCCCCCCTGAATGAATTTTCATTCAAAAAAACTTTCAGGAAGAGTGTGATCAGGGACCTAGAGAATATACATCAGGTTGGAACATCTTTGATCAGTTTCCTGATTCTATGTCCAACATGCCCAATTCAGCTTTCAATCTTGTGAAAGTGGGTTCATCCAGAGGTTTTGTGAAGATATCAGCTAGCTGATATTAAGTGGGGATGAAATGTAGTTCAATTTCTCCATTAGAGATGTGGTCCCTGATGAAGTGGTATCTGATGTCAATGTGTTTGGTTCTTTGATGAAGTACTGGATTGTTTGAGATGGCTATGGCACTTGTATTATCACAAAAGATAGGTACCATTTTATACTGAATGCCATAGTCACTCAGTTGGCTCTTCATCCATAGTACATTTGCACAACATCCTGCAGCAGCCATATATTCAGCTTCAGCTGAGGACATGGCCACTGACTGTTGTTTCTTTGTACTCCAACACATAAGTTTACCACCAAGAAATTGGCAGGATCCTGAAGTACTTTTCCTATCCATGTTACATCCTGCATAGTCAGAGTCAGTGTACCCTTTGAGATCAAATCCTGAACATTTTGGGTAATACAAACCAAGGTTTGGAGTACCCTTCAGGTACCTGATGATTCTCTTGACAGCAGTGAGATGTGATTCTTTAGGGCCAGCCTGGTATCTGGCACACAGGCAGACTGAGAATTGGATATCAGGTCTTGAGGCAAGTAAGTACATCAGGGAGCCAATCATTCCTCTGTATTGGGTTTGATTCACTGATTTTCCAGTGAGATCAGGGCCAAGGTTGTTTGGAGGAACCATAGGAGTTTTTACTGAAGAGCAGTCAGTGAGCTCATACTTCTTTAGTAGGTTCCTGAGGTATTTTTCTTGGCAAATGGATATTCCTTTTTCAGTTTGTTTAATTTGGAGTCCAAGAAAGTATGTGAGTTCACCCATCATGCTCATTTCAAACTTTGTGGTCATCGGTTTCTCAAACTGTTTGCAAAGTTTGTAACTAGTTGAGCCAAAGATGATGTCATCAACATATACTTGGACGAGAATGACATCATCCTTTGTTCTGTAGATGAACAGTGTGTTGTCAATCTTTCCTCTGACAAACTTGTTTTGGATCAGGAAGGCAGAAAGAGTTTCATACCATGCCCTGGGTGCTTGTTTCAGTCCATAAAGGGCTTTGTTAAGCTTGTAGACATGGTTAGGGTATTCACTACTTTCAAAACCAGGAGGCTGTTGCACATAAACATCTTCTTTGATGTTACCATTCGGGAATGCACTTTTAACATCCATTTGGTAAACTTTGAAGTTCATGTAAGTTGCATAGGCAAGGAAGATCCTGATGGCTTCCATTCTAGCAACAGGTGCAAAGGTTTCCTCATAGTCTATACCTTCCTGTTGATTATATCCTTTGCAACCAGTCTTGCTTTGTTTTTGATGACTGTGCCATTCTCATCAGTCTTGTTCTTAAAGACCCATTTCATACCAATGATTAAAACACCCTGGGGGCATTCAACAAGGGTCATGACATCATTTCTGTCAAATTGTTCCAATTCATCTCTCATGGCCTGAACCCAACTTTCATAAGTCAGGGCTTCTTTGACATTTTTTGGCTCAATCTCTGAGAGATAGTCAGCATAAAGACATATATTGGCAGTAGCAGCCTTGAGTTTTGCAGCCTTGCTTCTTGTGAGCATGCCTTAAGTGGGTTCACCAATGATGTTCACAAGCTCAATGATTTTGGATCTAGTCCAGCTATCCTGAGGTTTGGGATAAGAATTTGAGCTTGAAGGAGCCTGATTAGGTTCAGACTCAGGAACATGAGGTAACTCATCAATATGTGCTTCAGTGACTACTGTAGGAACAATTTGTTCTGAGGTTTCCTGAACAATTTGTTCAGTGGTGTCAGTCTCATTTGAGACAGGCTGAGTTTCAATGAACTCACTGATAGGTGGTTGGGGTAGGTTGTGAGGGATGATGTAATAGGAGACGTCAGCATCAGCTTGGTATTGGGTTGAGGGATTGTTCTCAGGATGATACGCATCAGGAGGATATCTTGATGAGTCATCAATACCAATTTCTTCTACTGAGGAATTTGAGAACCTGATGGATTCAGTGCTCTCATCAACAGTAATGTGATAAGTTTCCTCAGTTTGTTGTCTCCTTGTGTTGAACACCCTGAAGGCTTTAGAGACCAGGGAATATCCCAGGAAGTTTCCATCATCAGCTTTGGCATCAAATTTACCCAAGTAATCCTAGTGATTATGTATAAACACAGGACACCCAAATACATGAAAGTAGCTGATGTCAGGAATCCTTCCTTTGAATATTTCATAAGGAGTCTTGTTATGCCTTTTCACAATGATTGACCTATTTTGAGTGTAGCAGGCTGTTTTAACTGCCTCAGTCCAAAAATGTTTTGAGAGGACTGAGCCATTCAACATTGTTCTTGCTGCCTCAATGAGTGTTCTATTTCTCCTTTCAGCTACTCCATTTTGTTCAGGAGTATAGGGAGAAGTGAAATTTTGAGAAATTCCTTTCTCATCACAAAAACACTCAAGGTCTTGGTTTTTGAATTCAGTGCCATTGTCAGTCCTGATCTGTTTAACTTTGACATCATTTTGATTTTCAATGTTCCTGACAAATGACATGATGATTTCAGCTGCCTGACTCTTCTTGGTCAGGAAGTAAACCCAAGTATATCTTGAGTATTCATCCACAATGACCAGAGTATACTTCTCATGGTGAATGGACATTGGACTGACAGGTCCAAAAAGGTCCATATGAAGAAGATGTAGGCAGCTTTTGATGGAAAAGGTTTGTTTGGTTTTGAATGATGCCCTGTGGTGTTTTCCTTTTCCACAAGCAGAACAAGGCTTGTCTTTGGTATACACCAGGGATGGAAGGCCCAGAACTTTGTTCTGTTTGGCCAGGTTGTTGATACTCTTGAAGTTGAGATGAGAAAGTCTCATATGCCATAGCCAGTTGATTGTCTCACTTGCCTTTGAGAATAGACAAGTCCCATTCTGAGTCAGGGATGACATGTCAAGGACATATACATCATCCCTCCTAGGGGCAATCAACACAACTTCCTTGTTGGCATTAAAGATGGTCCCTCTCTTGTCATCAAACTGAACTATGTATTTGGCATCACATAGTTGGGAAACACTAATCAGGTTGTACTTGAGACCATTAACATAAGCTATTCTTGTAAAAACTATACCATTGCAGTTTACTGAACCATAACCTTCAGTGGGAGCTGATGAGTTATCACCAAATACTACTTTGGGTCCTGGTTCTTCCACATATTTGTGCAGAAAACTTTTCACACCAGTCATACTTCTGGAGCACCCACTGTCTAGATGGCAAGTAGGATCCTTGATGTGTTTCTGCACAAACAGTAAACTAGGTTAGTTTTTCTTGTTGACCCACTTTCTGGTGGGCTTAGTCCTCAGGGACTTTTTGAACTCAGTTAGTGAATCATGGTCTGAAGTTGTGTGACCTGAGCTTCCACATGTTTTACATTTTGTGGAGGTTGATGCCTCAGGTGACTGAGAAGTGTTGGTTTGGTTTTTCCTTCTGGACTGAATCACTTTGTCATGTCCCCTGGTTTCATGGGAGGGATCTCCACAGATGTCACAGCAATCTTTCATCATACAATCATCAGGAAGATGATCATTGAAACCACAGTGAGGACATGGTGAGAAAGGCTTAGCCTTCAGTCTTTGTTTGGAAGGTGTGGCATACTGATAGCCTTGGTTTTTGTATAGACCCCTTGCTTTTAAAGAAGCAGTGTGGGGGATGTGATCACAAGTTCTGTGGTCCTCTTGTTTGCATATCATACAAAACAGGACTCTGTAGCATTTATCAGTGCTGTGATTTGGATAATTGCACAGTTCACATCTCCCTGAGGGTCTGGGTGTGGTTTTAGGTTTGGAAGAACCTGAGGATACTGAGGGCTTTGTAGATTTTGAGTCAGAGTTTTTCTCTGTAGACTCGATTTTCTCACTCAGCATCCTAACAAGTTCAGTAAGCTGATCAACTTTTGAATCAGTGCTTTCATGCTTCACTTCAGTGGGTACTGAAGGTTTTTGGTGTTCAGTGGGTGCAGGAGTAGGTCTTTTCAGAATAGTCTTTCCTAACCCTGATTTCTCTTTGGGAGAATGTAGTTGATAGACTAATGGTGCAAGGTCAGAATTGGGTTCCGCTCCCTGAAGTTGTTTCAGTGGAGGGAGTGGTGAATCAGACTTAGACTCAGTGATGGACTTAGTAGGACTAAGTTAATCAGTGACTCCTAGCAGCTCCTTGATAGCCTGACTTTCAGGCTCCAGAATTCTTCCAGTATTAAAATTTGGCATTTTACTATCAAGATTGTTTCTTTCAATCCAATCACTGGGTTTGGGAGCAAGTTCTTTGCTAGAGAGTATGTTGGTTAATAGAAAAGTTGTAGAATGGCTACTCTCCCCAGAAACTTCAGTGAGTTGATCATCACCCAGACCTGCCTTTTTGGGGCTGGGTGTGAGACTCAGTGTTTCATAAAGTTTGGGGTTTTCTGAGTCCATTTCCAAATAATTTCCTTTTCTTTCTTAAGTTCTTCCTGAAGAGCTTGATTTTGTTTTACAAGTTCAAAGTTTTGAATTTGGAGTGTAACACTTTCAAGCTTGGCTTGTTTTAAAGCAAGTAATTCATCTCTACAATGATTTAATTCAAGACTCAGTTTGTTAAATTTTGAAAACAAATTAAGTCTTTGCTCTTCAACATACTTAAGATCAACATTAATATAATCTAAGTAAGATTTCCAATCATCATTATCATCCATAGAAAGTAAAAGATTTACCTTCCTCATAGTGATGTTAACCCATTCACTATTTCTTGCATGACTCTTCCCCACAACAAGTTTGTTGTCATCTGACAGAGCCATCAGGGCACTGATGTGAACTTCATCATCATCAGAGGACACTTCAACCTCATCCCAGTCATATGTTTCAGCAACAAGCCCTTTGTTCTTGGCTTGAGAAGGCTTTGGAGCCTGAGGAGGCTGAGAGACTGTTGAGGATGATTCAAGAAGGGCAAGTTTAGCTTTTGCCTTTCTGTACTTGGCTTCAAAGTCAATTTGAGGGACTTTTTCAAATCTTTGAAGCATTTTTGGTTGAAATTTGCTGGGGCCTGAAAAAGAGTTATTTCCTGAAAATTTGAAGGATGGTTCTGAGGTTGTTTTTGAAAAACAATCTTTAGCAAAATGGCCCATTTTGCCACATTTAAAGCATTCAGTGTTGTCATTTGCTTTTGAAGGAAATTTGTTTTTCTTAAAAAACCTTTTTGAATTAGCAAGGAGTGCCCTTTCATGAAATTCAATTTGAAGATCATTTAGGTACTCCTCACTGGTTCTTTAGTCAACCTCATCATCAGATCCATCCTGAAAATCCTGCACAACACCTTTTGAATAGAAGGTAGTTGATATGGGTGAAATTTTCAAGGCCTTTTTGGTCTCCTGAGCTTTACCAGGGTATCTCCTGGTGATAAGATTGTCTTCATAGACAAACTTCCCATAGATGGCAGGGAGCTCAAGGTTCTGAATGTGGTTTGCATTTCTCAATCCCTGAGAGAAGTTTAACCACTTCTCAGGGAGACTGTTTACAAAACCAACATTGATCTCATGTTTTGACAGTATAACACCATCATTGGTCGGCTCATTCAGGAGGGTCTTATACCGAGTATAAGTCTCAGAGAGACTTTCAGAATCCTTGGCCCTGAAGGTATTGAATTCAAGCTTCAGGTCCATGATTCTATTCTCTTTGGTATCAGAAGGCCCTTCATAGCTATGAACCAGGTCAGTCCATGTCTGCTAGGCAGTGGGACAATTGATCACTGATTCCATTATATCATCAGGGAGGCATGATATAATGATGCTTTTCAGGCGCTGGTCTTGATTGACCATCCTCCTTTCATCTGGGGTCCACTGAGCTTCAGGTTTAATTAAACCTTGGGCAGTTGTTGGGACATATGGACCATCATTAATCAACTTAATGTAATATGGTTCCATCCCAGTTAAGTAGCAAAGCATTCGCTTTTTTCACTTGTTAAATTTGCCAACTTCTAGTCGAGGGGCAGTTGCTGAATAACTTCCACCCTTTTTGTCGACAAGTTGGGGAACATCTATGTCAGTCATAGTGGGATCTTGATTTTAAAAACTTGAGCACTCTTAAGTTTTGAAAACAGGTTTAAGTTTTACAAATCAGAGGCTCTGATACCACTTGTTGGTCCCTTTTACTTGGTTAACTATAACTACAAAGCTAAAGTAACCAAGTTATATGACTTTAAACAAAGATGTATAAAACGATTAACAATAAAGAAACGTAAACATAAGAGACAATATTTTCAACGTTTAATTCTTTATTAGAAGTTAATCAAAAAGAATCGTACCCAAGTGTTTGCGGTATAACACTTGGGATTGAAAACGACAAGTATGGTATTGACTCCTCACTAAACTCAATCTATGTTGAGTGACAACTTTCAGGACCCACTGAGCTATCTCAGGGGTGTGTTGTTCTTTGGAGGAGTAAAAGTGGTTTGTGAATGCTTTGCATTAATTGCACAAACTTGTCAACTTTTACTCCTCTCTTATGCTACCTATTTATACACAAGTATAGAGCAACTAGTTATACATTGGACATAAAGCTTCCTTAACAATATCTTGAAAGATATTATTCTTCTGGCAAGGAACCTTCATTGAGTTAAGTCCAAAAGGCACTTTCTGATTACAGACTGGTTTTAACCATTTTGGGAAAGTTTAACATTAAAGTGATAAAGCACTTTAATAATGCAACTCAGACTTTCCCGCCCAGTCCCGCCAAAACTTCAGGCTTCAGGTCATCAGTCATCAGTACCATGGTAGTTGTTGAGGAGTCTTGGGGTTCAGTGAGTTATTGTCATCCTCACTGAACCCATCACCTTCTTCTTGGCATAGATCACACTTCACTGAGTTCCGCCTCACTGAATGGAGAACCTTTCTTCTTAGGCTCGGTCTTAGCATCCTGAAGGTGACTCACTGAGTTACTGTTCACTCAGTGACTTGCTTACACTTAGGGGATTTTACGTTCAAATCCTTGTTAGAGAAAGATTGGGGAATTCAGTGACCCAACAGTTTCTAATCATCTGAAGTAGCAGCGGAGACCGAGCTGCGGTTAGGAATTCGAGGTGCGTCGAAAGAATGTTAATAAGTGAAGTTGAAATATCGTTCTACTTGAAAGCTACGGGTTAAGCGCCACTTAATATTTTGAATTGATTACCTTGCAAGTTATTGGTGTATTTGTTGAAGCTTTTATTCGTTAACATTTCATTGTAATATGTTAAAAAAAAGTACCGAGCAATAATTAACAACATGAAACATTTCGTTGATTTAATAAGGTTGCAATGGCTCACTAAAACTTTCGAAGAACAGAAATCCCTTGATCTTCTAATGACATGTATTTATGAAAATGAGCAGTGCCAATCAACAGTGAAGTAAGCAATTTTTATTCATAACTTTTCTGTTTACATTCTACTTATAATTGGAGGTGTTTTAAAGTGTTCGGCCAAAATACATTATAGCATATAGTTTGATTTTGTTTTCCGAACGATCTTATGTAGTCGTTTCTTTATCTTGCAGTTTGAGCGAGAACAAGAAACAATTTCAGAATGCATTAATAGAGGATAAAGAACAAATTATTGCATTTAGTAGAAGGCCTTTTTAGAAGGGAATAGCCTTAGATCAGCTGATTTAACTTCCAGAATTGCCTGGCAAAATGACACCAACAATATGCAACAACTCTTTTGATTGTATCACTCAACCCCTAGCCACGGACATTTCAAGTAGGCCATTATCTAATTCTGGGTGATTCATCTAGCTTTGGTTTTAAGCGTAGTAGTTTGGATAATTGTAGCTGGGTTTTCTGAGATAATGTAGTCTAGAGCTATTTTGACTTTTTCAATATGAACATATGCCGCATTCTATGTGAGAATTGCATGGGAATTCTTTTTCTGTGGTAGGATATATCACATTGTTAGAATCAAATTGTTCTATTATATTTTCCTATAATATGCATTTACATTAACAATTGGCAATGTGGATTATATCGTTGTGTCAGACAATGGTAACTCATGTCACCTTTATGACAAAAATGAAGAAGTCAAATCAGGTAAAGTGACCACCAGCCTTAGGAGCTGCAGTATATGTTTTATGTATATTGAATGATGGTACTTAGAGCTCACTTTGTGGCACCTTAGGACCTTTATGTGTAGTATTGCTTCTAAATAAACTCTAGCATTCTAATTTAAAGTATAAAGGATGATTTGGATTTTTGTTGTTGTTTCGAATGTGTTGTTACAGATATTAAAGAAAAATCAACAATGGTTGAAAAGGTAGAGAATTTGAAGTTTAAAGAGCTCACAGTAATGACAAAAGGATAAAGCATAAGTGGCTTACAAATATAAAATGCCAGCAAATGTTAACATTAACTACTAGAACAGATGCTTTGTGTAACAGCATGTTATTGACCCGTAAGAGAGTAATTGCATCAGCTTATTTACTATTCTAGTCGAGCTGCTATTGTCGTGTATATGGGAGAAGCTACAACTGTTGTTGAACGCAAGCAATTGAAATGTTTGTTTGGCATAAAGGACTTCGCAAAGAAGACCGATATAGTTTTTGTACTTTGAATGATATTTTTGCGACTACATTTATTGACTTCCATTGAGTTTTTGGTCATATATGTTATTAAGTGTATTGCTTATATATCTTTTTTACAATGATAATTATTTGAAGCAATAACGATCATTATGCTAAAAAGCAATACGAAGACATCAAAAAAACAAATACAACAGCCAAAACAACCGCCCCGGCCGCAACGCGCCGGGCCGGTGCCATTCTAGTATTACATAAATCAAGTGGGAAATATAATTCCAAATTTCTTTCTTGTCTTTTTAAGCCAATTCTTTTACACCATGTGGCTGGGATATATTTACACGTTTAAACTAAACTAGCGGGTATCTTGTGACTAAGTTTTGTGGGAGCAAATATTTTCCATTTATGTGTTTTTCCTAATAATAGTTATATGTATTTTGGTTTCCGGTGAACTACGCATTTTAGTTTATTACAATATTTTTACAAAAAATGTATGGATGTCAAGAATTTCTTGTCGCATATTTCACCTCTTTTACCTTTTGCTTCAAGATTAAATATAAAAAAGAGATAAAAGCTTGAAGTTCGCAAAATGTTCTAAAGTAGGATTTTAATTTTCAAAAAATATGTTTGAGTTCGAATTGAGCTAAAAAAAAAAAAAAAAAAAAAAAAAGTTCAAATACATTTATCACTCAACACTTTAAATACAAAAATCTGGATACCAAAATGACATTCTTATATGTATGATGCAATTTTATAAATTTAATGTGTAATATTTTTATGTAAAGTTTTATATAAAGAATTAATATATCAAAAGTTTCGGATTAAACAGATTATCAATAATGTCCAGTCTACAATTTTATGATACACGGCCCACTAATTTCTTGTCTTTTTAAGCCAATTTCTTTTAGCACCATGTGGATGGGATATATCTACACGTTTAAACTAAATAAGAAGCCTTTTTTTTTCTTTTTATTTATTTATTTATTTATTTTTTATTTTTCATCATCAATATTGTGTAAGTAGTACAACATGTTCAGTCGGGCTAATTTTGTAACTTTTACTTAGACTGCAATTTGAAACTTAGGACTTTAACAAGTTTTAAATAGTTGAACTCAAAAGTAGTAGTAGCAAAAACAAAAATTTCATGTTCTCAAATACAATTAGCATATTTTAAAGCCCGGTACGTTTATATTAACTAGTTTTGCAACCCGCGTGTTACTGCGGAATTCTTTTGTTGCCGTTAAGTGTTATTTCCTTAACGAACCGGCACAACCTAGAACATTGTACCAAAGATTTGCTAAATATATTGATATTTATTGAAGTCTTGAAAGTTTTACAAATTTATACTTGTTTTCGTTGGAAAAATGATTTCGTGAACAATGCCGCAAGTTTCGTAATTTTTCGAGTACGTTTGCTATGTCAAATGAGCCCCGGAGTGATTTCGTGAAAAGTTTAACCCCATTTGGCAAGAATAGCCCCTCCTCCCGAAAGTTACAAAACCCACCCTCACTTTTCAATTTACATTTCACTTCCCTCCCCATTATATATAAAAACCCACATTTTAATATTTTATTTCATTTTCACACAAAACACACACACTATTTCTCTCTCTAAAAATCTTCTCCCACCTCTGTCTCTCTCTACCAATGCCGGCCACCACCATCTCCGGCCAACTTCCGGTCACCGGAAAATTTTCCGGCCACTTTTACTTTTTTACACCAAAAGATAGATCGGGACGTGCTCGTTCCGAAAGTACGTGGCAATCGTTTCAAAACCGCCCAGAGACCACCATCACGCCACCACCGCCGCTGCCACGCCATGCCGCCACCACCTCCCCTTCGTTTTCTTGGTAACCGAGCACACCACCATTATTTTTCTCATCTTTTCTTTAATAAAAATCTTTTTTAACAAAACCCTAATTATTATTTTTGTTAGATCTGAATATATAAATGTTTTGTTGATGAAAGTGGTTTTAAAACTTGTGTTAAAATCTCGTGTGGGCCCCTTTTTCCCCTCTTCTCGTTACGGCAGCCGAGCCACCACCACCACGAAGTCGACTCGGTGTTTGAATTGGTTTTAAAATTAAAGCCATGGTTTGAAAAAAAAAAAAAAAAAATGAACAGTGTTGCTACAGTAACTGGACTCACATATTTACTGTTGACATCACTGTAGCAAACACTGTTGCTATAGCGTTTGCTACAGTACCACGTACTGCCTTTTAGTATATATATATAATGTCTTTTTTTAGATGTCAATCTCCTTGCTAGTTTATCAATAAAATGCCGTTAAAAAAAATTGGATGAACAATTTATTGATGTTGTTGTTGACAATAAGAGCACTTCGATCAAACCGGTCATGGAGTATTTGGCCGCATTTGACGATATACACAGACTAATCGATATTTTCTTGGTTTGTTAGACTTTGGAAATACATTACCATTAAACCAATTTGAAGACTATTAAAAGCTACATATATAACAACACATAAGGGGGTGACAGTGGAGCGGTATGAACCCTCGGCATGTACCATGTCGCTCGGCAACACCGTTGCCAGTGGCTCAGCATGGACGAGGCCTGAACAAGCTCGGCAATGTATGTCGTTGAATCATGGGATTCACTTTCGAAAAAAGGAGCCGTTGGGTTTTTAAAAAAAATAATAAAAATAAAAATTCTCTTTATCTATACTACTTATAATACATCTTTGACCCTCTCTCATATTAATTTTTTAAGATGACCAAAACTAGATTTTTAAGTAAATACAAGTAAATAAGCATAATTTACAAGTATTTAAAGCACAAATAAAACTAAAAAAACCATTAATATAACCATACAATTAATACACTATTAAAACATTTCTTCACCAAAATATACAACTATTTACCACAATATACAATCTAATTATGCTTCCAAAACATTAAGCTTCCAAAAAATTTGATCAAGGGGGTGTGTACATGTCAAACGTTGTGTATCGAGAAGTTCTTCGAGTAGAGTAAAATATTAATGTGTGTAGGATTTTCAATATGGTGTATATACATATGTTGTAAAAGACTTTATCATATGAATTTGTAGTCACATAAATAAATGTTTGTTATTCAATTATTGCACTTTATAAAATATCGTTAAGCATTTGATATACTGATTATTTGTCCGTGACGGACATGCAGACAGGCCACTAGATATTTGGTGTCGTTAATATATATTTTAGGGTACCCGCCGCTGTAACGCGCGGGTACCCTACTATATAAATCACATACAATTCAAACAATATTTACCATATTTTCACACAAACAATTCACACAATATTTACTATATTTTCACACAATACCATATTTTCACACAAACAATTCACACAATATTTATTATATTTTCACACAAATAAATCACATTTTATTTACAATGTCTTCATCCTCTTCTTCTTCATCTGAGGACGAGTTAATTTTTCCCGCCGACTCTTCCGAACTATTGTTATCCGGTAGTACCTTAGAAACCTTTTTAGCCACGTATGATTCCATTGAAGACACGGCAAACACTACCGAAATCCGGGAGTATGTCACCCGTTTTCGTGAAAAAGCGTTACAAACTCTAATGAATGACTATTTCGTCGAACAACCATAGTTTCCCGCCCATGTTTTTCGTGACCGTTTTCGTATGAATAAAAGCTTGTTTTTAAAAATTGTTGGTGATATTGAAGCGAATTTTGAATGGTTTCAAGAGGGTCAAGACGCGAGGGGAAAGAAAAGTTTTACGGCGTTAAAAAATGCACATCGGTCATTCGGCAACTCGCAACGGGTGAACCACCAGATAGATATGATGATTATTTAAAACATGGCATGAAGAACGTCAGGTTAACCTTGTCATTTTTATTTATTTATTTCGTTTATTATTATTATTATTATTATTATTATTATTATTATTATTATTATTATTATTATTATTATTATTATTATTATTATTATTATTATTATTTAATATTTTGTATGTGAATGCCTTGATAATTTTTGCGATGCGATAATTATATTATATAGTCGAGAGTTCTTACGTAGGCTGACAACCCATGACGTTGCACGTTTATTCGAGGCACATGAAGAAAAATATCACATTCCTGGAATGCTTGGTAGCATTAATTGTACACATTTCGTTTGGCGAAATTGTCCTAGACATTTGAGAGGCCAATAAAGAGAGGTGATCACCAATACCCGACTATTATGCTTGAAGTCGTCGCTTCAAATGATTTGTGGATTTGGCATTCGTTCTTTGGTCCTCCCGGTTCAAACAACGATATCAATGTTTTGAACCAGTCTCCATTGTATCTTACAGTGTCACAACTCACCATTTCAGGTCATTTTCCAAACTTTGACAATTTACTATTCATCAGAACACTATTCATCAATTTTGAGGTCAGTTTGATATTCTGAGAAGTGTTCAAAAATATTACTAATCACAAAACACTATTCATTTCTGGAAAGAAAACACTATTCATGTGCATTGCTCATTTCATCGTAAATTTAGTTTACGGGTATTTAAATTCGCGCAACTGTATTGGTTCAGGTGCGAATTCATGCTTTATCAGTAGGGACATTTCATACGGACTAGAAATAGTCTACATATCATCATAATAGCATTTGCATACTATACCACTCGTAGAATATTCATATTAATATTTTTGATATATTTAACGTTTTACGTATATTTATTTTTAAATAAACGTTAACACGCGATTAATAAATATAACTAACATATCTAAAAATCCCACAATGGTCCCGATATATTTTTAAACCACTTACAACATCACAAAAATTACAAAATTTATTTACCCGATATTTTGGAAATTTATTTAATTTATAACGTAAGTTTAATATAACTACGACGGTTTTCGTGAAAACTAAATAATAATTGTCCAAACGCTCAATTTTTGCACCCAACATATTTTTATCATTTTTATGACTTTATTAAGTCTCAGTTAACTCCGTTAAAATTTATTTCTCGCAAACCCAGTACCCGATTATAACAAAACTACCTAAAACCTACAACTAAAACTATAACTATAAACTACACTTATCCTCCACTACCCATTTTAATTAAATCAAAAACACTTTTGCCTCATTTTTCCTCTTTCAAAAACCGGCCACAACCCCCCCCCCCCCCCCCTTTAACCTCTAGCATTAATTCTTTTTGATGTATTATAACCTTAGAAAATATCTAAGTTAACTTCTTACAACACTCATCCTCATTCTAGTAACAAAGCAAGAAAGATATTTTCTCTTCCTCTCCTCTCAAAACCCACGGCCAAAACCAAAACCAAGAACAAATCCACCATTTTTCCAAGATCAAGCTATATTTAAGTTCCTTTGGTGATCCTTGTTAGAGTTTTGAAATAAAAACTCAAGGTTTTTTAGGTTTTACTCATCCAAGCTCTATAATCTTTCAAAGTAAGTTATCAAAACTCTTTTTCATAATTTCTTCAAGTTATCTTTATGATCATGTGATTTCTATACAAGATTTCAGGCATATGTTAGTTTATACCACTCATTATATATACTTATATCTTTGAAACCCTAGAAATGGAAACCCTTGTTAGATCTACTTGGATGATATTGTTTAAGAACCCATGACACCTTAAGAAGGTGTATGGTAGGAATAAATTAGATTTGTGGTGATTGGAAGTGATTTGAGTGGATTAGAAACTAGTTTGGAACATTGGAAATGAGTTTAGAATTTATCTAGGAACCTACTGTCCCAAAATGCAAAATCTGGAAAACTCAGGAACTCAGGGGAAATCTTTAACCAAAGATTTAGAAAATACTTTCAAGAACGAAACTTTTGGCGAAAGAACGGATTAAAACGGGTTTATAACGAAGGAGATATGTTTTTTGCAAGTTTAACGACGAAAACTATTTTTCTGAAAATTTCATGCTGTTGGATGATTTTCGTCGGACAAACCGAGGCGTTAGACGTAACCTAGAGAAGCCGAGCTATCAAAAATATATTATTACATACTAAGACGAATCCGTGGATATAAAGAACGAAGAGAATGAACTTAAAACGACAAAGTTATACACGTTTTAAAATCGTCAAAACTATATATATATATTAGTAGTCACTAATAGAAATAATATAACTACGTACTAAATACTATATTTTTTAGATTTATTGTTCAAGAATTATATCCTTAACTAATGAAGTACGTATGACCACAAGCTTAATTATACGACTACTAGACGTTATTTCAAGGTTTTCAAGGCGATGAATATAACACTAACGTTTTATATACGATATCCTACGACTAGTTTTTATAAGTCTAGTTAGACTTATTTTTCCTAAGTATGGAAAATATATTGTTTTGACAATAACTAGTATTTTCAAGTTATGAGTGGTATAGGTATCATGTGCATGTACATTCATTACATCATTTCATGATCTAAATTAGATCATTATCATTCATCTTAGGTTGCGGTTGATATTCGTTCCTTGTTGTCCCTATCATTTCATCTCATAGTATCATTACTTCGAGGTGAGTTTTCATAGCCCCGTTTTTAATTCAATATTTTGATTTCAAATCCCACGGGGGAGAATATATTGCATCACTTATTTTTTTTGTACATGCCAAAGTATTAAATTCCGTACATTGCTTAAGTTGCCTTATTACCACGTCATGACAAGTCCCCTTTATTATCATGGACCGTTAGTTAATCTACAAGCGAGAGTGAGTGAATAGATCTATTGAGGGTGACTCCTCCATCCGTGTTTGGGTTGCTCCAACGGAATTACGGATGCATTTCATGTCTAATTTATTAGAGTGTCTGGTAAACACTCATTTGGGGCCAAGTAACTATGTCTAGCTTCGGGGTCATGAGCTTAAGAGTCAATGTAGCTTTCTTTATGACATTTTGTCACTTTACTTTACTTATGGCTAATGTACATCCGATTTAACTTATAAACCTATGATTTCTCACCAACTTTATGTTGACCGTTTTAGCAATGTATTTTCAGGTAACTAAGGTTTATCCCTCATGGCATGCATGGAGTCATTTTAGTGAGTAGCAAGGATGACGCGTCTCATTTTGGATTTTCATGCACTTATATATTATCGTTTGATTGTACCAAACTTATTTCCTTAAACTTTTCAAGACTTTGGGACCTATGCTTTGTAACTCTGAATGTTTTTAAATAAATCAAACGATGTATTTTCAAAACGACACTTTAGGTCGTTCTATATAACTGTAACTGTGGTGCTATGACCGTCACCCCAGATATTCCATTCCGCTGCCATTCAGGTATTTTGGGGGTGTGACATACGGAGCGAAATGAAACGGCGCCAAATAGTTCATTTTTTTAGTGGACGGCTTTACAAACGTGGATATTATCTTACCGATAGAATCTATCCTAAGTATTCAACGTTTGTTAAAGCATATCCGTATCACACTGACCCGAAGGAAAAGAGATTCAAGAAGCTACAAGAGTCTGCAAGAAAGGATGTCGAACGAGCTTTTGGTCGTCTTAAGGGAATATGGTTTATTCTCAGTTGTCCTCTCCAGGCTATGTCCGTCGAAAAGATTCGAAAACTCGTTTATACGTGTATTATATTGAACAATATGATTTTAAAAGACGACCAGAGGCAATATCACCGGTTCATATAATGGATCAGCCGGTCGCGCCAGTTTATGACCCAAATGTACTACCGGAGTTACTTGACGAAAATATCTATCACCGTCTCTGATATGATCTTATGGAGCATGTAGTGGCTCAAAACTTAACATACCTCGATAACTAGTGATTTCCTATTTTTTTTTCTAATATTATGTAATTTTCTTTTAACTATTAATGAAATGTCATGTTTTTATTAAATTGTTTAATATAATATTGAATACAAAAAATAAAAAATAAAATTAGATGAGGCATGGAATCATGGTTGCCACTAAAAAAGTATGGTGAGGCATGAGAGATGTATGGAATGAGGTGACATGATATTATTTGTGGGTGATGAGGCATGGGAGAGGCATCCCCTAATATTTGGAGTAGTGATTAATATGCATAATTGACATGCCTAATTTTATGTCTAACAATTAGATCGCAACAGTTAGAGTAATCAAAGGCTATCAGGAGTAGAGAGAAATATCATACTTCACTTGTCATATGTAAAGTGGATTAGACATAAAATTAAAGCTCGTTTGGTTGGAGGGTTTATAGTGGGTCCTAAGGAATGATACGGACAAATGATGAATCCTCGCCAATTTTGATCGGTGTTATGCTACAGGCTTGCGGTTCCTATGTTCTCTGAAGGCAGCTTATGCCCGAGTTGCAATGTCCACCGTATGGACCAGTGGGGGGATCACGCTGTCCACTGCGCTAGCGAAGTGGGTGTCAAGTTCAGGCATAATTTGGTGCGTGATATCCTTGTTGATATATGTTCCAAAGCTGAGATTATGGTGCGTAAAGAGGCTCCAATGGGATTTCTTTAATAATAATAATAATAATAATAATAATAATAATAATAATAATAATAATAATAATAAAAATAATAATAATAATAATAGATACTTCAATTAAAACTCACTTTCATTCATTTTTTAAAATTACACATCTCAAGAACCATAAATCGTTAATATACATAAATTACATAATCGTGCTGAGCATTTATCTTTTAATAAAAGTACACTTTCATCTACTTTTGAAAAACTTTTTTTTTGTTTATTTTTTTTTGTGACGGCATTTTACTTGATATATCACATGAGATATAACACTGATTTGTAATTTTGAACACTCAACATTCATAAACTAGGCATAAGTATTTGTGAACTCCAAATAATTTATCGTTTTTGACATTGAAATATACACATCCTTAACTTTCCAACCATATTTCATTCATAATTTTTAAAACTCCAAATAAATACAACTTACTCATAAATGTGGGAGAAAAGAGAAGTATCATTTTTTGATGTATCACACGTAATATAATACTATAAGTTTTTACACTCAACATGTTATCGTAAAATGGGTATAAGTATTTGTAATTTTGTACATAACTCCAACATATTCACTATATTTTGCATTAAAAAATACACATCCTTATCTTTGATACCATAATATTTGAACCCATATTTGAACACATCCTTATAACCAGTCTCGTATATCACATGTTATATAACACTAATTTATAAGTTCAAACACTCAACATATTGTGATGAATGACATAAGTATTTGTATTACTCCAAAAGATTCACCGTTTTTAGCATTAAAAAAAGAAAAGGAAAATTAATAAATAAAAACATATCTTCATATTACAACAATATGCTATGTCTTTAACTCTATAAATTAGTGTTACATCACATTTAATATATCAAGTGAGTTTGAATGTTTAATAATAATAATAATAATAAATGAATCCGTATAGTTTCTCCAACTTCTATGATTAAACTGTAATTATTTGAAAGTTAAAAAATTATGTGTAACATATGGTTGAAAAGCTAAGAATTTATATTTTTTAATGCAAAATATGGTGAATCATTTAGAGTTACTATACACAAATACTTATGTCAATGTTGCAACAACATATTGAGTGTTAGAACTTACGGAGTACAAATTAGTGTTATATCACATGTGATATATCGTGTAAATAAAAATAGAAAAATGAGGAAAGCATATGAAAGTGTTCTTTTATTGAAAGATAATTAAATGCTTGCAGTAATTGCGTAATTTGTTTCAAGAAACAATTAACGATTTTTAAAATATATTATTTTCAATAAAGAAAAGTGCAACTGGGTTCCAAGAAAAAGTGACAAATATAAAAGTGATATGTATTACTTTAGTAAGAAATGAATGGCTAAATTGATTTCTCAATTTCTATATTTTTTACTCGTTCAAAAATAAAAATTTCTATATTTTTTATGGTCTATAAAGTATAAACTTTAGCCTCCAACACATAAATAACACTTTTTTCTACGGTTGCTATTGTTTGTCATTCAATAAGAGTTTGGAATATATATAGTACTCCGTACTCCGTAGGACGCTAGTAGTTGTATAATTTTATTAAGATAAAGTTTATTTGACTTGCGGGATATCAGCTTAAGTTGGAGCCAAAATAGTATTTGAATTGACTAGTTGGTAGTTCGTCGGTTGTGACGGCGAGTATTAATATTATGTATTACTCCCTCCGTCCCATAAAAACTGTCAAGTTTGACTTTTCAGAGTCAAACTGGCTCAACTTTGACCTTAAATATTTTTTATGTGTTATATAATACTTGATGAAAAATTATACCAATGAAAAATACACTTAAAACTCAATCTATTCATATATTTTGCATCAAGTATTATATAATAACCACAAAAATAACTAAGGTCAAAGTTCAACCAGTTTGACTTTGAAAAGTCAAACTGAACAGTTTTTATGGGACGGAGGTAGTAAAATTTTTGATTAAGAATGTTTTAATAGTATTTGAATTGACTAGTTGGTAGTTCGTGGGTTGTGACGGCGAGTATTAATATTATGTATTAAAATTTTTGATTAAGAATGTTTTTGGTTATGTTTTCTCTAAAAATTTTCGGGTTTAAGTAACTTTAAAAAAAGTGATGAACCATATCAAACTAATTCATATAAAACTTATAAAATAGTAGTGTGATGTTGTGTTCATAAAAAACGGTAGTCAGTAATGTTAAAAGAGTTGTTGACAACTACCCATAATCGCAAGTAAGTAGAAACTTATTTTTATGATATATATATATATATATATATATATATATATATATATATATATATATAGGGAGATTTTTTTACGAGAACCATTTTATCTGCGAGAAATGAGAGAACAACAAAAAACATACATGCACGTCTTTTAAACTACATGCAAATCATCAATAATCGTAAGTATCCACCTATGTTCTTCAATATCATCATGAACTCATCCTCTTTTTTCAGAAAAACCTTACACACGGCCGCAATATTGTCGTTGCACGCCTTATAAGAACATACATGCACACCTTCAAAGAAAAATTTTGTATTTCCAATTTCTTATCAAATTCTTTAGAACAACTAAGTTTTTTTTAAAACATATGTGTTGTTTTTAGAACATATGTGCAAAAATATAATTATTGAAGGTGTGCATGTATGTTTTTAGTAGTTTTCTCAGTTCTCGCTGATAAGATGGTTCTCACAAAAAAGTCTCAGTATATATATATATATATATATATAAAATCTACATCTGCTAATAAATAAATAATATTTTCCTTAATAGTTTAACAAATATATATCTTGTAGTATATTTTATGAAAATGTTTGTGTTATTAACAAAGCTTAGACTAATGCTAATGGGCGTTGCCCTTCGACCATAACCGATCAAACCAACGCGTTGCTCCCATTAGCAACATCCCAACCGACGCGTCGCATGGCAACAAAAACAAAGTTTCGGTTGCCTTGCCAACCGAAACAATTACACCATCGACGCACTTTTTTCAATCATTGCACCCTTTTTATTTATGCTGTTGGGCTTCATCCGCTTTATACCGGACAATCATTCTTCTGTTCCGGTGGAAAGAGGCAAAGACGGGAGTGGTGTACGTTTGTGTGTGTCCGACGCCATGAGAAAGAGAGGCAAAGACGTGAAAATTTTGTTGTGTTTTATGTACGCATCCATGGTTTGGGTCTTGGGTTGATATGATGAAATTTTTGTTATGTTTTATGTACACAAAGAGGTGAAAAGTAGTTGTGTAATGCATGTTTAAAGAAGTTGTACACAAAGAAGTGAAAAGAAGTTGTATAACTTGCGTAGTCAGCATGCATAAAGTTCTTATGATGATAACACGTTTATCTATAGGTGAAATCTTGGCATGACACATTGGACTTCACATAATGACATTTTAGTTTTAAAATAAATAAATAAAAAAATAAAAAATTAAAATGGGGTTGCTTTGGTGGTCACCACTAGCTAATTGTGGTTGGGGTGGAGTTGTGGAGAGAGAAATCTGAGGTGGCACTGACGTGGCGGGGTTGCTTTTGTGAAAATGACGTTTCCATTAGCATTAGTCTTATTATACTTGTCCCATATAGGTAGAAGATAGAAATAAAAGAGTGCTTATAATGCGGTATTAAAGAAAAAATTGTTGAGAACATATCGTTAGCAAAGAGTGCGGTATTAAAAAGAAAATGAGAATATACAATGTGCAACTTGTAATCTTTGACGAACTGATAAATTATTATATAATATTTTTACTTTTTATTTTTTTTTTATTTTTTCCTATTTCTTTATACTTGTTTCGTCTCTACTTGACTTGATTAAACCAAGTGGAATGTGGTTTGATATTCTCCATCGAATATCCATAAACTTCAGATTATGAGTTTGAGCCTTTTTGTTAAAACAAATTTAAAAAGCATGCAGTATCAAAGATTACTCAACTAACTATTCTTTATTATTAGGATCAGGATCCTCTTAAATAATACTAGTACAAGTAGAGTACATTTAGCAGGACGATTATTGCCAATACTGTTTTTACTAGCGTCACACCCAATAAACACTAGCTATAGTACTCTGCGCATAAACTATGTCGGCGAGATTGCTAGGGGCAATCCTGTTTTTGCTAAGGGCCTAATAAAAAGTACTAACGGTCGTTATTTAACGGCCGTTATTTACTAACGATCGTTACTTTTTTTTACTAATATTAAAAAAAACTAAAATGCGAAACAGTCCCTGAGGTGTAACTTTCATTGCAAAATAGGTCCCTTAGGGACTAACGATGTAACAGAATTACATAATTGGTCCTTCATGTTAGATGTCTGTTATACAATTAGTCCTACTAACGGTCGTTACTTAACGTTCAGTAAGTAACAACATTCTATAACTATCTAGCCAAATAACCCGCAGCGAAGCGCGGGCACAAAACCTCGTTACTAAAATTTAATAGGAAATTGTCCTCAATAGAGTTTAACTAAAACACAAAAGACAAAAAAGATAGAAAGATTTTGTCCCATTTAAAAGGATGTAATCACTCATACTATCAACACTCGACACTTGGTTTGGCAACCACACAAAAACATGAATCAATTGATGACACTTAATGCTTGAATCATTAGTTATGGTAGACGACCTGACCAGGCCTACCTAGCTTTTAGGAATAAGGTAGGAGTGGAAGCGACCGTACTCGATCTCCTCTACCTTAGATTCACCAAAACACACTAGATAAACATTGCACTAAAACGATGTCATTAATGAAATTAGGAGATTAGCAAGGAAGCATGCCTTTATCTCTTGATCTTCTCTTCACAGAACTACCGTTTGTTGTTTTATGATTCTCTTATTTTCCTTTATTTTCGTTATTAGTTATTAGTATTAAAAATAATCAGCGGATTTAAAACGCATGTGTTTAATAAAACGATTAGTTAGACATTTAGGATCCCTCGCTCATCGCGAACGACCCGGCCTTGCCGACTCACTATACTATACGAACAGATACATTGTTTATAAGTGTTGGTGAACGTCTGAAGTATTCAGTCCATTATAAATTTAAAACAAGATGGTTTCACACCATCAATAGTCCTGATCTAAGTGGTAGTTTGTCACCATTTAACACCAGTAGTGGAATGTTTGGCCGATGAACCCACCACCACCGGTAGATCTCATTTTTGTTGGTTGGTTTTGGTTTATTACTTTTACTAAAGTTGGGTTTTTCATTTTTTTTATTAAATTGCATAAATTGCTTGAAAGCTTTGTTTTGTTTGAATGTAAATTAGTCATTTATTTAATAAATTTTGTGAGTTGAGATAAAATATAGGTTTAGGGTTTTTAACTTTTGTTAAACCATTTTAGAGTTTTCGTTAAAATTGAAAGAATTTATTGAAAGGTTTATCTTTGGCAGGTGTTTGGTCGGCGCTTACGTGGGTGTGGTGGGGGTTAGGTGGTGGTGGTGGGTTGTGGTCATGGGCATGGTATTTGGTGGTGGCCATCGGTGGTGTTGCCGATTGTGGATGGTTGGTGATGGTTGATGGTGAGTAGTGCTGGTTGTCGTCTGTGGTGGATGGTGGTGGTAGATGGTGTTTGTAGGTTGATGATGAAGAAAAAAAGGTTGATGATGATGATTAAGAAGGGAGAAAGAAAGGAGAGATGTACAAGTAATAAAGCAAGAGTTACAAATTGCAAAGTAAGAGTATAACACAATTGGTTGATGCAAAAAAGTAGGATACTACCTTAAGTTCACACAATGTCATTCTTGCGAACTCTTTGTTGAGTTCAACATGTTGTATAGATAATATACTAAGCTATACCAAAGATATCTTTATTTTGTTTTGGTGATCAAGTTGATAGAAGTTTGTGACTAACTTAAAATGAGAAAGCTCTAATTCTGCATTTGGCTTTGATTAAATAACTCGAAAGTGGTCATGTCAATCTCTCCAAAGAAAAAGGCTTTACCGAACTTAAATCTTTGGCAGTGGCTCATGAATTAGTCGGCAAATAAGTTGGAAACCATAACAAAAGAAAACATAGAGAGAATTGCAAAAATCGTCCCTAAACTTTGCCCATATTGCAAGTTTCGTTCCAACCTTTTGGAAAGTGCAAAGATCGTCCCTGTGGGAAACCTTTGGCTAAATTTGGTCCCTGGTTTCTAACGTCGTTTATTGATATCAGTTAGCCCACACACGTGCCTTCCACATGAGGGTTTTTTGGTCATTTACATCAATGGTCCTACAGGGACGATCTTTGCACTTTTCAAATGGTTGGGACGAAACTTGCAATATGGGCAAAGTTTAGGGACGATTTTTGCAATTCTCTCGAAAATATATAAACAAACTAAATTCCATTGTAAACATTATGGTATATAAGTTTTAAGAGTAAACTACATTTTTGGTCCTTGTGGTTGTATCAAAATTTCACTTTTGGTCCAATTTTCAAACACACGTGCGATTCCAGTCCTATAGTTTACGTTTTGTTCCACTTTTGGTCTAATTTTCTAACGGAGTTAGTTTAGTCGTTAAGTCTAAATGTAAAGTGGCAACATTAGTCCTTTAGCTTAACGGTCATTTGCAACGTTCGGCCTTTATACTAAAGATTGTTTTCAATTTTTGCACCGTTAGTCCTTTCAGTTAGTTATGCTTTTAAAGAAAATCGAAAAAAATTAGAAAAAAAAATCTAAAAAAATGATTTTTCCAAAAAAAAAATTTGAAAAAAAAAAATTCTAATAAAATTTTTTCTTAAAAAATTCTAAAAAAAAATTTTGACGATATTTTTTTATTTTTCAAAAAAAAATAATTTGAAAATAAAAATTTTTTCTTAAAAAATTAAAAAAAAATAATTGACGAATTTTTTTTTTCCAAAAAACATAATTTGAAAAAAAAAAAATTTGTAACAAAAAATTTTCTTAAAAAATTCTAAAAAAAAAAATTTTGACGAAATTTTTTTTTTCCAAAAAAATATTTTGAAAAGAAAATTTCTAATGAAAATTTTTCCTAAGAATTTTTTTTTAGAATTTCTAAGAAAAATTTCTAATAATTTTTTTTAAGATTTTTTTTTTAGAATTTTTTTAATAAAAAGTTTTTTTTAATAAAATTTTTTTAGAATTTTTTTAAGAATTTTTTTTTAAAATTTTTTTAGAAAATTTCTATGAAATTTTTTTTAGACTTTTTTAAGAAAAAATTTTTTATTAGATTTTTTTTAAATTATATTTTTTGGAATAAAAATTTTTCGTCAATTTTTATTTTTAGAATTTTTTAAGAAAAAATTTTATTATAATTTTTTTTTCAAATTTTTTTTTTGGAAATTTTTTTTTTCAAAATTTTTTTTTTGAATTTTTCAAATTATTTTTTTTGGAAAAAAAATCTTTTTTTTAGATTTTTTTTCAATTTTTTTTAGAATTTTTTTTTTTTTTTTTTTTGAAAAGACTAACTAACTGAAAGGACTAACGGTGCAAACATTGCAAATGATCTTTGATATAAAGGACGAACGTTGCAAACGACCGTTAGGTTAATGGACTAATGTTGCAACTGACTTAACGACTAAACTAACTAGGTTAGAAAATTGGACTAAAAGTGAAGTCCACGTGGACTTTTGGACTGAAATATCTCACTTTTTGAAAATTGGACTGAAAGTGCAATTTTAATATAACCACAAGGACCAAAAATGTAGTTTACTCAAGTTTTAATCAGTTCATAAGAAGTTTGGAAGAAGGAAAAAGTTAAAGTGTGCATTTTCTACCATTTTCAACTTACTTGAATCTAATTAACTTCTTTAGAGCATGCGGTATAATGCGTTTTCACTCTCGTGTCATACGAAAACGCCACACCATGGCACCAAAAATCATATCGAGCCTCACGGTTTTGTGTGTAGCGTCATCACTACCAGCTCACGTTGTGAGTTTTTTTCTTAGTTTCATTATATAATCTGTAGACCCATGACACTACTTTTATATTAAGGAGAGGTGTTTCGTGTAATGTTATAGAATATGATTTTATGAGAAAAAAAGCTGAGATAACAACACATTTTCTACGACACCAAACTGTACCCAATGCTCTTATAGACAAGTCATAAGATTCTCCCTCCTAAATCTAAGCCAACGGTGAAGCACATGCCGATCAACCGTGCGTGAGCGTCCCAAACAAAAACCATGTTTGGTCTTTTGTCTTCTATAAAGTTTGATCATGAAAATCTTTCAGGAATTTGTTATTCTCGTGTTGCAAATGATACAAGTATATATTATTACCAAATCAAATCACATATTTTTAAATTCCATCATCCGTTGAGCAAAATACGATCACTTAACGACTTAACGTACACTAGCATACGAGTGCAGTTCTAGTTGAATTTATAATTTGCACGTTTGGTCCATGGGTTATTATTTTATCTTTAGAACTTTTAGAATTTCTTATCAATACATTTTAGTATAAGAGAAAATTCACTAGATAGCCTAAATTTAAAAGTATAGTCCACTTTCTAGCTCAAAAAAAGGCAATATCAAAAGTACATCGGTGCAACTGACCGACTGTATGATTTTACTAAAAATCTAAAATTTTGACACATATCTCATTTAACTAATAAATACATATGGTTGGTGAAGTTTTATTACACTATTACAGATATACACTTATCCATATCTAGACTCATAAATTAAATGCTCGCCCTGTTTATTGTTTATAATCATTGGAAACAATAGTTAAAATAATAAATAAATAAATAAATCGAGCAATAAATATGTTCATACTTCAAAAAAACAGCTAAGTATAACGTTTTGAGGGTGAGTCGCACAACTCAGCCCAATAAATCTAAACAAACACTTGTACAGAGAATAAAACCTAAAATAGCATAAGAATGTCACACCATATTTATGTATAACAAGAAAGAAACCTATCTAATTTGACCATAAAAATAAATATCATATACATTAGCATACTCTCATTATGTACTAGTCAAAATACAATCATATCATCTTCATCATCATACGGGCTTTGACAAAAAAAGTATCCTCCTTCCATCTCTCATATATGCTTTTCTTACTCGCCGCACCACCACTTTTGAGACCATTATTCGTCATATAACTAGAAGTTTCATTTTCGACTTCAAAAGCTTCATCATCATGACTTTCCAAATTCCCAAATTTCTTATTCATGAAATCCGGATTATGAGTCTTTTTCCCATCACTTCCTATACACGAGTTACGACCGATGCTAGAACCACGACCCACACTAGCCTCCTTTTGCATAGGAAGCGGCTTCCCTTCATCACCTAGAAACACAAGCTTTCCCTCAATAATTTAACAACGAGAGATGTAGCACTTGAACTGCCAAATGAATCAATAGTTGCATTCGCCTGTTTACCAATAATAATAATAATAATAATAATAATCAAGTGTTCTAATAAATTACTTCATTTGTCTTAATTTATTAGTCCACTTTTATATTGCACTCGGTTTAAGAAATTCTCATTAATTATATTTTTTTTACTAATCAAATACACAAGCTTCACCTCAATGATTTGACAACGAGATATGTAGTACTTGAACTGCCAAATGAATAAATAGTTGCATTCGCCTGTTTATCAATAATAATAATAATAATAATAATAATAATAATAATAATAATAATAAAGTGTTCTAATAAATTACTTCATACGTCCTAATTTATTAGTTCACTTTTATATTGCACTCGGTTTAAGAAATTCTCATTAATCATATTTTTTTTACTAATCAAATATTATTTCTACTCACTAAAATCTCATTTGATATGTTAAAATATGATGTTAAAAAAAAAGGTTAAAATATCAAAATGAACAAATATTTAAAAACAACTCAAACTCCAAACTAATTAAACTATGACAAACATATGTTACAAATTACAAACTAATTAAACTAAAAAATCCGAAAACATTTAAGCATATATTAATGCAAACTCGTGAATGTTGAATCCGACAAATGAGATAACACGTGAACTCAATTATTATAATAAGTATATTTTGAATGCGCCTTCTCCTCGCAAGTGTGGTCTCGTGCGTGTTTACAGTCGGGTATGTCCTCTAATACTCCATCATTGGACAATATTACGGCTTGGCTTCTCTCATATAGAAAGTCTCGATCAACCCATAGCATTATTTCTAAGCTTGTATTTGCTGCATCATCTTATGTGATTTGGCAAGAGAGGAACTCAAGGTTGTTTAAAAATAAGAAGAGAACTATTGATCAAGTTGTTGATTTTATTATCTCTACCGTTCGGCTTAAGTTGCTAACATTTCATTTCAAGAGGACGCCGAATGTAGAACGGGTTCTTGCAAGATGGAAACTTCCCTCATTTTTAATCATGGATCACTCAACGTAATGTTTATAGTATAGCCTAGTTGTGTGCTTTTAGTCTATTTTTTATTTCAGCTAGGCTCTTTTGTTTTAATGAGATTGGCATGTCAATTTTACGTGTAGTGGTTTGAAGCACAAAGGGTGTGTTGTTTGTTATCGTCAATATGGTGTTTTATCGTATTGCCTGAACTTCATTGATTATTAATACACTTTTACCAGGGTAAAACCCATTACCCAAAAAATAATGTAATAACTAAAAGCAAATGCCAAAAGCCTAAAACATTAATGGTTTATTAAAAAAGGGCTTTTACATATAAATCCTTGCAAATTTCAAAAATTACATATATATCCCTTTGATGCATTAAAAGCATTATAATTTATGCATCAAAAACTTGTAAAAATGATATATATGTAATTATTCATCCAGGGAAGGATATACATGTAATTATTCCATTAAAAAAAGTAGCGATAGATAGACCTAACTCATGAACCTAAATTCATGCCTAAACATTCATCATGTGACACATGAAACATATATTTTCTCTTTCATATTTCATTTTTGATTTTTACAAATGTCATGATCTTAAAATTAAGTATGTATTTAAGTACAAGTTTTAGTCATGCATTTCATTTTCCTATTAGAAAATGATCGGACATATATATCACGCCCAATGGATTTGTATCTTACAAAATCATATGCCCAAAGGAATTTTTATCTTATTTGACGAGATATCACACACACACGTGTGTGTATTACGATCGTTATGATAACCTAATCTTTTTGGTGTCTTTTTTGTCATCTCAACGTCATGTTAGATTCTCTTTTTTTAGATCAAATACATGAATGACTGTAAGCCCGTAGTAAAACGACCCTAGTCACAACCAAATACATAATCCACAAAAATTAATAAACAAGAAAACACACACTAGTACAATCGCGACGACTTTTTCACCACTATGCCGACGTCATGACGTCGGCACCATCTCCTCCCAACGACATGACGTCGACACCTACTTTTCGAGAATGCCACGTCGGCATTGACCGTCCCATCGACAACGTGAGTCCCACATGGTTTTCTGGTGTGTGCTTATTCACACACCTTTTTCTGGCCAAATTAAGACCAAAACAGACACAAACTAACCATAAATGCCAAAAATATTTTGTTTTTGTATTTGTGATCGTGCAGCTACGGTTATTTCAGAAACATGAATAAATCAGGTAAAAAAAAGGACAAAAACGAGCACGAGTTTGGAAAACGTGTCAAAAGCTAGAGCCGGGGAAGCAAATTACCATTTTCGAGCTTAGATTGTCAAAACATACATTGGGAAATCACAGAATGCCAGAAATAGTTTTTTGAGCAAAGTTTGAAAAATTGGCAGTTTTGGTCCCTTAAGTTTGAAATTTGGCAATTTCGGTCCCTGAGCATTCATTTTGAGAAAATGCGTTAAGGGTCCTTGGGAAATTACAAATTGGCAGGAATGGTCCTTAGAATAAGTTTGGAAAGTTGGCAAGACCAGTTCTTCAATTTCAGAATATTACACATTTAGTCCTTGTGGTTTGTTAACTAAATACCAAACGGACCCTTTGTATTAATCCAAACCCAAAACAAAACACAACCCAACTCCAAATCCAGTCCACCCTTATATCTCCCTAGGTCCACTCCCCCTTGGCCTAGTCTACTAAACTAAACAAACAACACCCTGGTATTAAACCAGGGTCAACCCCAAGTCAAACACCATCCCTTCTCCTTCACTCCCCGCTAAACTCCACCACCCCCACTTGCCTTGCAACTCTACCACCACCACCACCACCTTATCACTCCAAACACCTGCGTCCAAAATGCATTAATTGCACCTCTCTCCGCACAAGTTATCAGGTCCAATTGCAAATCCAATTTCCCCGCCAAAATTGGTTTATGGGCAAGGATCAAGTACAAGTCATCCAAGGGCTAAGATTGAAATGGGAAAGCTTCAGAGAGGTCCAGGGAACCTATTTCACTTATATAAAAAGAATGTTATAGCAGAGAGAAGGGCATGTAGATTTTAGTTACATTTTAATGTCGAAATGATGTAATTTGAATTTTCTAGCATAATTAGCTTCTAAACTCAGTTGTATTTCATCTTTCATATTGTATTTTCAAAGTTCAAAGTAATTTCAGTTTACTCTTAGTAATTTGATTTAACTCAATTTCCTACAAATCTCAATTAAGCTCAATAGTTGTTAAAAATGTTTTCTTGTTGTCTCCTAAGTCAAATTGGATCATTGTCAACTTATTTTAACTTTTACAATTCAACTTTACCTGTTTTAATGCAAGATACCAAAAATACCAAAAAAATAGAAAAAATACTTGAAAAAAAAATCAAGAGGAAGAGAAGAAGAAGATGGATGCCAGTTTAGAGCTTGTGAAAGCACTAGGGTTAATTAGAAAGTGATTTGGAAGTTAACAGTGGCCTTAGCTTGTAAGTCAATTTTGGATTTTTAGCTTATTTGAAACTGCTTATTTGTGCCTGCTTATTTTCTTCTTAATTTTGTGCTTAATGGTGTCAATCCTGTTTTTCTAGTGTACTTGTAGTCATTAGTAGCTTGCTTTCTTGATTTCATGTGCTAGTTTCTTAACTTGCTCAACTTCTCATTTTATAGCTTAATTTAGCTTAGCTTAGTTATTGCTTATCCTATTGCTTTTTCTGTGCTTATTCAGTTTATTAGTAGTTAATACAGTATTAGAAATAAGTTTGATTCAGTTACTTAGCTTAAATTGGTCCTTTGCATTGAAATTCACATAAAAGTAACGTATAGGGGTGTTTGGTTAATAGGAGAAACCTGTTACTTAGTAAGATTGATAGGGTAATTTTAATTCAAATAGTCTGTAATAGGTTAACTTATGCAGGTTAAGTCAGAAAACTTAGTGTTCTTTTAGGGAAAAGTCAACTTTGGATTTATGTGGGAGTTGTGTTCACAGTAGGACAAATCAAGTTCCAAAACCTTAGGTTTAGTTAAATTAATGTTCCCTTTAGCTTTAATAGGTCTCACATAATCATAAAATATCATCTGGATTCTGTTTGGATCAATTGAAATTCATTTGGGTCAAACTTTTGGTAAACCAAGAAAAAGTCAAAAAAGTTCTAAACAACATTTTTAGTCTTTTATTTTTCATTTCTTCAATTTTCAACCAAATCTCATAAAATTTTTGATTAATGTACTCTAATAAATTGTTCACTTAGTGGTATTTTTATTTTAATTTTTAGATTTTTTTAGAGGTCTTAAGCCCCATTTTTGGGCTGTAAAAACAAGTTTTCCACAGCAGAAGTGGTTTTGGTTTTTCATTTCTTCATTTTAAGCCCTTTTTACCTGAAATTTGGTTTGAAAGTTAATTAGATGGTAATCTAGTTGCTCATATTTTTTTGATTTTTTTAAAAATTTTTTAGCAGCTTTTCAGCCCCCTTTGGCCTGTTTTTGCCCTTTTATAATAGCCGTCAGTGTAGGATTTTTAGCTTTCTTAATATTAGGATTTAAGCTTTGAAATTTGGTTATCAGCTTGTCTACATGCTAATATTTTTGATTTACTTTTCACAATTTTTTCTGTTGGCTTTTTAGGCTTCTAAAGTTGGCCAGATCACATGTTTATGCCCTGCACCAAAGGTTTCCCAGTTTGACCCGTTTTTCTTTAGACCATAACCTGTTGACTAGTTGAGCTCATGACTTGAAATTTTGTGTTTTGGGAAGTTTGATATACTGCCTTGTTGAATGTGCTCTTGGTTTGCCCTTGTTTGCTTATTTACTTACTAATTTTAACCTCCCAAATTGCCCCATCATCACCCATTTCTGCTGATTAGGCATCAGTAGGAACTGAGCTTATTTGACTCTTATTCCTAGCTTGTTCTAGATTATGTATTTGTTGTATTTGGCTTTTTTGAGTTAGATTGAGACTGTGCTTGTTTGTGTTTGCCTTGGTTTTTGCTTAAGCACTTATTTGGCTAGATTTTCTATTTCAAAATCTCACTTTGGCACTAAAAGCTCCAACTGTTGGAATTTTCAATCTTGCACTAGCTTTGTTAAAGCTTTTCAGTAAATAGGTTTTCACAAAAGTTGGTTATTATTATTGTTGATGCGTGGGAATTGCACCAGGCTTTACCTCTCTAGGGATCTCGAGAAGCTTACAACCCCCACCAGGCAGTGCACCTGATCATTGTAGTATAGTATAGTGACAAGTACCGGGGGATTGATCGTTCAACTCAGGAATAGTGTCGCTAGGATTAGAAAGCCTAAAAACTAGGTCTAGAGGTGAGGGATGATTCTTTTTGTATTTTTATATTTTATGAAAATCACGTAAAAATATCGGGTTTTGGAAGAGTGGGCGGAATTAGTTGCTAGTCAACTAACCCAATAACTAAGATGCAATCAAAATAAAACAACAAAAATGTAAATAAAGCTAATTAAACTAGTGGTGTGAACAATAAATGGGAAAATTGTGTTTACTTAGATTTCATTACTCCCTAGATATCTTTTATAGATTGATAGTTTGTTACAGTTGCGTGGATGACGGGTTATTTTCCTTAATATCAATCGTGGGGTGGCGTACGTACTTCCCCAACTCTATAAGCTCCTACTTCACTCCTATGTCGAGCCTGCAAGAAGCTCCTAACATGGGATCACTAGAATTCGCTCATGCATTAAATACAACCATAAAAACCTAGTACGCATTGGTTCATGTTTCTTAAGACGTTCAAGCATGTTACCCTATGGAAGTCTGCCAGTTTTCTTAAGCCTAACATTGAAATCATTCATCCGTAACAACTATAAACAAGCAATCAACCCATAATCAACATCTAGGTTTCACTACATCTAAGCAAACACACAATAGATCTAGCCTAGCATGTTAAAATCAAGACAAGCGTAAGATATATTCAAACAACACATAGACATATTGAATGAATTGAAAGGATACTTATCTTAATTGAACATGAAAGGTTTCAAAGGGTAAAAACCCTTGAAAATACTGATAAAATCGTGCTAGGGTTTCTCCAAGTTATCCCTCTAATTGTCCTCTCCTTATGAATGAAAATTACAAAACTATATATAGATTTTCCAACGTGACGGCGTCAAGAAGAGAAATCTGACGCCGTCAACTCGCTGCCCATAATAATATCGGATTGCCTAGATCCAGATCTGACGCCGTCAAGAGCAACTTTCCTCTGGCCGTCACGTATAATGGGACCATGACGGCCTATGGTGACGCCGTCATGCCCCTTAGTGTAAAACTCTCTGGACCGTCACGGACTCTATCCACTTCACCTCTTATTTTATCTCTTGACGCCATCATGTAGAATTTGGTGACGCCGTCAGGTACTGTTCCCAACAAGAAAAATTGAGACTTTGCCGTTTTCTTCACTTTTATGCTCCAAAAACGTCCAAAATGCTTCCTTTTCAAGAATTCACTCCAAAAGTACCTAAAATCACAAAAGGAACGATTTAGGACAATATTTGATCAAATAAATTCAATTCCGGACTTAAATGACCCCCTAAAAACGGATCATTTTTCGCCTCATCAATTGTTAAAATAGTTTTGCAAAAGAAAAATAAAAAAATAAATAAAACAGAAAAAGAGGTGCTTGTGGGATTCGAACCTGTGACCTCTTGGTACTTTTGGCCTAAACCAAATCAAACCCATGCACCATCTGGGCTAGGGTATTATTAGTGTTTAAGTTTCCCCCACTTGTATTAAAGTGATAGCTTCTATTCAAGCTATTTTAGCTATTTTGCTTATTTTTTTGCTTTTTCAATAAGTACTTGCATGTTTTTATATTTTTCCTCGGTTCTTGTCATCTTGTAGTATTTATATAAAAACTTCCATAATTTTCTTTTTTCATTTAGTATTTTTAATAATTAATTTTAGTTTAATTAGTTTTAATTTAAAAAATAATAATAAAATCATTAACTGCTTATTTTTAAGCACTAGCATCTTTTTATATTTTTCCTAGGTTTCTATTATTATAAAGTATTTTTAGAAAAAGTTTCATAATTTTTACTATTAATTTGCTATTTTTCATAATTAAATTAATTTAATTAGCTTTTAATTAATAATTAGTAAAAAAAAATCTAAATTAGTTTATTTATAAGTTTTAGAAACTTTTTATAATTTTGTAGGATTCCTGTGATGGTTAATTAGTTTTATAAAAATTTGCATAATTTTCCAAGTTATTTTAGTATTTTTAGTAATTTAAATTGGTTATTAAATAGTTTTTAATTAATAATTAATAATTTAAAAAAAAAAATTTCTTTTATTATTAAGTTTGTAAAAAAGTAATTTTTACCCCCTTATGATTAATTCTGCTTTATTTTTTTTCTATACGCAGTTACGTTTATTTTAATTTTAATTTACGTTTTTAGTTTTAAATACGTATCTGAGTTCCAGTATTGTTAATATTGTTAATTTAGCTTATTTTCATTTATATCTGATTAGTGTAATCAATCCCAATCATATCTTTGTTACTTTCTTCAAATCACTTAATCCCATAAACGTTAAAAAATACAATTTCAACCCTCGCCGGGACATAACGACCTGGGAAAATACTGTGCTTACACCGGATCATAAATTGATCACTTCTCAATCAGGGTTGACTTGTTGACCACACTTAGTTGACTGGTTAGTCTGTTTGGCTGAAATCATTTTCCAGTCAAAGTTTTTGGTGGTCCAACAATTTGGTCCCGACGTCATGTCGTCGAGATCATATCACTAATTAGCGAATTAATTATTAAACGTTAATTACGTTTTAAAAGCCACCGACGACATGACGTTGGTAACAATTTGTCCAAGTCAACAATAAGGTCAACGACCTTTTAATGGTGCTGACGACATTATGTCGGCACAAGTTTATGCCGGTCAATAAACAGGTCAACGCCTTTTAATGGTATTGACGACATGACGTCGGTACCATAAAACATATAAATTAAATATGGTTTATGGTGCCGACGACATGTCGTCGAGACCAATGTGTGCTGCTGCTAAACAGCAGGCTGTAAACCAGCAAATTTCAATATTTATTCTGGAAAATTTTCCGAAAAAAATCTATCAAAACCTGTAACCAACCAGAACCTTTAACAAATCAATATTAACATGTCCTAACACGTACAACTCGACATAGGATAAAACACTTGCAAATTATCGCTAAACACCCTCAAGATATATTAAAACATATAAAGTCTACAAAACGGGTGTGATAATTTCTAGACCTAGCTGTCGACACCCATAAATGTTGCAATATCCGCAGTGCTCAAGTCGCCAAAAGGTTAAACTACACAATACTAAGATACGGGTCGCTAAAATATTGTTTCAAACATAAGTATAACACAAAATAACCCAATTCTGTACCTCTACATCCCCTCATCGTCATCCTGATCATCACTAAAACCATCCTCATCGCCTCTGCCACTCCCGCTCCCACCAGCTGAGCCACTACCTCCATCGTCAGACCCATTGCCCGAGCCTACCACAGTTTGAGAAGACACCTGACTAATATACTCGGCCCATTGCGGGTTGCTCTGGACAAAATCAGTCAACAAAGCGAGGTGTGCCTTCATTTCCTTAGCCTCTTTAGCATGTGCGTCACTCTTCTTCTCGGCCTCAACAATCTTCTTTTCGGCTTCAGCAAGCTTCTCGTCCATCTCAGCCATACATAAAAACGAAATAATCAAAATTTAAAAACGTCCATTGCAATAAATATGATGAGTCATGAGTAATCTATTAGTATTATCCCACTGTACATACCTGGAAGTGGAGGTGGGGGTGTATGGTAACGGTGGCCTGCTCATGCCGGGTAACCCCTACCCCTACCGGCTATATGACCCCGCTGCTTGCCCTTTATAACCATGGCAAGTATCTCCTCCTTTGTGTACCTACCTCTCTAGGCGTATTCGCCCCCATATCCAGTAGCCGGACCATCTCTTCCTATGTAGTTGGAAAAAAATTGAGAAAATTAATATATTAGTCGGGTTAATTACAAGATTATGTTTCAATAAATCATTGAAGTGCGTGTTTAGGAAAAAAAATGATACTTACATATTGAACCCAAGCCTCATCTTGCAACCACACATCATCCTTGCAGTGCGTGTCGTAAAAGCTTTGTATGAGTGACGGGTACTGGCTGTTCTTTCTGTTCTCAAACTGTATATACACATGCATATAAGATGAAACAAATTAAAAATGACAAATCAAACACCATACACATTTTAATTAAACTTAAATACTTTTATAAAATTAAAATATATAATTAAAATTAATTACTTTTATAAAATTAAATTTTTTAATTAATATATAATTAAAATTAAGTAATTTTATAAAAATAAAATGTGTCTTACATATTCGTGGCGAGTAGCGGCCAATGACTTGGAACCGTGGCGGATGTAAATCTTGTTTTTCTTCTAGCTCTCTTTGTTCACAGCAGCTCGCTTGAGGTTCTACTGCGTCATGTAGAACTTGACATGCTCCTCCCAAATAGACGGCTCCACGTTCGGAGGAGGGTTTCTTCGTATCACATCCACAGCCGCAGGCCCACCCTTCCTCGTAAAGTAATCATGCTTCAGGCCATGCTTGTTGTCGGAGTAGCGCCTAGCCAAATATGCATTGATGCCAGTCCGAATGCTTTCCCAATTTGATTCGCGCATGTGGCACTCCAAGTTAAACATTTGCTGCAATCAAATATAGTTAAAATTAATATAGAGATATAAATAAATAAACAAATTCAAATAAATATACATAATTAAACAAATTTAAATAAATGTACACATTCAAATAATCAAATATAGAGATATAATTAAATAAACAAATTTAAATAAATATACACATTTAAATAAATAAACACGATAACAAAACAATATAAAAGAAAAATAAAATAACTGACTCTGAGTCGGTTCATGACGGCAGCCCTCTTCTCAACCTCAATCTCGTACCAGGAGGGATAGTGCAATGGCAACGACCTAACCAGCTCGCCAACGTAGTTACTGAACCATGCGTGGTGGGGCCCGACAGGAGTGTACGTCTTCTGATCAGGAGTCTCGAACTCAATCGACTACGGGCCGTGAAGTCCCACGACTTTCTTCAGGGCTACGTTCTTCGAGGCTTGACGGATCGGCGGCATGCGGCCATCCCGACCTCCACCCCTCGCCCTACCTCCTCTTCGGGGTCGTCATGACGATCCTACAATTGAAGTGAGTGAAAACGTCATAAAATAACAAGTAACAAAATTCAAATGATCAAATTTAAGTTTCTTACCACCACAGTGACCGCTCTTAATCTGACGAGGAAGGGAAGGTGGTGGGGCACCGTGTCACACCTCACCAAGGCGAAAACGCGAGTGTAACTTCATGGATATCATCACAACACATGGTGTCTATATAGAGAATTACTAAATGCAAAAAAATAGGCAATGTACAGACACAAAGTGTCGTAACAATACCCCAAAATAAAATAACCAAAAACAATATCCCAAAAGGTATCACAAAGAAAATCAAACAAATCCTTAGTTCAAACATAAAGCTAATCCATTCTCAAATGCAACTAAGTCTCCTCTAGTCGCTCCCTTCTACCCTAGCCTTAGAAAGCTCATAAGAAAATGATGCTTAAAAACATCAACCTAATGTTGGTGAGATTCATAGGTTTAAGACACACAATATCACACAAGGCAACCGGTTAGCTGTGATTATAAAACATGGCATAGCAGTAAGGCTAGTTATTATACAAGCTAGCATGTAATCACCACAAATCAAGCAACAATGGGATGGAACGTGCCCACGATCCAAATTCAATATCAACCATCAATTGGGACGGAACGTGCCCACCGATCTAAATTCAATTGGGACGGAACGTGCCCACCGATCCAATAATGGGTAAACCATACCCTCTGATCAAACCACACAGAATAATAGTGAGTAGAGCTACTACTATCCAATTGGATAATGGGAGCATAGCTACCCTCCAATTGGACCACACAGAATCACCACACATTAATATCATAGCATGCATACACACATAATAACACTTACTAGTCCTTGCATTTAATAAACTACATAATCACAGTAACTCAAAAAGTATTTCAACACAAGCATCAATCTCATCCCAAGTTTAAAACAATGTAAAAATGGGACTATGAAACTCACCGCAGTCTTTGCAGCTTCCAAATAAACAATCACAAATCTATACAACAAAAATAAACTCACATTACACGCGACCAAGCTAAAAGCTATAGCCCATATAACACATATATGATGGATATCTAAAGGTCATATAAACCACTATGGTTCACCTAGACTCCATACCAAACACTACCTATCACTTACACTCACTAAATCCCTTGCACAAATAATATCAGAAAACGCATAATTTTGGGGTACATTTACCCACATAAAATCACAGTAATAAAAGCTACACAACTCACACCAAATATTCACCATGGTCTCTCATAAGCATACAAGCTAATCTCAGAAGGCCATGATCTAAAAACACACACAAGTACCCTTTGAAAAATCAAACATAAAAACTATCCAGATTCGGATCTGAACGCACACCAAAATGTTTTGACCTACAAATCATATTTGTACAACTTTTTAACGTCCCTCCTTCATGTGAAAGTCAAGTATAATATAGAACTCAACTCTAACAGAAGGGCTAACCCTAATTCCACTTTCTAACCCACTTTAAACCTCAAAACGTTTACCCCAAATCTGTCCCGGACTCCCGGTTTAATAGCTTTAACACCTTTTCTCGCAAAAATCATTAGGCTGCCTTCCGGACCTCGAAATCAATCGTGGTCGGACTTTTTGGAAAGCTCTTTCACTGAACTACAATTTAGACTTAAAATTCATGTTCTAACTCATCACCATCTATTAAATAACTTCTTATCTTTACAGCTTTACATATCTATCAAAACCATAACTCAATAACTAACATTTTTTACGCTCAATTCTTTTCACCAATCATCATAATATAATTAATAATTGATCCTAAAATGTTTTAATTAATTAATTTACAGAAACTTAAAAACCTTAGATCCATCATAATTAGTATTACATGAGTCTAATCAATAATTAAACAATTAAGTGAATAAAAGTATCAAAAATTATACCTTGCACTTGATTTTAGCTTCAAAAATAAAAACCATAATTTTTCTCTTCTCCTCTCCATGTGGTCGATCCAAATTTGCAGGAAAAAGGGATTTGGGAGCTTTGGTTTTGTATTTATATTAATTATGGATAATCCTTGGGCTTAAGAATTATATTTGGACTCAAATTGGGTTTCCTTTTCCCCCATTTTACCCCAATCGGCCGCCCACCCCTATCCATATATTTTATTTATTTATTTTATTAAATTTAATTATTACACTCAAAACTTTATACTTTTTTATATTTTATAAGATCCCATAATGGGACCTAACGTCTTACGCGTTAACCCTTCGTTTTTACGACGACTCGAAAAATAATTCATTTTCAAAATAAAGTTTCCAAAAATAGAATCTCACACAAAATTATAAACATAACTCACAAATCCGAACTCTACGTAACTTACTATCACTCAATTGCTTGAACGAAGACTTGTTACGCAAAAACTTCAAAACACCAAAACCACACAAGTCATTTCTACACCACCAAGGAGACCAAAATGAACTTATCCCAGTATCAACATCACTTACTACAATAATAACACCACACAAACAGATTTAGTGTTAAAACTCACCTATATCTCACATAAACCACACATAACACATAATTCACACCAAGTAAAAGTTAAATAGGTCGAGACGATTTGTCAAACTAACCTGTTAAAATCAGGGTTGTTACACACCGACACCGTCACCACCGTGACCGCGCGTGACTGCTGCTGCCATCTGTAAAATTACAAGTTGAATAACGTATAGAAATTCATGAAAAAATTAACATAAACATGCACACATTCAAAATAAATATACACATTTAAACAATCCATAACAATTTCATTCAAATAAGTGGTGTTTTACAAAATTACAATTTAAGATCAATCTGCTAAATCTATATCACTATCACAAACAACATTAGTCGCAACTTTAACTTCATCATCAGAATTTTTGCATCAGAATCTGCTAAATCATAAGGATCGTCGTCTTCATCATCAATAAAATCATCGTCGTCATCAACAGGAATGATTGGTGGTGGTGTCTCGACCATCGATATTTATGGTTTCAAATTCCAAATCATTCAAATTAGCAGACAGTTGGAGATTAGATGAGTTGTTGCCATGTATCACATCATCATAGTCTTCTACGACGATGACATCCCAGGTTGTGTTGTGATTCACATCTAGGACGACCTTCTAATGGAGTGGTCGTCTGGCAGGATCTTCAAGGTAGAAGACTTGTTTTGCTTGTGTTGCAAGAATGTAAGGTTGATCTTCAAACACATAGCTACATGCCCAAATTTGTGTCATGTTGTTTCTAGTGTTAAAACGTTGGACTCTACCTCTTTTTTTGGTTAAGTTGAACCACTTAACTCGAAACAACACAACTTTGAACTGGGTATACGCAAACTCTAGAATTTCTTCTAGCTGACCATTATACATTTCTCCTTTCTTCTCGCCAGGTGAACAAATTCCGCTGTTCTGAGTTGTACATGTTATATCTGTAACACCATGGTCTTTATAAGTTTCATAAATAGACTCATATATTTCCTTTAGAAAATCAGAAGGTCCTTAAGATTGTATTTTATAAAGATAAGAACTTAGAATGCAAGATAGTTAATGAAAAGGATCAGCGGTGTTAAATATTTAACAATAGGGACTAATGGTGTAAAATATATATTTTTGACAAAAATTACAGAATTAACCTTGAGGCTTAATAACCTCAAAAGTCTAGAAATCAACCTCTCATATTACACGTGTTATATGTGTGTGTTTCAAGGAGGGAAAATAGCTAAAGAAAACCTTACCATGAAGAAATCTTGAATATGATGTTTTAAGATGATTTTAGAGATGTTTATAATAGATACATGATGCAACAAGTATTCCTAATATGTTTCCAATTAAAGGTATGAGCTAAGTTTAAGTATTGATTTCATGATTATGGATGAAATTAGAGGTATTGGTTAATAAGTATATTAGAGATGATTTTGACATGTTTATGAAGTTTTACATAAGTTATATGATCATAGATAATGATACCATGAATCATGGATTATGCTAGCATGTTTTGGGAATCATAATTACTTATGTTTTCTGAATTTGAAAGAGTTTATGTGTAGAAAACTTAGTTAGCTTATTGGCTTATTATGAAGATGATGTTTAGTTCATAAATTTAAAGGAGTGTTTGGCACAAGGCCATAATAATGTTAAGATTAGCGAAATTGCTTATAGACCAGTTGTAAAATGATCCTAACATGTTAAATAAGATGTAATATAAGTTTGGTAATAAGTGGAATAGCTTACCATGAGTTTTGGGTCATTTTGGTGATATTTAAATTTGGGACAACAAGGATTTTCAGAAAATGCGCAGACTTATAAGGGCCGCTGAGAATAAATTGTTTGTCGGATTAAGATAAGGTCTAAAGGAAAGTTGTAGCTCTATGAGTATACTTTAATTGTTATTCTTTAAGTTTTGGTTCGTTTGGAAGTTAAATTAGTGTAAAGTGTAAAATACAATAGCAAACCAGGAAATTCGGCCTTTAAAGTGTTTTTGTAAAAGTGTGTGTAATGATGAAACAACACCTTAAATGATCATGTTTAAGTTTTTTAGACTCAATACATGTTAGATAAATGTGTTATCAAGTTCTAATAGCATTAGAATGGTTATCATGTGAGTAGGTGCTCGTGGAAAGCTTGCGGAAGGCTAAACAAGACCTAGAGGTGAGTAACAGTTCATTAGCTTCATGTTACTAGATTCAACATGATTGTGGAAAACTAAAAGGGGGGGGGGTTGAATAGTTTTACGTATTTTTAATTTATTTTGAAAAGCTTTAGTTACTTATTATAACTTTGATTCGATCTTATGTGAATTCAATTGTTGAACAATATAAGCAAGTATACGTAAGTATAATCTAATAGTGCAAATAATATAATGAAATGAAATGAAAGATAGGGATGTAAAGATCAAACCACAACACGCGAATTTATAGTGGTTCGGCTACAAGGTATCTTCTTTGCCCTACTCCACTCCCCGAGCACCACACTCGAGAGTTCTCTTCACTATGTCAACAAACTCCCTTGTGGCGGAGAAACCTTACACACCATGGCTTACACCGATTAATGACACTAAGCTAAATGCCGAGTTCTAATCCTAGCTAGGACTAATCTCACAACTATTTCACGACTTCACACCTTCTTCACGATGTCTTCACAACTTCTTCACGCCTTCTTCACGACTTCTTCACACCTTCTTCTATCTTCTATAACTTCACAACTTATTCACAAATTCTACACTACTTCTTTACACCACAACAAATAACTACAATCTACTTAAGCACACAACACTTTGCAAATAATCTAGCACTACTGTTGGCATGAATATTACGATATTTAATCTAAACGTCCTCTTCATATTTTGATGATGACAAAGATGTAAGTTACAACATATAACATAAAGTGCTTAAGTTACTTGTAATCACAATTCATCTATGCATTCATACGTCAACAAGCCTCGACATCTCAACGTCTTGAGTATGCTTCAACAATCACATAAGTTATGTACAAACAAATGTCTAATACATTTTATGATCAAAGAGATTTTATTTAGACACTACAAATTTTATAAAATGTTATAAACATCTTATATATTTTGAAAAACACTTTTGGTATATAAAGGAAAATGTTTAATTCATAATAAATATATGAATTTAAATTTTTAGCCAAAAACAGTTAAAATTTCACAAGATAAACCTTCCCAGAAAAAGACAAGAAAACTGTCGTTTCTGTCTGGGCGGCCCCCTTAATTTTAAGGGGGCCTGCACGCTCCTTTTGTCAGAAATGTTTGCCTATAAATACAAGTTCATTTCTACAATTTTTCCTCACCTTTTACACGAAAATTTTCAGTCCCAATCATTTCAAAACATCTTTCTAAATCCTTTGATCATAAGATTGTAAGTCTTTGTTTCAAGTGATCCAATCCTTCACTACTCAAAGTGCAAGAGAAGAATCCTCCCTATCATAAAGCCAAAGATGTATTAGAGTCTAGTTAGTGTTTATGTGAAGTTGTGAGTTATGTATATGTAATAAGTAGATCAAGATGATCTTACTTAGTAGTGAGTCAATGAGTGAGTAAGAAGTAGTGGGAAGAAGTAGTAGTGTGGAGAAGTCATATAGTTGTTAAGAAGTAGGTGTGTGAATAAGTAGTGGAGTATAGAAGAAGTTGTGAGGTAGTCGTGAAGTCGTGAAGAAGTCGTGTAGAAGTTGTGTGGTGATCGAATTCGTGTTGTGAGATTGGTTCTAGCTACTATTAGAACTCGACATTTATCTTAGTGTCATTAATTGGTGTCAGCAAAAGTTGTGTAAGGTTTTCTCCACCAAAAGGGAGCTTGTTGAGTAGTGAAGAAAACTCTTGAGTAGGTGACTCGGGGAGTAAAGTAGGGCAAGGAAGGTGTCCTTGTAGCCGAACCACTATAAATCATCGTGTCCGGTTTGCATTTCCTTTCTCTTATCTATTTTTTATTTATTCTTAAATTTATCGCTTTAATCTATGCTTGCCAATATGTCTTAGTTGTTGCTTATATTGTTGTGATGTTGATTGTGTTATACATAGAAGTTAATATTGTGATAGGATATATAATTATACGATATGGTCTAATGGACTTAGATGTATTATTCACACTTCTCATGTTGAGTTTAACTTAATCGATAATTTGATACAAAACGCTTTAAGATTTTAAAAGGAAAACGTATTCACATAAAGATCAACAAAAGCTCCATTCATAAAACTAAGTCTTGAAAACTAATCCAAAAGCACACATACTTAATTGATCATATTGATTATATGTTGTTTTCATAATAAACTCTAATTGAAATTTTTTCAAACAAACAATTGATAAATTCAAATCAACATTTCGAAACCAAGTTTTTATAAAATCTAAAAGAGGGAAAACTATGCAACCCCCCATTCTAGTTTTTCATAATTGGTACCAGAGCCACGTCGCTCTAATTTTAAAAATAAATGGTTTTAAAAATTGAGAACGATCCATGTATCAAATTACCCATTAAGGAGGATTAAATATGAAAAGTGTTTTGTTGATTAACTTGTATTAATTTTGATGTTATATACACTAATTTTAGTAGCTCGAGATTAGATTATGCTTTAAATAAGTATTATATGTTCGGTATCAAATTCAGAAAGTTTCACAACTTTTAGCAAAGTCAGAAAATAATTTTTTACAAAAAATAAAATTTTGAGTACCAGATGGGCGGGCCCTTTAATTGTCTGGGCGTCCCCCTTAAATACTCAGCGGTCCCCTTAATTATTTAAGGGGTTCGCGTGTTTGTTCGTAGTTTTTTCAGAAATTTTGAAAAATCATATAAAAATAACCCTAACTCCGTAGAAGTCGTGCCACCCGGCATTTTAAAGGTAATTGAGTTTAATTTCATTTAAAAATGCTTACAAGTAACCATTACAAACTTAAATAAGTCAAAAAGTCAAAATACTACACGGAGGTTAAAAATTTGAATCTCGTTTTAACGTAAAACTTGTATTTTACCTTTTCCTTCGAGTCGGACATTCCTAGTCGGTATATCTTTGAAAAATTAAGCATTTATGCTTTAAAAATATTGATCTTAGTTAAATTTGAAAATGGGTAGGAAACTATTTTATTTTCAAATAAAATCGAGCTAAGTAAACACTGGTATATATAATACGCAAAACGACGACAAGTGTTTTATGTGCTATGTGAACTTATTTGTGATTATATTTTGTTAATTGAATATATTAGATGATTGTTGCTATTTGAATTTTAGACAATTGTATATCTAAGCATATATGCCTTATTAGTTTATAGCTAGTTTTCCGGTTTATACTTAACTAGATCTTATGCTAGATTTCTTGCGTTAGGATTGCAATATTATGCTTGCACTGCATATAGGTATAGATGGCTTAATGTTACTGATGCGTGGGAATTGCACCGGGCTTTACCTCTCGAGGGATCTCGAGAAGCTTACAACCCCCAACAGGCAGTGTACCTGTTTGTTGTAGTATAGTATAGTGACAAGTACCGGGGGATTGATCGTTCAACTCAGGAATAGTGTTGCTAGGATTAGAAAGCCTAAAAAAACTAGGTCTAGAGGTGAGGGATGATTCTTTTTATATTTTTATATTTTTATATTTTTATAAAAGCAAATAAAATCTCGGGTTTTTTTGGAAGAGTGGGCAGAATTAGTTGCTAATCAACTAACCCAAAAGCTACTAATTAAACTAATGCGCAGGAAAACTAAACTAAGGTTTTACAAGGGATGTGAAGCATGTCTACCTATGATATGTTACTCCTTGCTAGCTATCCAATTCTACCCATTGAATTGTCACACCTTGTTTTAATTGACGGGTTGTATTCCTTAATACCATTCGTTGGGTGGCGTACGTACTTCCCCAACTCTATAAGCTCCTACTTCACTCCTATGTCGAGCTTGCTAGAAGCTCCTAACATGGGATCATTAGAATTCGCTCATGCATTAAATACAACCATAATAACCTAGTACGCATTGCTTCATGTTTCTTAAGACGTTTAAGCATGTTACCCTATGGAAGTCTGCCAGTTTTCTTAAGCTTAACATCGAATTCATTCAATTAAACAAGAGACAATAGGAAACAAGAATTATAAGCTAAACCAATTAGAACTATCAAAGTGTCACACCCTAATTGATGAAGATAGATACAAACATCAACAAGGAATCAATAAGATCTAATCAATTATATACAAGTTTCACACAATCATAAGTAGACACAAGGTGAATTAGAAAATCATCATCAAAGAAGAGCAAACAACAATGATAATGGAAAACATAATTAAGATAGAATCAACAAACCATTACAAGATGTTTATGGAGTGATTGAAACCCTCTAAGTTGCTGGAAAAACACCTACCTAAACCCAGGAATTGACCTTAGGGTTTTGGGCTTACAAAAAGTGAAGTTATGATGTTATATTTATAGGCTGATTTTCTGTTGGCCCGATCATGATGGCGTCACGACAAACTTTTCTTCACCAAATTGTAGATCTCTTCGTCCTCTTCACGTGGGCTTTTGAATCACCTAAATCTGAGTTCGTATGCAAAAGTTATGACCAAAACAATATCAGCTACTTCGCGCACAAGTTTTGACAAGTTAACACGTGACGGCCTACGTGACGCCTTCAAGAAATTTTCTAGGCCATCACTCTTTAATTTTACATGTGACGGCCTTGGGTGACGCCGTCATCTCCAATGCACAAAACTTTCTGGACCGTCACGGACTTTATCCACTTCTACCTTTTGTATTACTCTTGACGCCGTCACATGAATACTCTTGACGCCGTCAGGTACTGTTCCCAGCAAGGAAAACTAATACTTTGTCTTTTTCTTCGCTCCAAAAGTACCTAAAATCACAAAAGGAACGATTTAGGGCAATATTTGATCAAATAAATTCGAATTCGGGCTTAAATGACCCCCTAAAAATGGTTCATTTTTCGCCTTATCATATATCCCTACACTTGGGATTTGCGTGTCCTCAAGCAAATGAGCTTTTCGACCAATAAAAATACAAGTTATGGGTCATTTAACACTAATATAAAAGTAATTACAACAAATGATCATTCCACCTTAGTCAAAACAAGCACGAAAATTATACACTAGCACCTCACATTAAGTATTTGGATACTCTCATCTCTCGGGTGTTGTAAATTTATATGTCGTAATTGGAAATGGAGAAATATCACTCTCTACCTGTCATAGCAAATAGATTACCATAGGCTTGGGAAAGGATCAAACCTCCACCACTCGGCGTAAGCACCTAGGATAAACTATCAAAGAGGCCTTTTAAAGGGTTATAACGTTAGGTGTAGGGGATATGGAAGACACGGTTTTGTTGGATAAACGGAAATTTTACTGGTGGCAAGTCAATTGTCTTAGTTAACTACATGTACAATGAGGCGTTGCTAAGCCAAGACTCGACTCAACTTAAACTAACTATGACTCTTTTTTAGATTTTTTTCAAGACACTGTTTGACTTAAACATAAATAAAAGAAACGGATGGTAGCCCGTATGTTTTTCTCTTTTCTTATATATATATATATATATATATATATATATATATATATATATATATATATATATATATATATATATATATATATATATATATATATATAGTGTGAGGTTATTTTCAGAACCAAATAAATTGCGAGAACTGCGAGAACCAATCTCAGCCATTAAATACTTGATCAATGGATGAAAACACTTGTGGCATTTTCGTAATAAAGTAGAAGACTAATAGCTATTTTAAAAAAGCAGGAAGGGCGTTATTGGTATTTCGTACCTAAATTATCATGAAACCGTCCTTTATTATTTCAATTAAAATACCCTATTTTGAAGGATCTCAACAACAAACAAAACCTAGCCATCACTTTTACAACCTCCATCAACAAAATCCGGATCTAGAACTGAGATTCAACCATGTATAATTGTTTCAATTGAAAAGAAAACCACCATGTATAATTGTTTCAATTGAAAAGAAAACCTCGAAAAAAAAAAGAATGTTATGATGTTTATGGCTCCAGTTATAATCGTGATCCGTTCTTTTCCGATTTGGTGGCGCCTCAAGTCCTAGTGAATCCGGATCTTCATATTGTGAGGTGCTCCTTTCGTATTGATTTTTTTATTTCATGTTTATTGATTATTTTATTGTGATCTTGATTTGATTTATTGAAATCTTGATATGCTTTTATTGATTATTTTATTTGATGTATGTCTTGTATGTCTTGTTACTTTCTTGTATGTCTTATTTTATTTGAAATCTTGACATGATTTATTGATTATCGCATTTGACTCTCGTAAGTCTTGTTACTTTATAAATCTTGATTTGCTTTTATTGATTATTTTATTTGATGTATGTCTTGTTAATTTTCACATTTGACTCTCCTATTCTCAATCCATCTATATATCTAAGTATGGCTTAAATGAGTCAACTGTGTAAATATAGTTTTGGATTGTTGTTATTTTATGAATGTTATTGCGATCAAGTTTAAATGTATTAAAAGTGCATATGTGTTTTTACATGATATGTGCTTTAATGTGGTGCTAAAATGTACGAAGTTCACTTGACACCCGGTTTGTTGTTTAAAAATATCCACGAGACCACGACATACTTTTTTTCCCAGACCCAAGTTATTGCTTTTAATGCATGTTAAGTTGGAAGATATGCTTATGAATATTGGGTCTACCATGTCATACGTACATTGTTTAATGATAATTACATTACTTAGGAATAATTACATAAACAATTGCACATTCATAGTCCACTGACTTTATGGTTTATATGACAACTCTAACGGCACATATTTTTAGCTATTACTTTTTAGTGCTATTACTGTGCATATGTGTTAGTGAGAGTGCATATGTGTTTTTACAGTTTTTGATTAATTTGAAACCTTCTATGCATATGTGTTTTTACAGTTTCATGAACTTGTTCCTTTTGTGCATATGTGTTTTGTTAGTTGTTATGATTAAATAATTATGTCTATTGTTTGTTTCTGGTTACAGGAGTATAATGAGCAATATGAAGAGTGCACATACGTATTATAAGGGCATATGGACGAACTCAAATGCACATATGCATAAAAAGAGATCGAGAGTGGCCAATGAGACAAAATACATGTGCATATACGGCAACATGTATATACAAAGATTACGAGAGTCTCTTATTGCGTTAATTATTGTTTGTGCACACATGTATCATCAATATATTGTACTTCCGTTTTCTTTTTAGACACTTGTATAATGTTAATCTTCTTGATTATAAGTTTTGAATATTAAAGAATTGTACTCCAAAACACATTATTTTGGAAAAACACATACGCACCACACTTTTAGAAAACATAAATGTTGAAGAAAAAAAAACAATTCGGAAAGAAAAGGACTTAAGCAAATGAACACTAGATTATACGGAAAAAAACACATGTGCACCTTACATTCTCAAATCATGCATCCTAAAAAAAGAAAATATTTCCAAAAAAAAAAAAAATAAAAAATAAAAAAAAAAATCCTGAAAATTAGGAACCAAAAAACGTTTTTTTTCATTAAAAATACCAAAAAGAAAATAAAAATGGGATTTTACTATTATACCCTTTTGAATTAAATAATAAAAATAAATATCCAAAAAAATCTGATTGGTTGATGTTGGTTCTCGCAGTTCTCGCAATTTATTTGGTTCTGAAAATAACCTCACCCTATATATATATATATATATATATATATATATATATATATATATATATATATATATATATATATATATATATATATATATATATTTTATTTTGCATACACTTTTACTCTACCATCCAAAATAATTCATCAAAGGGAGCTCGTTTCCTCCGTACACTTGAGCTTTTACATACTTTACAATCAACTATTCTAATGACTCGAATCAAGATAATCAAAACACTTGGAGTATTTTTAAATATTAACGCACATATGGGGGTAATATATGATGTTCTTCCCCATTACTCCATTACAATAGTACTTTACCCATGAGTCTCAATCGTCCCAAAACAATATGTACAAGATATGACTCGACTTAGCAACCATGTAATCAATTAGACAACTAACTAAGGGTTTAAACAAATAACAATAATGCACTAAATATGAGTGTATACACGGAAGGCTAAGGCGATTTGGGTGTACATTTGGGTGGATTGTAACAAATTCTATCTTTAAGTAAGATTCTTAAAGTTAAAAACGAAAAGATAGGCTCGGAGGGGTGTACTAGGGGTATCGTGTACTAAAAATGAGTACAACACAAAGGTGTGGGAGAATTACTTGACCTAAGAAGTCAAATTAATTATATTACAGGTGTAGAACAAGGGTTATCCTAATGCCTCTTATCATGTAGTAAATCCTAACTACACGAATGTAGTCTCACTGGCGGTCTCGGGATGCATCGCTATCACAAGTTCTAGAATCTAAATACTACCGGTACACTCATAAGCACCGACAATGAATGCTTTTTTCCTAAAGATCTAAGGGCGAACCTCACATATTTGGGGTGGAAATTTTTGAGTGGTATGGTTTTTGTGCTAGTCATACAACTCCTATCCATGAGACGCTTATTAAGACTAAAGTTTCACTCCTACATATTGCCAAAAGTTTTAAATTTGGTGCTAAAATTACCCTAACAAATATTTCTCTCAGTTTTATTACACATTCACTATCAAACAAAACAAAAACCAAGTGGAGTAATAGTTTCTAATATACCCTCCCTACACTTAAACCAAACATTGTCCCCAATGTTCTAGATAAAAGATGTAAAAGTAAAAATAAATAAGAATGAAAGAAACTAATACTCCCCTGATTCATTCAGTATGGATAATGTGACAACATGGTTAAATCTTCCTCCAAGAAAATGAACGTTGAAAGCTTCCCTTCAGAAATATAAATCATCTTCTTGTCCAGTAATCAACAAACACAAAAACCAAAGCATCAAACCGAACAAAAATCACAACTAGATGTAATTCCAGACTTAGAAATAGAAACAAGACAAAGCAACAAAAGGATAGGATACTTGTGGAACGGATTACAAATAGGAACTCATAAAACATATCCACAATTATTGACACACAAACAAGATAGAATATATGCTAATCATGAATTGTGAATTTTTCATGTTCGGATTTAGTTCTTTTTAACAAGATATAAATTTCCCTATATTTATCATTTTGCAAAATACTTTTATATGCAATTAAGACGAGGTTAAAAACAAAATAAAGAATTTTCACAAATTATTCGAAACATGAAAATTAAACAACTATGATTAAGCAGATATGACACAAACAAACAAATAAAATAAAAACATCAAACAATTAAAAGCATGGGTTGGGTTACCTCCCAACAAGCGCTTGTTTTTGTTCGAGTCACGAGCCTGACTCTACCCTTATTTAACGAAAATAGGGGAGGTTTTCCCTACACTTAGGATTAAGTGCGGGTGGAAGTAGCGATACACACCCTTAGGGTGGAAATATGCCACGTGAGGTGAAAGGGGTGAGTGAATGGCTTCCTTCATCCTAAAACTAACCGGATAATATTGGTTGATGGGTGGGTCGGTTCCTATTTTGTCTCCTAGATGTATATCTAAGGATGGAAAGTTGTGTAAATGTTGAGGTTCCGGTTCATCAACATTAGGAAATTCTCTAGAACTAGGAGTAAGGTTATCACTACAAGTATTCAAACCTATATCCTATAGTGGTGCTTGGTCCAAGGGTTCTACCTCAATCGGGGTTCCTATAGTCTCTTCTACTTCTTCCGAGTAAGTCACGGGCAGTGTATGTGCCTCAAATGATGGTAGGACTTGTGGGGTTCTTTGTGGGCTTGGATTGTCCACCTCATCCTCCATTGTACCTAGATTACCTATGTGTTTGTTTTGTTCTATGATTTTTGGTGACATCCACACAGGTATCCCTGAGTAATCATCCCTAGACAAACTTCCTGTTTGCTCCTTCAAACTTGTTATTGATTGATTTGTGATGCTGTTTGTTGGGTTGTCTACTCTATAATAATATTAGGCACAATCTTCTATGGCATCCCATGCTTCTTCAACATTTAATTCCCTAAGGTCCCCGTTGGTAAAATCGTCAATGTACCTTTGGTCATACGGGTGGACACTATAGTAAAAGATTTGAGTTAGGTACCATAGATCGAAACCATGATGAGGGACTATTCGGAGTAAATTTTTAAAACGAGTTCATGCATCATAGATAGGTTCATCTCGATATTGGTTGAACATCAAGATGTCATTAGAAGTGAATGGGTTTCGTGGTCGGTAGTATGGTGGATTCGCATTCTCCATAATGATGAACGGAAGAGTCAATGGAAAGGTTTCTACGAACAAATACACAAAGAAAAGATAGACTACGAGAAGGCTAATAAAAAGAAAATAAAAATCTCACTAAAAAGGAATCTAATGAGTAGACCTAATCAAAATAAATTTCAACCTAAACAATAACTATTCCCCGGGCGGCGGCGCCAAAAACTTGATGCGTGGGAATTGCACCAGGCTTTACCTCTCGAGGGATCTCGAGAAGCTTACAACCCCCACCAAGCAGTGTACCTGATCGTTGTTGTATAGTATAGTGACAAGTACCGGTGGATTGATCGTTCAACTCAGGAATAGTGTCGTTAGGATTGAAATTAATCTAACTAGGTCTAAAGGTGAATGATGATTCTTTTTGTATTTTTATATTTTATGAAAAGCAAGTAAAAATCTAGGGGTATTGGAAGGAGGGGCGGAATTAGTTGCTAGTCAACTAACCCAAAAGCTACTAATTAAACTAATGTGCAGGAAAACTAAACTAAGGTTCTACAAGGGATGTGAAGCATGTCTACCTATGATATGTTACTCCTTGCTAGCTATCAAATTCTACCCATTGAATTGTCACACCTTGTTTTAATTGACGGGTTGTATTCCTTAACACCATTCGTGGGGTGGCGTACGTACTTCCCCAACTCTATAAGTTCCTACTTCACTCCTACGTCGAGCCTGCTAGAAGCTCCTAACATGGGATCATTAGAATTCGCTCATGCATTAAATACAACCATAATAACCTAGTACACATTGGTTCATGTTTCTTAAGACATTCAAGCATGTTACCCTATGGAACTGCCAGTTTTCTTAAGCCTAACATCGAATTCATTCAATTAAACAAGAGACAATAGGAAACAAGAATTATAAGCTAAACCAATTAGACCTATCGAAGTGTCACACCCTAATTGATGAAGATAGACACAAACATCAACAAAGAATCAATAAGATCTAATCAATTATATACAAGTTTCACACAATCATAAGTAGACACAAGGTGAATTAGCAAAACATCATCAAAGAAGAGCAAGCAACAATGATAATGGAAAACATAATTAAGATAGGATCAACAAACCAATACATGATGTTTATGACGTGATTGAAACCCTCTAAGTTGTTGGAGAAACACCTACCTAAACCCAGGAATCGACCTTAGGGTTTAGGGCTTACAAAAAGTGAAGTTATGATGTTATATTTATAGGTAAGTTTTCTGTCTGCCCAATCATGACGGCGTCAGACCAATCATGACGGCGTCACGACAAACTTTTCTTCAACAAATTGTAGATCTCTTCGTCCTCTTCGCTTGGGCTTTTGAATCACCTAAATCCGAGTTCGTACGCAAAAGTTATGACCAAAACAATATCAGCTACTTCGCGCGCAAGTTTTGACAAGTTAACACGTGATGGCCTACGTGATGCATTTAGGAAATTTTCTAGGCCATCACTCTTTAATTTTACACGTGACGGACTTGGGTGACGCCGTCATCTCCAATGCACAAAACTTTCTGGACCGTCACGGACTTTATCCACTTCCACCTCTTGTATTACTCTTGACACCGTCACATGAATACTCTTGACGCCGTCAGGTACTGTTCCCAGTATGGAAAATTAAGACTTTGCCGTTTTCTTCACTTTTATGCTCAAAAAATGTCCAAAATGCTTCCTTTTCCAGAATTCACTCCAAAAATACCTAAAATCACAAAAGGAACGATTTAGGGCAATATTTGATCAAATAAATTCGAATTCGGGCTTAAATGACCCCCTAAAAACGGTTCATTTTTCGCCTTATCAGTTACTCAAACATCTTGTAGATGAGTTAAATCTAGTCACCTTTATATTTCAAACAATTTAATGTATTCTTAACAACACACTTAAATATTTTCAACAAATTACCTTGTTTTACCTTAAGTTGTTTAATAAGAGAAATTGAATCATTGTAAAATATTAGTAGTAATATAAAAGAAAAAGTATTTTCAAAGTCTAAGTGTGTTCATTGTAAGTAACAATGAAGAGTCTTTCACATAAACAAAACATATAACAATCATGAAGTAATTAGTCAAATTTCAATCATTCACTAACCTCACTCACAAATAATCTTAGGATTAATGGAACACACTATCAAAATGCCTATTTATTTTAAATGAGTGTTTGTGAGGGTCAAGAAAGATCTTGATATTATATCAATTCATTAGTCAAATTATGGTTGATATATTCATCAAATCTAATTGACATGTTTTTGAGTGTGGACAAGAAATTGGATTGTTATTTGTTTAGTTTCAAGATTACATCAAATTTTAATAAAAGATACAGTCTTGAATCTGCATACTTAATCACACTAGATTGATATGAAAATATTTACATCAATTGTAGATGAAAAGAATATGCATTGGATCATAACTCACACTTGTGTTGATAATGCCATATTGAATCTACTTGTCCAGTAGTTGTGTTCCAAATATTAGAATAACATGTTTAACACATGCATAAAGTATACAATGAAATAGGATTGACGACTTGGATGTTTCGTCCGAAATATTCAAGCAATTTACATTGCAATGCAATGGATAAATGTGTTATATCTGAAAAACCAAACATGAGCAAACTAACAACATATGTAAACTTCGCTCACACTACTAAAAATCATCACTTCAAGATAAAATACATATTTAAGAATAATACACCCTATATATTCCATGTATTTCATTTTCTTTGTAGCATGAATGGTTGTGTTACAAGATAATGCACTACACTTTCCTTTTTGAAATAATATAAGTTATTAGAATTGAAAAATAACTTGTCACAATCCATAAACAAGTAAAATTTATTTTTCAAATACTAGTTAAAGTATGATATATAACATTGGCAAAAATCATAGAAAATAATATTTGTTTAAGAATATATTAATGTCTGGTTTTGATATCATTTAAGAATCACAAACTCATTTAAGATAAATAATCTTAATGAGATTCATTTCACAAGAGATGCTATGGTGCACTCTTAAGTCTAGCACATTTATTAAATCAAGTAATATGCCATTAAAACCAAACAATCGGTAAATCATGAACAAAAGATTAATACTTTTTGTTTACTCTTTTCTACACATTCAACATGTCTCTATTGGGATGGTGAATAAAATATATCATCTAGATTTACCTTCATAAAAACATGACGTTTGAGTCACATTAAGCCAAGCATTAGTGAACCAAGCAAACTTCATATTTGGTACTCTTCGATAGGTAAATTTAGGAATTTAATTTCTTCTAAAAAGAGAATGACTACTGGAGAACCTATTGTCTAGAAACTCAATTTAACCAAACGGTTGAATTGCTTCTATGTGAGAAGTTGGGTGTGTGTAACCCGTAAAAATGGTCATGTTTAGCCTTAATTGAGCACCACTAGTAATAGTCTCATACTCATTCTCCAACTTGATTAAATTGCTATTCCTAAATGTACCTAACGCTAAGCTTACTTTTATGAACTTTGCTTCTCATTAGATGCTTTCATTCCTAGATTTATGGCATATCGCATATATGTTATTTCTAGATGTTTATTTGCTCCTACGTGATTTGATTATATGCCTTTACATGCTTAACTTTATATGTCTCATTCATCTAGTTATATATTTCTTGCCTTTAGATCCTACACCCTTATTTCATGAGAACCTTAGTGTCACAATCCGATAGGTCAAATTAGTCTCAAAACTATCTTAAGTGTCCTAGAGTCTCCATGCATACTTACTTCCTTATTCATCATCTTGTTTCCTTCCAAACAATCCACTCCTTTGTCAAGAGATAGTTTGATTGTAATCTAATACCTCTCTAAGTTAATGTGACAACTTAAAGATTTCATCCGAAATATTTAAGTATTTTTAATTAGCAAAATGCAAATTAAAATGTCACTCATTGTTCATGTCTATTTCTTGAGTCATGACTCTATTATTATATAGACGTCAAACACCTTCCTTCCACCTTTAGGAAAACCTCCTTGTATGTGATCCTTCATCCTTCGTGTCATTGTCAAGATTATCATTTTCATGTTGGTTTGTCTTTATTTGTGTCACACTCTAAGTCCGGATTAGCATGAATTTAATAGAAAGGGAAATCACACACATATACCCTTCTACCTCACACCCAAAACCGAGTCATCCTTTGTACTACCAATCTTGAGTCATCCACCATTTCCATGCCCTCAAAGAAACCAAGAATCAATATCATACCTCCTAAACCACTCCTCATTGATTTAACACAAGATAACACCAACACTCTATCACCACCACCTCAATGCTCATCTCTTAGTGCTCCTAATGCACCTTCCAAAACACCATCAACTCATGGAACCTCGACCTCCTCCATACCATCATCATCATCATCATCATCATCATCATCATCATCATCATCATCATCATCATCAATCAATGACTATATCAACACCCACTTGTCACCTCCACCAAGAACCACCATCTCCAACAAAAACTTGTCATTATACCACCAAAACAACTCTTCATTGACCTTACTAATAAAGATGACACCACTCCATCCATCAATGGATATATCAACTCACAATTGTCTCCACCACCAAAAGTATCACCATCACCTCCTACCCAAGAAATTCCTTCCTTGAACATCACTCTTTCGCTTCCACCTAGTCATCTCCACTTGATCCTCATTTCCCATCTTCACAAGAAGATTCAACCATGTAACCATTCCCTACATTCTACTAAGTGCGTCATCACCACCAAAACTTAAATCCTTGAAAGTCAAACCCTCTCTCATGATACATAAACCCATGTTCATCCTTGTGTCGCTCTTTGAATCAAAGGGCAACCATCATATCCATATTCTCATAAACATGTTTGTTCATATAGTCAAAAGTCTAGTGAATTTCTTTATGAAATGCATCCTTTCCACTTTCTAGCAAGTGAAGAACACAAAGAAGATATCCAAGCTTCACGTGTTGTCAAGTTATCACCACCTCATCCAAGTGAATTTCATTACGAAACGCGTCATTTCCACTTTCTAGCAAATGAAGAACACAATGAAGAAATCCAAGCTTCAAGTGTTGTCGATTCATCACCACCTCATTTCACATATCCATCTTCAGTCGTCAACCAACAAAACACCTAAAAATCCCATGATTCCCTATCATCCACCTTTGTCAAATGATATATTAATCTAAACCATAATTGTCAACCCTTTGTCATCACCTTCCCTTTACATTCACGCTCACCCTCATCATTTTTCTATGGTTTCTACGTTGTTGTTTTTAAAAAAATAATTGCATGTGTCATATTTTTAGTCCATATACCTTAGACATTCATATTTTGTCCCCCAATAAGTGTCATGCATATATCTATCATCATCATTATGTATATGTGCATTGTTTTTCAACTAACTTTGCCTTGTAGCATTCTTCCGTTGCTTGATTTCTTGATGCCTCTCTTAGGTAATTAGGCACTATAGGAACCCTGGCACGGAGAACCACTGGACATGAGGACGTTCAGAATAGTTATCATTCATCAATTTTGTGTCATAAAACGTATCTTAGGGACCTCTCTTTTGGTAAAAGTATATCTTTTTGATGCGTAGGGATTGCACCAGGCTTTACCTCTCGAGGGATCTCGAGAAGCTTACAACCCCCACCAGGCAGTGTACCTGATCGTTGTAGTATAGTATAGTGACAAGTACCGGGGGATTGATCGTTCAGCTTAGGAATAGTGTCGCTAGGATTAGAAAACCTAAAGACTAGGTCTAGAGATGAGGGATGATTCTTTTTGTATTTTTTAGTTTTTATAAAAGCAAATAAAAATCTCTGTTTTGAAGGAATGGGCGGAATTAGTTGCTATTCAACTAACCCAATAACTAAAGATGCAATCAAAATAAAATACTAGAAATGAAAATAAACTAAATTATACTAGAGGTGTGAGCAATATATGGGAGAATTGTGTTTACTTAGGTTTCACTACTCCCTAGATATCTTTTACAGGTTAATTACTTCTTACAGTTGCGTGGATGACGGATTGTATTCCTTAATACTATTCATGGGGTGGCGTACCCCAATCCTATAAGCTCCTACTTCACTCCTATGTCGAGCCGGCTAAGAAGCTCCAAACATGGGATCACTAGAATTCGCTCATGCATTAAATACAATCATAAAAACCTAGTACACGTCGGTTCATGTTTCTTAAGACGTTCAAGCATGTTACACAATGGAGATCTGCCAGTTTTCTTAAGCCTAACATTGAAATCATTCATCCAATACAACTATAAACAAGCAGTCAACCTATAATCAACATCTAGGTTTCATTACATCTAAGAAAACACATGAAAGATCTAGCCTAGCATGTTAAAATCAAGACAAGCATAAGATATATTCAAACAACACATAGACATATTGAATGAATTGAAAGAGGACTTATCTTAATTGAACATGAAAGGTTTCAAAGGGTGAAAACCCTTGAAAATATTGTTAAAAATGACCTAGGGTTTATTAGGTTCGACCCTAGTATTCTCCACACAAGTTCCTCTCTTAATGAATGAAAAATAGAAAAGTATATATAGATTTTGTGAGGTGACGGCGTCAAGAATAAATGTCTGACGCCGTCATCTCACCGCCAAATAAATTCTCGGACTGCCTAGATCTGGGTTTGACGCCATCACGTGTACTCCTTTTGCAGGCCGTCATAAAAATTACTCTTGACGCCCTTCTCTTGACGCCTTCAGGTTTTCTCTGGGTCGTCATGGATTTTACTCCTGACGCCGTCACAATTTCCTTCTTGACGCCGTCAGGTCCTGTTCCCAGCATGGAAAATTAAGTCTTTGCCGTTTTCTTCACTTTCATGCTCCAAAAACGTCCAAAATGCTTCCTTTTCCAGAATTCACTCCCAAAGTACCAAAAATCACAAAAGGAACGATTTAGGGCAATATTTGATCAAATAAATTCAATTCCGGGCTTAAATGACCCCCTAAAAATGGTTCAATTTTCGCCTCATCACTTTTACTGTAAAAACTTTGACGAATAAATGAATGATAACAACCTTTTTCAAAAACGTCTCTTTTCGAGTCGTTTTCTATTATCTTGTCTTTGTTTCCATGAGTAATACCCCAAACACTTTATCTGCTGTGATCGGTGAAAAATGGGGGTGTTACATCGTCTTTGTTTCTTTGGGATGCTTTCCTTTCATCATGAGGTTGTCTAACAAATCTTCCTCGCCTTTTGAAGAATTTCTTGAAGTCTCTTACGGCCATATCATATTCTTCGTCATCACTTTCGGAAGATGAACTATCTTCGTCAGTATATTCCTTCCTAGCTTTCAAGGCGATTGACTTGCTTTGCTCTCGTTTTCCTTTGACCATTTTGGAGTCCTTCATTATTATCACTTCGTGGACTTTCAAGTTGCCAATCAATTCATCAAGTTGTAGAGTTGACAAATTCTTTGATTCTTCAATAGTCGTAACTTTAGCTCGCCATTTTGGATGAAGAGCCATAAGGAATTTCCTAACAAAATTCTTGTGATGATAGTGTTAAACCTAGTAAAAGCGTTATCAATTGATTTCTCTTCCGGAATCGTATATTGCTAATATTGTTGAACAAGTAGATCTATTTTGTTATCTTTGACTTGACTATTACCTTGGTAAGTTATTAGTAAAGAGTTCCAAATTTCTTTTGCGGTTTCACACATAAAGATCCTTTCGTATTCTTTACGTGGTAACTAATGCATGAGATTGCGCCCTCGCCAAAGGTTTTACCTCTCAAGGGATCAATTGATAGTGTTAAACCTAGTAAAAGCGTTATCAATTGATTTCTCTTCCGGAATCGTATATTGCTAATATTGTTGAACAAGTAGATCTATTTTGTTATCTTTGACTTGACTATTACCTTGGTAAGTTATTAGTAAAGAGTTCCAAATTTCTTTTGCGGTTTCACACATAAAGATCCTTTCGTATTCTTTACGTGGTAACTAATGCATGAGATTGCGCCCTCGCAAAAGGTTTTACCTCTCAAGGGATCTCAAGAGGCTTGCAATCTCCACCAGGCAATGTACTTGACCGATGTAGTATAGTGTAGTGGCAAGTACCGGGGGAATGATTGTTCTCTCGCGGAATAGTGTCGTTATGATCAAAACTTAATTAAACTAGGTCTAGAGGTAAGGGATGATTCTTTTTGTATTTTTATATTTTTTTGGAAAGCAAGTAAAAATCTCGGGTATTGGAATAGTGAGCGAAATTAGTTGTTAGTCAACTAATCCAAATAACTACAAATGCAATAAAAATAAAATAACAAGAAAGTAAATATGAGAAAAACAATAATAAGATAAACGTGTTTACTTCGATTTCACTACTCCCTTGGTATCTTTCATTAATTAACTAGTTTGTTACAATTGCGTGGATGACGGGTTATATTCCTTAATATCATTCATGGGGCCGTTTATGATCTTCCCCAACTCTACAAGTTTCTACCTCTTCCTATGTCGAGCTGACAACTAGCTCCTAACATGGCCTCCTTAGTAGTCAATCGTGCATTAAATACAACCATAAAAATCATAGTGCACATCCGATTCATGTTTCTTAAGACGTTCAAGCATGTTACCAATTGGAAGTCTGCCAGTTTTCTTAAGCCTAACATCGATATCATTCATCCAATATAATTAATAACAAACAATCAATAGCTAGGTTTCATTAAATCTAAGCAAACACAAACAAATCTAGCCTAGCATGTTAAAGTAAAGATAAGCATAAGATAGAATCAAACAACACATAGACATACTGGCTGATTATTGGAAGACTTATGTTTATTGAAACATGGATGACAGAAGGGTTTTAAACCCCTACAATAGGATGAAAATTCGACCTAGGGTTTGTGGTAAAGTTCCTCCAAAAGTTCTCTCCCTAATGAATGAAAATTAGAAAACTATATATAGAGAATACACATCTGAAGGTGTCACGTGTAATTCTGATGTTGTCAACTTGCCGCCAATACTCTTCTCGGATTGCTTAGATCTGGATCTGACACCGTCATGTATAAATCTTCATGTGTCCATCACGTGTAAAATTGCTCTTGACGGCCTTGGTTCCTAAAGCATCACACCGTCACTCTTTAAGTCCCAGAAACATTCTGGCACGTCTTGTGTAACTTTTTATCCACCTATTTACCAATACGTGCCACCGCCACGTGCAACTCTTGACGCCGTCAGGTACTATTTCCAGCTTGATTTTGGAGACTTTGCCGTTTTCTTCACTTTTCGCTCTCCTTTTCCAGATTTCTTCTCCAAAGTACCTAAAATGACAAAAGAAACGATTTGAGACAATATTTGATCAAATAATCACGACTTAGGGCTTAAATGACCCCCTAAAAGCGTAACACTTTTCGCCTCATCAAATACCCTTACACTTGAGATTTGCTTGTCCTCAAGCAAATGCGCTTTTATTCTAATCAAAATACAAGCTATGGGTCATTTAACACTAATATAAAAGTAATTACAACAAATAATCATTCCACTTCAACCAAAACAAGCACGAAAATTATACACTAGCACCTCATAAATAGTGTTTAGATACTCACATCTCTTGGGTGTAATAAAAGTGTATATCACAATATGAAAATGAAAAATATCTCTCACTACCTGTCATAGCACATAGATTACCATAGGCTTAGGAAAGGATCAAACCTCCACCACTTGGTGTAAGCACCTAGGATAAACTATCAAAGAGGTCTTTTAAAGGATTATAACGTGAGGTGTAGGGATATGGTAAACACGGTTTTTTTGGATAAAGGCAATCTTTACTGGTGTCAAGTTAATCATCTTGCTCAATTACATGTACAATGTGGCGTTGCTAAGCCAAGACTCGACCCGACTTAAGCTAATCATAAACTAATAAAAATATAAAACAAACATAAAAGGAAACGGGATGGTATTCCGTATGTTTTTTTTTTCTCCTTTTCTTTTTCTGTATATTTTTTTTCTTTTTCTTAATTTTTTCGATTTTTTTTCACACACTCTTGCCCTACCATCCAAAATAATACATCGTAGGGAATTTGCATTCCCCTTACACTTGAACTTTTACACACTTTACAATCAACTATTCTAATGACTCGAATTAAGATAATCAAAACACATGGAGTCCTTTTTAAGATATTAACGCACATATGGGGGTAAGAATTGACGTCTTCCCCAAATACTCAATAACAATAGACTTTACCCATGAGTCTCAATCGTCCTAAAACAACATGTACAAGATATGACTCGACTTCGCATCTATATAATCAATTAGACAATTAACTAAGGGTTTAAACATGTAACAATAATGCACTAAAGATGAGTGCATACAAGGAAGGCTAAGGCGATTTGGGTGTACATTTGGGGTGGATTGTAAACAAATTCTTCTTTTAAGTAAAATGCTTAAAGTTAGAAATGAAAAAGATAGGCTCGGAGGGGTGTACTAAGGGTATCGTGTACAAAAAATGAGTACATCGCAAAGGTGTGGGAAAATTAATTGACTTTACTAGTCAAATGTATTGACTTCATTGGTCAAGTAATTATGATACGGGTTTAACATAAGGGTTATCCTAATGCCTCTTATCATGTAGTAAATCCTACTACACGAATGTAGTCTCACATGTGGTCTCAGGATGCATCACTATCACAAGTTCTAGAATCTAAGTACTACCGGTACACTCATAAGCATCTTTTCCTAACAAATCTAGGGGCGAACCTCACATATTTGGGGTGGAAAATTTTGAGTGGTACTGTTTTTTCGTGCTAATCATACAACTCCTATCCGTGAGACGCATATTAAGGCTAAAGCTTCACTCCTAAATGTTGTAAAAAAATTTAAATTTGGCGCTAAAATTACCCTAACAAGTGTTTCTCTTAGTTTTATTACACACTCACTATTGAACAAACAAAATCAAGTGCAATTGCATTCTCTAAGATATCATCATTTACCCCCCCCTTACACTTAGGCTGAACATTTTCCCTAATGTTCAATAAAAAGGATATAAAAGTAATGAAGGTAAAAGAATGAAACAAATACTCCCCTGATTTGTTCAGTGCGGATAATGTGATAATATAGTTAGATCCTCCTCCAAGAAAATAAACGTTGAAAGCTTCCCTCCAGAAATATAAATCATCTTCTGGTCCAATATAACTTGTTAAACCTGAGAAAACAATCATAGCAAACCTCGCGTAAAATCGGCGGCAAATTCTATATATATTTTAAAATCCTAGAAAGCAAATTAAGATATAATGCGTGTGGAATGAATATTTGCAGATTTCCTGGAGTTTATTGATAAGATGAAAAATGATCCGTTTTTAGGGGGTCATTTAAGCCCGGAATTAAATTTATTTGATCGAATATTGCCCTAAATCGTTCCTTTTGTGATTTTAGGTACTTTTGGAGTGAATTCTGGAAAAGGAAGCATTTTGGACGTTTTTGGAGCATAAAAGTGAAGAAAACGACAAAGTCTTAATTTTCCTTGCTGGGAACAGTACCTGACGGCGTCACAAGCTTCTTCATGACAGCGTCAAGAGTAATACAAGAGGTGGAAGTGGATAAAGTCCGTGACGGTCCAGAAAGTTTTGTGCATTGGAGATGACGGCGTCACCCAAGGCCGTCACGTGTAAAATTAAAGAGTGATGGCCTAGAAAATTTCCTGAAGGCGTCACGTAGGCCGTCACGTGTTAACTTGTCAAAACTTGCGCGCGAAGTAGCTGATATTGTTTTGGTCATAACTTTTGCATACGAACTCGGATTTAGGTGATTCAAAAGCCCAAGCGAAGAGGACGAAGAAATATTCGATTTGGTAAAAATGTGGGCTGACGCCGTCATGTGTTAGAGCTAACGCCATCAAGCCTTGCCGACAGAAAACTTACCTATAAATATAACATCATAACTTCACTTTTTGTAAGCCCTAAACCCTAAGGTCGATTCCTGGGTTTAGGTAGGTGTTTCTCCAGCAACTTAGAGGGTTTCAATCAGTCCTTAAACATCATGTATTGGTTTGTTGATCCTATCTTAATTATGTTTGTTAGCATGAATATTACGATATTTAATCTAAACATTCTCTTCATGTTTTGATGATGACAAATATGTAAGTTACAACATATAACGTAAAGTGCTTAAGTTACTTGTGATCATAATTCTCCTATGCATTCTTACGTCAACAAGCCTCGACATCTCAACGTCTCAAGTATGCTTCAACAATCACTTAAGGTATGGATAAACAAGTGTTTAATACATCTCATGATCCAAGGGGTATTTAATTAAGTAATACAAAGTTTATTTAATTATATAAACATATTATATATTTTTGAAAAACACTTTTGGTAATAAAGAAAAATGTTTTAATCATACTAAATATATGATTTCAAACTTTAACCAAAATTAGTTAGTTTTTCACCAAATAAACTTTCCCCACTAAAAGACAGAAAATCTGGCCGTTTCAGTAGGGCGCCCCCCTTAATTTTAAGGGGACCGGCACACAATTAAGGGGACCGGCCATGCTCCCCTGTCAGATTTGGTCAGAAATTTTTCCCTATAAATACCACCTCAAACCTGGAATTTTTCTTACCTTTTGCACAAAAATTTTCAGATCCAATTCTCTCTAAACATCCTTCTAAAACCCTTTGATCATAAGATTATTAATCTTTGTTTTAAGTGATCCAATTTCTCATCACTCAAAGTGCAAGAGAAGAATCCTCCCTATCATAAAGCCAAAGATGTATTAGGATCTAGTTAGTGCTTATGTGAAGTTGTGAGTTATATATATGTAATAAGTAGATCAAGATGATCTTACTTAGTAGTGATTTAATGAGTGAGTAAGATGTAGTGGGAGGAAGTAGTAGTGTGGAGAAGACATGTAGTTGTGAAGATGTAGGTGTGTGATTAAGTAGTGGAGTTTAGAAGAAGTTGTGAAGTCCTGAAGACGTGAAGAAGTTGTGAAGCCGTGAAGAAGTTTAGAAGAAGTTGTGATGAAGTCGTGAAGTTGTGTAGAAGTTGTGTAGTGATCGAAGTTGTGTTGTGAGATTGGTTCTAGCTACTATTAGAACTCGACATTTAGCTTAGTGTCGTTAAATGGTGTAAGCAAAAGTTGTGTACGGTTTTCTCCGCCAAAAGGGAGCTTGTTGAGTAGTGAAGAAAACTCTCGAGTAGGTGACTCGGGGAGTGGAGTAGGAACAAGGAAGGTGTCCTTGTAGCCGGACCACTATAAATCATCGTGCCCGGTTTGCATTTACTTTCTCTTATCTCTTATCATTTGTTCTTGTATTTATCGCTTTACTTCTATGCTTGCCTACATGTCTTAATTGTTGCTTATATAGTTGTGATGATTGATTGTGTTGAACATAGTAGTTAATATTGTGATTGTGTGTATAATTGCATGATATTGTCAAATAGATTATTATTCACACTTCTCATATTAAGTTTAACTTGATAGATAATTTGATACAAAACATTTTAAAATTTTAAAAGGAAAACGTATTCACATAAAGATCGACCAAAGTTACATTCATAAAACTAAGTTTCCAAAACTAATTCATAAGCGTACATATATAACCGATCTTATTGATTATATGTTGTTTTCACACTAAACTCCAATTGAAGGTTTTTCAAACAAACAATTGAATAAATTTGAATCAACATTTTGAAACCAAGTTTTTATAAAATTAAAAAGAGGGGAAAACTATTCAACCCCCCTTCTAGTTTTCCACAATTGGTACCAGAGCCACGTCGCTCAAATTTTCAAAACAAATGGTTTTAAAAATTGAGTACGATCCATGTTTCAAATTACCCATTAAGGAGGATTAAATATGAAAAGTGTTTTGTTGATTGACTTGTATTAGTTTTGATGATATATACACTAATTATACTAGCTCGAAATTATATTATGCTTAAAAATAAGTGTTATATGTTCGGTATCAAAATCAGAAAGTTACACACCTTTCCGAAAAGTCATAAAACAATTTTTTACAAACAATGAAATTTTGAGTACCAGATGGGCGGCCCCCTTAAATACTGGGCGGTCCCCTTAATTATTTAACGGGTCCGCCTGTCTGTTCGACAATTTTTCGAAAACTTTGAAAAATCATATAAAATTAACCGTAACTCCGTAGAAGTCTTGCCACCCGGCGTTTTAAAGGTTATTGAGTCTACTTTCATTTAAAAATACTTACAAGTAACCATTACAAACTTAAATAAGTAAGAAAGTCAAAATACTATGCGATGGTCAAAAATTTATGTTTCGTTTTAACGTAAAACTTTTGTTTTACCTTTTCCTTCAAGTCGGGTATTCCTAGTTGATATACTTTTGAAAAATTAAGTATTTATGTTTTCAAAATATTGATCTTAATTAAATTATAGAGTGGGAGGAAACTATTTTATTTTCAAATAAATTCGAGCTAAGTAAACGTTGGTGTATATAATACACAAAACAACGACAAGTGTTTTATGTGTTATGTGAACTTCTTTGTGATTTTATTTTCTTAATTGAATATATTAAATGATTGTTGCTATTTGAAGTTTAGCTATGTATATATCTATGCATATGTGCCCTGTTAGTTTATAGCTAGTTTTCTGATTTATACCTAACTAGATCTTATGCTAGATTTCTTGCGTTAGGATTGTTATAATATGCTTGCATTGCATATAGGTATATATGGCTTAATGTTACTCAAACATCTTGTAAATGAGTTCAATCTAGTCACCTAAACATTTCAAACTATTTAATCTATTCTTCACAACACACATAAATATTTTCTACAAATTAGCTTGTTTTACCTTAAGATATTTAATAAGAGATATTGAATCATTGTAAAACATTAATAGTTATATAAAAGAAAAAGTATTTTCAAAATCTAAGTGTGTTCATAATAAGTAAAAATGAAGAGTCTTTCACAAAAACAAAACATATAACAATCATGAAATAATAAGTCTACTTTCAATCATTCACTAATAAATAATCTTAGTATTAATGGAACACACTATCAAAATGTATATTTATTTCAAATGAGTGTCCGTAAGGGTCAAGAAAGATCTTGATATTATATCAATTCGTTATTCAAATTATGGTTGATATATTTATCAAATCTAATTGACACATTTTTTAGTGTGGACAAGAAATTGGATTGCTATTTGTTTAGCTTCAAGATTATATCAAATTACAACAAAAGATATAGTCTTGAATCTACATACTCAATCACACTAGATTGATATGAAAATAGTTACATCCTTTGTAGATGAAAAGAGTATGCATTGGATCATAACTCACTCTTGTGTTGATAATGTCATATTGAATCTACTTGTCCAATAATTGTGTTCCAAATATTAGAATAACATTTTAAACACATTTATAAAATATACAATGAAGTAGGATTGACGACTTGGATGTTTCGTCTGAAATATTCAAGCAATTTACATTGCAATGCAATGGATAAATGTGTCATATCCGAAAAACCAAACATGAGCAAACTAACAACATATGTAAACCTTGCTCACTTTTGGTAATAAAGAAAAATGTTTTAATCATACTAAATATATGATTTCAAACTTTTAACCAAAATTAGTTAGTTTTTCACCAAATAAACTTTCCCTACTAAAAGACAGAAAATCTGGCCGTTTCAGTAGGGCGACCCCCTTAATTATAAGGGGCGGCCTCCTTAATTTTAAGGGGACCGGCACACAATTAAGGGGACCGGCCACGCTCCCTTGTCAGATTTGGTCAGAAAGTTTTCCCTATAAATACCACCTCAAACCTGGAATTTTTCTTACCTTTTGCACAAAAATTTTCAGATCCAATTCTCTCTAAACATCCTTCTAAAACCCTTTGATCATAAGATTATTAATCTTTGTTTCAAGTGATCCAATTTCTCATCACTCAAAGTGCAAGAGAAGAATCCTCCCTATCATAAAGCCAAAGATGTATTAGGATCTAGTTAGTGCTTATGTGAAGTTGTGAGTTATATATATGTAATAAGTAGATCAAGATGATCTTACTTAGTAGTGATTTAATGAGTGAGTAAGATGTAGTGGGAGGAAGTAGTAGTGTGGAGAAGACATGTAGTTGTGAAGATGTAGATGTGTGATTAAGTAGTGGAGTTTAGAAGAAGTTGTGAAGTTCTGAAGACGTGAAGAAGTTGTGAAGCCATGAAGAAGTTTAGAAGAAGTTGCGATGAAGTCGTGAAGGTGTGTAGAAGTTGTGTAGTGATCGAAGTTGTGTTGTGAGATTGGTTCTAGCTACTATTAGAACTCGACATTTAGCTTAGTGTCGTTAAATGGTGTAAGCAAAAGTTGTGTACGGTTTTCTCCGCCAAAAGGGAGCTTGTTGAGTAGTGAAGAAAACTCTCGAGTAGGTGACTCGGGGAGTGGAGTAGGAACAAGGAAGGTGTCCTTGTAGCCGAACCACTATAAATCATCGTGCCCGGTTTGCATTTACTTTCTCTTATCTCTTATCATTTGTTCTTGCATTTATCGCTTTACTTCTATGCTTGCCTACATGTCTTAATTGTTGCTTATATAGTTGTGATGATTGATTGTGTTGAACATAGTAGTTAATATTGTGATTGTGTGTATAATTGCATGATATGGTCAAATAGATTATTATTCACACTTCTCATATTAAGTTTAACTTGATAGATAATTTGATACAAAATGTTTTAAGATTTTAAAAGGAAAATGTATTCACATAAAGATCGACCAAAGTTACATTCATAAAACTAAGTTTCCAAAACTAATTCATAAGCGTACATATATAACTGATCTTATTGATTATATGTTGTTTTCACACTAAACTCTAATTGAAGGTTTTTCAAACAAACAATTGAATAAATTTGAATCAACATTTTGAAACCAAGTTTTTATAAAATTAAAAAGAGGGGAAAACTATTCAACCCCCCCTTCTAGTTTTCCACAATGTTTTCCATTATCATTGTTGCTTGCTCTTCTTTGATGATGTTTTGCTAATTCACCTTGTGTCTGCTTATGATTGTGTGAAACTTGTATATAATTGATTAGATCTTATTGATTCCTTGTTGATGTTTGTGTCTATCTTCATCAATTAGGGTGTGACACTTCGATAGGTCTAGTTGATTTAGCTTATAATTATTGATTCCTATTGTCTCTTGTTTGGTTGATTGTATTCGATGTTAGGCTTAAGAAAACTGGCAGACTTCCATAGGGTAATATGCGTGAACGTCTTATGAAACATCAACCAATGCGTACTAGGTTATTATGGTTGTATTTAATGCATGAGCGAATTCTAATGATCCCATATTAGGAGCTTCTTGTAGGCTCGACATAGGAGTGAAGTAGGAGCTTATAGAGTTGGGGAAGTACGTACGCCACCCCACGAATGGTATTAAGGAATACAGCCCGTCAATTAAAACAAGGTGTGACAATTCAATAGGTAGAATTGGATAGCTAGCAAGGAGTAACATATCATGGGTAGACATGCTTCACATCCCTTGTAGAACCTTAGTTTAGTTTTCTTGCACATTAGTTTAATTAGTAGCTTTTGGATTAGTTGATTAGCAACTAATTCCGCCCCTCCTTCCAATACCCGAGATTTTTACCTATTTTTCATATAATATAAAAACATAAAAAGAATCATCCTTCACCTTTAGACCTAGTTAGATTAATTTCAATCCTAACGACACTATTCCTGAGTTGAACGATCAATCCCCAGGTACTTGTCACTATACTATACTACAACGATCAGGTACACTGCCTGGTGGGGGTTGTAAGCTTCTCGAGGTCCCTCGAGAGGTAAAGCTTGGTGCGATTCCCACGTTTCAAGTTTTTGACGCCGCTGCCAGGGAATAGTTATTGTCTAGGTTAGAATTTCTTTTTATTAGGTCTACTTGCTAGATTCCTTTCTAGTAAGATTTTATTTTTCTTTTTTAGGTTTTCTTTAGTCTATCTTTTTCTTCCTGCCTCTGTTAGTAAAATAAATTCATTGACTATTCCGTGGACCATTATGGAAAACGCGAACCCACCCCTTTCTCCTAGAGAAGTGGCTTTGTTACGTGAATAAATTGAGAGTGAGATTAGGGAACTTAGGGAGCTTAATAGGTTGATTAAGGTTGAGCTCGACCATGCATTTAGTGACCTAGCGACCGCCTTGTATTCAAATAAGGACCTAGGGACTAAAGATTTTGAGGATGTTGTTGAGGAACTTGAAGAAGGGGATATTGATCCAAAGCTAGATGATTATTTTAATCTATAACCCACTAAGGAGGAGATTGCGTACTATAATAATCTTATTGATAACCCTCGACCTCCTTTTACTAGAATCGAACCTAAGATAAAGAGAGGTGATCCTAAGAATGCTAAGATACCATGTATGATTGGGTATAAACATATTGACAATGCTTACATTGATTTTAAATCCCCAATCAACATTATGTCCTCAAGTGTCTATAATGATATAGTGAAAACAAGACTTGGACCTAGAAGAGATCCCAAATACCCCGGTGGAGTTTGTAACTTTGTCGGAAGAATTAAAGGTCTACATGTCTTTGTTGGGAATTTTACTTATATCACTGACTTTATGGTTGTTGATGATCTTGCTAACGTTATTGATTGTGGCTTATCCAATGTTGTGTTTGGTAAACCGTTTGTTGAAGAGTCCAAGTTAGAATATGATGAGATAGAAGGGACAATCCGATTTGCTAGTAACACCGATAGGATCACTTATAGGATGCCTAATAGAATGAAAGAATTTCGTTTTGTGCCCCGATTTGACATGGGTAACATTGGTGGAGGACATCAATGAAGAGGATAAGAAAATAGGCATGGATTATGTATGGGAAAAGAAGAGTCTTTTTTACAAAGATTGCTTGACTCTAGGACCGAAGTATAAAGTCGATAAGGAATTTGCCAATAGGATTATAGGAGCAATTGAGAAAAAGGTGGTTGGTCTCTATAAAGAACATTTACAATCAGAAGGTGAAACCAACGATGAGGTCACGTAGTAACCCATGACTTTGAGTCTAGCTACAAGACTCGTAAATAAAGAAAAGCGCTTCTTGGGAGGTAACCCATGTTTCGTGTGCTTTTATTTTATTTGATTTTATCTGTTTCCGTATGCATGCTTTATTTTTATTGTTTGTGGTTCATGTTTCAAAGTAAATTGTGAAAATTCTTTATTTTGTTTTTAACTTCGTCTTAATGACATATAAAGGTATTTTGCAAAAGATAAGTGTAAGGGAGATCCAAATTTGTTTATAAGAACGAAATTGAGCATGATCCACAACAATATTAAATGAACATGTATATTAGTAATTGTTTGAGTCAAATGCTTATATCGAGTCATAATGATGTTTTGCAGGATTTTCCAGGAAGTAAGGCATAAGTTTTTCCAGAAATTTGCCAGAAACTTAACATGAGATTTTTGCAGGAACATTCTGACGGCATCAGGAGTTATAACCTGACGACGTCAGGTATAAAAATTCTGAAAAATTTTTACAAGTTTTGTTTATACCGGAGTCTTAAAGTTTTTGTTGATTCTTTAGTTTTATAAACTCCAAGAAATATGCAAATATTCATTCTACAAGCATTATATCTTTAATTGTTTTATTTTTATTCCTAAGTCTGGAATTACATCTAGTTGTGAGTTTTCTTTGTTCGGATTGATGCTTTGGGTTTTTGTGTTTGTTTTCTCAGGTTTAACATGTTATATTGGACAAGAAGATGATTTATATTTCTGGAAGGGAAGCTTTGAATGTTCATTTTCTTGGAGGAAGATCTAACCTTGTTAACACACTATCCACACCGAACGAATCAGGGGAGTATTTGATTTCATTCATTTACCTATTTCACTTTTACATTCTTTAATTGAACATTGGGGACAATGTTCATCCTAAGTGTAAGGGGAGGGTAAATGATGATACCTTATAGGATATACTTGCACTTGAGCTTGTTTGTTTGATGGTAGGCATGTAATAAAACTATGAGAAATATTTGTTAGGGCAATTTTAGCACCATTAAAATTTTTGCAACATGTAGGAGTGAAACTTTAGTCTTAATAAGCGTCTCATGGATAGGAGTTGTATGACTAGCACAAAAACCATACCACTCAAAAATTTCCACCCCAAATATGTGAGGTTCGCCCTTAGATCTTTAGGAAAAAGCATTCATTGTTGGTGCTTATGAGTGTACCAGTAGTATTTAGATTCTAGAACTTGTGATAGCGATGCATCCCGAGACCGCTAGTGAGACTACATTTGTGTAGTTAGGATTTACTACATGATAAGAGGCATTAGGATAACCCTTGTTCTACACCTGTAATATAATTACATTGACTTCATAGGTCAAGTAATTCTTCCACACCTTTGCGTTGTACTCATTTTTAGTACACGATACCCCTAGTACACCCCTCTGAGCCTATCTTTTCATTTCTAACTTTAAGCATTTTACTTAAAGGAAGAATTTGTTTACAATCCACCCCAAATGTGCAACCAAATCGCCTTAGCCTTCCTTGTATGCACTCATCTTTAGTGCATTATTGTTAATTGTTTAAACCCTTTGTTAGTTGTCTAATTGATTACATGGTTGCTAAGTCGAGTCATATCCTGTACATATTGTTTTGGGACAATTGGGACTCATGGGTAAAGTACTTGTGTTATGGAGTAATGGGAAAGAACATCATATATTACCCCCATATGTGCGTTAATATTTAAAAGTACTCAAAGTGTTTTGATTATATTGATTCGAGTCATTAGAATATTTGATTGTAAAGTATGTAAAAGCTCAAGTGTAGGGAGGAAATGAGCTCCCTTTGATGTATTATTTTGGATGGTAGAGTAAAAGTGTATGCCAAAAAAAAAATAAAAATAATAATAATAATAATAATAATAATAATAATAATAATAATAATAATAATAATAATAATAATAATAATAATAATAATAATAATAATAATATAAAAAAAGTGAAAAAAAAAAGAAAGAAAACAAAATAAATATATAGAAAAGGAAAAGAGAAAAAACATACGGGCTACCATCCGTTTCTTTTATTTATGTTTAAGTCAAACAATGTCTTGAAAAAATCCAAAAAAGAGTCGTAGTTAGTTTAAGTTGAGTCGAGTCTTGTGGCTTAGCAACGCCTCTTTGTATATGTAATTAACTAAGACAATTGACTTGCCACCAGTAAAATATCCGTTTATCCAACAAAACCGTGTATTCCATATCCCTTACACCTAACATTATAACCCTTTAAAAGACCTCATTGATAGTTTATCCTAGGTGCTTACGCCAAGTGGTGGAGGTTTGATCCTTTCCCAAGCCTATGGTAATCTATATGTTATGACAGGTAGAGAGTGATATTTCTCCATTTCCAATTATGACATATAAATTTACAACACCCGAGAGATGAGAGTATCCAAATACTTAATGTGAGGTGCTAGTGTATAATTTCCGTGCTTGTTTTGACTAAGGTGGAATGATCATTTGTTGTAATTACTTTTATATTAGTGTTAAATGACCCCTAACTTGTATTTTTATTGGTGGAAAAGCTCATTTGCTAGAGGACAAGCAAATCCTAAGTGTAGGGATATATGATAAGGCGAAAAATGATCCATTTTTAGGGGGTCATTTAAGCCCAGAATTAAATATATTTGATCAAATATTGCCCTAAATCGTTCCTTTTGTGATTTTAGGTACTTTTGGAGTGAATTCTGGAAAAGGAAGCATTTTGGACGTTTTTGGAGCATAAAAGTGAAGAAAACGGCAAAGTCTTAATTTTCCTTGGTGGAAACAGTACCTGACGGCGTCACAAGCTTCTTCATGACGGCGTCAAGTGTAATACAAGAGGTGGAAGTGGATAAAGTCCGTGACGATCCAGAAAATTTTGTGCATTGGAGATGACGGCGTCACCCAAGGCCGTCACGTGTAAAATTAAAGAGTGATGGCCTAGAAAATTTCCTGAAGGCGTCACGTAGACCGTCACGTGTTAACTTGTCAAAACTTGCGCTCAAAGTAGCTGATATTGTTTTGGTCATAACTTTTATATACGAACTCGGATTTAGGTGATTCAAAAGCCCACACGAAGAGGACGAAGAAATCTTCGATTTGGTGAAAACGGAGGGCTGACGCCGTCATGTGTTAGAGCTGACGCCGTCAAGCCTTGCCGACATAAAACTTACCTATAAATATAACATCATAACTTCACTTTTTGTAATCCCTAAACCCTAAGGTCGATTCCTGGGTTTAGGTAGGTGTTTCTCCAGCAACTTAGAGGGTTTCAATCACTCCATAAACATCATGTATTGGTTTGTTGATCCTATCTTAATTATGTTTTCCATTATCATTGTTGCTTGTTCTTCTTTGATGATGTTTTGCTAATTCACCTTGTGTCTACTTATGATTGTGTGAAACTTGTATATAATGATTGGATCTTATTGATTCCTTGTTGATGTTTGTGTCTATCTTCATCAATTAGGGTGTGACACTTCGATAGGTCTAGTTGATTTAGCTTATAATTCTTGATTCCTATTGTCTCTTGTTTGGTTGATTGTATTCGATGTTAGGCTTAAGAAAACTGGCAGACTTCCATAGGGTAACATGCTTGAACGTCTTAAGAAACATGAACCAATGCGTACTAGGTTATTATGGTTGTATTTAATGCATGAGCAAATTCTAATGATCCCATCTTAGGAGCTTCTTGTAGGCTCGACATAGGAGTGAAGTAGGAGCTTATAGAGTTGGGGAAGTACGTACGCCACCCCACGAATGGTATTAAGGATTAAAACCCGTCAATTGAAACAAGGTGTGACAATTTAATTGGTAGAATTGGATAGCTAGTAAGGAGTAACATATCTTGAGTAGACATGCTTCACATCCCTTGTAGAACCTTAGTTTAGTTTTCTTGCACATTAGTTTAATTAGTAGCTTTTGGGTTAGTTGATTAGCAACTAATTCCGCCCCTCCTTCCAATACCCGAGATTTTTAACTGCTTTTCATAAAATATAAAAACATAAAAAGAATCATCTTTCACCTTTAGACCTAGTTAGATTAATTTCAATCCTAACGACACTATTCCTGAGTTGAACGATCAATCCCCCGGTACTTGTCACTATACTATACTACAACGATCAGGTACACTGCCTGGTGGGGGTTGTAAGCATCTCGAGGTCCCTCGAGAGGTAAAGCCTGGTGCGATTCCCACGTATCATTTATAAAACTAAAGATTTAACAAAAACTCTAAGACTCCGGTAGAAAAACAAAACTTGTAAAATTTCCAGAATTTTACACTTGACGCCGTCAGGTTATGATCCCGACGTCGTCAGAAGTGACCTGCAGAAATTTCATGTTAAGTTTTCGGAAAATTTCTGGAAAAACTCACGCCTTAATTCCTGGAAATCTTGCAAAACATCATTATGATTCGATACAAGCATTTGACTCACATAAATACTAATATGTACATTTGTTTAATATTGTTGTGATTCATGTTCAATCTCGTTCTTTGAAATATGAGCCACAAACAATAAAAATAAAACATTTTCACAATTTACTTTGAAATATGAGCCACAAACAATAAAAATAAAACAAGCATACGGAAACAAATAAAATCAAACAAACAAGCAAACAAACAAAGCTTGGGTTGCCTCCCAAGAAGTGCTTTTCTTTATTTATGAGTCTTGTAGCTAGACTCAAAGACACGCGCTATCACGTGACCTCGTCATTAGTCAGGGTTTCTATATCATCCTCGGGCTTGGTTTTATATTCCGGACCTAGTCGCAAGCATTCTTTGTAGAAGACAAGTATTTTTCTCATTACATGGTATACTCCTCTACGTCTATCCTCATCATTCTTATAGTAAACAACTTGTTTTTGCTCTTTCTCAATATCTGATAGAAGTCGGTATTGATCTATTTTATATGGCATTTGGTAGGCTACTTCATCGGTTTTGTCCTTGAACCTAACTATCCCTAAAGATGGGTCATCATTCATTTTAGAGGCTTCAATGAACAGCTTTCCAAACACTACTTGAGTTAGGCAACTATCTATTATCAGACGAATATCTTCTACAATCACAAAGTCGGTAACATATGTGAAATTTCCTACAAGCACATGCAATCCCTTTACTTTTCCTACAAAGTTACTCATCCAACCCGTGTTGGAAAATATCCTAGGTCCGAGTTGCTTTTTCATTATCCAATTATAGTGGAGCCTAGTCATAAGGTTTATAGGAGATTTAAGATCGATTTAGGCTTTCCACACATGCACATGCCCAGTGTTGCACGGTATATTGATATTAGAGGGGTCGCCTTCTTTGATGATTAGTGAACCTAGGACGTATGGTGTCTCGGGGTCATCGAATAAATCCCTATGGTATGCGCGTTCTTCCTTAGTTGGTAACCTATCGAAGTAGTTCTCTACATTCTCTGCTTTCTCTACCTTCCCTTCCTTATTATCCTCCTTCTTAGATTCACTATCAATTCCAACCCTATCTACATCTTCTTCTTCCCTATCCTTATCGATTAGCTTAATAGTAACAACTTTGACAAAGTAGACATGCTAGGATGATGAGGGATCCTTAACTTGCGTTCCACTATTAGTGTTCCTAGTGTCCTTATTTGGCGTGGTCAACACTTGATTGTTAAGAGCTTTCAACAAGTTGTCAATTTTATTGGTCATCTCCGTTTGTTGTTGATTGAATTCGGATTCAAATTTAGCCACATGAGCTTCTTGAGATGCCATAAATTTAGACATCAACCCTTTAAAATTATTGGTACTACCATAGTTGTTGGAAGGATTGTTGTTGAAAGTGCGGTTAGGGGGTGGCCGTTTGATTGGTAGCGTTCAGGTGGAGTGGAAGAATTGTTTTGGGGTGTGTTTTGGTTTTGTTTCCACCTAAAGTTTGGGGTATTTTTCCAAGAGGGGTTGTATGAATCACCATACGGGTTTGGCTCGGGTTTAAAAGTGTACCACTTGTCTCCAGCTCCGTTGGTACGCGAGGATGCGTATTCTGCAAAAGCTCGTTTGGGGAGTTCCATGCAATCATGAGTGTCGTGAGGACCACTACATAATTCGCATGAAGAAGTGATTTTGTTCACCAGGCTTTAAGGTTTAGGAGCTTCGTAGGATTTCATGAGAAACTTGACTTGGTCTTCAAGTTCCATGATCCTACGGTCGGGAGTGCTTGAATTGTTTGAAGGCAAAGATATTGCCTTGACCGTTTTGTTCAAATTACGGGGATCATTCCAACTTTCGTTGTCATAGAGAGCAAGATCTTCTATGAGTTCCCATGATTCTTCCGCACTTCGATCACGTAGCTTGCCACCGGCCGCTTGGTCAATGGTTTGCCTTGTGGAGAGATTGATATGGTCATAAAAGATTTGGACTTGGAGCCAAAGATCTATGCCATGATGAGGGACTTTTTGGAGTAAGTCCTTGAAACGAGTCCATGCTTCCTAAAGAGTTTCACCTTGATGTTTTTGGAACATCAAGATGTCATTTCTTAGCTTGGTGGTTCTCCCCGGTGGGAAAAATTGAGCAAGGAAACGAGTGGTGAGATCATCCCAATTCCCTAGAGGTTATGGATCCCGCGGGTAAACGCTCAAGCCATTGACTAGCTTGGTCACGTAGAGAGAATTGAAAGAGAGGTAATCGGGTCGTCTCTCGAGTTTCAACATCAAGATCTATGGAATCTACGATTTTGAGGAAATCCTTGAGATGTTGATTAGGATCTTCGGAACGAAGTCCATGGAATGCACATCCGCTTTACACCAACCAGATGGTGTCGGATCGCAAGGGAGACACATTGGCTCCTTGAGTGAGCTCAATGGTGGTTTGATAGCCTTGGTGGCTAGGACGAGAGTATTCTGGTGGGTTTTGATGGGTTCAAAGATATTACCACCTTCCATGATGGCGGATGGTAATGGTTACGAACAAAGGAACGAAGAAATAAGATAGACTAAAGAAACCTATAAAAAAAATCTTACAAGAAAGGAATCTAGCAAGTAGACCTAATAAAAAGAAATTGCAGCCTAAACAATAACTATTCCCCGGCAGCGTAGCCAAAAACTTGATGCGTGGGATTGCACCCTCGGAAAAGGTTTTACCTCTCAAGGGATCTCAAGAGGCTTGCAATCCCCACCAGGAAGTGTACCTGACCGATATAGTATAGTGTAGTGGCAAGTACCGGGGGATTGATCGTCCTCTTGAGGAATAGTGTCGTTTGTATTTTTATATTTTTTTGGAAAGCACGTAAAAATCTCGGGTATTGGAAGAGTGGGCGGAATTAGTTGCTAGTCAACTAACCCAAATAACTACAATGCAATAAAAAAAACAAGAAAGTAAATATGAGAAAAACAATAATAAGAGGAACATGTTTACTTAGATTTCACTACTCCCTAGCTATCTTTCATTAATTGACTAGTTTGTAACAATTGCGTGGATGATGGGGTATATTCCTTAATACCATTCTTGGGGCCGAGTACGATCTTCCCCAACTCTACAAGTTTCTACCTCTTCCTATGTCGAGCCGACAACTACCTCTTAACATAGCCTCCTTAGTAGTCACTCATACATTAAATACAACCATAAAAATTGTAGTACTCACGCATTAAATACAACCATAAAAATTGTGGTAAAGTTCCTCCAAAAGTTCTCTCCCTAATGAATGAAAATTTGAAAACTATATATAGAGAATACACGTCTGACGGTGTCACGTGTATTTTTGACGCTGTCAACTTGCCGCCAATACTCTTCTTAGATTGCTTAGATCCAGATCTGACGCCGTCATGTATAAATCTTGATATGGCCATCACGTGTAAAATTGCTCTTGACGGCCTTGGCTTCCCAAAGCATGACGCCGTCACTCTTTAAGTCCCAAAAACATTCTGGCGCGTCTCGTGTAACTTTTTATCCACCTATTTTCCAATACGTGACGCCGTCACATGCAACTCTTGACGCCATCAGGTACTATTTACAGCTTGATTTTGGAGACTTTGCCATTTTCTTCACTTTTTGCTCCCAAAACGTCTAAAATGCTTCATTTTCTAGATTTCTTCTCCAAAGTACCTAAAATGACAAAACGAATGATTTGAGGCAATATTTGATCAAATAATCACGACTTAGGGCTTAAATGACCTCCCTAAAAGCGTAATACTTTTCGCCTCATCAGTAACGCATTGTAAATAACCATATTTGCTTCATTATTTTTAGCATGTTTTCTTTTTAAATCATCATTTTGTTTTTCAAAAGGTACAATTTCATCTTTCTTTGTTTCGGGATTATTTTGAATAGGTAAAAAATCATCATTTGTAATAACATGACAAAGATCTAGATCCTTTGATTCCACATAAGTTTCGAATCTATTTTCCCAATATAAAAATCCATCACTTTCGAATAGTGGTGGTCTTTGCATAGATTGTCCTTCTAAATATTTTTCAGATTCCATAGATCGTTACAAGTTTTAAAATACAATATATTTTAAAAATCTTGTTTGGCGTGGCTCCTGATACCAATTGTGGAAAACTAGAAGGGGGGGTTGAATAGCTTTACGTCTTTTTAATTTATTTTGAAAAGCTTTAGTTACTTATTTAAACTTTGATTCGATCTTATGTGAATTCAATTGTTGAAGAATATAAGCAAGTATAAGTAAGTATAATCTAATAGTGCAAACAATATAATGAAATGAAATGAAAGATAGGGATGGAAAGATCAAACCACAACACGCGAATTTATAGTGGTTCGGCTACAAGGACACCTTCCTTGCCCTACTCCACTCCCCGAGCACCACACTCAAGAGTTCTCTTCACTATGTCAACAAACTCCCTTGTGGCGGAGAAACCTTACATACCTTGGCTTACACCGATTAACGACACTAAGCTAAATGTCGAGTTCTAATCCTAGCTAGAACTAATCTCACAACTATTTCACGACTTCACACCTTCTTCACGATGTCTTCACAACTTCTTCATGCCTTCTTCACAACTTCTTCACACCTTCTTCTATCTCAAATAACTTCACAACTTATTCACAACTTCTACACTACTTCTTTATACCACAACAAATAACTACAATCTACTTAAGCACACAACACTTTACAAATAATCTAGCACTACTACAAGATGATATTAATTTGCATAACACTACTTCGTATATAGATGTTGAAGGAGTATTCTTCTTTTGCACTTGAGTGGATGAGGCTTTTGATCACTAGGAAACAAAGACTTATGATTATATGATCCAAGGGTTTGAAAGAATAGGAAGGGGGATTTACATCAGAAAGTTTTAGAGTGCAAAAGGTGAGGTAAAAATGCAGGAATCACCCAATATTTATAGGCAAAGATGGGGACCTCAGGAGTGTGGCCGGTCCCCTTAATTAAGGGGCCGGTCCCTTAATAATTAAGGGGGCGCCTAGTAAATTAAGGGGCCGCCCCTTCTGAACGTTGCCCAACTTTGTCCTTTAGTGGAGAAGGTTTTTCTGGAATATTTTTTCCCATTTTTGGTTGAAAATTTGAATTCATATATTTTTGGTTAATTAAACATATTTATTTAATACCAAAAATGATTTCTAAAAGATATAAAATGTTTGTGACATTTTATAAAAATCTAGTGATTAAGAAAATTTTCCTTTGATCATATAGTGCATTAGTCACTTTGTTTATTCATACCTTAAGTGATTAGGTTGTCGAAATGAATATTTACGACTAAATACTTGTTTACGTCATAATCTTCGATTTGAATGAGTTTACATTTTGTGATTATCAAAACGTAGAGGTATCAAAAAATATTAATAATGTTTTTAGGCATTATTTATATCAACAATGACAATGGAACTTGTGCAAGGTTTAAGAGATAGCTAAAACAATCCTTGAATAATATTATCACAAGAAGCACGATTTGACAAGTTTAGAGTGCCCAAGAAATACACCAAAAGTCATGTAGCGTGCCTAAGAAGTGCATGATGTAGAAATCCCATAGTAACATCCTAAATGGATGACACGTGCTTTTTTAGTAGCATCCTAAGTGGATGACCAAGCATCCTATGTGTATGATCCGTGATTAAAAAGCACTTACGTCCTAAGTGGATAACCCAAATTAGAAAAGCAAGTATAATAAATTTAGAATCCGTTAGAAGAGTACTCGTTGGCTAGGGAGGTTCTCAAACATAGAAGGACGACTAAGCATCGTCTAGTCAGAATGCACGTGCTTAGATATCATGTATGATTAAGAATTCAGAATAAGTCTCAGACTCATGTACAAGTAATAAGACGATTGTTAGTCGTACCACTTATAGAATTTGAAATACGTTTATGTTTAAAATTGCAAATGTCAATTCAGATATATGTCTAGATCCAGAACTATGCTTATACTCCTATGCAGAAGCTCAAATAGACTATAGCTCATGTTTGAGATTCAGATTTAGATATAGACTCACACCCGTTTACTCACTAAGTCATTAGGACTTATCATTCTCAGTTTCCATGTTTTGCAGGTTAAGTCTTAACGATGTCGAGGCTTGTAGATTAAGAAGACGAGTTAGGAGATCGGCAATGCTCGTGTATGTAGGTGATGAGCATCTCAACCATACTTTGTTATTCAGCTTGTTTAAGCCCCAGAACTTTATGATTAAGTGTCAGAATTGTATAAGTTGTGTTTTGATATTAATGTGTGAATATATATATATATATATATATATATATATATATATATATATATATATATATATATATATATATATATATATATATATATATATATATATATATATATATATATATATAAGATGTATTTGAAAATGGGTAAAAATAGGGGTGTTTGGGTTAACACCCGCACTCATAGTTTTACGCTTCCGCATACCAAATTTAAGTGCCACGTTTATGTATTTTATAATTAAGATGTGTTTAATTCAGATTTTTAGTTTAATAGTTTTCATGAGTACAAATTGATACGGAGTATAAGACATACCCTATACGGCGTATTTAAAAAAATCAATCTAGACACGGGCGTCACAATATCAAGGCTGTGTACTACAAACTTCACAGTGTTGACTATGCAAGAGTTGACTGAGATTGGGGTCGATGATGGTCCACAAGCCAAAGAGAATAAGTCAGGAGTACAACGTGGGTCATTGGCTATGTAAAGTTTACCGATCTATGAAAAAGATGAGAATAGATAGAGATGAGTAATTAGTCGTTATTTATACAAGGAAATACATATAATAAGTTTACCTTCGTCTCAAACTAACTAGGAAATTCTTGTTGCATGTCGCTATCAGGAAATCCACTAAAAATGTTCATGATATTAGAATTAATCGAAAAGATAACGTGGGAAAAAGAAATTTCAAAATAAAAACGCGTATCTATCGAACTCGTTCATGTACGTGTCGATCTCAGGACTATTGTCAAGTACATACCATATAACTTTCTTTATTTCTTGGAGACCTAACCGAATAATTGTCTCTTTAATAGACTTTTTACATAGTGATCGGAACACCTGGAAATCACTTGTTGGGCGAGGACAGTCCTGAGATGCAACGGGACGATTAAATTTTGTCCCAACACCCCAAAAAATAACGAGAACAAAAAATTAATGCTTCGTCTGCAACACAACCCTCTGTTATTGAACCTTCCGGCTTAGCTTTATTTCGTACCTAGTTTTTTAGCTTCTTCATGTATCTTTCAAATGGATACATCCACCGGAATGAAATAGGCCTGCCTTCAAGAGCCTTTTCAGGTAAATGTATAACCAAGTGAATCATAATGTCAAAAAAAGCAGGAGGATATATTTGCTCGAGACTGCACAAAATATTTAGAGGAGTTGGCTCATTTTGTTCATTATTTGGAGGAATATCAAAAATATCATTAAGGCACGCATCCATGTCACTCATCTCACATTATATTGTGTTATGGTCTAACGGCAGAGGATCCGGTTCACTGTGATCGCGCTATTATGTATAAGTTGGGTCCCACCCATGTAGGCCTATGTGGTATTTAAGTTTGTCTAGAGATACCCATGGAAAATTACGACAAATATGACGTGGACATTGATGTAGATCGCAAGACTCGCAAAAGTTTTACTTGTCAAGGGATCTTGAGAAGCTTGCAATCCACCAGGCAGTGTACCTGACCGATGTAGTATAGTGAGTGGCAAGTACCGAGGGATTGATCGTTCTCTGGGGACTAGTGTTCGTTAGGATTGAAAGCTACTTAAACTAGGTCTAGAGGTGAGGGATGATTTTTTTTTTTTTTTTTTTTTTTTTTTTTTTTGTATTTTTATGCTTTTATGAAAGCAGAAAAAATCTCGGGCATTGGAAGAGTGGGCGGAATTAGTTGCTAGTCAACTAACCCAAAATTACTACTAATTAACAAAATAAAATAAAATGACAGAAAACTAAATTGGTGAACTTCTTATGGTAGGGAAAATGTGTTTACTTAGATTTCAGTATTCCCTAGTTATTTCCTATTGAATTATTGAATTGTTACGATTGTTTGGATAAAAGGATTGTATTATTAATATCATTTGTGGGGGTGTGTACAGCTTTCCCCAACTTTATGTGTTTCTATCTCTTCCTATGACGACACATTTAGTATCCTATCATGGCCTCCTTAATAGTCACTCATGCATTAAATACAACCAATAAAACCGTAGTACACATCAGATTACGTTTCTTAAGACGTTCAAGCCAGTTACCGTATAGGAGATTTATCCAGTTTTCTTAAGCCTAACGCTAATCAATCAACCAAACAATAAATAACAACTCAACAATCAATATTCAACATCTAGGTTTCATTAGATCTAAGCAAACACTAATAAATCTAAGCTAGCATGTTAAAGAAAAGAAAAGAATAACAATCAATCAAACAACACATAGACAAATTAAATGATTAAAAGGAAGAATTATCTTTAATTAAACATGAAAGAAAAGAGGGCTTGAAAATCCTAATGTAGCTGTGAAATTCGTCTAGGACTTCTTGCTAAAAAGTTCCACCCTTTTAATGAATGAAAATCAAAAATATATATAGATATACAAGTCTGACGGCGTCAGGTAGCCGTGTCTTAGGGTTTCGTATTGCCCAAGAGATCTCTGACGCCGTCTCGTTATAAATGTTCTGGGCCGTCTCGTGTTGAGTTAAAGGAAGACAGCCTTGCTTCAAATACACTTGACGCCGTCAGGTGTTAACTTGACAAATTCTTCCAGGGTGTCTAGTGTAAAAATCCATGGCTTCTCGTCAAAAGGTGACGGCGTTAGCTCCAAAGCGTGACGCCTTCAGGTGTTAAATCCTGACTTTCTTGACTTTACTTGTTTTCTTCATTCTTGATCATAAAAACATCCGAAAAGCTCCAAAATGCTCCATTTTCCAGAATACATGTCCCAAGTACCTAAAATGATAAAAGAAACGATTTGAGGAGATATTTGATTATAAAAACATGATTTAGGGATTAAATGATCCCCTAAAAACGTATCAAATAAATCCTTATCAGACATTTTATGTTTCTGTAACCATTCAATAATGGCTTGCAATGATCAAGGAATGCGGCAAAACCATCAAGAAATTCTTTTGAACAACGACTCTCTAAACGGGTCCAACTCTTATCGTATCATAAATGCATTTTTATGATGCAACCAGTTACAATATGCACTTAATTATTACACATTCAAAATATTCGACCCATAAAGACATATAACCGTGGAATTATTACGAGTTGTTTTGTTCACCTACTGCAACTATGGAAGGCAATCCTAACCCACTCTTTGAATGATTCGTCTCATATATGAATGCGTATAACTGATTTACTATTTGAGAAAATTTCGGCAGCATTTCCCTCAACTCCCCAAATTTGTGCATTAAAGACATATTCTTAGGAGTAAAGGAGAAACACTATCAAAATCATCTCAAATAGTAAATCAGTTGTACGCATCCATATCCTAAATGAGACAAAACATTAAAAAAACAGTCTCAAACAGGGGACTTTCCGAAATTAATTTCTAATAAATTAATTACAGACGGGTTTTCTATAGGATGATTAACTTCGGACGGGGACTTTATGAAATTTATCACTAAAATCCTAAAACATTCACAAAAGTCTAACAATAATACACGAATTGACTAACATTCTAAAATCACATTAACAAATTGACTAACAATCACATATATATACACTAAGTTTGGTTTTTCCTTAACTGATATACAATTCATATTGGTGTATACCTATCTTGTATAAGTTAGTGTAACACATTACATCTTTGAATCACATTTTTTATACTATAGAGATGTAAATCAAATAGACTTTTTTTTAATGTCATTCAAATGAATATAAAGTCTTAATACATAGAGTTGTGGAGCCTCATACGTCTCTTTGTTAATGTTGTATGCCCTCTAAAGTCTAAATACATACCACGACTCAACCTATTACCTTATATATCATCACGGCATCTACATCAACTAGTAGCAACACTCAGATTCACTTCAAGCTTACAATAGCAAATGGAATATCTATTGTCTAACCAAACGCAATATCTACTCGGCTGGAAAACTAAACGCAATATCTAACCAGATTCACTTCGAGCAAACTTATGCAATATCTACTCGGCTGGAAAACTCAGATTTATTTCAAGCAAACTTATGCAATATCAAGTCCAATACCAAGTCCCCCAAGCTGCTATTTGGACCGTGGGTACACAATGAGCACAACCCACCTTGGTTGTGTCGTTAAAACCAACAAAACGACTAACCAAACACTACGGCTGGAAAACTAAACTACTAACCAAACTTTATGGCTGGAAAACTAAACTACTAACTAAACGCTACGGGATACCAAAACTGTTAGGAATACGTTTATTCACATTAAAGACTCGGTCACCCTGAGTATATTCAAGCATCAAGTAGCTCGTAGCATTTATCGTAGTAGTTAGTAGATTAATAGTTTAATAGTATGTAAATAGTATTCGTGGAGTGAGTCGGGTCTTCACCCACTATGCTCACTCTACAGCATGTTTCATGAGGCACCAACTAGTATGTATAAATACCCTCTCCCACCCAAGGGAGAGGGTTGGAACTTTCATTAATCTGATATTTCACATTTCACTTTCTCTCTCTAAGTTCCCAATTCTTTCTCTCTTTCTCTCTCTAAAACTCTTCTACTAATCACCTCTTTTTCTTTCTTAAATCTTATCATAAACACAAGAACCATATATGTTATAATTATTGAATATCCTACAATTGGTATCAAGAGCCATGGTTAGATCTTAGGGATTGTTTTCTCTCAAATTTTCAGTTTGGTTTTTGTGTTTTACTTTGGTTCGATTTGTTTTCATAAGACAACAATCGTGGTTGATTTTGTTTGTGGATAGATTTGTATTATTGGTGATACTAGGATTATTATATGATTTTAGTTAAGCGTTTGATTATCATGTTTTTTACTGTGTTTTGGTGATTCGTGAGTTTTTTTTAAAAGTTATTCCTGGTTGCAAGTGTATTGAAGATATTCTTGATGAGGCGAAAAATGAACCACTTTTAAGGGGTCATTTAAGCCCAGAATTGAATTTATTTGATCAAATATTGCCCTAAATCATTCCTTTTATGATTTTAGGTACTTTGGGAGTGAATTCTGGAAAAGGAATCATTTTGAACGTTTTTAGAGCATAAAAGTGAAGAAAACGGCAAAGACTTAATTTTCCATGCTGAGAACAGTACCTGACGGCGTCAAGAAGAAAAACCTGACGGCATCAAGAGTAAAATCCGTGACGACCTAGTGAAAACCTGAAGGTGTCACAAGAAGGGCGTCAAGAGTTAATATGGTGACGGCCTACATAAGGGATATACATGACGGCGTCAAACCCAGATCTAGGCAGTCCGAGAAACTATTTGGCGGTGAGATGACGGCGTCAGCAATTTGTTCTTGATGCCGTCACCTCAGAAAAACTATATATACTTTTCTATTTTTCATTCATTAGAGTGGAACTTGTGTGGAGAATACTAGGGCCGAACTTGTGAAACCCTAGGTCGTATTTTACAGTATTTTCAAGGGTTTTTACCCCTTGAATCCTTTCATGTTCAATTGAGATAAGTCTTCTCTTAATTCAATCAATATGTCTATGTATTGTTTGAATATATCTTATGCTTGTCATGATTTCAACATGCTAGGCTAGATCTATCATGTGTTTGCTTAGATGTAATGAAACCTAGATGTTAATTATATGTTGATTACTTGTTTATAGTTGTATTGGATGAATGATTTCAATGTTAGGCTTAAGAAAACTGGCAGATCTCCATTGTGTAACATGCTTGAACGTCTTAGGAAACATGAACCGATGTGTACTAGGTTTTATTGGTTGTATTTAATGCATGAGCAAATTCTAATGATCCCATGTTAGGAGCTTTTTAACCGGCTCGACATAGGAGTGAAGTAGACGCTTATAGGATTGGGGAAGTAAGTACGCCACCCCATGAATGGTATTAAGGAATACAATCCGTCATCCACGCAACTGTAACAAGTAATTAACATGTAAAAGATATCTAGGGAGTGAAATCTAAGTAAACACAATTCTCCCATATATTGCTCGCACCTTTAGTTTAATATAGTTTATTTTCGTTTCTAGTATTTTATTTTGTTTGCATCTTTATTATTGGGTTAGTTGACTAGCAACTAATTCCACCCAACTCCTTCAAAACCGAGATTTTTACTTGCTTTCATAAAATATAAAAAATACAAAAATAATCATCTCTAGACCTAGTCTTTAGGTTTTCTAATCCTAGTGACACTATTCCTAGCTGAACGATCAATCCCCCGGTACTTGTCATTATACTATACTACATCGATCAGGTACACTGCCTGGTGGGGGTTGTAAGCTTCTCGAGATCCATCGAGAGGTAAAGCCTGGTGCAATTCCCATGCATCAATTCTTCTTAGTAGCGAGTTGCCAATCTGCCTATTTTTTTGAGTAGCGATTTGTTTTAAGTTTTTGTACTATGTATTGGCTCATTATCAAATTGGGAAAAAGACAATAAACCAAGAAAGTGACAGCTTTGTTGTATTCCAGGTAGCGAGTTGCTGAAACTCTTGGTAGCGATTTGCTGATATTCTAAGTTACGATTTGTTAGTTGCAAAAGTAGCGAGTTGATTAGTCCTACTAGCGAGTTATTCCAAACTGGCGACTTGTCACAAATTAGTGATTTGTTCCAAATAGTGATTTGTGTTCAGCAACTGCAAACCTTAGTCTACAACATTAAACAACTACAAATAGCGATTTTTTTGAGATCAAGAAATAAATCAAACCCAAACAAACTACCTTCTGATAATCGACTACAAATCCGACACCCTAACAACTACCTTCTGACAAGTAAACTGATTCAAAGGTCTCGATTATTGCAAACCAAAGAGATTAATTCAAACATTTGTTATAAGAAAAAGATCTCAGATTATCTTCACTCAACATTAGCTCAAGATGAAATCCAAAGAGATATCATCATAGACCCTGTTTGATGTATACACTTCTTTTACTATCCGAACATTAAAGTAAGATCAAAACAAGATTGTTTCATCTCCAATTTCATTTGATTAAAGTAAACAAGCAGCGAAATATCCGTGTTAGAAACTAAACAACTTTGATACATCCGAATATTCAAAGAAAGAACGAAAACAATCTTTGTTTCATTCTAACATCCATTCGATTAACACACAAACAAGAGAAACAAAAACAATAAGCAACAAAGATCTCAGTTAATCTCTTTTGTATCACACATGATTAATTGTTTAAAACATAACCTTAAGAGATTAAACCATCATTGATCCATGAGAAGCTCGTGCTTCTTTCTTAATTTTTGAATCTTTTAAGAAAAGAACAAAACCTAGGTTTCATTCTTTCCTTTATTCGGTTTGGAAAACACAAGAACAACTAAAGTACAAAAACCTACCCGTGAGACTCGTATCATAAAAGAACCTTGAAGCCGTGACAACATCAACATAAGTTGTGTGTGGTTCGTGGTATTAAAGCTGAGAACATAAAGGGTGAGTTGGGTATTCGATTTGAAGTCAACAAGAAGAGGGTACAATTGTTTAACTTTGTTTGTATTCAGATGGATTTATGAATCACATAGACGAATTCATATTTCATGTGGCATCTTGTTGATATCAAGAAGGAATTCAAGAGGATCGATTTACTTTGTTTGTGAGAATAGTTTGGTGTAAATTTAGATTGTGGCTGCGTGTTCATTTTTTAAGATTAGGGTTAGGATTAGTAAGATTAGTTAGCTTTATATACCGTGAAATTAGGGTAGGGTGTTAGATGTGTATTGGGCTTTTGATAATTATTAGTGGACGTGGGCTAGAACCAGATTTATTGGGCTACTAAATCAAGGATGAATCTTGTTACTTCGAATCAGATTTTTCATTGGGAGTTTATGTTTGTCCAAATATTTGGTGGCATATTTTAGTTGGACTAAAATCTTGCGAAAACTTTTGTGTTTGAAAAGTTGAACCGCGGTTTTTTATTGTGCCTCAAGGAATTGGGAGTAATTATTATTTTGAGTTGAGGTTATTCGGGCTTATGTGGAGTCAAATTTGTGTGCTAGTTATTGTGAATGCATAAACGAATTTACAAAGACTCATTTGAAAACTCAATCTCACTCATTCCTCATCTACAAGACATCATCCTTCTTCGCGTCATCAACAATTTTTTGGTGCATTTCACGGTTTCTTCTTGATTTTGTAAAATCCCGCGAAAGAATCTATTTCTCGGTTTAAATCATAGAATTGTAAAATTCCGTGCACGTTCACATCATTGAATTGTTGCATCATGTCTACTACTTCAGACTCCGTTAGATCTGAGAGAGAACTTCATCAGCCACTTAAGTTGCTTGATAACGCAGAAAGAAGCTGCACAGAATGCTTTCGACAACTTCATTCACATCTCTCGACACTTTTAGAGGGAACTGGATTCAAGATGGGATACAATCGTTCATTTGCTACGCTATTTGGTCAAGAGGTTCAAATTTTCACCGACACAATGATTCTCAACTTAGATCAACTGCAACAACAACTTGACCAAAGGGAATCTTCCAAAAATGGATCCATGGCAGCTTTCAGTGTGATCAACAAACAACTCCGAGTGTTCATCTACTCGAAATTCACACTGGAATATGACCATTATAGTCAGATGACGAAAAAGTGTTTTGCTGATCACACGGGAATTAAGGTTGATACGTTTAGAGACACACTCATCCAACTTATGGATAAAGTGAAAAGATTCATTGAAGAAAAAGCACAGCATATACCTGCATATGATGACAAGGTGAAGGCATGTAGGATGCAATCATGTGATGGTATTGGCGATTCGGGTAAAGCATCGGATGTTGGGTCATTTTTCATGATATGCAAAGGGTCAGAGACTGATAAGCCTGACACTACCAGCAGTTCAGTGACTCTTATTACACATGACATGGATGCATATTTTAGACCAATAAAAGAACAAGTGTCATGTGCTGAGGTACCCCTAACTGAACATCATAATGTGCTTTCTGATGAACGACTGCATACTGATCAAGTTATGCCCAGTTATGACACATATTTGTTGAAAAAGACTGATAGCAATACCATTTCTGATTTAACAAATATGAATCATAAAGGGGAGAAAGTGATCAGGATGCTGAACGTGATGATGAGTCAAGTTCTTTGTTTACAACTGAGTCTTTTAAATCAAATGATATGGTTGATAAAGAAACTTTTAATGAACTTTCAAAGAGATTCTTACAACTTGAAAAACATTGTATTTCACTTGAAATCGCAATGCAACAAAAGGAAGAAAGTTTTCAAACTAACCAACCATGTAAAGATCCAGAACTTCCTGATTTCCGCGAATTCTTTATGATTAATGATTTGAAAGCTCAGCTAGAAACCAAGGACTTCACAATCAAAAACCTGAAAAAACGTATTACTGAGTTATGTGATATGTGTAATGAAGTAAAATTACGTGATGAAAATGTTATTGAATTGGAACATAATGTGGCTAAATTGCGTGATGAAAATGAAACTTTGAAAATTCATTGCAAAGAACTGTGTGATTCAATCAAAGAAACGAAAACTAAAACTGTTAAGCAAACAACGTATTTGATTGCAAAAAATGATGAACTCAAAGCTCAAGTTCAGGAAAAGGGTTTCACAATAACAGCATTAAAGAACGAGCTAAGAAAAGCAACAGGGAATAGTGTGAACACTAAGTTTGCAAAACCATCAATCTTGGGGAAACCAGTTTTTCAATCGAATAGAAACCAATCAGTTGTTAGACAATCGACTATTTTAGATATGAACGACCAAAATTTTCAAAAACACGGTGTGCCTCCCAAGTCGATGCGGAACAAGTTTTCACAAAACCAGTCACTCCAGATTATTTGCCCAAGGTAACTGCTTCTAGTTTTGTTCAACCTCAACAAGTAGCTACTCCCACTTCTAGTGTCTCTAGGATTAGTTTAAGAACAGAGTCGAAACCAAGCATTAAGATTCAAAAATCTTATGATATCAAGGACTTGTACAAGAACTATGATCTAGAAAAGGCTAGTAAAAGGGCATTACTTCAAAAGGATGGAATCTTAGGCTCACAACCTTGTATGATGCTGATGCGTGGGAATTGCACTAGGCTTTACCTCTCGAGGGATCTCGAGAAGCTTACAACCCCCACCAAGCAGTGTACCTGATTGTTGTAGTATAGTATAGTGACAAGTACCGGGGGATTGATAGTTCAACTCAGGAATAGTGTCGCTAGGATTAGAAAGCCTAAAAACTAGGTCTAGAGGTGAGGGATGATTCTTTTTGTATTTTTATGTTTTATAAAAGCAATTAAAATCTCGGGTTTTGGAAGAGTGGGCGGAATTAGTTGCTAACCAACTAACCCAAATGACTAAAGATGCAATCAAAATAAAATAACAAAAATAAAAATAAAGCTAATTACTAACGTGGTGTAAACAATGATAGGGAAAGTTGTGTTTACTTAGGTTTCATTACTCCCTAGATATCTTTTACAGGTTGATAGTTTGTTACAATTGTATGGATGACGGGTTGTAATCTTTAAAACTAGTCGTAGGGCCGTGTACAATATTCCATAACTCTATAGGATCCTACTTCACTCCTATGTCGAGCCGTTAGAAGCTCCTAACATGGGATCATTAGAATTCTCCTACGCATTAAATACAACCAAAAATCATAGTACACCTCTGATCATGTTTCTTAACACGTTCAAGCATGTTACCAATGGAAGTCTGCCAGTTTTCTTAAGCCTAACATCGAATACAATCATCCGAAACAACTATAAACAAACAATCAACCCATAATTAACATCTAGGTTTCACTACATATAAGCAAACACACAAGAGACATATTGATTGAATTGAAAGAGTACTTATCTCAATTGAACATGAAATGTTTCAAAGGGTAAAAACCCTTGAAAAAGCTGTGATATTCGGACTAGGATTTGTCTCCAAAGTTACACCTTAATTGTTACACACTAATGAATGAAAATTGCAAAACTATATATAGATTTTACAGGGTGACAGCGTCAAGAAGGAAATTCTGACGCCGTCAACTCGCCACCCATAATGAAATCGGATTGCCTAGATCCTCTTTTGACGCCGTCATGTGTTAATTTGTTCTGGGCCGTCACTAACTTTTGGACCCAGACGGCCTATGGTGACGCCGTCATGTCCATAGTGCAAAACTCCTCTGGATCGTCACGGACTTTATCCACTTCCACCTCTTGTATTGCTCTTGACACCGTCACTTGAGAACTCTTGACGCCGTTAGGTACTGTTCCCAGCAAGGAAAATTAAGACTTTGCCGTTTTCTTCACTTTTATGCTCAAAAAACGTCCAAAATGCTTCCTTTTCCAGAATTCACTCCAAAAGTACCTAAAATGACAAAAGGAACGATTTAGGGCAATATTTGATCAAATAAATATTAGATGATAAATAAGGCCCAAGCCCGGTATGTGGGGTTGGGTCTGTTAGGGTTTCATTATGTATTTCCTATATATATCGTATCAATAAAACATATCACCTACGGGTTTCAATGTAGTCTAACATGGTATCAGGCCACTTGGTCGATCCCCACAAACCTTAAATTTTCTGTTTTCTTTTTTTCAACAAGTTTCTATTATTCACTTCGTTCCCAGGTTTCTATAAACCCTAACAAACGATTACTGTTTGTTCACCCCAAACCCTACCTCGTTTACTATCTTCTGTGGTTGCTACGTTTTAATCTCCACAAGTTTCTGTTCTCACTTCGTTCCCAGGTTTCTATAAACACTAACAATCGATTACTGTTTGTTCCCTCCAAACCCTACCCCGCTTACTATTGTTTGTTCACATCTTCATACACCGATTATTGTTTGTTCCCAGGTTTCTATAAACTTATCCCGATCACTGTTGCTTTCATAAGCCCTAAACTGATTCACAATCACTGCTTTCGCAAACCCTCACCATAATCAGTCATTTTTTATTTATTTTTATTTATTTATTTATTTATTTTCTTTAGTTTCTGTCCTCTTGTTTGTCGACCATCTGAGTTGTTGACGGGTGTTTGATTTGTTTGTCGACCATTGAGTTGTCGACCATCGTGTTTCTATTTTTGTTTGTCGACCAAGGTGTTGTCGACGCGTTTCTGTTTTTTTGTTTGTTGACCAAACGAGTTGTCGACCTGTTGGATTTCTTTGTTTTTTTGTTTGCTATCCATACACCCTAACCTACTGTTACTGTTCGATTGCTTATTCACCCTCACTATTTGATTGTTTCTGTTTATAAGATGTAGATTTGTGGCTTATTCTCATGGTACGGTGTATTTGCATGATCCGGTATGTTCTGGATAAAGAGGATGAGGATTGATCGATTAAGACTGATGTTACTAGTACTAAAAGATGGCGTGGTTTACTGGATAATGTTACTCGTACAAGAATGAATAAAGGTCTGAGGATTACTGGTCTTTCTTCAATTGGTTTGGAAGTAAAGTTATTAATGGACGTGTGGTAGGAGTAAAATATTATTGTTTTGGAACAAATTTCCAGTTTTGTTATTGGTTGATGTTTTCTTTTCTTTTCTAGTTTACTACTTCAGTCCGAGCTTTCGCAATTTCGTCGCTCGGACTGCGGGGGAGTATTAGATGATAAATAAGGCCCAAGCCCGGTATGTGGGGTTGGGTCCATTAGGGTTTCATTATGTATTGTCTATATATATCGTATTAATAAAACATATCACCTACGGGTTTCAATGTAGTCTAACAATAAATTCAAATCCGGGCTAAAATGACCCCCTAAAAACGGTTCATTTTTTGCCTCATCAAACACCCGTACACTTGAGATTTGCTTGTCCTCAAGCAAATGCGCTTTTATTCTAATCAAAATACAAGTTAGGGGTCATTTAACACTAATATAAAAGTAATTACAACAAATAATCGTTCCACTAAAGACCAAAGTCAAGCACGGAGGTCATACACTAGCACCTCACAAATAGTGTTTAGATAATCACATCTCTCGGGTGTAATAAAGTATATATCACAATATGGAAATGGAAAACATCTCTCACTACCTGTCATAGCAAAATAGATTATCATAGGCTTGGGAAAGGATCAAACTTCCACCACTTGGCGTAAGCACCTAGCATAAACTATCAAAGATGTCTTTTAAAGGGTTATAACGTTAGGTGTAGGGATATGGAATACACGATTTTGTTGGATAAAGGCAATCTTTACTGGTGGCGAGTTAATCATCTTGGTTAATTACATGTATAATATGGTGTTGCTAAGCCAAGACTAGACTCGACTTAAGCTAATAAATAAAAAATAACAAAAACATAAAACAAACATAGAATGAAACGGGATGGTAGTCCGTATGTTTTTTCTCCTTTCTTTTTCTATTTTTTTTCTTTTTCTTTATATATATATATATATATATATATATATATATATATATATATATATATATATATATATATATTTTCTTAAATTTTTCAATTTTTTTTTTTTTTTTTTTTTTTTTTTTTTTTTTTTTTTTTTTTTTTTTTGCATACACTCTTACCCTACCATCCAAAATAATACATCATAGGGAATAAACATTCCTCTTACACTTGAATTTTTATATACTTTACAATAAACTAATCTAATAACTCGAATTAAGATAATCAAAACACTTGGAGTAATTTTTAAGATTAACGCACATATGGGGGTAATATATGATGTTCTTCCCCATTACTCCGTAACATAAGTACTTTACCCATGAGTCCCAATCGTCCCAAAATAATATGTACAAGATATGACTCGACTTAGCAACCATATAATCAATTAGATAATTAACTAAAGGTTTAAACATGTAACAATAATGCACTAAAGATGAGTGCATACACGGAAGGCTAAGGCGATTTAGGTGTACATTTAAGTGGGCTGTAACAAATTCTTCCTTTAAGTAAGATGCTTAAAGTTAGAAACGAAAAGATAGGCTCGGAGGGGTGTACTAGGGGTTTCGTGTACTAAAAATGAGTACAACGTTAAGGTGTGAGAAAAATTAGTTGACTTTACTAGTCAAGTAATATGACTTAAATGGTCAAGTAATTATGATTCGGGTTTAACACAAGGGTGATCCTAATGCCTCTTATCATGTAGTAAATCCTACTACACGAATGTAGTCTCACTAGTGGTCTCGGGATGCATCACTAACGCAAGTTCTAGAATCTAAATGCTACCGGTACACTCATAAGCACTAATAGTGAATGCTTTTCCTATCAAATCTAAAGGCGAACCTCACGTATTTGGGTGGAAAATTTTTCTGAATGATACGGTTTTGTGCTAGTCATATGACTCCTATCCATGAGACGCTTGCTATGGCTAAAGTTTCACTCTTAAATGTTGTAAAAAGTTTTAAATTTGGCGCTAAAATTACACTAACAATTATTTCTCTTAGTTTTATTACACACCTACCATCAAACAAACAAACTCAAGTGCAATTGTATCCTATAAGGTATCATCATTTACCCTCCCTTACACTTAGGATGGACATTGTCCTCAATGTTCAATTAAAGAATGTAAAAGTGAAATAGGTAAAAGAATGAAATCAAATACTCCCCTGATTCGTTCGGTGTGGATAGTGTGGTAACAAGGTTAGATCTTCCTCCAAGAAAATAAACAATCAAAGCTTCCCTTCCAGAAAAATAAATCATCTTCTTGTCATATGTAACCTATTAAACCTGAGAAAACAAACAAGGCAACCTCGCGTAAAATCGGCGGCAATCTATGTATATTAACAAATCCTAGAAAGCAATGTAAGATATAATGCTTGTGGAATGAATGTTTGCAGATTTCCTGGAGTTTATAAAACTAAAGAATTAACAAAAACTTTAAGACTCCGTTAGAAAAACAAAACTAGCAAAATTTCCAGAATTTTACACATGACGCCGTCAGGAAATAATTCATGACGCCCCCAGACAGTCAACCCAAATTAACCAAGGATGGTCAACAGGTCAAACCTGGGAGAGGAGAGATCAATTTATGATCCGTTGAAAGCACAGTGTGTTCACGGGTCGTTATGTCCCAACGAGGTTGAAATTGTATTTTTGAACGTCTGGAGATATAGTGATTGGGGAAAGTTATCAGATTATGATTTGGATTTATTACACTAATCAGTTATGATTGAGATTAGGCTAATTTAACAGTATTAACAATTACAGGAAACAGATATGTAATTAAACTTAAAACGAAATCAGAATTAAAATAAACGTTACTACGTACAGGAAAAAAGGGAATTAAACAAAAATAAACTAGAGGGGGTGAAATGACTTTTCTACAAAATTAATATTAAAAGAAAATTTTAATAACAAGAAAATTATTTTTTTGATTATTTTATTATTTAATATTAATTAAAATTTATTTAATAATTAATTAAAACTAATTTAAATTAAGGAAAATACTAAAATGACTTAGAAAATTATGAAATTTTTTATAAAACTAATTAACTATTACAGGAATCCTAAAAAATTATTAAAAGTTTAAAAAAATTTATAACTAAGCTATTTTAATAATTATTTACTTGTTTATTATGTAAAACCTATTTAAACTAATTTAATTATGAAAAATACTAAATGAACAGTAAAAATTATGAAAATTTTTCTAAAAATACTTTATGATTTATAAAACCTAGGAAAAATATAAAAAGATACTATTGCTTATAAATAAGCAGAAAGGAAATTAATTTTTGATTTTTCAATTAAAACTAAATAAACTAGAATTAATTATTATAAATACTAAATCTACTCAGAAAATTATGAATATTTTTACACAACTATTTTAATATATTAGGAACTAAAGAAAAATATAAAATTGAAAATTACTTTTTGAGAAAGCAGAAAAATAAGCATAGAAGCTATCACTTATTTTATTTTTGGTTTTTCTTGGTTTTGCTTTTACAAAACTAATTTAATACTGAAAATATGCAACTTTTGTGAAATCAAACTTTTTGGAAATTAAAAATAAGCAGTATCCATGCTTAATGGCTTAACAGAACAAAATAAGCTTTAACCAAATAAGATGTACACAAAATAAACCAAAACAACTAGATAAGCACTCTGAATAAGCCATGAGACAAGAATAAGCAAATCCAAAACACACAAACTTACACAGGCCAAAAGGGCTAATTGCAGCCCTATGTGGGGCCCACAGGAGTGACCAAGGGTCCAAACTAAAACTAAATCTAAAAAGATGGCTAGTAGGGCTTTCCAATAAGCCAATAAGCAGACCCTGGGGTCCACAAATAAGCCAAGGAGGGGTTTGTGAAGTTGGGTGGTTTGCACTGAGAGATCAAGGGTGTCAGTTGGGTTAAAGGATTCTCAGGCCTAATTAAGCTATGGATAAGGGGTTCAAAGGCCAAATTAAGCACTGATCTAGTAAAATGGCTTAATAAGCTTCTCAATAAGCCAGGGTTTAGAGGGTGGGACCTACTAGCAAAGACTATGGATGCATGTGAATTAAGTCTATGGTTCCTGCTGATGAATCAGCAGGAATGGGGTAAAACTAATGGGACAAATAAGCTAAGGGTAGGGATGTTGAGATCCAAAATGAGCACAGAAATGAAAAGGTAGCTTAATGAGTTTTCTAAAAAACCAAGGCTCAAGCCCTGAGGTCCACAAATAAGCTCTCAGTGAGCTATAGAAAATTAGCTTATGGGGTCCATACCTGGGTATAAGGCATATACTTGCCTGCAGGCTCAAATAAGCACTCAAATAAGCTGTTAGAAAAATCCTATAATTAATCTAAAATAAGGTTTCACAAGTTCAACTGTCAAACTTAAACTTCCAAAAAGCTCAATGCTTAATTTTGAAAAATAAAATCATGAAAAATCTTGCAATTTTGGAATTTCCTGAGAACTATGTAATTTGACTTTTTGAGTTTCTTGAAAACTTTGACTTTGGTGAACTTTGATTTGATTCTAATGACTGAAAATGAAATAATAAGCTAATGAGAGACTAACATAAACTATAAAAACTACTTTTGAATTGAAATGATGAGATTTAGAACCTTAAAAGCTAACAGTGAACAAAATCAAGAGTTTAAAAGTGATTTTTGACTTTCTATCCAAGAGCAACTGATTTTTATGACTTCAATGTTCTACTATGACCAAACATGAGTTACCACAACCAAAACTAACAACAACAACAACACACTAGGTCATACAGAAATCAACAAATCCAAACAATCCTTTTATAAACTGTTTATGAGATTTTCAAAGCATTTCAAAGATTCAAGCCTAGAAACTGATAATTAAGCTTATACTAACATGTAATAAGTATGATTAAGCACAGTCTAACAACAAGTGACAGTTAAAACTAGCAAGAACCACCTATGCAATTTATAACAGTGAATAAGGTTTTGGATTAAAAAACTTACACAACTATACCTAATACACTAATCTTATTCTAAAATGCTATAAATACCACAAATAAGCACAAATGAGCAGAAGTTACACTACAATAAGCAATGATACAGTAATATACTAAAAATTAAAGAAAAATAGAAAAATTAAACTTACTTGAGACCCTAGCTAAATAAGGGTACCCATATGGGCATCTACAAGCTCTAGCTTGTTATAAACAACCTAGTAAAGTCCCTCTGGCCAATCCATTTAGACAACTTCCAAAGCTTCCTGTCCAAAATGCAAGGGTAGGCTGTGATATATTTTTGATCTTTGATTTTATTTTCTTTTTAGTGTTTCCTTTTATATTTGAGAGCTTAAGTGAGTTTGTGAAACACTTGTGACAACTAAAAAGCTTAAACCATATTTTTGCTAAAAAGCTTAAATTCTAAAATGAAACTGAAAATGTTGTAATAACTTGAAATTTATATTAATAAGCTTGAAATTACACTGAATAAGCTAAGAATACAAGTTTGAAACTGGATTAAATAACAGAAAACCTTAATTTTACTAAAACGATATTACAATTACACTAATAATCTAATACTCCTTCACTTATGCTTCTCTCCCTTTTATAGTTGAAAATTAGGGTTCCTTGGACTCTTGTGAGCATATCCCATCAACAATCTTGACCTTAGGATGATTAGAATTTAATCTTGGCCCTTGGTTGGTTTTGGCGCCAAAATCAGTTTGACCAAAGTATCTGTTTAAAGTGCAATTGGGGGTACGTTAATTGTGCCTTGTTTTGTTAGGTTCATGGTGGGTTTGGGTGGTGGATGTGATGGTGAAAGTGGGGTTAGTGGATTAGACAGGATTGCAGGGACAAGTGATGAAGAAGGAGGGAAGGGGTCAGGGTTTGACCCTTGTTTGACCGTAGCTTTTTACAATTAAAACGGGGATGGGCCTTGGGGGTGTTGAGCTTGTGGTATGGACTGGACTGGTGAGGGTGTTGTGTTTGGATTGGATTTTGTTTGTTTGTAGGTTGGTTTTGGATTTTGGACTTTGTAAATAATACAAAGGTCCGTTTGGTATAGTAATTTAACAAGGACCAATTTTGCAATTAACTGAATTTTGAGAGACTGAAGTTATGACTTTCCCAAAGTTATTTCAAGGGTGTAACTTGCCAAGTCTCAATAGTAAAAGGACCATGAATGATAATTTTCCAAAATTTAATCCTAGGGACCAAAACTGCCAAACTTTAAAATTCAGGGACTAAACTTGTAATTTCTTCAAACTTTTCACCCAGGGACCAAACTTGACAACTTGTAAATTCCTAAGGACTTTTTTTTACTTTTCATCCAAATCCAATGCTTAGGGGTCATTTCTGTCAATTTCCAAACTTGAGGGACCATTTCTGCCAATTTTGCAAACTTTTGTTCCAAGGACTATTTTTGGCATTTTGTGATTCCACCAGGTGTGTTTTGACATTCTGAGCTCAAAAGTGGTAATTTACTTCCCCGGCTCTGGCTTTTGACACGTTTTACAAACTCGTGCTCGTTTTTGGCCTGATTTTTGCCAATTTCTGAAATATTCGTTCCTGCAGGATCACAAACACAGAAACACAATATCTTTGGTATTTATGATTAGTTTGTGTCTATTTTGGTCTTAATATGTCCAGAAAAAGGTGTGTGAATAAGCACACACCAACTTGGACTAGGACTTATGGAACCTACATTGTAGTTATGAACGTTAGAATAAAATCATAAAAATCAAAACAAATCCATCTTAGTACTTTTGGTCTGCAGGCTGGCGGAACCATTCAACATGGCGAGCGGAACCCTCCTTTTGGTTCTGTCCAATAGGCCGACCCTGCAAGTTGTTTTCTTTTTATGCATTACACCAAATACTCCTTATCCTTTTACCACAACACAACAACAATTACTATTCACTCCACAACACCAATACACATAAAAATTAGGTTTCTCCTTCATCCTCCTTGCTCTCTAAACATCATTGTAAGTATTCTAAACATAATTACACTCCTGATCTGTGTCTAGGATTTCTATTCATGCACATAAACTAAAAACTTGGGGTTATGCATCAACTTTAGAAATCATATAGAGCATGTGTTGTAAATAAAACTAATCATGTTTTCCTTAGTTAGGAATTGAATCTTGTAGGACATTATCATGTTTACCAAACACCCCATGTCAAATTTTTGCAAAAATACTTTTCACTACTAGGAAAAATATTTTTTTTTTCTTACACTGTTGATACAAACTAAAAACGTTATGTTTTGAGCATCACTTGCATAATGTCTCTTGAATGCTAAAGGAAATATATAACTGATATGTATTTTTGGGTACATTCAAATGAGGCTACATTAAATTAGGAGCTTTTGGGTTATCTTTAGTTTTATAACAAAATTTGCATAATAAAACATTTTAAGCATTAAAATGAGTCAAGATAACCGCACCTCCACATTGTTTGCATGTAGGCACACACTAGAACATCTATATTATAATAGTCATTAACTTAGTCTAAAATGTGATATGTGTGTTTCTAGTAATCATCATGCCTCCCGCAACTCACTATGAACACAAGGACATACTTAACTACCTTCCAAAACACCACAAAACCAAAGACTTAACTCCCAACCAAGTCAAAGTGTTTAAAGCTCTAGAAAAACGTTATGTTCATGAGGGTAGGACCATTGACCCCTCTTTCTTAGAAAACACCAATATTCGTAGGGAACTAGCCGACATCCATTTTGATTGCCTTCTAGATAACGATGAGCCCATTTGTCCTAGATCCATTCTAGAGTTCTATGCTTCCATCACTCTCCACACTAATGATGATGGTCTCAGGTATTTGTCTTTCATGGCTAGTGGTCACACCTATAACATCTCTCTTAATGACTTTGCTCAAGTTCTAGGTGTTCCGAATCATGGTACTTGTCTTTATTCGGACAACACTCACTCACAATTCTTGACTCAGTCATTGACTGGATCCATCCTTATGATACTCCTCTTGTATCCAAGGAAGTCATTCGTGATCATCTCTTTGTTAGGAATTCCGATACTAGAAGAACTTGTTCGAGGAATGAGGTTGATAAGGACCCTTATGGTATGGAACTCAACGAGCTTAAGCCTCAATTCAAGAAGTGGGAAGAAGTCCTTAGAGCCAATGTCATTAGTACCATAGGGAATAGGGATCATCTCAATGTTTACCTTTGTTACATGCTCTACTCCGTGTCCATGCGTCAACCTTTCAATTTGGCTTACTACATAGCCAAAAGGATGGCGACATACCCATGCAAGGCACCACCGCTGTTCCAAATGGAATGCTTTTAACTCGTCTCTATAGACAATTTGCTCCCATTCCTCCTACTGCTCGAGGTCTTCGCCTAGACTACTCTCTCGTGCCACATATCTTTGTTCCATTAAGTGATAAGAGAGTTGCCAAGGCTTAAGGGAAACGCCCTCATCCTCCTACTTCCTCATCATCAACATCGTCATCCATGAGTGAAGATAACGGTTTACCTAACTCTAGACTACCACCTCTTGAGTACCTCCAACAACTCCCAAGGTTACCAAACGATTCGGAAGAGTTCAAGCAATAAAAGGGGATGTGGAAATGCTTTTGAAGGTACCTCAGCAAGCTCAACAAGAAGATTGATCACCAATGAGAGCGATATTTGGAGTGTTTGGCATAACATAACATTTGAACTATTTGGTCATTAAAACAATGTGTTTTATGGATTTATGTATTTGTAGGATGATTTGGTAACTTTTAGACTATGTTTGTACTAATCGGATATGCAGGTGAGCAACTTTGTGATGTTGCCAAATTTTCATTATTTTCACTAAGTATAGTGAAATTCGCCCGCACCCGTTCAAACTCTATCAGTACATATGTTTTTACCTGCATTTCTGTCATGTCCCAACTAGTTTTTAATCTTTACATATGTTTTAGGAAAAATTTCAAAATTCTAAAGTCGTTCGGACCTTTAAAAATATACATTGTCTCGAATTTTTGCATGGTAGATCTGGCGGAACCAAATATAGGATTCCGCCAGTGTCATAATTTGGTTCCGTGAAATAAAGCTCAACGGATCCCACGGAACCCAAATTAGGGTTCCGCGCGTGTCATCGTTTGGTTCCGCCAGCCTCTCAGGAAGTTTTCTACATTTTTCAAAAATTTGACTCCTCTCCAATACCAATTCTTCATTTTAAGTTAGAAACATATTTGTTATACTTTATTAAGCACATTAGGATCATTTTTAGTCATTAGAACCAATAGAAAGCCACTTACCGCCAAAAATTCAATTTACTCATAACTAACTCATGGAACCCTTCTGCATAAAGTAAGGAACCCTCATTTTGGTTCCTTGCAATCCGTGGTACCTCTGACCACAAATATTTGATATGACCACATAGCATTTAGTGCTTATCTTGGTCCTTTTACTCAATCAAGTTTCATTGGATTGACTTCCAATGATTTGACAACCTTTTTAAACCTACCAAATGATTAGGAACCCTCAATCTTTGTATGGAAGAACATCAAATCCAAACACTCCTTCCAAAATTTCTTCAACTCTATAAATTTGACCATCTTGGATACTTTCAAATCACATCATCACCATCAACATCTCTGATCATTAGCTTCTAAATAACCACCTTTGACAATGACAAAGTCAAACAACTCTACACCATCATGACCCATTAGGCGAACCGCCAGAATAAGTGTCAAACCATTTTGTTTCAACACAACAATCAACCTAAGCTCATCATCATCGGATGAATCACCACTCATCATCTCATCACCTATCAAGGATGAAATTTTCCTTAATCTTGCCACTCCTACACCATCACCAAGACCACAAAATGTCATATCCACTCCACCACCAACAAAAACACCCATTGATTCAACACCACCACTGGCTCCAGCTCAACTAGAGCTGGCAATTTCTGACACAGACCTGTTAACATGACATGACACGACCTGCTCTTAACAGGTTTCATGTCTTAACAGGTCCGGACCCGTTAAGACACGAATAATATTAACAGGTTTCGTGTCTTAACAGGTTCGGACCTGTTAAGACACGTTAAGATACGTTAATATATATATTGTCCTAAAAAACCCTAACTTTCAAACTACTCAGCCACTCACTCATCTCATCTCACGATTCTCACTTTCTCAGCCTCCATTCCTCCCTCATCATTTAACCAACAAATCACATAAAAACTCACCATTTAACCACAAAATCTTTCACCTTTCACCAACAATTCAACAATTCGTGTATATATACTGGAACCGATTTTGGAGTTTGAAGTTTTTCTCTCAATATTTTGGGGTAATTATTCTAAACATTTTTTTACTGCTTTATATGCTGATTATATATCAATTTGTTGAAGTATGAAACAAAAAAGTTGTATATTGTTCATATGATATAAAAACGATAATTAAATAAATCAAAAACAATAATTAAATAAACCGATTGGTTAAATAAATCGAATGGAAAGAACAACATATAAGAAGAATGAATTAATTAATACCTTTTAGAATAAATTGTTTTGAATGTGTATGCCAAATTTTATGTGGATTGGTTTAGCTTTATTCCCAGATTTTTGTCTTTTTGTGAATATTTGCAACAATTGCCAAATCGGTGAAAGTTGTTTTCATTCATATCGCGACTTTTAATTTTACAATATAGTGGACAAAGTAAAGTAAATAAGTGCTGCTGGTGTTGTTAATATTTTGTAGATGGATCCTGAGTGTGTTGAAATTGACCCGGAAAAAAATAGCTCAAAGAGTGTTGATATGGAATCTGATGAGGTCGAATCTGTGGATATGGAAGGAGGAGTGAAGAGAAAACAGAAGGAGCGATCTACCGTATGGAATTTTTTTGAAAAAGATAAGAACGCAATAAAAGGTGCCAAAAAAGTGCAATGTAAGTGCAACAAGTGTAATAGTATTTTCACATATGATAGTAAACAAGGTACGGGTAATCTGTTGCGACACAAAGAAAGATGTTATGGTAAAGGTTGTCATGATGTTGGTCAAATGCTATTTAATAATGACATGGCACTACGGTCATCTAGAATTAATCAAAAAACTTTTCGTGATTTGCTTGTGGCTGCTACTGTTAGGCATGAATTGCCTTTGTCATTTGTTGATTATAAGGGTGTTAGAGATTTAATTACATACTTGCAACCTGATGTAAACGTCATTACTAGGAATACTGTTAAATCTTATTTGTTGAAATTGTTTAAGATAGAGAAGGAAAAAATTAGAACGATGCTTATGGTCTTCTATTACTACCGATGGTTATTTAGCAATTACCGTGCATTTTATTGACAACGATTGGGTTTCGCAAAAGAGAGTCTTATCATTTTCTTTCATGCCACCACCTCATTCGGGCATTGCTTTAAGTGCAAAAGTGTTTTCAATTTTAGAAGAGTAGAGCATAGAAAAGAAGATATTTTGTGTGACTTTAGATAATGCATCTTCTAATGACCGTTTTGTTGATCTATTAAGGGAACAATTAGATACAAAGCCGCCACTTATTTCTAGTGGTATGTTTTTTCATATGAGATGTTGTGCACATATTTTAAACTTGATTGTGCAAGAAGGGCTCAAGGAAATTGATCAAGCTGTTTGCAAGGTTAGAGAGAGTGTCAAGTATGTTAAAGGATCGCATTCACAAGTAAGGAAACAAAAGTTCTTGGATTGTGTTAAGTTGAAAGGTTTAAGTTCGAAAAGGGGGTTAAGGCAAGACGTTCCTACTAGGTGGAATTCTACTTTTATAATGCTTGATAGTGCCATTTATTACCGAAAGGCGTTTGAAATTTTAGCATTAGATGATTCTAATTATAAGAGTTATCCAAGTGCTTTAGAGTGGGACATCATTGAAAGGATTTGTGTTTTCCTTGGTGTTTTTTATGATGTGACTAATGTTTTCTCGGGTACCAAATATCCTACTGCAAACTTGTACTATCCCCACGTGTTTATGGCTTATTTAACTTTGCATGATAGTATTACTTTGGGAGATGAGTATATGAAGGATATGGCAACATCTATGATGGAGAAAGTTCAAAAGTACTGGTCTGATTTTAATCTTACTCTAGCCATAGCCATGGTATTCAATCCAAGATACAAATTGCACTTTATTGAATGGAGTTATAAAAAGGTTTATGGAGAGATCAACGACAAATTTGGTATAGTTGATAAGTTATTGGATGCCACTTTTCAAGAATATGAAAATGTGCATGATGGTTCCTCTACAACCTCAAACTTCGCAAGTAGTTCAAATGCAAGCAAATCTGTTGAAAAGACAAGTGATGATACAAGACGTTTCTATGAAGTTAAATCAAAACTTTTGGTAAGTTATTTGTTTGTTATATATTTTTATATATTGTCTTTGAATAATGATTGAATTACAACTTTTTAACTATTGTTTTATAGGATTTTGATGATTTTGAAAGCACAGAATTTGTAACTAACAAGAAGTCGGAATTGAAATTGTATTTGGAGGAGCCAAGAATGGAAAGGACAATGGAACTAGATGTGTTGGCTTTTTGGAGAGCCAATCAGTTTAGATATCCCATACTTGCGAGGATGGCTCGAGATTTTTTGGCCATTCCAGTATCTACTGTCGCATCAGAGTCTACATTTTGTGCTAGCGGATGAGTACTTGATCAACAATGAAGTTCACTTAGTAAAGATACTGTCGAGGCTCTTATATGCACGAAAGATTGGTTAGATGCAGATTCAAATGAAATTGCTCTTGATCAGCTCACTGAAGATATAATGTCGCTTGATGTTAGTGTTGAATCAGATGCTTCAAACTCGGTCAACGTTTGAAGAGGTAAACTTCTGATGTTAGTGTTCATATAGTAACTTCTGCTATTGATAAATGAAAATTTCATGAGATTAACTCAATTGTGCATCATACTTCTCTTATTGAAAGGTATGTTGGTAAATTTGGATGAAAACTTGATCTGGTTTGAAGTAATTTCATGGGAGCCTAGAGCTGTTATTTATCATAATTTCTTGGTTAGTATCTGTTTTTATTCTGTTATTAATGCTAGCTTATTGAGTTATTTCAGTTTAGAGAAATGATAGGGAGACTTGGCCTAATTTCATGCCTAAACATGCGTGGCAGGACCTACATTTTCACAAATTACTCTAATAAAACACTATCATGCATGTTTAGGCATTAAATTAGTTACATTTTTGACCTCTTAATCATTTCTCTTCAGTTTGTTATCTAGTAACTAAGAATTGTTGTGAATAAGTTACTTTTGATCCCTCCGAATCCCGGTAAACTCTAGCCTGTCTGCCGGTTTTTCTTGTTAAATTTTAGGTTTGAATGTTAGTAGCAGCTATGAATTACATATTATTGCTTTAGAGGGTGTTTTGGGATTGCTTGTATTTGCTTATCAGTTTTAAGTGTTTGGATGAAAACTTGATCTGGTTAGAATGACCAACATAGTCTAGTCTTTATGCAATCTGCTCGAAATGGCAAATGGACAACATGATGATACATAAGCATGTGTTGTATGTTTGTTAACTCAACTTGTCATAACTAAAGATTTCTATCTGGCAGAAAAAAAATTTCATTTATCAAGTTGAGTTCAATATTTTTGTCAGAAAAATTAACTTTTGACAAAAATAGTAGCGAAAGTTCAAATTTTTCTACTGCAATTTCTTTCTGTGGTCTGCTGCAATTTCTTTAGTCTGCCGCAATTCCAAGTTAGTTGTCTCTTGAAGTTGCTAATCAGCCCTTGTTCCATTTAGGTTGTTAAGTTGATGTTCATGAGATAGTTTCATTTCATAAGGGTTTGATATAGATTCATGCAGCCAATCAGCCCTTGTTCCATTTAGCTTAATACATGCGCTGTGGTATATTGTTGGATTACAAAACAATTATACTTATGATTGCGCTTTTATTTAACATGACAATTAGCAGCCAATCAGCCATGGTGCACTGGTAATATGCTCGAGGACATGGGTTTCGCATACGGGTGAAGAGTGAAGACATTATAATTGTTTACTTTTGTTTCGTTATGTATTAGTTATAAGGATTTATCAAAGACTTTTTGTTTCGTTATGTATTAGTTAACAATATTATTAGGAACTCTCGTTAAATTGTGAACTCGTTTTGTTTCGTTATGTATTTTTGTTAACAGGTTCCTTATTGTGTAACATGTTAATTTTCACGTCGTGTTCGTGTTCGAGAAAAGTGACACGATTTTTTATCGTGTCGTGTTCATGTTATGGTCAATCGTGTTCGTGTCTTATCGTGTTCGTGTCTTATCATGTCGTGTCAGACACGATATGCCAGCTCTAAGCTCAACCAACAAAATCTCCATCACCTCCAAAATACCAAAGCTTGACCCTATTGAACTTTTTTGCACTCCACCAACATCACCTCATCCTTTTCTACAAGACTTAGATGATCTTCCACGTAGATGAACCAATCCACCACCATTTCCTTCATTTGGCTCCATTGAACGAATGGCAAATAAACCACGGGCTTTCTTTGAGCCTAATGAGCCATTTGAACAAGAACAACCACCTCAACAAGAATCATCACAACCAAAACCATTGTTGTTTTACCCAATCTACAAAGAAACCCATGGTCATTTGTATGGAGAACCAAACTTCCAACACCATGATCAACCTCCACCTCAAGAGTCTCAACCACCCTCTCAATCCCAATCCCAACACTTTGACTCTTTCTTTCCTTCGTATGAAGAAATTGAGGCTTCGTTGTGGAACAACCCTCCTAACACCCATGAGGAGATCAATGATCGCCTCGAAAACTTGTACACTTTTAAAAACATGGTGGACACACACCTCCATCAAGCGATGGAATTCTAATCTGCCTTGCTCTTATCCGTTGTAGCACCAAATGTAACAACCGTGGTTTTAGCAGGTAAGTTTGACTGATAGTCTTGACTCGGTTGACATTTGTTTGGTGTGTCTTAGGTGTTTGAAGTGATATAGGTGAGTTTTAGCACTAAATCCCTTTGAGTAAATGGTTTTTATTGTGATTTGGAAAGTATGGAATTTGGGAAAGTTCATTTTGATCGCCTTTGTGGTGTAGAAATGACTTGTGAAGTTTTTGGTGTTTTTGTGTTTTTGCATAACGAGTTTTCGTTCAAGTATTTCAGCGTTAGCAAGTTACGAGGAGTTTGTTTTTATGTGTTACTCTTTTAAAAGAGTGAAAATCTATTTTTGGAAACTTTGTTTTGAAAATAATAATTTTTCCGGTCTGTCGTAAAATTAAGGTTTATCGCGTAAGACGTTAGGTTTCGTTGTGGGTTCGCATAAAACATAAAAAGTATGAGGTTTTGAGTATAATAAATAAATTTAATAAAAAAATATATATCCTATATATATATAAATCGGCCAAGAGGGTTTTTAGGGGAAAAAGGAAACCCAATTTGAGTCCATATATGATTCTTAGACCCAACGGTTATCCATAATTAATATATAAACAAACCAAAACACCACAAATCCCTTTTTCTCTGGTTTTGGGTCGTTCAAGAGCAAGGGGCAAGGAAGGAAAAAAAATTAGGGTTTATAATTGTGAAGCAATAATTAAGAATCAAGGTAAAATTCCTAAAACACATGTTTTATTGTTTGATTAATTATTCGAATTCATGTAATATTAAGTATGATTGAACTATGGTTTTTAAGTTAATGTAAATTAATTAATATAAACATGTTGGGATCAATTAATGATTATGTTATGATGAATGGTGAAGAGAATTGAGCGTAAAACATGCTAGTTATTGAATTAGGGTTTGAAAAGAAAATTAGTGCTTTAAAGATTAAAAGGTATTTAATAGACGGTAATGAGTTAGATAACCAAATTTTAGTCTAAATTGAAGTTTAATGAAATATCTTTCTAAAAAGTCCGCCCACGGTTGATTTCGAGGTCCGGAAGTTAATCATTTGATTTTTCTTTGTTAAGGTGTCAAAGCTGTAAAACCCGGACAGATTTAGGTCATAAGTTTGGTAGTGAGATATGGATTAAAAAGTGAGATTTAGCTTAGCCCTTCTGGTTGAGTTAAGTTTAATATGTACTTGGACTCCCACGCGAAGGATTTGCGATAAAAGGTTGTAGAAGTATTTTAATTTAATTAAAACTTTTTGGTGTTCGTTCAGATCCGAATCTGGATAGTTTGTAAGTTTGATTTTATGAAGGGTACTTGTGTGTGTTTTTAGAACATGGTCTTCTAGTAGTAGCTTGTGTACATCCAAGGGATAATGGTATATTTTTTGTGTGAGTTATTGAGCCTTTAAAGTTATTATTTCATGTGGGCGAATGTACCCTAAAATTCTACGTTTTCTGATTTTAAAAGTGCAAAGGATTTAGTGATTATTAGGATTTGGTGGTGATTAGTATGGAGTCTAGGAGATCTATGGTAAGTCATATGAATCTTATACATCCACCATATGCGTATTACATGGGTTATAGCTTTTAGCTTGGCCATGTGTAACGTGGACTTATTTTTTGTGATATAGATTTGTGATTTGTGTTTGTGGAAGCTGCAAAGTTTGAGGTGAGTTCATAGTCCCATTTTTACTTTGTTTTTGTTGGGTTTTGAATTCTACTGCTGAGTGAAACTACTGCTGTGATGAAACTGCTGCTAATGTAAATGACTCTGCTGCTGATGACAAAGTGCTGCTAAGGGAAAATGCTGCTGAAGGAAACTACTGCTAGTGTGATAAGCATGCATTCGAAGTAGATAATTATAGAATAGATTGTGTATATATCTTATACGTCTAGAATATTCTTATCTTGCATAGAAAGTTATTGTAAACCTAGTAGGACTCCTTGGCCTATAAAAGGAGGATCCTAGGGTTAGATTAAGTACGTATTGTTTAGTTTTCGTTTACACTTCAAGGTTGTAAAACCCTAGCATTGTCGAGTGCTCGTATTAATAATATTGAAGTGTTGATAGTGAATTGTTCTTCTTAAGTTAAGCTTTTACATTCCGCATTCAAGCTTAAGTGTTTACATTAAGTCAACTTCTATATAAGATCGTTTGCTCAACTGGGATCAACAAGTGGCATCAGAGCTAGGTTAGCTCGTTACCTAAGGATTTACAAGGTTTTATGGTCATTGGAAGAAAGCAGTTGTGTGAGGGTACGATTGATTTTCAAGGCTTCTTCATGTTTATCAATTGTTTAAGGTATTGTATTGTGCCACTCGTAACAAATTTTTATGTTGCTCGATATAATGGTTTCTGCTGCTGCACTATTCGATACTATTGCTGCTTTCGAGAGATTCTACTACTAGTTATTTGTTTCTGCTGCTCGAAAGATTTATTCTGCTGCTGCATTTAGGGATTTGGAGATGGTTTACATACACATGGATTATTTGGTTTTCACACACACATGAGGAGTTTGGTATATTTGTTCGAAAAAATATTTATGGCTCTTTCTTATTGATTAATTGATTACGAAGAAGATGGATTATCACATATTTGATGTTGTAGTTGAGTTTCACAAATTTGTGTTCTTATCATATCTCAAAGTGGGTGTTACACTTTGAAGATAACTTGTTTGTTTTATACAGTGGTGACAAAGACTTGTCAAATCTAGCTTTCATAGGTCAAGGGGATGATGGACGAAGACCTAGTTAACTATCACTTGAAGGAGTTACGTTATTGTGCTCAGTGTCTCATTGAAGATGAGGATTTTGTCAAGAGATTGCAGTCTACTTATATATTTGGTTTTGGGTATAAGTTCAAAGTCACGTGGATAGTACAAGACATAAGACACAAGTTTGGGATATTCTACTTCTTCATCAAGTTCGTTATATTTGGTTTTCTTCACATGTGATCATTACATAGAGGCTACAGATTTGAAAAATCACGAAGATGGTTAACACTTGGATTTCAGGGGAAGCATTTTCTATAGTGTTTAATCATTGACATGCATCACTCGAGGGGAAGATTTTTGCTATTAAGAGTTGATATTACTACTGCTGGTTTAAGTTTCTATTGCCTTAATTTCATTTTTAGTAAGCTTTTTGGTGTACATTCATGGAGGGTATCTTGAGGCATTAGAATATTGGATTAGAAGTGTGATATTGGTTCGTGGTGGTTGAAATCAAAGTTGCTTCTGCTTAGCTTCTCCTAGTGGATAATGACAAAAAGGGGAAGAAGAGTCTACTTGAATATTTGCAACTTGAAGATCCTTGGTGGTACATGTTATTTAAGTTCACGTGGTGAGCTTAAGGGGAAGATTGTTTCATTCATGAAGATCAAGATGAAGGTTTTGTAATTATCAACTAGGGGAAGATTGTTAGGTTTTATAATTGAGTTGATAAATACAAAACTACAAGTGAAGAATGAAGACAATGCAAAATACAAGGACTTGCTTTACAAAGAAGTTTTTATTTATTAGTCCTTCGTAGTATTTTGTAAACCCTAATCCTCTAGTATATAAAGAGGACATGGGTCATTAGTTTGGTGTAAACAGAAAAGATGTAGTCGACTAGTAAAGGGGTGTGTGTGTGTCTAGGCGTCAAGTTCCTACAATGGACGCCTAGAGTTTGTAATAGTTGGTAGAGATGATGACGAGAAACCTTGTTCAATAACAATGATGTTTTAGTTATTCCGCTGTGCATCTTATTGTCTTTGTTATTGTTTAACCCTAGTGCTCAAAACGATCCATGGAGTCTAATAAACTCAACAATTGGTATCAGGGCTTGTGATCTAGAAGTTGTAATCAAGAAGAAACTGTTCCTTGCAAGTTTGCTGTTCCTAATCAACTGCTAAAGATGGGTGATGACACACATATGGTGACTGCTTCAAAGGTTCCCATGCTCAACCCTGGTGAATATGAGCTATGGAAGATGAGAATCAGACAGTACATTCGCATGATTGACTTTAACATGTGGAATGTGATCATGAATGGTGACTCTTTACCAAAGAAAGGTCCTGATGGTAAAGATATACTAATCAAGTCTGCTGAAGAGAACTCAGTGAGGAAGATGGAGATCAAGGCACACAGTATTCTCTTAATGGGAATACCTAATGAATTTCAGTTGGACTTTGATAGCTGTGAGACTGCTAAAGAGTTAATGGATGCTATTGAATTCAGGTTTGGAGGGAATGATGCTACCAAGAAGTCAAGGAAAAACATGTTGAAGCATCAGTTTGAGAACTTTACTGCTGAAAGTGGAGAGAAAATTAATGGCACCTACAACAGGCTCAATCAACTTGTCAGTCATTTAAAGCTTGTTGGCTATGTGGTTCCACAAGAAGGTGTAAATCTCAAGTTTCTCAGAAGTCTTGCACCTGAATGGAGTATGCACACTGTTGTTTGGAGGAATAAGCCTGACTTTGAAACTATAAAGTTGGAAAGTCTCTATTACAACTTAAGAGTGTATGAACCAGAGTTGTCTACTTCATCTACTTCTGGTACACAAAATCTAGCCTTTGTATCTTCAAAGTCAAAGGGGTCTAAAGAATCTCACTCTCCTGCTTATGGAGTATCTACTGCTGATGGATCTGCTGCTAGTTCTAATGATAATAATTCCACCAGTGATATTGCTTTATGTGCATTCTTGGCTGATCTAACTACAAGTATAAGGTCACAGGCACTTAATCAAGATCTGGATCACCTTGATCCTGATGATCTTGAAGAGGTGGATCTTAAATGGCAAATGGCCATGTTGACCTTGAGGGCAAGAAAATTCTGGAAGAGAACTGGAAGAGAGGTCAAGTATAGACCCAAAGAGTGTTGGATTTGATAAGTCAAAGATAGAGTGCTACAACTGCAACAGGAAGGGTCACTTTGCCAGAGAATGTAGAGCTCCAAAGAAAAATGCTGAAGCATCAAAGAAAACTGAAGAAACAAAGAATACCACTACTGCATTGGTATCTTGTGATGGATTGGGAGACTGTTATTGGAGTGATTTGGCTGATGAAGAACCAAATTATTCTTTGGTGGCTCAAGTCAAGCCTGAAGTGCATAACTTTGCACTTATGGCTTATTCATCATCATCTTCTGGATCTGACTCTGAGGTATCTAATGATTCTGATTTATCTGTGTGTTCTTTTAAGTCTTGTGCTGACACTGTAGAAGAACTTAAGTCTAGGAATGAGAGTCTAATTAGAGAAGTTGAAAACCTAAAACTTGATAACCTAGGTTACAAAGTAGGTATTCAAAATGTTGAAAGAATACTTGAGTACTTAAAAGAGTGTGAGCTAGAGTATGTAGATAGAATTAACCAACAAGATGTTGAAATTTTTAAGGAAAACAGTGAAATTGAGTTTCTTAAAAATAAATTAGTAGAAGCAGAAAGAGATAGGGATGCAGCTCTTGCTGAAAAAGAAAACCATATAGTAAGAGTAAACAAACAACAATATGCTTCTAACTTGGTTAATAAATCAATTGAGAGTACCATCATGAGGAAAGGCAGTGGAATAGGTTATAAAGAGGTTGCTCCTCCTGCTAAAAGTGCCTTTGCTCCACCAGGAAAAGAATTGTCCTTTATTAGTGAGCTTAATATTGAAAAACCAGTAGGTGAGTCTAGTACAAGTGTCTTAGAAACACCTAAGGTAGAGGGCAGAAAATTTCCTGATGCTCCAATTATTGAAGATTGGTACTCAGATTGTGATGAGGAACAAGAACCGGTTGAACCAGAACAAAGTGAAGAAAAGGAAGAGATTCCTACTAAAGTTGAACTTAAAATTGAACAGGTGAAGTTTGTGAGACCTGTGTTAGGTAAGGGTATCTCTAGGAGATTGGTTGAATATAATGAGATTTCTAGAGATAGAATGAACGGTTTCAATAATAAGCCTAGGGGAAATCAGAGAAATTTTAATAACCTAGTTTCAAACAAATTAGGTAGTGGGTTTCAATTGAAGAAAAAGGCTTGTTATAAGTGTGGTAGCTTTGAACATTTGATTAATAGCTGTCCTGACCACAAGAAACCTGTTTGGAATCAATACACTAGGGTGAATCAAAAATATGTTAATCAGAATACTCACCCTCATCCTAATAGAAACATGATTCCTAGGGCTGTGTTGTTAAGATCTGGTGAAACTAGATCCATTTATGCTGCTAAATCAAATGGTGCTTTTAAAACCACAACTGGTTCTGTTGCTGGATCTACTGCTAGCAAGCACTCTGCTGCTAGTAAGCATTCTGCTGCTAGTAAGCAATCTGCTGCTAGTACAAAACTTTCTACTTCTAGGCCAAAAGTTTTATCAAATACAGTTTGTTGGGTTTGGAAACCAAAATCAACTATTACACACAATGTTTCCAAAACCAACAGTGCATCAAGTGATTTAAAGAAATTTAACTATGTTGATGCACAAGGCAGATCCAAGTCAGTAATGGCTTGGGTCCCGAAGAGAAACTAATTTCTCTACTTTCATGGGCAGGGTAATCTACTGGATGATCTTAAAGATATGGTTATAGTTGATAGTGGATGCTCTGGACATATGACAGGGGATGAGTCTCAGCTTGAAGATTTTGAGTCTTTTGAAGGTGGTTATGTTGCTTTTGGGAATGATCCAAAAGGTGGAAAGATTGTTGGTAGAGGCACTTTAAGAACTGGAAATTTGGACTTTGAGAAGGTGTTTCTTGTGAAAGGGCTTAAGTTTAACCTCTTTAGTGTTTCACAAATGTGTGACAAAAGGAATTTTGTTCTTTTTACAGACACTAAATGTATGATCCTTTCTCCTGATTTTCAGTTGCCAAATGATAAATTTGTGCTATTGAAGGTCCCTAGAAACGAAAATATATACAGTGACCATATTCAGAACATAGTTCCCAAAAGAGCTTTAACTTGTCTGATTGCAAAAGCCACTATTGATGAGTCCAAATTATGGCATAGGAGACTTGGGCATCTGAACTACAAGACAATGAACAAGTTGGTGAAAGGAAATCTTGTGCGAGGCATGCCCACAAAGTTGTTTGAAAATTGTGAGACTTGTATTGCTTGTCAGAAGGGAAAACAACATAGAGTCTCATTCAAGTCTAAGACTGTAAACACAAATACAGAGCCCTTGCATTTGCTTCACATGGATTTATTTGGGCCTGTTTTTGTGAAAAAGTTTAAACAAGAAGTCATATTGCCTAGTTGTCACAGATGACTACAGCAGGTTTACTTGGGTGTTTTTCTTAGCCACTAAAGATGAAACCCCAGAAATTCTTAAGGAATTTATCACAAGAGTTGAAAACCTGCACAACCACAAAGTGAAAATTATAAGATGTGACAATGGTACTGAGTTCAAGAATAGTGTGATGAATCAATTCTGTGTGGGAAAAGGTATTCTAAGACAGTACAGTGTTGCAAGAACTCTACAACATAATGGTGTTGCAGAGAGAAGAAATAGGACACTTATTGAGGCTACAAGAACAATGTTATCTGATTCTCAATTACCTATACCTTTTTGGGCTGAAGCTGTAAACACTGCATGTTTTGTGCAAAACAGGAGTAAGGTAGTTAAGCCTCACAACAAAACTCCATATGAGCTTTTTCATGGGAAGAAACCAATGATTAATTTTCTCAAGCCATTTGGATGTCCTGTCACTATTTTGAACACTAAAGATCAGTTAGGCAAGTTTGAAGAGAAAGCTGATGAAGGAAATTTGGTTGGTTACTCTGTAAATAGTAAAGCTTTCAGGGTATATAACAAGAGAACCAAACATGTGGAGGAGAATTTGCATATCAAGTTTAGTGAGAACACATCTAATGCTGCAGGAAAAGGACCTGAATGGATGTTTGATGTTGAAATTCTGACCAAAACAATGAATTATGTACCTGTTATTGCTAGTGTTGACACTAACAAACCACAAGAAGACATTGTTTTGATTGAGAAACTGAAGGTTGGTCCTACTTTCATACCTTTACAGCAAGATCAAGATACACAAGAAGACGATGTTCCTCCAGAGAAACCTAAGGAAGCTCAAGCAGATGTTGAAACTTCAATTAATGCAGAAAAGATACCCAATGTAGCTCCAAAAGTAGTTGTTGCTGACTCTCCTACAAGGCCAGAAGACCCTACTGCTGACTCAGAAGACTCTACTGCTAGACCAAAACCAGCAACTACTACTTTAATCAATTCTGCTGCTAAGCCTATTCACTCTGCTTCTACATCACAGTTTCCTTCTTTGGATACTCAGGATAGACCTTTTGATGATATAAATTACCCTGAAGATCCAAATATGCCTCCTCTTGAGAATATCTATGATGACACAAATGATGAAGCTCTTGATGGTAAATTATTTGGAGCTGAAGTAGACTATACTAATTTGGAACTTAATATTCATGTTAGTCCCACTACTACTACAAGAGTTCACAAGAATCATCCAAAAGAACAAATTCTAAGTGATCCTCAATCATCTGTACAAACAAGGAAAATGACTAAAGAGCTCAAAGATCTTCAACATCAAAGTTTCTTTGCAAGATCTCTGCATCAAAGAAACAGTCATAAAGATCTACAAAATTGCTTGTTTGCCTGCTTTCTGTCTCAAATTGAACCCAAGAATACTTACAAAGCCCTACAAGAAGCTAGTTGGGTGGAAGCAATGCAAGATGAGCTTCTGCAATTCAAGCTACAAGAGGTATGGACTTTGGTTGATTTGCCAAATGGAAAAAGAGTTACTGGTACTAAATGGGTTTTCAGATGTAAAAGAGATGAAAGGGGGATAGTCATTAGAAATAAAGCTAGGTTAGTAGCTCAAGGATACACACAATAAGAGGGACTTGACTATGATGAGGTATTTGCACCAGTGGCAAAAATAGAAGCCATTAGACTATTCTTGGGTTATGCTTCATTCAAAGATTTTGTGGTGTATCAGATGGATGTAAAGAGTGCTTTCCTTTATGGGACCATTGCAGAAGAAGTTTATGTGTCTCAACCACCAGGTTTTGAGGACCCTGATTATCCTGACAAAGTTTACAAGGTGAATAGAGCAATGTATGGATTACATCAAGCTCCCAGAGCTTGGTATGATACCTTGTCAACATATTTGTTAGACTCTGGGTTCAGTAAAGGAAAGATTGACAAGACTTTGTTTCTCAAAAGACAAAAAGATGATATTTTGCTGGTTCAAATCTATGTTGATGACATCATCTTTGGTTCAACAAACAGGGCAATGTGTGTTTATTTTGAGAAGCTTATGAAGGATAAGTTTGCAATGAGTTCAATGGGAGAACTCAACTTCTTCTTGGGACTACAAGTGGTTCAAAAGAATGATGGCATATTTATTAGTCAGGATAAGTATGTAAATGACATCTTGAAGAAGTTTGGATTTGAAGATGCTAAGCCTGCTAAGACAACCATGGATACCAACAAACCTTTATTGAAGGATGAATATGGAAAAGAAGTAGATGTTCACTTGTACAGGTCCATGATTGGCTCATTGATGTATCTTACAGCATCAAGGCTTGATATTATGTTTGCTGTATGTGCCTGTGCAAGATTCCAAGTATGTCCAAAAGAATCACATCTCAATGCAGTAAAGAGGATTTTTAGGTATCTAAGGCATCAACCTAAATTGGGCCTATGGTATCCTAAGGATTCACCTTTTGATTTGGTTGCATATTCAGACAGTGACTATGCTGGTGCTTGCTTGGATAGAAAGTCTACAACTGGAGGTTGTCAATTTCTTGGAAACAGATTGGTGTCATGGCAATGCAAGAAACAGACAGTGGTTGCAAATTCTACAACTGAAGCTGAGTATGTGGCTGCTTCAAGTTGTTGTGGTCAAGTGCTATGGATACAAAATCAATTACTGGATTATGGGTACAACTTCATGAACACCAAAATTCATATTGATAACAACAGCACACTTTGCATAATTAAAAATGTTGTTTTTCATTCTAAAACAAAACATATTGAGATAAGACATCATTTCATAAGGGATTGCTATGAAAAGAAGTTAATTCAAATTGTCAAAATTCATACTGATAACAATGTTTCTGATCTTCTCACTAAACACTTTGATGTGGGAAGATTTCAATTTTTAAGTGCAAACATTGGTATGATAAATCTTTGGAAAACTTATCTCTTATTGTTTTTGTAAAAGGTGTAAAGTTCTTGTGCTGATTGTTAATCTGTTTCTGCTGCTTCTTAGGAAGCATATGATTAAGTTGTAATGTACTCTGCTGCTATTTTACTCTACTGCTAGTATATATTCTTGTACACTTTGTGGTGGTTGGACTAACATTTTGCAGGATAAGCTGAGAATTGATGATTTGCAAGATTAATAAACAGAAATTCAGCAACTTTCATTCATCAATCAAAAGAGTACATTCAACATAAGTTCATCCACATCAAGTTCTGAAATAACAAAAGACTGCTACAAAACAAACTACAATTACAAGACTTAAAACATCAATTTCTAGGGCATGGAAGCCCAAGTACAATCTCTCTCTTCTTTGGCAGAGGAGGGTTTGACTTTCTTGCCTTAGTCGATGTCTTGGGTCTTGGCCTTGATGATGATGGTCTTTCAGGAGTGGATGGTGGATTGTGGTGTGGCTCATCCTCATCTGATGATGTATAGATGAAGGGGGAAACAAGCTCCATTGGAGATGGTGGTCTGATAGGGATCCAAGCAGGGTCTTCTGATGATTCTGAAGACGATGGAGACTGGGGAGACATCACCTCTTTACCCCTAGAAGTGCTTGGGGTTTGATTCAGGTTCAAAAGATCTTTGAAGACAGGGAGATCATGCTTCCTCTTTCTGGCTTGTTCCTTGGTTCTACAACCATTGTGAGAAGGACGGAAGGGAGGGACATATGTTTCAAATGGTGTCTCATCCTTAGAAGAAGAGTCAGATGATATGTTGATGATTTCGGGAGAAGATTTCATTGTTATTGATGATTTGATTTGGGTGATTGGAAGTTTTAATTGCGAGATTGGCGTTTTTGATTGTAATTAGGGTTTGATTGTGGTGAATTAGGGAAAAGATTTCGTTCGGTTTTATAGGGATTATGGAGTATCAAGCGCATTAATTGTTATGGGTTCTTGACTTTTTGACCAAAGTTGATTAGTCAACTCTGCTGCTAGCTTAATTTCACTCTGCTGCTAGTTGTTTCATTCTGCTGCTAGTTGTGGATTACATGGTTATGCTGCTACGGTTATAAGTGAGAGGGTGGTATGTGTAACTTCTTCCAATCAGTTTAAAACCTAATTAACCTTCATAATTGGTTTTTACACGTTCCAAATTGAAGTTATCACAAACCCTAACACTCCATTATTCTCAAAGTCAATTATCTCCAATTTCTCTAAACCCTAATTCATGGATTGTGCACGTACCTGGGCAGAGCAGCACAATAGTGTGGTCGTTTTGGATGAAGAGTTGGTTCCTGAAGGGCTCACAGATATGGTCAAATTTTTTAATGCTACTTCTCTTAGGTATGCTCTCACTGTGAATCCTACTATATTTGTTTCCTACATCAAACAGTTTTGGCTTACTGCTAAAGTCAAAACTATGAATGAGGAAAAATATGTCAGTGCTTTAGTAGATGGGCAAAAGGTTCGTGTAACTGAACCATCTATAAGGGAATCTCTTCTCTTAAATGATGAAACAAAGACCACTTGTCTTGCCAATTCTGCTATTTTTGCTGGTTTAAAAACTTTGGGGTATGAGGGCAAGCATACAAATTTAAAATTTCAAAAAGGCTCTCCTCTGTCCTCAATACAAGTTTTTGGTACACCTTCTCCTTTATTGTTTGAGTCCTAAAACTTCTGGGTGGCATGAGTTTAGTGCTACTATTGCTTCTGCAATGGTATGCCTAAGCAAAGGTCAACCATTTAATTTTTCAAATATGATTTTGGAGGGGGTTATTAAAATTGTTAAAGAGTCTGGTTCTTATTTACTTTATCCAAGATTTATCCAGCTCTTTCTTGAAAACCAACTTACAGATTTTAGATCTCATGCTGCTACTTATGATGCTCGAAAATTGGTTTCAAAAACTTTTACTTTCTTGGTTAAGCATGGAAAAGGTTTTTCAGGCACACATATAAATCTTACACCTTCTATGGTGCAACTTGTGCAAAATATTCAGGGTGAAGGATCAGGAAATCCCACTGATTCCCATCACACACCCAATTTTTCTGCATCTGCTACACAACCCAAAATACACTATACCCGTAGGAAAACGAAAAAGAACACTTATCTACCTCAGGATAGTGTTAGTATGGCTGTACCAGATGAGGCTGTCCTAGTTGATGGAGGGGACATGTTGGTAAGGGTTGTCACTACTGCTTCTAGCTTAGCAACAGAGCAGGATAGTGATAACATAAATAAGACCCAAACCAAGGAAACATCTAGAGAAACGGATTCTTCTGAATCTACTTCTCAGGATGGTAACCCTAGCCAAATGGAAAATATAGGGGGCTCAGATGATCAAACTAGGTTTGATACTAAGTTTATGTCCCAAGATTCACCTCTTGGACCAGGTCACATAGGTCGAAGTGATGAGGACAGGCAAGTGACAAATGAATTGACGGAAAATCTTGTACATGATGAAAATGTCCATGATTCACCTCTCAGACCAGGTAACACAAGTCAAAGTGATGAGACTACTATGCAACTCATTAAGGAATTGACGGTTACTTGTACCAATTTGGGGTTGAAGTGTACTACATTGGAAGATAAAGTTCTTACTCTGTCTACTGTTGTTGATGGACAAGCCAAGCTCATTACTACATTGAGGAAACAGATTAAGAACTTGAAGAAATCAAGATCTTCAACCTCCTTGAAAAGGCTATAGAAAGTGGATACTTCTCAAGTTATCAGTTCACCTGAACTCTCTACTCATTTGGAAGAGGATGCTTCCAAACAGGGGAGGAATGAGGATGTCATGGGTTCAGGGGAGGCAAATTTGAAGAGGGTTGAAAGTGCTCAGGTTATGAATGATGAAATAGTTTCAGGGGAGGTTCCAGAGATTGGGGACATGGATGTGGAAAGTCCTCAAGATGAAAATTTTGTGATTGCTGATCAATTAGGGAATGAGGTTGTAATGGAAAAGGTGATTGCTACTCAAGAAAAGGTGGTGGAAAAACTCAAGACTTTGGAGCCTGAGCAATTAGTGAAGGTAACAGGGTTGATGGGTGAAGCTTTGATGACTTTGGGGGATTCAATGGTTAAAGAGCTTGAAAAAGCTGCTATTGCTGACAAGATTGATGACTCTACTACTGCTCATGATTCTACTGCTAAGGATCTTGCTGATCCTGCTGCTTGCGGAAAAGTGAACTCTGCTGATGCACAAGACTCTGCTGCTGGGTCTGGTGATAATGCTGCTGCTGAGGTAATGGTTTTGTTAAGTAAGAAGACTACAAAAGTTCCATATGAATCATCTTCAAAACATACACCACTACCAACTCCATCACTACCACAACAACCTACAACAACAATCACATCATCAACACCAAGTTTACCTCTAAAAGGAGTGGTATTCAGAGAACCTGCTGCTCAACCAAAGAAGATTCTATCATCGTCTACTGATAAAGGGAAGGGCAAGCAAGTTGAAGAACCTAAATGGATGTATAAGGGGTTTGACTACTCTGTAATACCTTTTCATATGTGGCCCAAGGAATTACAAGTTAAACATGACTCAGCTGCTGCATTGAAAGAACAAGAATTGATTGATCAAGAAGAACAACAGTTGGCTCAAAAGGAAAAGGAAACTGAAGATTTAAGGAGGTATGAGGAATGGGTTGTTGAGAAGATAAGAATAGAGGCTGATATTGAACTCAAAAAGATGATCAAAATTGAAGATAATGAAGTTCCAACTTTTGATGTGAAATCTTGGGTAAGGGAGTTCACTGCTAAGAAAAAGAAAGAAGATGCTGCTACTAGAAGGAAGAAAAGGATACTTAGAGGTCCAACTCCATTGCAACAAAGAAAAGAGCAAGAAAGATACCTGAAGAATATGAAGGGGTGGAAATTGGTGCAGTTAAAACCTAAGTCTGATCTAGAGGTTTTTGACTTGTATCAACAAGCTAAGAGACAAACAGATACCTTCTATCCTATGGGTTGTGCTGAAGACTTGGAACATATTGCTCAGATGAATAAAAAGTTGGTACCTGAAAAAGTGGTTGAAGTAGAGCATGTTCAAGAAGCAGATATTGTTAAGCAGCTTGATGCAGATAAGACTACTTCTTCTGTGCAAAGTGGTAAAAGGAAGGGTGTTATTCATAAATCATTTGTAAAGAAGAAGAGGAAAACAGGGGAAGAAAGCAGTTCTAAGCCAGAAGGAGATAAGTTCAAGAATGATTGTGATCATATTCCTCCTGAGCATCTAAAGGAACAATTGAAGGTTTACACTATGGTTGGCAAGATGGAAGATCCTGAAGTAGTTGATGCCATACCAACAGGAATCAAATATCCTATTGTCAAAGTAACTACAGGATATGATACTAAAATTGGAGCATTTCATGATGTTGAGAGATCTGATGGAAAGACTCACAGGTTTCTTAGATTTCAACAGATGCTATACTACTTTGATAGAGAGGATGTTGATGACTTGTGGAAGTTATACAAAACAAAGTTTGGAGCTGAGAAGTTTGATGGTAAAAAGTATGAGAAAGATCAAATTGATCATATCATAACTATGTCTGATAATGTTCTATGGAGAGCTCTAAAACTTATGTATGAACCTTAAATGGATTATTCTAAATGGACAGAGATAGTACAATACAAAGTAAGAAAATGGAGACTCTTTCAAGATTCTGGAGTTCATATGCTAGAAATTGGACCAATTACTTTGTATATGCTAGCTGAAAAGGATTACCCAGTGGTAAGATACTGGAATACTGTCAATCAGATGGTTAATGGTGCTGGATTACTCAACTTGCAGAAAGACTATGATACTGATGATCAGGCATTCAATTTGCTGTCAAAGTATAAGAAGATACTTGATCAACAGACATCTCAAGAATTGAGTGTTTGGAAGCATCCTCCTGGTGTTTAATTGAGCTTTAAAGAAACTTAATAATTTAGAAATAAATATTAAGTTTAGGGGAGGATTGTTGGGTTTTGAATTCTGCTGCTGAGTGAAACTACTACTGTGATGAAACTGCTGTTAATGTAAATGACTCTGCTGCTGATGACAAAGTGCTGCCAAGGGAAAATGCTGCTGAAGGAAACTATTGCTAATGTGGTAAGCATGCATTCGAAGTAGATAATTATAGAATAGATTGTGTATATATCTTATACGTCTAGAATATTCTTATCTTGCATAGAAAGTTATTGTAAACCTAGTAGGACTCCTTGGCCTATAAAAGGAGGATCCTAGGGTTAGATTAAGTACGTATTGTTTAGTTTTCGTTTACACTTCAAGGTTGTAAAACCCTAGCATTGTCGAGTGCTCGTATAAATAATATTGCAGTGTTGATAGTGAATTGTTCTTCTTAAGTTAAGCTTTTACATTCCGCATTCAAGCTTAAGTGTTTACATTAAGTCAACTTCTATATAAGATCGTTTGCTCAACTGGGATCAACAGTTATAAACTTGGGATGGGAATGATGCTTGTGTTAATTGTTTTGAGTTACTGTGATTAGGTGTGGTATAAAAAGCTTGGACTTATAATTGTTATCTTATGAATGGTATATGTGAATGATGTGAATGATATGCATGATGTGATGATAATGTTGGGAGCGGGGGTCATGTTCTGGCCCAATTATTGTGATGTTTATTCAATTGGGAGGATGTTTATCATGTTGCTCACGCATGCGACCTAATTGATGTTGAAATGGGATTGGTGGACACGTTCCGTCTAAATGGTTGCCTTTATGTGTGTTGGTTGCCTTGTGAATACATGTAGCTTGTATGATAACTATAATTATTTGTCCAGCAATGTTTTATAATCACAGTGAATCGGTTGGCTATTGTGTATGAGTCTTAAACCTATGAATCTCACCAACCTTATGTTGACGTTTTAAGCATCATTTTCAGGTAAGCTTTCAAAGGATAATATAGAAGGATGTGATTAGACGAGACCTTAGTTGCATTGGAAGTGGTTTATCATCTATGTTTGGACTTATGTATTGTTTCAGATTTTGTTTTGGTTTTTTTTTTTTTTTTTTGGGTATTGTTATAACACTTTGTGTTTGTACTTTGCTCTATTTTTGTGCATGTAGTTGTTCTCTATATAGACACCAGGTGTTGTGATGATATCCATGAAGTTACACCCTCGCGTTTCCGCCTTGGCGAGGTGTGACACCAAACACCAACCAACCAACAACAAACGTTCCACCACCACCACCATCGACCAATGATCCCATCCTTCCTAATGCTCGTCATAATTGCTCTCATTGTGAGAGAACAACCAAGATTAGTGAAAGTATAAAAATTATGCTCCACCAAGTCCAAGATGAAAACCGCTTCATGCTCCAACACATCCTAGAGCGTCTCAATGCTTTTAGTCATCCATCCCATCTTTAGAGCTTTCTTAAGAATAACCAATAATTTAGAAATCTCATTAGGACCATGTTTCTTTTTTGCCTTTTATAGATGTAGGGTTTTTTCTAGTTATTATTATTATTATTATTATTATTATTATTATTATTATTATTATTATTATTATTATTATTATTATTATTATTATTGCATTTTTCTCTTTTTAGAAGTAGGACTTCATTTTTATCTGGAGTAATTAATGAAAAAATATTGCAGAATCAAAAGTGGCTCTAGTTTACGGTCAGATGAATGAACCGCCGGGAGCTCGTATGAGACTTGGTTTGACGGCCCTAACTATGGCGGAATATTTTTGAGATGTTAATGAACAAGACGTACATGGATACTAATAGGAACTTAACGAGTATGGCAAAAAAAAGTTTGATTTAGAGGGAAAAGAAGTGGCAAAAATTGGAACAGAAATATCATTCGATTCGCCGATCCTCAAAAGAAGAAATAAGCAAAGTTCGATCATTGAGTGACAAATGGGAAATTTACGGAAAGTTGCAATCCCCACCACGGAATAATGCACCTACACGCCTTCATCGACGTTGTTTTTCAACCGGAAGGCCAAGAGCTAACTATCGAGACTTTGGACTATCCGGACACATACTTCATGAAATGGTTCATGCATGTTTGTTGCCAGGGGCGACAAGATCGAGTTGTTAAGGATTAAAATATCTCTTTATTTCATTTCTATGATTGATGATCATAGACGGCCCCTTTACCATTCTGTATAAATAGGCCATTTCTTGTATTTTGACTTTTGTAAAAGTCAAAATTTTACTTGGAATGGAATGTGTTCTACTTTATATTATGCATTATTGGTTGTTTTTCTTACTTCTTGTGATTGTGATATGATCGATTATCTTCTCATGACTTGTGTTGGTTGACATTATATACTTGTCCTTTTCGACAACTAACTTTTTTTTGTAGGATAAAAATCCATGTATCCTTACTTGGCACTCCATTTAGGGGGAGTATTGTCCAAAGGGGATATTTGGTTTGCACCACATTTCCACTACGCATCTCTTCTTTTTGTTTCGCCAAAAAGGGGGAGAATATATATTAAACTCAACTTTTATATATCATTTTAGCATATTAGTCTCACATATAAATAAAAGTTGTATAAAACAAAGTTTAATATAGATTTTTAAAAAGACTTGATACTATAATTATCTAGTTGCTTAAAAATAAAATTTATGTTTTGTCCTCAACAAAGGGGAACTTGTTAATACAAATATCGCCTAAAAACGTTATTTATATTTTATGATCTTTGCTAAATTTTGTTAACGACAAAGTGTAAACTTTATTTTAGAAAAACATAAATATAGCATAAGTCTTTCATACATAAACTTTATTTCAAAGTTAACAATACATTTGCTACATGTTTCATAAGTTAAACATTAGTAACACTTTTGGTGTCGAAAATATTTTTAGTAAGTTTTACTAAAATATGTGTCTTATTTAGTCAAAGCTTTCAAACATTTTAAAACATCTCATACATACATTCTAAGTAGCTACACAAACATTTTACAAGTTTACTTTTATTTTACAAGTTTACTTTTATTTATATAATATTCTAAAAATAGAAATGTTCATATATATCATACATTGCGTCATCAAATATTCTCTTAAGTGATTTGTCACATCATATATTTTGTGTAGATTTACACACTACAATCTTGTAGTTGAATTTGGAAGATCTTGAGAATATTTTGGTTAGATTTGAGTTAGAGTTGGAAAGATTTCTTGTAGGATTTTTTGTTAGACTTGGCGAAACCCTGGGGATACACGGACGGAACCCTCAAAAGGGTTCCACCGGATCCGTGGCTTGGCTGAGGTTCTCCCCTATAAATAGCAAGCCACATCCAAGAAATCATTCACAACTTACAATCATATTTTGCATATACACTCTCATTTCAGTCATCTAACTCGGTAACATTTCATTTGTGTGAGATTCTTTTGTAGCAAGAAGATCACAAGTTCATACGAAAGTCTACAAGTTTCAACTCAACGTTGCAAGACTTGTTAGCATTTGCATTGTGTAAACTTGTTTAGTTTACACATCTCTTGATTGTATTCATTTAGTAGGTTGTGGTTAGTATTTTAGTCCTTAAAATACTTAGAGTGAAGGGAGTGGTTGTACCCGAGTGAAAGAACTCGACATCTAGCTTAGTGTCGGAAATACTGTATAGGCGATGTTACGTTGGTTCTACCTTCAACTAGAACCCAGTATTTAGCTTTGTACCGGAAAAAGTGTAAGCGACGTGTGTAAGGTTTCTCCGCCGGTGAAAGGAGCTTGTTGACTAGTGAAGAAAAACACTCGAGTTGGATACTCGGAGAGTGGAGTAGGGCAAGGAAAAAGAGTCCTTGTAGCCAAACCACTATAAACATCCGTGTTGTGGTTTGATCATTTCTTTCTTTATCTTGCATATTATTTATTGTCTATTAGTTTCAATTGTCGATTACACGTAAAAGTTTCACAGATAATTAAATGAAAACCGGTAAACTATTCAACCCCCCTTCTAGTTTTCCACAGGACGGTTTGAAGATGAACCATTTATTGAAAACGATTAGGTGGAGTGGAAGAATTATTTTGAGACGAGTTTTGGATTTGTTTCCACCTAAAGTTTGGGTGATTTTTTTAAGAGGGGTTGTACGAATCACCATAAGTGTTTGGCTTGGGTTTGAAAGTGTACTACTTTTCTCCCGCTCCGTCAGTACGCGAGGTTGCATAGTCCGCAAAAGTATATTCGGGGAGTTCCATGCAATCATGAGTGTTGTAGGGACCACTACAATATTCACATGAAGAAGTGATTTTGTTCACTTGGCTTGAAGGTTTATGAGCTTCGTAGGATTTCATGAGAAACTTGACTTGGTCTTCAAGTTCCATGATCCTACGGTCGGAAATGCTTGGATTGTTCGAAGGTAAATATATTGCCTTGACCGTTTTGTTCAAATCACGGGGGTCATTCCAATACTCGTTGTCATAGAGAGTACGATCTTCTATGATTCCCCATGATTCTTCCGCATTCTTGTCATGTAGTTTACCACAGGTCGCTTGGTCAATGGTTTGCCTTGTGGATAGATTGACATGATCGAAGAAGATTTGGACTTGGAGATAAAGATCAATGCCATGATGAAGGAATTTTTGGAGTAAGTCCTTGAAACAAGTCCATGCTTCGTAAAGAGTTTCGCCTTGACGTTATTGGAACATCAAGATGTCATTCCTTAACTTGGTAGTTCTCCCCAGTAGGAAAAATTGAGCAAGGAAATGAGAGGTGAGATCATCCTAAGAGGTGATGGATCCTGCGGGTAAACGCTCAAGCCATTAACTAGCTTGGTCACGTTGAGAGAATTGGAAGAGATGCAATCGTTTCGTCTCTCGAGTGGCAACATCAAGGTCTATGGAATCAATAATTTCAAGGAAATCCTTGAGATGTTGGCTTGGATCTTTGGAACGAAGTCCATGGAATGCACATCCGCTTTGCACCAACCAGATGGTGTCGGATCGCAAGGGAGAAACATTGGCTCCTTGGTTAAGCTCAATAGTGTTTCGATAGCCTTGGTCACTAGGTCGGGATTACTCTCCTAAGGTGCGTTCTCTAGGTTGTTCGGTTGGGTTTTGGTGGTTTGGTTGAATGATGGGTTCAAGGATATTATCACCCTCCTTGATGGCAGATGATATAGATTACCAACAAAGAAAACGAAGAAAAAGATAGACTAAAGAAAGCTAATTAAAAAGAAAACAAAAATCTCACTAGATAGGAATCTAGTAAGTAGACCTAAATGAAATAAAAATCAAACCTAAGCAATAACTATTCCCCAGCAGCGGCGCCAAAAACTTGATACGAGGATTGCAGCCTCACAAAAGGTTTTACTCCTCAAGGGATCTTGAGGAGCTTTTGCAATCTTCCAAGCAGTGTACCTAGTCGTTGTAATGTAGTATAGGTATGTCTAGGGGATTGATCGTTCTCAGGGGAATAGTGTCGTTAGGATTGAAGTATATGTCAACTAGGTCTAAAGGAGAAGGATTATTCTTTTTGTATTTTTATATTTTATGAAAACAGTTGAAATCTCGGTTTTGCATGGAGTGGGCGGAATTAGTTACTAATCAACTAACCCAAAACTACAAATTAAACTAATGAACAGAAAATAAAAATTACAAGAAAGGTAAAGTGGTGGACTTCTTATAGCGAGACAAATGTATCTACTTAAACTTAATTACTCCCTAGTTATTTATTGTTGACTCGTTGAATGTCACAGTGCAGTTGTTTTAGTTGAAGCGTTATATTCCTTAATACCAGTCGTGGATGTGTGCACAGCCTTCCCCAACTCTATGAATATCAATTTTTTCTTATGACGACACGTTTAGTATCCTATCATAGAATCATTAACCTCTACTCACGGATTAAATACAATGAATAATACCGTAGTGCACATCCGATTACGTTTCTTAAGACGTTCAAGCTTGTTACACAAAGGAAGTTAGCCAATTTTCTTAAGCCTAATGCGAGTTAATCAACTAAACAATAGACAAGTAATCAACAATCAATAACTAGGTTTCATTAGATCTAAGCAAACACAAAATAACCTAAGCTAGCATGTTAAAAGGAAGAAAAGTATAAAAGATAATCAAACAACACATAGACATATTAAATGATTAAAAGATAAGTTATCTTTTATAAAACATGGGAGAAAAGAGGGTTTGAGAACCCTTGAAATCTCAAAAAATTCATACTAGGGTTTGTCTCCAAAGTTGCCCGCTTAATGAACGAAAAATCCAAAACTATATATACATATATATATATATATATATATATATATATATATATATATATATATATATATATATATATATATATATATATATTATACAAGCTGACGGTGTCAGGTTATAAGTCCTGACGTCGTCAAATGCTGCATCTAGGGTGTCGTGTTGTGCAATCCAGCTTCTGACGTCGTCACTTGTTAATCTCACTGGGCCGTCTCGTTATATGTTTACACCTGACGGCCTACTCCAAACTACACCTGACACCGTCAGTTTTTTAAAAAGGGTTTCTGAGGCATCACGTTGGTAATTTCCATCATCTCTAACTTCAAGTGACGGCGTCAACGTCCAAAGCCTGACACCGTCAGGTGTAATTCCTTACTTTTCCATAACTGTTGTAGTTTTCTTCATTCTTGCGCCCAAAAATGTCTAAAATGCTCTATATTCCAAAAATCGCTTCCCAAATACCTAAAATGAGAAAAGAAACGATTTGATGCAATATTTGGACGTATATTCACGATTTAGGGCTTAAATGACCCCATAAAAGCGTAATAAATAAATCCTTGTCGTGTTGTTATTGTTGTTGTTGTTTGTTGTGTTATTGTTGTTGTTTAATAAAATATTGTTGTTGTTGGGAAAAGTGATGTCCAACGTGCTTTATATTTTTAACGACTTTAGTTTTTGAACTATTATCGATATGTAATATAATCCGTACTCTTTAATGTTGGAGTAATACGTATGTTTTATATTTCTAACTATTATCTTAATATTTTCTAGAAAAAAATAGATTAATATCTTTAACAAAAAAATATTTTATACAACAAAATGGGTATCATTCACTAAATTTAGTTTTTAACTATTATGTTATGTAATATAGTTTTTGAACAATTATCTTAATATTTTTTACAAAAAAATATTTTATACAACAAAACGTGTATCATTCATTAAATTTATTAAAACAAACTGAGTTTCAATTGGATTACTTACCCCTCTAAAAACATTCACAATTAACAAACACGAAGGCAAACATTTTAGTCAGATCACGCAAGAGTTCTGAACCACATACATTTTCATAAAGACTCAAATGAAACAACTCGACAAGCAAACGAAACAACTCAAACAAAATAACTCCACAAGCAAACTAAACAACTCAAATGAAACAACTCGACAAGCAAACGAAACACACAACATAGACCATAACATCGCCCATTCATTTTTTTTTTGCTGCTACTTCCCGCTTTGCTAGAACCTGCACCATCTTTTCCCTTCCTTGCTTTCCTTTGTGTAACAATTCGCATTTTCAGGTTAACTTCTATTTCCGAAAATTTCACTATTCATTTTTACTATTCATTTTTTACTATTCACTTTCACTATTCACATCCAAAATTTTTATTTCATATTCTCGTAAGTTAAACTATTTTAATGATAATCCGAGAATTTCACACTCGTCGGATCATTTCTGCAAAAATCACGAAGCCGTGTCCGAGATTTACTTTTAGGTTTAAACGTCATTCCTGCATCCCGATATGTCCATAAAACATTATAAACAATAAAAATATGATTTTCTCTCATTTTAGGACAATTCCAAAAGTTTTGGAATTTTACGTTTTCCAGTTCAGCGTTTTACGCAAATTACGCGTTTTAGAACCGCGTTTCCAGTTTTAGCAGCGTTTAAGCAACCCGATAGAACTTGTCACTCATTAAATAGGCTAAGATAGGTTATATTAATAAGTTCTAACATATTTATAAATTTCATATTTTTAGGATACCCGATTTTAAGTTTCATGACTTAACGACTTACTGTTAGCGATTACCGGGACCAAAACTCACTCCGTAACTTAGATAAGACCATGACTACTCATCTAGTCACCCTAGATCAGCCTTGGCCGAGTTATAGGGGGGGATTCACCTAATATGTGTCTTGATCTCATGCCTTAAGCTCTAGGATGAAAACAAGTGTCTTTAGGAAGCAACATTGATAACATCTAGCCTACCAAAGTAACCTCCTCAATGAACCTTCCTAGACACCTTCCTAACCTCCTCATCTTCCTATAAATAGCAAGCTCATTCCTTCCTTTCATCTCTATAAAAACGCCACACCATTAATTCCTAGCACCATGATCCTTTGATCTTCAAACTACAAGTTACACTACAAAGTTCAAGGTCTTAGTATTCTCTACCTAGTTCTTAAGTTTGTTTGGTGATTCCATGGATGAATTAGGAGCTACACAAGGTTACTAGGGCTGAAGTTAAATGGTTTTCACAAGGTCTATATCAAGGCTAGCAAGGGTTTTAAGAGTTGTAGTGAAGGGTTTACAAGCATAGGTTTAGTGTCCTAGTTTCATGCTTGACTTCCTTTCTTTAGAAAGCCAAATGTTGTAAGCAAACCCTATTACACTTTCGTTCAGGTACAAAGAAGCTCGAGCCCTGAAAACGCTTTCCGAGTGATAATTTCTTCAAATTCTTAACAGCCCATTTTTAGACCAAAGTCACTATATAATAGTTATATTTTACTAAGACCAAGAGGTCTAATGACCTAAAGCCAAGACCACAACCATGGCTAAAGCCAAGGTTGAGTCTTAAGACCATGGTAACAATGACCAAGGTCACGGCAAAGCCACGGCTAAAGTCCATATAACTTTTAAAGATCAAAAAGCTTATATATATATATATATATGTTATCAAATACTACAATAGTAGGGAGCCTCATGTGAGGAGTTCATTAAGTAAGCCGTCGAGATGAGTTGTGGATATACGAATTAAAGTGTCCTGGCTCCTCGAACGTTTACTCCATGACTTCTGAATTATGTCGGCCCGAACGGTAGTAAGAGATATACAACCTATACATGTTTCATAAACCACTTATATTCAACGACTTACACTATATACTGAGTACTACATCATGAACATTATGCAAGACATATATAGGCAATTCTTCGTATTCTTAGACGTTACTCCAAACCTAAGTCGCAACGTTCTATTATAGGCTGCTCTTAGAGACTTTCGCGATTCGACTACCACTTTCATTTCTCATTACATAAGCTTAAGGTGAGTCATAGCCCCTACTCTTTTTATACTTGTTTTAACTCTTTGGGGGAGATACATGCTCAACTACTTGCTTACTTGTACAAATACTCTTAAACATTTATACTTGTTATACTTGATTGGCATTATACTTGATTGCGTTATACATACTTGTTACACTATACTTGCTTAATTTAAATACAAGATTCGTATTTACGTGCATACATAATACTCTATTCTATCGGAGAGGTATTGGTAGTACTCATGGGAAGATGCCCCCTACCCTTGTGTCTATACTTGACCTTGGATGTCGTAGTACTATTTGGGGAGAGGCCCCCGCCCTTGTGTCTATTCTTGACCTTGGGTGAATATAATCTGGTGCATTGAGAAACTATATATTAGCAGTGGGTTGTGAACACACAGGATGCAAGTCTCTTATGGCGGGACCTGCAACTGAGTGGATTCACAATGCCTTTGCTATGTGAACATTTTTATAGGCTTTATTTGTTAGACAAACTCTATGAACTCACCAACCATTGTGTTGACACTTTAGCATGTTTATCTCAGGTTAGTAAGGCGATAGCTAGTGCGTGGAACTTAGAGTCAAGCTGCATATTCTGAAGACTTACGCTTTTATCATTTATCATTCAAAACATTTTGTATACATTTATGTATCATACTTTGGAATCTCATGTTTATAACTTTGAATTCATTAATCGAATGGTAACTTTTCAAAACGTCTCATTTAGAGATCGTTTTCTATAACTTGTACTTTGTATTATGAAGTAGCACCCCTATGACACAGTCTTCCGCTGCGGTATTTTGGGGGTGTTACAGATTGGTACCAGAGCCTTGGTTATAGAGAACAAGGTTGCATTTAGTACCTAGACTATAACTGCTATATACTTTATGACTCTCCTCTTTATTTACCTTACACACACTACATACGCATACGCTTCTTGGTAGTTGTTGGTTTAGTTCCACGCTGTTAGATGATGTGACTTTAGTATTATAAGGAGCCCCAGAGATTAGCCGAGTCATTAAAAACATGGAGCTCAGTAATAACTAATTATTTAACTTGATCTTGTGACAGTTCTTGTTTGATGAGACACAAGATTTGAGTTAAATAATATTATTGCTTAGCTTTAGGGATTTGATGACTTGATTATCTTACTATCAGCCTCAGAAGGCGGATTTTGTGTCGGAAATTCGTAAGTAGGATGTTTTAGAATCTCCTTATTTAAATGGATTGGGACGCCTCTTCATTTAAATAAAGAAATTGTAAATCACCGAACCATAAGTTTATGATCCCTTACCTACATAAATTTGGACGCTTCTTTATGTAAGTAAAGAGTTATAAATAAGTGGGCTTAATTGTAGCCGATACAACTCCTTAACCAGAACCTTAGACGAATCAGAGTGAACACCACTATATTAGAGATCCCGAATTCTCTTAGACACACCGTAAGTAGTTAACATCAACTGAACTTCGGGACGAAGTTCTCCTTAAGGGGTAGAGACTGTAACAATTCGCATTTTCAGGTTAACTTCTATTTCCAAAAATTTCACTATTCATTTTTACTATTCACTTTTTACTATTCACTTTCACTATTCACATCCAAAATTTTTATTTCATATTCTCGTAAGTTAAACTATTTTAATGATAATCCGAGAATTTCACACTCGTCGGATCATTTCTGCAAAAATCACGAAGCCGTGTCCGAGATTTACTTTTAGGTTTAAACGTCATTCCTGCATCCCGATATGTCCATAAAACATTATAAACAATAAAAATATGATTTTCTCTCATTTTAGGACAATTCCAAAAGTTTTGGAATTTTACGTTTTCCAGTTCAGCATTTTACGCAAATTACGCGTTTTAGAACCGCGTTTCCAGTTTTAGCAGCGTTTAAGCAACCCGATAGAACTTGTCACTCATTAAATAGGCTAAGATAGGTTATATTAATAAGTTCTAACATATTTATAAATTTCATATTTTTAGGATACCCGATTTTAAGTTTCATGACTTAACGACTTACTGTTAGCGATTACCGGGACCAAAACTCACTCCGTAACTTAGATAAGACCATGACTACTCATCTAGTCACCCTAGATCAGCCTTGGCCGAGTTATAGGGGGGGATTCACCTAATATGTGTCTTGATCTCATGCCTTAAGCTCTAGGATGAAAACAAGTGTCTTTAGGAAGCAACATTGATAACATCTAGCCTACCAAAGTAACCTCCTCAATGAACCTTCCTAGACACCTTCCTAACCTCCTCATCTTCCTATAAATAGCAAGCTCATTCCTTCCTTTCATCTCCATAAAAACGCCACACCATTAATTCCTAGCACCATGATCCTTTGATCTTCAAACTACAAGTTACACTACAAAGTTCAAGGTCTTAGTATTCTCTACCTAGTTCTTAAGTTTGTTTGGTGATTCCATGGATGAATTAGGAGCTACACAAGGTTACTAGGGCTAAAGTTAAATGGTTTTCACAAGGTCTATATCAAGGCTAGCAAGGGTTTTAAGAGTTGTGGTGAAGGGTTTACAAGCATAGGTTTAGTGTCCTAGTTTCATGCTTGACTTCCTTTCTTTAGAAAGCCAAAAGTTGTAAGCAAACCCTATTACACTTTCTTGCTCCATATCATTTTCATGCTTATTATGTTCCTTTCATGCTATATATGGTCTTTGTATTATGTTCATGTTGTATAAAAACTAGTAAAACAAGTTATAGAAACTATATATTAACTTATGTTATTTAAACAAGTAAACTAGTGACTTTTATGGAGAACCACGACCAAAATAGTATAACTATGATATGAAACACTTACATACTGTTAAATAGGGTTTTGAAAGGAAAACATAGCAATCTGAATCACCTAAAACGAGTACACGAGTCAAAAGATACGGCCATAAGAAGTTAGCGAAACCAAAACGCCGAAACTGCCTATACCCTACTGTTTTGCATTCTGCCATTTTGAAATTCACCCTTCTGGTCCGATTCATCAAAAAGTTAAAACACGAAAGTTGTCCGGAACGACGTTTTCGTTCAGGTTCAAAGAAGCTCGAGCCCTGAAAACGCTTTCCGAGTGATAATTTCTTCAAATTCTTAACAGCCCATTTTTAGACCAAAGTCACTATATAATAGTTATGTTTTACTAAGACCAAGAGGTCTAATGACCTAAAGCCAAGACCACAACCATGGCTAAAGCCAAGGTTGAGTCTTAAGACCATGGTAACAATGACCAAGGTCACGGCAAAGCCACGGCTAAAGACCATATAACTTTTAAAAATCAAAAAGCTTATATATATATATATATATATATATATATATATATATATATATATATATATATATATATATATATATATATATATATATATATATATATATGTTATCAAATACTACAATAGTAGGGAGCCTCATGTGAGGAGTTCATTAAGTAAGCCGTCGAGATGAGTTGTGGATTTACGAATTAAAGTGTCCTGGCTCCTCGAACGTTTACTCCATGACTTCTGAATTATGTCGGCCCGAACGGTAGTAAGAGATATACAACCTATACATGTTTCATAAACCACTTATATTCAACGACTTACACTATATACTAAGTACTACATCATGAACATTATGCAAGACATATATAGGCAATTCTTCGTATTCTTAGACGTTACTCCAAACCTAAGTCGCAACGTTCTATTATAGGCTGCTCATAGAGACTTTCGCGATTCGACTACCACTTTCATTTCTCATTACATAAGCTTAAGGTGAGTCATAGCCCCTACTCTTTTTATACTTGTTTTAACTCTTTGGGGGAGATACATGCTCAACTACTTGCTTACTTGTACAAATACTCTTAAACATTTATACTTGTTATACTTGATTGGCATTATACTTGATTGCGTTATACATACTTGTTACACTATACTTGCTTAATTTAAATACAAGATTCGTATTTACGTGCATACATAATACTCTATTCTGTCGGAGAGGTATTGGTAGTACTCATGGGAAGATGCCCCCTACCCTTATGTCTATACTTGACCTTGGATGTCGTAGTACTATTTGGGGAGAGGCCACCGCCCTTGTGTCTATTCTTGACCTTGGGTGAATATAATCTGGTGCATTGAGAAACTATATATTAGCAGTGGGTTGTGAACACACAGGTTGCAAGTCTCTTATGGCGGGACCTGCAACTGAGTGGATTCACAATGTCTTTGCTATGTGAACATTTTTATAGGCTTTATTTGTTAGACAAACTCTATGAACTCACCAACCATTGTGTTGACACTTTAGCATGTTTATCTCAGGTTAGTAAGGCGATAGCTAGTGCGTGGAACTTAGAGTCAAGCTGCATATTCTGAAGACTTACGCTTTTATCATTTATCATTCAAAACATTTTGTATACATTTATGTATCATACTTTGGAATCTCATGTTTGTAACTTTGAATTCATTAATCGAATGGTAACTTTTCAAAACGTCTCATTTAGAGATCGTTTTCTATAACTTGTACTTTGTATTATGAAGTAGCACCCCTATGACACAGTCTTCCGCTGCGGTATTTTGGGGGTGTTACAATTTGCTTGAAAAATTCAAACGTCGCTTCGATATTTGTTATCCTATTTCCCAGATCATCAAGTTTAGTGTCCAACGTGCCTCCAGCTTCATTGTCACCTCCAACAGCCGGTTCAGCAACAACGTTCAAATACTCTTTGTAGTACGGCTTTTGCCTCAACCATTTTAGAATCCGGTGATGCGTTATGGATTGTAGTCTATATAAAAGTTTTACTTCTCAATGGATCTTGAGAAGCTTACAATCCCCACCAGGCAGTGTACCTGACCGATGTAGTATAGTGAAGTGGCAAGTATCGGGGGATTGATCGTTCTCCACAGGGAATAGTGTTCGTTAGGATAGAAATTAATCTAACTAGGTCTAGAGATGAGGGATGATTCTTTTTGTATTTTATGGAAATCAAGTAAAAATCTTGGTTTTTTGAGGAGTGGGCGGAATTAGTTGCTAGTCAACTAACCCAATTAACTACTAATGCAATAAAAATAAAATTGACAAGAAAATAAAATGATAAAACTATATATGGAGAAAACGTGTTTACTTAGACTTCATTACTCCCTAATTATCTTTTATTGATTGATAAGCTTGTTAAAATTGCGTGGGTGACGGGTTGCATTCCTTAATACCATTTGTGGGGCCGTGTACGACCTTCCCGAACTCTATAAGCTTCTATCTCTGCCTATGGCGACACGTTAAGTATCCTAACCATGGCCTCCTTAATAGTCACTTATGCATTAAATACAACCATTAAAATCGCAGTACACATCCGATTCATGTTTCTTAAGACGTTCAAGCAGGTTACCATATAGGAGATTAGCCAGTTTTCTTAAGCCTAACATCGATTATCAATCACCCAACAACAACTAATGACAAACCATCAATCAATAATCAATAACTAGGTTTCATTACATTTTAGCAAACACAAATAAACCTAGCCTAGCATGTTAAAAGAAAGACAAGCATAAGATATAATCAAACAACACATGGACATATTGAATGATTGCTGGATTACTTATCTTTAATTAAATATGGAAGAAACAAGGGTATAAAACTCTTAAAAAGCTCTAAAATTCGTACTAGGGTTTGTGTGTGTGTTCCACCAAAAAGTTCCTCTCTAATGAATGAAAAATCAAAAACTATATATAGATTTACATAGGTGATGGCGTCACCTTTTGATGGTTGACGTCGTCATCTTGCCGAGGCTAGGTTTTCTTGTCGCCCAATCCAACTTCTTGACGCCGTCACTCTTTATTACTTCTGGGCCATCACGCTTTAGTGTGATACGTGACGGCCTACCCCTAGTAGAAGGTGACACCGTCATGTGTAAAACCTCAAATTGTCTTCTGGCGCGTCAAGTGTAAATGCAATATCCACCTCTTGTCACAAAGGCTGACACCGTCCCCTTGATCGTCCTGACGCCGTCAAGTGTAAATTCCAGCATGGATTCTTAACTTTGTTGTTTTCTTCATTTTTTGCTCAAAAAAATGTCCAAAATGCTTTCTTTTTTAGAATTATCTTCAAAAGTACCTAAAATGACAAAATGAACGATTTAGGGTAATAATTGATCATATTATCACGAATTTGGGCTTAAATGACCCCTTAAAAGTGTAACAAATTTCGCCTCATCAAATACCCTTACACTTGAGATTTGCTTGTCCTCAAGCAAATGAGCTTTTATTCTAATCAAAATACAAGGTAGGAGTCATTTAATCATTAATATAAAAGTAATTACAAGACATGATCATTCCACCTTAATCAAAACAAGCCCGGAGTTTATATACTAGCACCTTACAAATAGTGTTTGGATACTCTCATCTCTCGGGTGTTATAAACCTAAATATAACTAATGGAAATGGAAAAATATCACTCACTATCTGTCATAGCAAATAGATTACCATAGGCTTGGGAAATGATCAAAAACCTCCACCACTTGGCGTAAGCACCTAGGAAAACTATCAAAGAGGTATTTTTAAAGGATTATAATGTTAGGTATAGGGATACAGAAAACACGGTTTATTGGATAAAGAGATATTTTACATACTTTAAATATAATTACTCTAATGACTCGAATTAAGATAATCAAAACACTTGGAGTACTTTAAAATATTTACGCACATATGGGGGTAATAATTGTGTTCTTCCCCATTACTCCATAACAATAGTACTTTACCCATGAGTCCCAATTGTCCCAAAACAATATGTACAAGATATGACTCGACTTAGCAACCATGTAATCAATTAGACAATTAACTTAGGGTTTAAACAAATGTGGTAACAATAATGCTCTAAAGATGAGTGCATACAAGGAAAGCTAAGGCGATTTCGGTGTACATTTTGGGGTGGATTGTAAACAAATTCTTCCTTTAATTAAGAAGCTTAAAGTTAGAAACAAAAAAGATAGGCTCTGAGGGGTGTACTAGGGGTATCGTGTACTAAAAATGGGTACATCGCAAGGGTGTGGGAAAATTGCTTGACCAATGAAGTCAATGTAATTATAAAAAGAAACAGGCTAAAAAACATAGGTTATCCTAATGCCTCTTATCATGTAGTAATTCCAACTACACGAATGTAGTCTCACATGTGGTCTTGGAATGAATCACTAACGCAAGTTCTAGAATCTAAATGCTACCGGTACACACATAAGCACTAAGGCTTTTCCTAACAAATCTAGGGGCGAACCTCACATATTTGGGGTAGAAAGTTTTGAGTGGTACGGTTTTTGTGCGAGTCATATAACTCCTATCCATGAGACGCTTATTAAGACTAAAGTTTTACTCCTACATGTCACAAAAAAATTTAAATTTGGTGCTAAAATTACCCTAACAAGTGTTTCTCTCAGTTTTATTACACATCTACAATTAGACAAGACAGAAATCAAGTGCAACCCTTACACTTAAGCTAAACATTGTCCCCAATGTTCAATTGAAAGAAAGTAAAAGTAAGGAAAATGAAAGAGTGAAACAAATACTCCCCTGATTCGTTCGATGTGGATGATGTACTGACATGGTTAAATCCTCCTCCAAGAAAATGTGAAAACTTCAAGATTAAAGCAGAACCAAAAGCTTGATTATCCATGTACATCTTCTTGTCCAATATAACCTGTTAATTAGTTGAAAAAAAAACAAACAAGAAAACCTAGCATAAAATCGGCGGTAAATCTACATAAAATCAAATCATAGAAAGCAAGTAAAGATATAATGCTTGTGGAATGAATGTTTTCAGATTCTTGGAGTTTATAAAATACAGATTTCACTAAACTTTATAATTCCGGCAGAAAAACAAAACCTTCAAAATTTCTAAAAAGTTATACCTGACATCGTCAGGTGATGCCTGACGCCGTCAGAATTGACCTGACAAAATTCTTTTATTTTGTTTCCGGAAAATTTCTAGAAAACCCAATGTTTTAATTCCTGGAATCCTGCAAAACAATCATTATGACTCGATACAAGTATTTGACTCAAACAAATACTAATATGTATGTTTATATCTCATTATTATTGTTTATGTTCTATCCGTTCTTAAAAACAAATTTAGATTTCCCTTGCACTTACCTTTTGCGAAATACCTTTATATGTAATCAAGTCGAAGTTAAAAACAAAATAAAGCATTTTCACAAAATGTTTGATACATGAACAATAAGCAATAAAAACAAAACAAACATACGGAAGCAAATAAAATCAAATAAACAAACAAACAAACAAATAAAGCTTGGGTTGCCTCCCAAGAAGCGCTTTTCTTTATTAACGAGTCTTGTAGCTAGACTCAAAGTCATGACCTATTACGTGACTCCATCATTAGTCACGTTCTCTAGGTTATCCTCGTTATCATTGCAGAATCGCTTTGATAGTGTAAGTATTTGGGATCCTCAAAACTCCACATTTCTGTCCTATATTTAGAACTAAGTTCATTAACTCCCTTGAAGAACCCATGCTCGAAATCGAAAGGACTCTTACATCCTCTCCTAACGTCATCGTCACTTAATACTACTTGAGATCCGAGTTTATCAAGTACGTCTAGTCCATCGCGACCCAATTCTCTATACTCCCAAGACTTATGAGGGGTATTGAAACGAGACTTCCTTAACCCCATCGGTGAAGGTCATTATCCCATTCTCACTATCTATCACCAGACTAGTGATTTCACAAGAAGGGCCACCAAAAACTACTTGTGATAACCTAGGGTCTATGTAATCTTCTATGTTGTCAACAATTGTAAAGCCCAACGTGAACATAATAGTACCAACAAATACTTGCACGTCATCATCTTGACCAATCACGTCCTTTCCTTTATAGACTAACCCCCATCTACAGATATTATTATAATGAAATATAGACATAACATTCATGGGTAAACCTGTGTCTATGTATACATTATAAAAATGCATATGCCCAATCATACAAGGTATTTTCAAGTTATTAGGGCCACGTCGGTTTATCCTACAAGGCCCTCTCGTATCCATACCCCTAGTATTATTGGATAATCATGGTCGATATTCATGTACCTCTTCATTACCATCATGAAAGATTACCCACCTAACCCCATCGGTGAATAGTATACTATCGTCTGTTTCGTTGGCAGTCATCCTGGTGGCTCTTATAAATGGTTCCCCTAGTACCAAATTGGTTAATGTTGGATTAATGATTGATTCAATATCATTGACCACTGTTAGATCAACGTCGTACATAA